>JANHMN010000021.1:16036355-16071766 GCA_030674055.1 Rhabdomys pumilio
CTGCTTACATCTTCAGCTGCAGGAACATGTCAGGGATAGCCTGGGTGGTGGCACATGTTCCTCGTTACTCCTACACTCTTGATGGCTGCTTCCCTAAGCAGGGTCTCCTGAGGTTTAAGATTGGACACTTTGTTGTTGTTGTTTTTAAATACTGAGGCCCAAGTCTTCTAGTATACTCCCTGTCAGTCCTCCTGGTTTGTACCAGGAATCAGTACAGACCCAGCCTTCAAAAGGTAAGACGGTGGAAATGTAGACTGGAGGCTGCTGGGAGACTTGCTCTCCAGCCACCTTCCTGTCGTCAGTCTGATGTTGAATTTGTACTGAAGTTAAATTGTAAACAGAATGAATTTGAGTTTATAACAGCCGAGTCAGAAAGGAGAGGTAGTGTTAGGTTTACCTGGCTTTTTCCAATTCCTCCAAATCGCTTAGGTGCAGTCTCTCAAGTGACTAGGATAAGGTGAAAAGGGAGAGATTTAGAATCCAGCGCTCCGTACGGCTGGTTCCCGGGCAGCTGCCATGTTCCCGCTGCTCTGGCTCTGGACCACGGCTCTAGCTATCTAGAAAACCTTGGTACCCATGAGATGCCAGTGTGGCGGCTGGCTCTGCCAACCCACCATGCTGCTCCCTGCAAAGCTTGGCTGAGCCCCTGATAATACCCGCCATCCTCTTGGTGCCCAGTAGAAAGAAGACTCTTAAAGCTTAATGATTATCTAAAGGATTTATATATTTGGAAACGCTCAATTAACCCACAGAATTAGAGTTGTTACCCAGGACAGCTTTTGACTGATCCATGGTTCTCCATGGCTGCTCTCTCTCTCTTTTTTCCTCCCCTTTCTTTCCTCTCCTCCCAACTCCTCACTCCGCCCACCTTTCATACTGCCCAATCACCAAGCTTTATTGCAAATGTAGGAGGGGGAATATCCCGCTACAGTAAGGTACTTGGTTCTGGTTTGGTTTAGCCAGCACTTGCTTTTATTAATGGGCGTTTCTCTTGATGCAGCTCTGGAACATCCCAGGAGGGGCAGGATGATCTCCATCTTGGTCTCAGGGACCTGCCTTCTGATGAGGAAGTCATCAATAGTTCTGACGAAGATGACGTCAGCTCTGAGTCCAGTAAAGGCGAGCCAGACCCACTGGAGGATAAACAGGTATATTTTGATAATTAATTATTTCTGCTTTTGTTTGGCTTGTCCTGCTGCTGCATGGGAACTCTGTCTGTCACCCTGGAAGGAAAACAACAGCAGCAGCTGTAGCGAGTTGTTAGTCTGCAAAGACTTTTCCAGTTTGTTTGTTCCTGCACCTAAAATGTTATGTATCCAATTATGTTTCACCTAAGGATTATTTGGTGGCTTTTGATAAATTATTTTACTAATGTTCACTGGCTTTTTATATATGTATTTAAATATGTGGGTATTGGCATATGTATCCATTAATGACAAATCTCTCTTAGGGCTTGTTCTTGTCCTGCTACTCATTCTTACCTTCTTTGTTGTGGGTGTTTGATTGTTTTATCTTGTTTTACGTGTGTGGCTTCTGCATGTCTATCTCAGATCCCCTGGAGTTTGAGTTATAGACAGCTCTAAGCTGCCATGTGGGTACTGAGACTTGAACCTGGGTCCTTTGGAAGATCAGCCAGTGCTCTTAAACACTGAGCCAACTCTCCAGCGTGTGTGTGTGTGTGTGTGTGTGTGTGTGTGTGTGTCTGAGAGAGAGAGAGAGAGAGAGAGAGAGAGAGAGAGAGAGAGAGAGAGAAAGAAAGAATATATATATATCAGTATAACTCTTTCTGGCACTGAATCATAGTAATCCTCCTGCCTCAGCCTTCTCTATCAGTATAACCCTTTCTGGCACTGAATCATAATCCTCCTGCCTCAGCCTTCTCTGAGTCTTGAGATTATAGGTATGAGCACCACACCCAGGGGAGTTGTTAAGTTTCTTGAAAGAAGTAAATTATATGCACTGAGGCTTGGGGACATCTTTAAAAAGGAACTTTTCAAATACAGCTACTGTGTGTGGGTGGATGGGGAAGCATGCTGCAGTGAGCATGCTTTTGTGCCATGGTCCAAGTGTCAGGATACACATTGCAGGAATCAGGTCTCTCCTGCCGTGTGGCCTCCGGGTTCAAACTCAGGTTGTCAGGCTTGGCAGTGCATGTCTTTGCCCAATGAACTCTCTTGCTGGCACTTGATCATGTCTTTTTCAAGACAGAATAAAGATTGCTGCTAGTACTGGTTAATTCCCATGTCACTGTGGCAAAATACCTGACAAGAAACAAATGTAAGGGAAGAAGGGTATGGTTTGGCTCACAGTTCAGGGCCTACCAGTCATGCCAGTGGGAGCTTGAGGCCAGGCATGCGTAGTCCTAGCTTCCAGCTTGCTTTCCTTTATACTCAGTCCAGGACTCCAGCCCACAGAATGGTGCCACCCACCTACAGTGAAGGTGGGTTTTCTCATGTAAACTAGTGGGGATTGTCATAGGGTTGTTACTGCTGTTAATAAGTGCCATGACCAAAAGCAACTTGGGGAGGAAAGGGTTTCTTTGGGTTACACATTCTGAGTCACAGCCCACTGATGGGAGCCAAGGCAGGAACTCAAACATGGATGCAGGGGCTGCTGATGGAGAGGCCATGGCTTGCTCCTCATGGTTTGCTCAGCCTACTTTCTTATAGCACCCAGGACCACCAGCCCAGACTACTACCTACAAAGGTTAATCACTAATTAAGAAAATAGCCTGTAGCCCAGTCTTGTGAAGACATTTTCTCAAGTGAGGTTCCCACCTCTCAGATGACTCTATCGTGTATCAAGTTGACTTAGCCAGCACAGGGATAATCCTTCATAGGTGTTCCCTGAAGGTTGTCCGCTGTGTTACCCTAAATCCTGTCAAGTTGACAATGAATATATTAACTGTCTTACTGTTACTAATATAATGATCATTTTCTTACAATTATCTCACTGTTACTAATATAGTGATCATTTTCTTACAATTATTTCACTGTTACTAATATAGTGATCATTTTCTTAAAATAATTCAGTGTGTGTGTTATGTGTGTATACATTCGCGCGCGCGTGCGCGCGCACATTTGTGTGTGTGTGTGTGTGTGTGTGTGTGTGTGTGAGTTATGTGTGTATGCATTCATGTTGTGGGGTGTGTGTATGTTTGGGAGACATGACAATTGTTCATATGTTTATAAAGGTTTAGGATGTGTGATAGGGAAATTCATTGTGCCATTTTTAGTTTATTATAAACATCTGTATGTTGCATTTGAAATCATATCTCTTTGAGTAAAGATATTATGGAAGGGAGAAAATGAGCATAGCCACAGTATCCCCAGGATATATTGGAGTGGCACCAAACAGAATTTTAAAGGATCCTTACAGTGTAGCAAGCCAAGGAGAAAATGCTGGTCACCTGAATCCTTGTCATAATACATTATGGTTCCATCTTAACATTTTGTTAAGGGTTTAAATGTGCTTCCACCTTTTAATGAGTGGCACACTGCGGTTATCTAAAATTGAGTTCAGGGCTGGAGAGCTGGCTCAGGAGTTAGGAGTGCTTGTGGCTCTTAGAGAGTCAGAACCCTCATAATGGCTCACAACTGTCTGTAACTCCAGTTCCAAGGAATCTGATACCTTCCTCTGACGTTGAAGTGTGGTGCACATACATACATGCAGGCAAAACACATAAAATAATAAATAAATAAATAAATAAACAAACAAATATAAAAAATTGGTTACCAACTATGATTTGGGTTACATGAAGCAAATTACTTAATCTTTTTGACTTAAAGAATGCCAAATGAAAACAAAATATTATTTTATAAATGATTTGATATGTGAAGAATTTAGAATATTTTCCAGTATGGGGTTTAAGCCCAATGATAATTTGGTTTTTGCTGATAAGAATTTCTTTTTTTTTTTTTTCCAAGACAGGGTTTCTCTGTGTAGTCCTGCTGTCCTGGAACTCACTCTGTAGACCAGGCTGGCCTCGAACTCAGAAATCCACCTGTCTCTGCCTCCCAAGTGCTGGGATTAAAGGCGTACGCCACCACTGCCCGGCCACTGATAAGAATTTCTAAACCGGATGTGACAGCACACATTTGTGATTCTAGTTGGGAGGCTAAGGCAGGAGGATTAGCATGAGTTCAAGGCTATCCAGATTAGCATGGGCTATTGAGTAAAAACTGTCTTAAAAACAATCAGACACCCCAGACACACAACACACACACACACACACACACACACACACACACACACACACACACACCAGGATCAACTATCAGACCAAGTTGTTGGAACTAATCAATAAAACTTATTTAGGCGGGTGGATCTGTAAAGCTCCCGACAGCTGGGTGAGTATCACAGACTATCACAGACGCACAGAGCCATCTGGGGGTTTATTTGACTGTCGTGGAGCCTTACTCACCCTCCTCACTCTAGTTTGCAAGTTCACTTTCTGTGTCGCTTCCTGGACACGTTGCTTCTGTAGGTATGTAGAGGATGCCCTTCACATCCTAGGGAGCATCCAGGTTTGTGAGAGATCAGCAGTGATCACGGCCCATGCTTTTGGAGCGCTCACATCCCAGTGGAAGCAGAGGGATCAAAATACAGCAACAGGAAGAACCTCAGTGTTTCCAGCAACGTGCCAGAAACCGTAGTAGCTCCTTTGGACGAGAGCCTCTGAGAAAGTGATGTTTGACTAGAATTTAAATGACTGCAAAGAGCCAAAGGCTGTGGGGAATTTGAGAAAGAACATTCAAACGGTATTGTGTGAGAGCCATAATTAAAACCAGGCTTTACTTCCTTTGATGAGTGACCCTTGCTCACTCTTCCTGATTCAAAGTGTTGTTTTGTCCTGTTCTTTTTCACTTGAACCTTTTCCAGTTCCTCTGGAAGTGGTATCTTCCACATAGATGTCTCCACCTGGCACTGGGGGTCATACTGGGAGAAAGACAAGCTGACTAGTTCCACGGTTCTTCCCAACATCATGTTCTGTCACTGTGGGGCTGACACCTTCCTTCATTTTGTGGTCAGTGGAGACTCCTAAGGTCCCTTCTGTCTTTGTGCATGCCTTCTCTTCCGATCCTGCTTCTGTTTCATAGTCACATGTCCTTTTGTGCCACAATGACATATCCCTGCTAAAGCTTTATCTTTTTAAACATTTGTGTGTGTATGTGTGTGTGTGTGTGTGTGTGAGAGAGAGAGAGAGAGAGAGAGAGAGAGAGAGAACATGTACCATCACAGATTCATAGAAGTCAGAGGCAATTTGTGTGAGTCATTTCTCTCCTGTGTGGATTTCAGGGATTGAAATCAGATCTTTAGGAGTATATGCTAAGTACCTTTACCCACAGAGGCATCTTGCTCACCATATTTTTTGTCTTTTTTTTTTTTTTTAAGTGGGACTGTTTTTCAGTTAATTGCAGACATGTAACATTTCCTCCCTCTCTCTTTCTCTCTTTCTCTCTTTCTCCCTTTCTCTCTCTCTTTCTTTCTTCCTTTCTTTCTTTCTTTCTTTCTTTCTTTCTCTCTTTCTTCCTTTCTTTCTTCCTTTCTTCCTAACCTTGTACTAGTAGCATCTATAATGTCTCTCCCTGGGAAGTCTCAGCTGCTCTGAGGAACGTATATAGTGTCTCTTCATCTAGAGCAGCAGCAGCCGTAGAATCTATCAGTGGCTCCTCCCTAGACAGCTGCTAACCTGCCTATAAAGCCTAGACGAAGGTTTTGAGTAATTTGCTTTCATAGTGGGTGAGGGAACACAGTGTGGGATGAATTTGTTTGGGTTCCCACCCTTCACCAGCTTTGTGATCTCGACCAACTCACTTCCTTTAAGCCCTAGTTTCCCTCGATGCAAAACAAAAAGAAGTAGAGCGTAGGGTCGACGTTGCCCTTATTTCAAGGATTGTTTTGGACAAATGAACAAATGCTGACATTTCTGAGAACAATGTCTGACACAGAGTACATAGAGATTTTTTTTTTAGTTATAACTGGTCACACACAGTCAGGGAAATCTTAAGCATTTCACACCCAGCACTCTAGGACTTTGCTAGTGAATACATTAAGTACGCTTTGTCTTTGCTGAGTAAGGAAGCAGTTTGCTTGTATTCAGGGCCCTGTTGTGCTTCAGACTTAGCACTGCTATGCTGGGTGACCTTGAAGAAAAGATCAGCTTCAGTCAGGTTCGCCAGCACGTGCTGCTAATCCCAGCACTTGCAGGCAAAGGCAGGAGGATCGCCATGTGTTTGGAGCCAGCCTGGTCTATGTAGTGAGTTCTAGGCCAGCCAAGACAACCAACTTAAAAACAACAACAGAGGAATGGATAAGAACAAGTATTGGGAGACTCTGGGGGTTTTAAAAGGAGAAGCAGTGCTTTGAGAAATAGTTGCAGTTCTTCAAAGGCTTAACTATAGTCATTTGGCACAGAAATTCTACATTTACTACCTACTTATCCAAGAGAAGTGAAAATAGATGTCTACACAAAAATGTTCATATTATAGCTGTTCATAATTGAAAGTCTTAGGTGAAGGTTTGAGGGGACACTGAAGTAGATAGATTGTTAGGGTTAAAAAGCGGAGTAGAAGCATTATTGATGCCATGGCTAGACAGACAGACAGAACAGTATGGTGAGGCCTCTGAGGAGCACTGATACCCCCAGCATCAGAGACCAGTGGTTTGCTGGGGAGTCTGAATAGAGGAAAGTAGGGTGTGCCTGCAAAAGTGACCATTCTGAGAGTAGGGGCTTCACAGCACAAGCCTGTAGTCAGGAGGCCGAGAGGGGATGGGGAAGAAGATGTGTGGTCACCCATACCCTTTGATACAAACTACCCCCACCCCAGGTGAGATGCCATGGCACCTGAAAGTGCTAGCTAGAGTCACAGTGCCTCAGGAGGGTGTCGGTCAGTATCTGAAAGGGGACTGGCTGCTGCGGATACTGTGGCCTGAGCAGCAGTTACATTCTCACACTGCACTATTCTAATAATGACCAGAACGACAGACTAAACGATCATCACCTGAAAACTGAAGAGACTAAATGTGATCTAGCCACGCAATGGAATCGCGCTTGCCCATAGAAAGGAATGGAGAGAGTGACTAGTGACGAGGGCAGAGTGTTTTGAAAGATAGGGAAGTACTGTGAATTTCAATTGTGATGATGGCTGGACAGTCCTGAGTTTACTAAGAACCACTGAATTATTTGAAGAGTAAACTGTGGTGGTGGTGTATACCTTTAACCCTAGCACTTGAGACAGGGGCGGTCGCGAGGGTGAGGGTGGGGGCGAAGGCAGGGGCAGGTAGAGCTCTATGAGTTAGAGACCAGTATGGTTTACCTAGTGAGTTGTAGGCCAGCCAGGGCCTTAAAGTGAGAACCTGCCTCAAAAGCAACTCAGCAAGCAACAATCTCAGACAGTTCAAAACCTTCCCATAGGATCTACCATATGTCTGATCTTTGATTCCTATGAAGTACAGGGATTTCAGAGAGGCCATGTAACCTGCTCGAAAACCCCTAATTTGGAATTTTTAATTACAATCTGTTTTTTTTTTTTCTTCTGCTAGCAAATTGTTACATTGTTTACAGAAGCCAAAAGAACATAGAACATGTTTGGAGAACAATAATAAGCTATAGGAATCTTTGCTAATCCTCTTTGGAAATTCTTGTGTGTTTGTGTGTGTATATGTATGTGTGTGTGTGTGTGTGTATGTGTGTGTGTGTGTGTGTGTACATGTGTGGGAGTGTTATTGAGCAGGTATCTGTATATGGATGCTCGTACAGAGGCCATGGGTCAGATGGTTTCCTCTGTTGCTCTCTGCCTCGTTTTCTCCAGTAGGAGCTCTTCCTGAACCTGGAGCTTAGCATTTCGGCAAGGTCAGTGCTCGTTGTCTTGCCTGTCTTTTGTAGTGCAGTGGGATCTGAACTCAGCTCCTCGTACTTGTGGGGCAAGTTCTTATCATCTGAGCCATCCCTATAGCTCCCTGGAAATTCTTTAGACTTTAGTTTCTTGTTCTTTCAGTTTTTAATAAATGTCTGTTTTAAAGAAATATGTTAGGCATGGCCATACCCATGGTCTTAGCATTTGGAGGCAGAGACAGGAACATTCCTGCAAATTTGAGGCCATCTTATTCTACATAGTAAATTCCAAGCCAGCCAAGGACTTAGTGAGACTTAGTCTAAGAGGAAATTAATTAATTAATAAAAGAGGAAGTGTATTCATTTTGTTTCTTTGTGATTAAACATTCTGCAACTTCTCTAGATAGATTCTTGTTCCTCTGTTCCTTTTTCGAATCTTTTGAAAATAGCTCATGCTTATTCCCTTGTGATGAGAAGGGTGGAGACTGAAAAGGATAATGTCCTTTAGGTGATACCATGACATCATCTCATCTCTGACGTAAAAGCAATAAGGAGCTGCACCTTGGGCAGGTCTTGCTGTTAACATTTGTCTCCTTTAAGTAGAACTCTTGGGTGTGATACAGGAAGCCTCAACAATAGTATTAACCACACTAGGACAGTGTCACTGGACATCACTGGTTCTGAGCAAATATGAAATGAAGCGAACAGTTAAGAACATGCAAAGCTGTGCTGTTACCAGAAGATCAGACGGAGCATGTCACTGAATTTCTGGTCAAAGGTTCTGTTTTGGAATCTGTGTGACTTACTTCTTGACCTTGAGAGTGTGTTTTCATTTGTCTGTGGCTAGCATTTCACAGGGCAGGCTTTGAGAAGATGTTATTATTTAAGAGGCAGTCTGCTTTGAAATGTGATACAGATTCATTAACTGAGAAGTCTGAGGTACCAAGCAGGCCACTTGAGGTCTTACACGGTCTGTTCCCATCATTGTTTTGCTGGGTTGGAATCACTGAGTGCTCTTATAAGATGGAAAGAGTATAGAATAGTTGTTGTCTGCGGAGAAATGGCTCAGTAGTTAGGAGCCAGTACTGCTTGCTCGGAGAAGAATTTGGTTCTTAGCAGGTACCCAGAACTTGTATCAGGCTGCTCACAACTGAAGTGTTGGCCTCTGAGCATCTGTGCCCGTGTGTTATACATGAATGTTAATGCCCTTCAGGCAAGCAGTAATCTGTGAACTAGAAGTCATTTTGACCTATATAGTCAGTTCCGGGCCAACGGCGGCTACATGGCTTAAAAAATTAAAATAAGGGGCCGCAGGGATGGCTTGGTGGTGAAGGGCAACTTCTGTTCTTGCGGAGGACCCAGATTCAGCTCCTAGCTCTTACTTGGTAGCTCACAACCATCTGTAACCTCACTTTCCTCTCTGACCTCTCAAGGCAGCAGGCACACAAATGGTACATACACATGTACATAGGCAAATATTCATACACACAAAAAATAATTCTAAAAAAATAAAAATAAATCATAGAAAAAGACAGAGTAGATAACTATGTGGACTCCCCGATTAGATTCCCTTATTTAATCCAGTCCCCTATACTGTATCATATATGTGCTACAGATTTTGAGTTCGTATTTTTATGTTACATCTAACACATCAAACAATGTGTTCTAGGCTTAGGATCTGAGAAAGTAGCAGCCACCTGTGCGTGTTTGTTTGTTCATGAATTTGCTTGTTCGTGAACAGTGGGTTTGGCACTATGCTTATAATTAGAAGGATACAAAAGTAGACTAGAGAGAATTCTATTTCTACAGATAGTAACAATCTGCTGAGTATCTTATAAATAGTACGTGAACAAGAGAGTAATCTTGTCCTTTGAGGGTGGCAGGCTTCATAAAGAGAAAACCCTTGACTTGTCATCTTAAAGAATGAGTTGGAACACATCAGGCAGAGATCTGTGGAAGGAAAGATGGTTTTGAGCAGCAAGGAGTTTCAGAACTCAAAGAAGGTGTATAGAAGGAGACAGAGAGGACAGAACTCATTTGGAATTACAAATTCCTGTAACCATGAGCCCAAGGAGACTTCTTCCAAGTTTATCTTGGGCATATCATCAAGTGACAGAAGTCACACACAAGGAAAGGGGCAATTAAGCGCTGAGGAACTATTCAGAAGGATAAATGAAGAGGCTTTTTGACTCAGAAGATGGCACCAAGGACAAGAAAGAGGAATTCAGGTTTCTGGCATCACTGCATGGGTAGATGCAGTGAGTATAAGGAAGTTCCCACTTCCTTTACAGGTCTGATGTCTGAGTCAGCCGAAATCAACTGACCAGGCACACCCAGAAGGGAATAGGCCGGCCCATTTATTAGCTTGTGTATGGGAGCTACACAAAGCTAGAGAACACAAAGAAGGGCCATCCAGTTCATAGGGGACTGAAAGTGGGCAAGATGCACTATGAACTCTGCTGTCGCTGTGGAGATCAAGTCTCTCTTGGATGGCAGAAAAAAGGAAAAGGTTAGATTTAGCTCAGTAGGTGGAGATCTTGTCATATTTTCTGAGTGAGCCTTTGCTGGCTAGGGGAATTTTTAGGGAGGAAATATAAGACAATTGCACTTATTTTGGGTGACCTTTCTTCAGTGAGATGCTGACCTCATAGCCTTCTCTATGCTGGGAGCCAGGGACAGTTAGCCTTAAAAAGTCTAAGGTGGCTGTGCTTGGTTCTGTGCTCCTGTGGTCAGCCCATCGGAGCGTCCTGCATTGTTGTTTGAGCCCTGCACTGGGGAGCAAGTGTGGAATGAATGCTCACGTGGCTGAAGGTCATCAAATGTGTTAAGCAGAAAGCAGCTATCAGCTTTGCAGCCATCTTGAGCCATATACCCTGACATGAGACTTGGTTTTCAACAGCCTACAACAGCTGAAGCACACTCTGATATCCCACATAGCTTGTTTTGCTGTTTAGTGCCCCCAGCTGCAAGGAGCACGTGGTATCCACGCCTACAAGGTATGTGGTGCACGTGTTGTCCACGTGCTATCCACGCCATACATGTCTGTAAGGCGCACGTGCTGTCCACGCCTGTAAGGCTTACGTCATATCCACACCTGCAAGGCATGTGGTATCCACACACCTACAAGGCACGTGGCAAAAGCCTATAAATACCCAGGATTTCCTTGTGTGTGGTGTAGTAGTAGTAGGTGTAGTGGTGTGTGTATGGTGGAGACAGTAAAGAAGACTTGACTACAGATCCTCTGGCTTGTCTCTATTCTTCGAGTCTCTTCCCCTTCTTCCCCCGACTCTCTCTCTTGCTAAACCAGGACCCGCGGAACAGAGCGGGCCGTTACAGTTTGGCCCCTAAGGTAGGGCAGCTCGGGTCTTTTACACAAATGCACTGCCTTGGTGAAGCCTTCCTGATCCCACAGTCTGCTTTAGTGTGGTCCCCTAGATACTCAGCACATTCAAGCTGTGATATTATGTGCTTTTAGTTCCTTTGTTTGCTTTGTGAAGATTGGGGCTATTTCTTTTTCATCTTTTTATAGTTACACAAAAGACACACAAACACACACACACACACACACACACACACACACACACACGTCTCATTGTACTTTGTTTGATTTTCCCTCCCTTTCCTGGGTAGTTTTTTTTTCTTTAGTCCCTTTTTAAATATGCACACTCCAACCCAGATCTAGGATTTTAAAGTTTTGAAGTAGTTCCCTGGGAATACGAACTGTAAAACACGCTTGTGCTTCTCATGATCAGTAAGTTCAAACCCAGCTTCAGAGCACTGGGCTGGCTGCAGCAGAGCTATTTTGCTGTCAAAAGTCAGGTCAGATAGCTTCATATCTTAGAAGGATGACATGAAGATACTATTGACTCCTTCCTCATGGAAACCAGCTCAGGAGAATAGGGCAAAAGATGTGGGCTGGGAAATGGTTAGTGGGTAGATGCTTCTTCTTACCAACTTCCTGAACTGAATTTAAATCCATGGAACCCACAGGTAGAGGGAAGTAGAGGGAGGGAGAGAGGGAGAGAGAGGGAGAGTAAATTTAACTTAAAACATTTATATATATTGTCTGATATTAGGAGACTGTAGAAACTCCAATCAAAATATTTAAGCACTGCCATGCCCACCTGCAGTGTAGACCAATCCCAGTATCTCCACTTACGCTTGTATTTCCAGACAGTGAGTCTCTCACTAGGTAGTCCAGGATGGCTTACTGTTCAAAATCCTCCTGCCTTAGCTTCCTGGGTTCTGATAGGACTTGATTCTTTGTATTTTGTTCCTGTGTTTGGAGACAGGATCTCATTGTGTAGCCTGGCTGGCCTCCATATCCTGGTCCTCCTACCTTACAGATTGTGTCTCTATGCCTGACTTGATTGATGCTTTTAATTGTAGCTATTGTGTGGGTGTGATTGTATCTCACTGGAGTTTTAACATAACCATGCTGAAACATTTCCTATACTTGTTGGCCGTCCTTACGTCTGCTTGGCGCTGGTGAAGTGTCTGCTCATATCAGTTCTCATTTTTAACCGAGGTGTCTGAGTTATCAGAGTTGGATTTTTTTAATATTTATTTTTATTTTATATGTATGGGTATTTCTGTGTGTGTATATATATGTATATGTATATGTATTTCTGTGTACCTCATGTATGTCTGATACCTGAAGAGCTCATAAGAGGTCATCATATCTCTTGGCAGTGAAAGTTATGGATGGCTGTGAGCCACTGTGTAGGTACAAGAAACAACCTGGGTCTTCTGCAAGAGCAACAAGTGCTCATGAGCCCTATAGTTATCAGAGGGGTGTGTGTGTGTGTGTGTGTGTGTGTGTGTGTGTGTGTGCGCGCGCGCGCACACACATGCATATTGTAGATACCAGTCCTTTTTTAGAATTATAATGTATAGTTAAGTTTTCTAGCCTGTATTTTGCCCTTCGCTGTAGCAGAAGCATGCTGCCTGCCTAGGGACAGTGTATGATTGTTATGGAGGGTCCCACTCTACACAGTTCTGTGTGATTCAGGCTCTGGTAGTGCAAGGCCCCGTGCAGAGAGTAGGCCCCCAGTGCCACGACAGTACCAAAAGGAAGAAAGGAAATAAAAAGCAAATGCCAAAGTAATACCTTAAGAGAAAGATGTATTTTCTATGTGTACTTTGTCTGTGAAGGCAGCAAGGACACTGGATCTCCTGGTGCTGGTGTTACAGGTGGCAGTGGGCTGCCATGTGGGTGCCCCGATTCTCTGCAGAACAGCACGTGTGTCTTTTTGTTTCCCCTTTCTTCTTCAGACTGGGTCTTTGTTCGTAACCATGTTGGCCTGGAACTCTATGAAGACCTGCTAACCTCAGACTCACAGAGATCTGCCTGTCTCTGCCCCCTAACGACCTGTTGGGATTAAAGATGTTTGCCACTATGCTTGCCCAGCACGTGCATTTCCCTGCTGAGCCATCTCTCCTGCCCACACCTTCATTTTTGGGTTTGTGTATGTGGGTTGGGGGTTGAGGGCCTGGGAGCAGTGCTGGGGCTCAAGGTCTCAAACGTTCTGGGCATCATCGAACTACACTCCTAGCCCTTTAATGAGTTTCTAATCTTAAAAATACATACTGACTTTAGCAGCATTAACCTTATAATTACAGATAGTACAGAGAGATGCATAGTGTTATTAGAATATCAGTTATCCAACGGTGTGTGTGTGTGTGTGTGTGTGTGTGTGTGTAAGCACGTATACAGTTTCAGTCCCTGATATCTCTTCTGCACGATCACGTCCCTTTCAACAAAATGTAGTGGAAGCTGAGTGGTTGGAATTGAGGAGAACAAAATGTGTGCAGCCTGTACATGGAATTTTAAATTCTAGCTAGCCCGTATAGAAGACACACAGTCCAGGATTTTATTTACAAGCTGTAAGCCAAGACCGTGCAGATGTTGGAGCTGTTCTAACTTGCACCCCAGTCATCTGTCCCTTGTTACCTGATGTTCCCTGGCCACGTGCTCATGGCCCATCTCCTCTCCTCTCGTCTCTGCTCTTTTCCCCTTTCCTCTCTTTCTGCCACTGCCCTCCCCACCCCCTACCCCAGCTAGGTAACTGAAAATCTGCCTACCTCTATCTACTGCCCAATCACGGGCTTTAGCCTTTTGTTCACCAACTGACACTGCCAGCAAGGTTTGCACCACAGAAGCTGGTGTAAGGGAGAATTCACTCCTCTTGGGCAACCAGGTACTGGGATACAGTATTTAGTGTTTGAATCATAGCAGCACCAAACCAACCCCAACAACAACCCATTAGTTGGGTTTTGTTTCGGTTTCGGTTTCGGTTTTTCGAGACAGGGTTTCTCTGTGTAGTCCTGGCTGTCCTGATACTCACTCTGTAGACCAGACTGGCCTTGAACTCAGAAATCCGCCTGCCTCTGCCTCCCAAGTACTGGGATTTAAAAAAAAAAAAAAAAAGACTAATGGGTTGTGCCACCACCGCCTGGCCAACCCATTAGTCTTAATCATTCAAGAACCTACTTTAGAAAAGTAGATATTAATGGTGACAGAAGTCAGATTAATATAATTGTCCCTTTAGCAATAGAACTTGAGAGCTGAGGAAAAGAAGGCAAACCACACTAGGCTAATTAAACTGCATTAGTATGTACCATGGGTAAATCCTCTCTTAGTTTGGTTTCTGTTGCTGTGGTAAATAGCATACGCCAAAGCAACATGGGAACGGAATGGGTTTAGTTGGCTCACAGGATACAGTCTATCACTGAGAAGCCAAAGCTCTGATATTCCAGGTAGGAGCCCACTGGGAGACAGGAACTGAAGCAGAGGCCACAAGGCAAGACTACTTACTGGCTTGCTTCCATGCTCACCTTCACCTGTCACTCTTCTACAGCCCAGGGTTGCTTGTCCAAGGACAGCCCCGCCCACAGTGAGCCAAGCTCTCCTACAGGTGTTAGCAATCAAGGAAATGCTCCACAGACATTAATTATCACAGGCTTGGAGGCAATTTCTCAATTGTGGTTCCCTCTTCTCAAGTGTTTTGACAGCCAAAATTAGCCATCACATTTGCCATTCAAAGATCTTTTCATGAAGTCTAGTTGTAGCCTTCCTGGATAGTCTTGAAAGAGCAGTCTCTGTCCGTAAAAGGGTTAGGGTTTCTTGGTATTGCATGCAAACTCTCTGTAGTAAAACACAGAAGGAACAAACACAAGGAAACTTGGAGATTCGTGGTTGCTGTCACTCCCGCCTGTAATCCCAGCACCGAGGAAGTAAAGGCTCGAGGATCAGGAGTCCAAGGCCAGTCTCTGCTGTACAACGAAGTGAGTGCAGCCTGAGCTGCATGAGCCTGTAATTAAAAAAAAAAAAAAAATAGTGGTTCTAGAGAGCGAGGAAGAGAATTTTAGTGTTACAGACTATTTTGATTCATCAAATCTTGGTAGGAGAATAGTTAATTATATTGGCTATGTGTGTAGAAGTGAATGTTGGGAAGGTAGGTCAAGGTTACTACCAGAAATTGAAAAACGGTGCAGAATTTAATACAGTAATTTTTAATTTCATCCATTTATGTGTGTGTGTGAATATACACATGTGTATTTATTTATGGAGACCCATGATGTCAGGTGTCTTTTTCAGTTGCTCTTCATCCGATTTTGGGGGAATGGTCTTTATCTTAACGTGCTTGGTGCTCAGTATTAAAGCTAGACAGGTTCGCCAGCAAACTTGGGGATACACTTGTCTCCATGTGTGCTTGGGTCACAGGTGTGTAGTGCCACATTTGGCCTTTTTTTCCCCCAAAATTATCCTCAAGCCTGCATATCCATAGCAAGCACTGTGGGGGGTGGTTCTGATGCTAAGGTCCTGTTCCCCAATTGGTTCTTGATTGATCAATAAAGATAGCAATGACCAATGACTGAAGATGGGCAGGGACACTTAGAGCTTCCTGGGAGGATGCAGGAAGAATCCGGGAAGAGAAGGAGGAGTAAGGACAGGAGATAAAGCCAACTGGCCATGTGAGTTTTTGGTTGAAGTGGCCAACGGCCACTCTCTTCCATTATGTCTAGGGTGGCAGGGCAGGTTTAGGAGTGCCCAGTCATTGAGTTAGCAAAGACACTTTAAATTAACTGGTGTGTGTGTGTATGTATGTGCTGTTTTTTTTTTTAATCCATGGATCCAAGGGAATCTGGGCGAAGCTGGTAGCATGGTCTGTTCAGAGCTTAAATTGGGGTATTAAAAACAGCTCTATAAAAAGCATTTCATTAATTGAGCAGCTCCCAGCCCTGTGATCGAGTAATTCAACACTTCTTAGGCTAATAAATGGAATTGTGGCTTTCTTTTTCAGTTCCCTCCCTTTTTAGGTGTGACCTCAGGCCTGCTAGGCGAGCACTGGAGTGTTGAGCACAGCCTCTGCCCCAACTCTGCAGATAATCAGCTTTAAATCCCTCTGTCAGGGAGTCTTCTGCTTTTAGTGTGCGTATCTACTGTGAACTTATCCATCCTTATAACTATAGCTACTGTTTGTGATCTAATGGTCTCAAAAGCAACTTTAAATGAATCTAAAAAGAAAGATCTCCCTTGTATTTCTAACTTACATGAACACAGACATGACTACAATTAAAACAAAGGAAAAAAAAAATCCAGAATCTAGAGACGTGGCTCAGTGGTTAAGAGTGCTTACTGCTCCCACAGAGGACACTGGTTCAATTCCAGGCACCCACCTGGCAGCTCACAACTGTCTCTGACTCCACTTCCAGGGGATCCAATACAATTCTCTGGCCTCCAATGGCTCCTATATATGCTCTGTGCAGACATGCTCACACATACACATTAGAACAAGTAAATAAAGACATGTTTAGATTCTGGGGGGTGCTGAGTATGAGACTCCCCAGTAGAGCTCTTACCTAGCATATGAAGTATCTCTTAGACCAGTTCTCAGCTCTGCAACAAATGAACAGAACTCAGAACCGAAACATATTGAAGAACCTATTGGGGTGAGGTGATATTGTGACTGAAATCCCCAAACTCAGGAGGCTGCAGTAGAAAGACTGAGTTGAGGCCAGTTCAGGGTACAGCAAGACCCTATCTCAAAAATAAAACAAAGCACATTGAAATGAAACCTTTAAAGAGTATTGCCCAGTTTCTGCACTTGGACATCAGCTATGCTTAGCTAATGTGAGGATGAGGACTTTAAAGTATATACAGAGCTCAAGCAGTCACAGGTTTTAAATGTCACTAACATGTTTTCTCCTGGACGGTTGACTCATTTTTAAACCTCATTTATTTTACATCTTTGTTTTGACATGGAAATTCTGGAACCACGTGAAAACCAATTCAAGAGCTAAGAAAGAGGGCTTGGGCTTTGATCTGTGGTAGAGCACTCGACTAGCATGCTGAAAGGCCTTTCCCTCCCACCCCTCCCAGCACCACCAAAAACTTAAAAAAATAAAATGAAGAACTAAGATCATACTTTGAACTGTCATGTGCTGAGTGGATCTGCTGGGATGGTCTGCCATTTCCTGGTAGAGAAGGCTGCTTCTGAGAGCCATTGCTTTAACACATCACCCTGCCCCACCTCCATGGCATTCTGTTAATGAATGGCTAGGGATTGCCATGGTGACTTTTATGCATTTCCTTGCTCAATAGTTCTTGAAACAGCGCAGACTAACTGTCTGGTGCTGCCAGTGCTGGAAAGAATGCAAACAAGAATGAAAAAAAAAAAAAACTTTACAAAATGGAGGTCTGATGTTTTTCTACAGCAGCTTCAGAACTTTCCCTTAATTTTAGTGTGTGTGTGTGTGTGTGTGTGTGTGTGTGTGTGTGTGTGTACACGCGTGTGTGCGCGCGCCCACATGTACTCTGCTGTGGGCTTAAGGGCCTGTATGCTGAGGAAACTTGTACTGAGAAGTTACATTTCCCAGCCTCGTACTAGTTATAATTTTCACCTTATGTAAATATCTTAATTGCTTGTTCTTTATTTACTATTTTTTTTCCCTCTTCACTAAGAGATTGCATTTTCAGATCTCTCAGAGACTAGGAAGGGAAAAGTCCATCTGTTTGTTCCCTGCAAACAGCAGCAAGCTCACCTAAATGTCAGAAGCACATTCTAAATCATCTTCATTTTTTTTTTCTCCCAGACATGTTCAGTTTTTTGTCCTTGCTGGGATATTTAATGTTCACACTAAGAAATAGTTAAAAGATGTCCTTAAGATGATGTCGGATAAGTAATGTCATGGAGCATCCCGATAGTCCTGATTACACCATGCTCTTAGAATTAGAGAGATCTGACTTACACAACTAATAGTTCTTCACAGCATGCCTTCATGCATCATCTAAAGGGCATTTGTTTGTTTATTATTTTAGTTGGACTTGCAGTGTTGTCAGAGTTGGCCTAGAACCCACCATCTTCCTGCCTTGTCTCCCGAGTATTGGAATTACTTGTATATACACAACTTGACTGGGCTTTTTGTGATACTCAGAAGTATTTTCTTTGTAGTATTTTAACATTTCCATTTGGGACCTTTGCTGTTCATTTGGTTGGTTGGTTGGTTGGTTGGTTGGTTGGTTGGTTGGTTGACATGGGTCTCATTATGTAGTCCTGGCTGTTCTGGAATTCACTGTGTAGACCAGGCTGGCCTCAATCTCATAGAGATTCAGCTATGTCTACAAGTGCTAAGATTAAAGGTGTGTGTCCCCCAATCTATTCCTGATTTCTGTCAGCTACTCTATCATCGTCTTATTAACTCCCCATGTTTGCCATTGAAGAGTTGTACCGTGTGGTAGACCACTAGACAGAAGAACTGGTAAGGCTGTACAAGTTCAGAACCCCAGTAAATCTCATAATTGAAAATGGCAGGAATTCATACGAACTCCAGACCAGGTTCCTGTCCTGGAGCACATCACCATGACTCTCTACTAAGAGGATCATGACAGCTGGTCATGTAGCATAAAAACCTAGTTCTCCATGCTAATGAGGTATCCAGATAGACCCTGAGTATTCTACCAATGAGTGTCTCTTCCTGGGCATCCCTTCTTGCAAAAGGTATTTAATCCCTGATTCATCCTGAGTAAGATGTATGCATCCTCCTCCATCATGAATAAAACAGTTTGGACAAGCAAGAACTATCTCTTTCATCTAGGACTGCCGCCACTGCCACTGGGTGAGGCCTTTGTCATACAGAGCCATGACTGAGTCTCTGGTAGAAAGCCCCTCCATACATTTGGCACTCACTCACTTGTGCTAAGGCAAATTCCTCTCCATCCCAGGCCCGCAGACTCCAGTTCTCAATCCCAGCAGTGTCTGGGTGCTTAGGAGTTTGAGAGCCACAGCCTCCATCCCATCTCCTGTTGTTTTCACCCAGAGAAACACAAGCTGGGACCCCTATCTGAGTTTTGCCCTCCTTTGAGCAGCCTGTTGGCATCCCAGCACTCCAGCCAGCAGCAAGGAAGGAATGCAGCCTAGCACCCTGCATTTCACCTCCTCTGAGTGTCACATCAGTAGCTCTCCGACACCCCAGTGGCGAGGCAGAAACACAGAATGACAGTATTGTGTAGTGTGACTTGTGTGCTAGTAAGAATGGGGGTGAAGTGCATGTCTAAGGAGCTCATAGCTGACCCCATACTTTATGAGCTTATGCTTTCCCAATGCTCTCTTTAACTCCAGGATGAAGATGCTGGGACGAAAAGCAAAGTTCATCATATTGCCAAGGAGATCATGAGCTCCGAGAAAGTGTAGGTATCAAATTGTCAGTTCAGAAGACGGTTCTACCCCAGTTGGCCTGTTAAAAAACAACGCTTTTCTGTTTGTTTGTTTGTTTTACAGGTTCGTGGATGTGTTAAAGCTTTTGCATATTGTAAGTATCTGTTAATATTTTTCTCAAATCTAAGCTTATTCCTGGTCCTGCTCTTTTCTTACCCCAATGGTTCTTAGCACAGCTAATAACTGAACGATACACACATGTTCTCTAGTGCTTGGTCATATTTTAAATTTGCAAAAAAATAAAAATAAAAAATACATACTTATAAATTAAATATGTATGTCTAAATTATGCATATGTATTTATAAAATAGACATTTTCCAAATTGTCTGTATCCCATTTATACCCAGATATACCTAGATGATTTCTTGTCTTCAGCACCTTGCATTTCTTCATAATGATGAGCTGTGATGGCTGTTGCTATTGCTTCTGTTCCTTCTCCTGCTCTTCCTTCCCCTCCCCCCACTAAACTACATCCTCAACACTCACAATGATGATGATGTACGTATCTTTTAGGGCATTTCTTCTCTAATCCTAATAGCGCCCAGAAACAGAGATACTCGAGACAGGCATTTTTATAGCTAACTATATATATATAATATATATATATATAATTGTCAACTTGAGCAGACCTGTTAGGAAACAACTGTATATATCTGACCACATACTCATTTTTCCTCTTGCATATTTTTGTTCTTGCAAGTTTTTACAAGATTCCATGTGCACTGGCAGTCAAAGTCTTTTAGTGGTATTTTGATTTGATGATATTTTGGCAAGATATCCCAAATACCTCAAGCATTCCACACATGTGTGCTACTATATGTGCTCAAGTCCACTTGAAAACTTCCCTTGAAAATTAGATTTGTCTGTCTGTCTGTCTGTCTGTCTGTCCCTCTGTCTCTCTCTTCTCTCTGTAGCCCTCTAGTTCTCTCCTCTCATCCTCTTACTCTTTTTTACCATCTCTGTCTCTATCCCTCTTTCTCTTTTGAAACAGTCTCATTTCATCCCATCTTTGACTCAAAGGTCTAGTGATCCTCTGCCTCAGCTTCCAGAATCCCAGTTACAGTTTTGAGCCACCAGACTAGACAGCAATCTGATAAAAGTATTCTAGTCTCATTCTGTTGTGATAAAACATTGGGACCAAAAGCAATGTGGGTAGGAAAGAGTTTCTTTACCTCACACTTCCAGTTTAAAATCTCTGTGGAGGGAAGTCAGAGCAAGAACTGCAGGCGGGACCCATGGAGGAACATAGTTTACTTTCTCATTATTTAGCTCATTCTCAGCTAGCTTTCTTATAAGCCCACACCCACCTGCCTAGGGATGGTGCTGCCCACTGTGGGCTGTACTGTCCTCAGTCAATCATTAGTCAAGACAGTCTCTCATGGACATTGTCATAAGTCAACTGGTCTGGCAGCTCCTTAAGTAAGGTTTCTACTTCACAGGTGATTCTAGATTCTACCAAGTTGAAAACAAAAACTAACCAGCACTAAACTAGAAAGCTAAAACCAAGGCTACCTGGACATAAAGATGTTGCTGTAGTTGATTAATCTGCTCTACTTCCTCAGCAGTGGCTGTACGGCTTTCTTGCTAGCCGCCCATTGCTCTGGATTCTTGAATGAAAGGTGTACACACATGCAGCCTTCTATTTTAATATGCCTTAAACAGTGCAATGTCTGAACCACTCCCAAACATCCATGTTACTAACACCCTTTTGTGGGGCTGATAGCTCTCTTACGTGGTCGAGCATGGGTCCTGTTGGGTGGCATTGTGATTCCCAGGTGGCGCCAGGCTGGGCTAAGGAGCCACTCGGGGCTCCTCCCAGGCGTGGAACGATCTCAGCCTGAAGTTCCTGTGGGGGTAGGGCTCCTGAGTGGACCCGTTCTTGGCCTACCAGACACTGCTGGGTGGGGGGGGCTGCGGAAGAACAGAGACGGGAGAGGACAAGGGGAGAGAAGGAAGCCGCCAGTGCTTCATGGGAAAGAGACTCTTTGTTACAGCACTCACTTGGCTGGTTCAAGGCTGGCTTGTTTGAGTTGGCAGGGCTCCACTGTGGAAGGCAGAGAGATCTTCTGGTGGAGATTAATTAGGAGGAGGCGGCAGCTGCTCATTAGAGGCCTCCATGGTTCCCTACTGCATGGCCCCCAAAGACACAAGGAAGTCCATGGTTTTACAAGATTTATTGTTATGGCAGAAAGTAGATGGCCGAGCAGTGGTGGGGCACACCTTTAATCCCAGCACTTGAGAGGCAGAGGCAGGCGGATTTCTGAGTTTGAGGCCAACCTGGTCTACAGAGTGAGTTCCAGGACAGCCAGGGCTACTGTCTCGAAAAACAAAAACAAAACAAAAAAAACAAAAAAAAAAAAGATGAATGTGGCTATACCTCCCACCCCCAAACTCAGGGCAGACCTGTGTTAAATAGGGAGGTTGGAGGGTCTGGGAAGGAATACTTAATTGGCTACACCCTCTGGCCTTCAAGTATCTAATTAGTATGTAGATCTCTTAAGGCTGAGGCCTGTAGTCATGCCCTCTACCTGTGGAGGGGCTGGTAGGGGCGTGGCCCTATGTGACTGAAAGGTGCTGATCAATGGAGGTCTTAGACCACTGTCAGAATGGAGGTCTTAGATCACGTGTCAGGATCCTAGAGTCTGGGAGTGTGGCAAAATGTAGTCTGTCCCTTGCAGGGTCTCCGGCCATCTCTAGCCAGTGCTTTACAAGAAACCAAGCTATCCTTTTCACGGTCCCACAACCCACCTCTGATACTCCTGAGTTATTACTTACTGAAATCTGTATTCTGTCTTTGCTACCCTGGACCCAGTTTGGGGCTAGGGCTGCTGTTCCCTGCTCTTATATGTCTGGTATTCTGTCTTCTGCTGCTCTCAAGCTTGCATCTTATTCCTTCTCTGGCAATGGCAACTCTCTTTCTTCTTCCCTGGGTTCCCTTGCCTGGGAGATCTAAAAGTTCCGCCTCTGTCTCTCTGTCCAGCCATTGGCCTACCAATCATAGCTAACTGGGGACAGGGACCCTCAGTGTCTTACACTCAGATGTGCATGTTCCCATGTAATTTTGGGAGCTAAATTAATACAAGTAGTATTATAAGCAATCCATAGCCTTTCACCCTTTTAGTTCATTAAAAAGGTCTTATCTCTCAGATACACAATGAGCATAGTTACCACAGTTATATAAGCTGTAAGGTAAGATATATTCTAATAACGTCCAGTTCATCAATTTTGTCAATTTAGATATGTTACTCTAACTCTGCCCTAACTTAAAGAGTCTACAGTCTTATATCTGAATTGTTTTGGTTTTTAACTTGCATTACCATCTGAAAACCATCCATTCAAATCTAGATCATCTTCCTTAGTGCTAAACAACTTCAGTTTGATTATGAGACTATGCCTAGTCTTCAAACCTATCAGAGCTCCAAGAACGAATTAAATGTTACCTGAATACATAGGAAGCACCAAAGCATAGCTTCAAAAACTTAGCCAATTTTCAGAGACAACTGACTACCTGGACAGTCTCCTATTCCTCAAAACATTGGAGCATCTGTCTTCAGCCTTCTGGGCCATAACCATCTAACAGACCTTAAGTAGAGCAGGAACTACAAAGGACTAGCTTACTCTGTCTTGGCAGAGCTAAATTGTCGACTTTCCTCCACCTTGTGTCCTTTCTTGGACAGTATTTTTTGTCTGAGGTTGAATTAGGGACATTCTTGCCCGATGGCTACCTTGCCACTATTGGAGCAACTCCATATGGAGGTTTTTTTTTTGTTTTGTTTTTGTTTTGTTTTGTTTTGTTTTGTTTTCTTTGTTTGTTTTTTTTTTTCGAGACAGGGCTTCTCTGTGTAGTCCTGGCTGTCCTGGAACTCACTCTGTAGACCAGGCTGGCCTCGAACTCAGAAATCCGCCTGCCTCTGACTCCCAAGTGCTGGGATTAAAGGCGTGCACCACCACTGCCCGGCATATGGAGGTTTTGATGCTCAGTATTTTCCTTGAACTATGAAGGAGGTACTGTCAGGAGCAGACATGTCTCCTTAGTCAAAATTTCTATCAATAATGAAAGGTATCTTAATACCAAATAGAATGTTATTTATTTTTCTAAGTGCAATATAAAATGAACACATCTCTGCACTTCTCAATGTTTTTCACACCTTAAAATTTGTCATTCTGTTTCAAGTACACCCTTGTCTTGTGAGATATGTGGACTTACAAATGATCATGTGCTTTGTCTTCCCTTTAGCTTCTGTTAACTTGGCTATCCCCCTTTTCTTTGAGCAATTCCATTCATATTAAGACTTCTGGATGAAACTCATTATTATACACATTTGTCTTGCTTCTGTCTTCCCTTGCCTTGGTTTGGCGTCTCCTCCTCTCAGTGGCTCTATTTCAGGCCTTTACTACTTAGTTTCTAGAGACTTGTGGGTGCCAAATATTTTTGAATAAATGGCCTTCTAATGAGCATTCTTTATATACCTTTTAATATATTATGTAATTATATTATACAAATTACTTATTTTTAGCCTAACATCTGTAAAAATGGGTTTTTTTTTTTGTTTGTTTGTTTATTTTAAACAAAGAAAGTAACCTGTTAAAAAATGCTACTAAATGTCAAACCTGGACTTTGAAGTCTGGTCTGTGTGAATTTGAGGTGCACAAATGTAAAATTGCTTGCACTCCTAACCGTTGCTATTTATAGTGTATCTGTAGGATGTAGTGTGTCCCTGGCATATTTGTTGCTTACAGAAGTCTTTTCAGCTGCCTAGGAAACCAGAGAAACTCTTGTTTTTCATCTTCTAAAGATGAAAATGAAGCTGGATTTTTTTCCTTAGATTTCTTTTGAACATGATGTATTAATGTTACTAAGGAGGGTTGAGAACACGGTGCAAACACTTGGTTTCTCTGCTGCTTTGCATCCAATGCACTGACAATTATACACAACCTGATCTGTGGACGCAGAACAGGAAGGATCATTTCACCTGGAAAAATACTTCATTCTAAAAACAAAGTCAGCAAAGCACACTGGTGGACCCCTGCAGGCCCTGCTTGAGGGGGCTGAGGCACAGAGATCACAAGTTTAAGTTTAAGTCATCCTGGGTTATATAACAAGACTCTGCCTGAACAAACAAGACCAAACCAAAGTTAAGCTATTGAGATGGGGACTTTCCCTTTTACTTCCCAGTCGTTGTTTTATTTTTGCATATTTATAACACATCTTTGAGCACTGCAGCTGCTTTCCTTTGCTTTGGATCTGTAAGTGATTTTTACTCACTGAGAGCTCCTGTCTCTCCCTGTGTCCATGTGGGCTTTGTAATTCATGGGCTCCTGAGAGTGGTTAAACAATGGCTGAAGGTCAAGCCCTCCTCTTGGGACAGCTGGTAATTAAGTCACACAGTCTCTGGTTCTGGAGATAGCCAGCCCCACTCTCTAGGCGAGGCCATCTGTTCTCTGCTTCAGTGCCTCAGATGTTCAGACTCCATCCCATTTGCACTGATGGTTTTGCTAGGGTCTTCCCCAACTGATCAGAGTAGGCAGAGTGAGTATGCTGATATTGTGAAGAGTTGAGGTTGATCTGGATCCTATTTATGGGCTATTGGGGGGAGTTGTTAAGACTAATGTTGTAATGGCTTTGTTATGTAGAGGTCCCTTTCAGTCTTTAAAAATTCCAACTTGAACAAGCATTTAGAGAATGTAATCATAGGTTACTTGACTGCGTACAGAAACTCTGCTTAGTTTTTGTTAGAATCAGTGTTCTGTCTAGTTGATGTCAGTAGTATCTGCAGTGTGCGTAGTATTTTCCACCTCTCCTCTTCCTTTGTTTTAATTGTGCAGTCTCTTTGTCTCTCCACTCCACTCTCCTTTCCAGTGCTGGTTTTCAAACAGAAGGGCCTCACCCAGTCTATGCTGGTGCTCTTCCACTAGGCCACACTGCCAGGCTCGTTACCAGCTTCCCTGGAGTGCAGAAGTAAGCTCTGGGTCTCTCTGCTCACCTGCACTGCACTGGTGTAGTGAAGGGAGTTTTGGTGAATTTAGATGCTTCTGCCCAAAATAGTTTTGTTGCTCTTAAAATGCCTATTAAAGATTGTCACACTTTCCCAAATTATTCTGGCTATTAGGATTTTTTAAAAATTACATGTTGTAGTCATCTTTTTTTATTATAAAAAAAAACAAAAAGCTGAGCCTCTTTCTAGTGTTACCACGCTGGCCACCGCTGAGGTTCATGAGTAGCTGGGAAATTTACCTGTGGAGTTCCTGTGAAATTAGCTGCATCTGGCCCCAGGGTCAGTGTGCATTGGCTTGGGGAGATGGAGCCAAAGAAGAGAGAGGATACAAACGAGGTTGCCATGCTGTGTGCAGTTATGGAGGTTGTTAAGTTACTCGGTGGAGATTTGTCATTCATGCCTTAGCCTGAAGGCAGGGATGCCCTGTTTTGAGCTGGGATGTTGAGGATTTAACCTAAGAGTTTGTGGGCTGAGCACTCTTTGCCACCAGGAAAACCAGTGATAGCCCCAGGTGGAAATAATTATTAAATGACATTTAAAATTTTGTTTTGGGGTGTGTGTGTGTGTGTGTGTGTGTGTGTGTGTGTGTGTGTGTGTGTGTTGAGACAGGGTCTTTCTATAACTAGTTCTGGCTACCACGTACACACACACACACACACACACACACACACACACACACACACAGCTCAGGTTGGTCTCACACTGAGATCTACCTGTCTCTGCCTCCCAAGTGCTGGGATTAGCAGTATTCACCACCATGCCTGGCCTTTTTAAAAACATACAGTAAGACAGACTTTGTTCAGTACCAGTGCTGATTTTGCAATGGTAAAGGAATTGGACTTCACTCCAAACAGAATTCGTAGCCAAGGAGAAAGTGAGTTTCAGTGGGTAGGAAAAGTGGGGGACAGGGTGATCTGCTACTGCTTGAGAGGTGGTGGCAGGAGAGGCACAGGGCCAGACCCTGAAGCGGGTGGTGAGATTTTAGTAAAGCTAGGTTGGATAAGAAAGTGCTTCTGCCGAGCACTTTGGTAAAGCAGAGACTCACTGTCAAATGTCTGCTTAGGCATACAACTGTGGCTCCTAAGGTCCAAACTCTTCAAGTTCCTATAGTCTTTATTAAATGTTGTCTTTTTTGAGACAGGGTCTTCCTGTATAGCTCAGCATAGCCTCAAACACACAGCAATCCTCCTGCCTGGGCCACTCCCCACCCCCAAGTGCTTGGTTTACACAGGAGCATATGCCACCACCCCTGTCATTCTTTGGCTCTCTGTTAAGTATAAAATAAACTTTCTATTTTCTTCTGAGCTACTACCATAATTTTCAAGACTGTAGCATTGGTCTTCATTTCATCTAAAGCTGCCCCAAACATCCAGTACTCTTTGAAAACAAATCAAGCCTCACCAGGTTGTGATAAGAGCTTCCTGAATGGGGACCATGTCATTGGTCAGCCCACTCTGGATTTGACTAGTCTTTGTTAAATGTGTCTCAAATAACCAAGTGTCTGTTCTGGCACTGGTGGAAGACATGGAATGCAGAGTCTGGCTGAAGCAGTGTGAGACTGGTTCTTCAGCTACTTAGCAGCTAACATCCACTATCACTGTCATGATGAGGAAATGCCTTCCAGTTGGAAAATAAAAGTTATGCTGCTGCCAAGCGACCAGCATAGTCATCACTTAATTCTGCAGGAAGACAGGAGCATGCTTGTTGCTTTGCTGAGCAGGAACTCCTGCATCTGAACTGTGCTAATCACTCCACTGGCAGATAAATGTATCGCTGCTTACCTTGCTGGGCTTTGAACATATTTACCATCTGGGGCATGATTCATAAATGTGTTCTTTAGTGTTGCTCGACTGTAGACAATCTAAGGACTTCCAGAAGAGCTGATTAGCAAATGCCAGGGCTGATTGAGGCAAGCTGCAAGAGATGGGGTGTGGCTGCTGTCAGCTGGATCTCTGGAGATGCTTGTGTGGTTTTCTAAACTGGAGCATTTGCAAACTGAATTCTTGATATTTTACTAATTAGTTATACAAGGTAGTTCTGTAGTCGATATGTAGATAAGGTATTCCTTTAGATTACTATGACTGACAGGGCAATAATAATGAACCCAGGTTCTGCTTCCAGAAAAAGGTTTTCTTAGTATTTGTTAAGAATGTGAGGAGCCCAGAACATAGCTCTGTTGTACTTCTTGCCTAGCATTCAGGAAGCCCTGGGCTTAATCCTTAGCACATAATAAACTGGGTATGGTGCTACAGGCCTGTTATTCCAGCACGTGGGAGGTAGGGGCAAGATCAGAAGTTCAAGGCTGTCCTTGGCTATTTAACAGTTTTGAGGCCATACTGGCACATCTGTAATTCCAGTCATCCCGAGGTTGAAGCTTTGGGATTTTGATTTCCTCAGGCCATCCTGGTCTCAGCAAGACTGTCTCAAAACATAAAGAAAACATTGAGGGGAGATGGGGGTATAGCTCGACAGGGAAACCTTGTCTCCATTCAGAAGGCGGAATGCCCCACTCTGTAAAGAAACTTGAGTGGACTTTTGGGTAGGAAACCTTCCATTCTTTTAGAGTACATGTGAGGATTTTTTAAATTTTGGGTTTGTTTTATTTATTTCCTTATCTTCGTTTTTGTTTTTTAATTTGTCCTGGAGAAGTAAGAGATTCTCTTAATTAATTTGTCTTTTAGGGGAAAATGTTGAGAGGGTCAATAGAGGAAATGCTAGCCCTTTCCAGTAGAAAGCCTAGCGAGTTTCCTCAGGCTCTGCTCGAGGATTTGTTATCAGACTGTTACAAGTGTTGTTTTGGAGTCTTGGACGGAGGGGAGATTCCCGTGTTGTTTAACTTAGGTCCTGAGGCCCACCCTCCGAGGACAATTGGAGCCTCTGCGAACACTTATCTCCTCCCCAACCCTTTCCTCCTCCTCCTCTGCAGTGATGGGCGCGGTGCTGCTGACCTATATTAAAACATGGCACTAGTAGTCTTAGAACGAACAGAAGATGAAAATATGTGTGGTTTTTTCCTTCTAGGAAAAAAATAAACTTTTGAAAGTTAACATATTCTCAGTATCCCAGCTCCAGACCCCTGAGGGGACTGCTAGAAGGATTGACTGGCCATGCTGTCCCGGTTTGGGAGTCAGCCCACCTGACTGTCCAGGAACACATTGCATTGCCGCAGAAGGTGGGGTGCCTTAAGGGAGCCCTGTAGGGAGAGTGTGTGGGGAGGCTGGGTGTAGACCTCGATTTTACACACCCATTGCTTCATCAGCATAAAATTCTACTGAGTCATAAGCCTTGTGGTAGGGACATGACTCTCTAGTGCAGGCCGTGGGGCACCATGCCCTGCTGTGGGGGCACATCTGCCCTGTCCAGCAAGGACTAGGGTGGCACATGGCCATGCTGAGCCCTCACTGGACCCCATGTTGGTCTGGGAAACTGGGGAACCCAGAGGGCGTCTGCTCCACCATGTTCTGCAGGGTTCATAAGATGCAGACTGGGGGCCTGTGCCTTGGGTTGGTTTTTGGGTAGTATTGGAGGATGCTCCTTTGTTTCTCAAAGGGAATGATTCTGGATAAGTCAAACTCAGGAATGTTGGAATGTAGGGCTGGGCAGGATTACCTCTCTCACCTGTTCATGATGGGTGACACCCCAGGGAGACCCCAGGTGGGTATGTCGCCCATGAGCTTATGCGGTCAGCCTTGTCTTTGCCTATTAGGTGCTGCAGGGGTGTGTATGGGACCAGGTGGCTGGTTTTTAAAGTATAAATGGTGACCTCACTGAGAGCTTGGCTCACGGGAGAGGAGCATTAAGACCTAGAGTCAGAGTGTTGTGTTGACTCTGTACCAAATGTATTGCAGAAAGTTTGTGCAACAGCCAGTTAAACATTCTTGCTGGTACTAGTCCAGTTGCGTAACAGTTGCACCTACTTCACAAATGAAGAAGCCAAGCCAAGGTCAAGGAAGCACAATCAGTCAAGGGCAGTGGCTTAGATCTAGAAGCCTGATTGCCAAGTGCCTCCCTCTGCGAGACTCAGCTAGAGGCTCCAGGTTGGGAAATGACTATTGACAGAGATGAGGGGCTCTTAAATCCAGAATGGAGCTAGCTAAGACCTCCTTAGAGCTTGTTAAAATTTTTAATCGAATATTTTTGAGACTATCATGCATAAGTACTGTGTTTACCTAATTCTGCCCTTCCCTCCCTGCCTTTCCCTTCCCCCCTTTCAACTCCTGCTTTGCCCACGCTTCCACTTCACTCCTTAATCACACACACAAACACACAAAGTGTCCTGAGTCTACTTAATATTGCTCATATGTAGATATACTGGGGCCGACCACTTGGGATTGAGTAACCTATCAGAGTTATTCCCTAGGTGGGGGCGTGGGGGGGGGGGATGATTCTTTCCTTTTTGGCAGCCTTCGGTTGCCTGTAGTTCTTCATCTAGGTGTGGGGCCTTGTGAGAGTTCCCCCATTCATGTTGGCACCTCAGCTGGTGTCATTAAACAGTGCTTGTTTAGGCAGTATGATTTTATGAATAGTTATGGTTTTGTGAATAGAGATTCCCCGTCACATCTAGAAGATGCTGTCTCAGAGCAGCTATCCTGGTTTGCTGGCACTTAGAAGCTTTTTTCCCCCAAGTTTCCCCAGTGTTTCCTGAGCCTTGAGTGTAGGGGTTGTGTTGTAGGTAAACCAGTTGGGGCCAGAAACCCCACCATCATTTATCTTCTACATTTTGACTAGTTGTGAATCTCTGTAATAGTCCCGATGTATTGCAAAGGGGGGCTTCTTTGATGAGGTGTAAAAGCTACACATATCTGTGGGTGTAAAGGTCAATATTTAGGAGAAAGTTAAAAATATACTGGCTTATACATCAGTCAGAGTACGCTAGAGTAACAGAATTTATGGAATGGATCGTGACCTAGTATGCGTATATAGAGAAAGGGAATCTGTTAGAATGACTTACGAAGTGTAGTCTAGCTAATCCAGCAATAGCTGGCTATGAATGGAAAGTCAAAGAATCCAGGAGTTGCTCAGTCCCCGAGGCTGGATGTCTCAGCTAGTCTCAGTAGCAGGGGGCTTCTAATACCAGTGACGGAATGGACTCAATAACAAGGCGAGAGCAGGCAGGCAACGAGCAAAAGCTTCCCTCTTCTTTGTCCTGGTATAGGCTTCCATCAAAAGGTGAGACCCAGATTAAAGGTATATCTTCCCACCTCAAGATTCAGATTAGAGATGGATCTGTATACTTTAAATTAACAAAAGTTCCTAAATGTTGTGCCCTCCATTTTTGAATATTAGTTAATTCCATATGTAGCCAAGTTGACAACTAAAAATAGCCATTGTGGTTTAGAAAAATGGCAGTAGTAGGTTCTTCTTTAAGGTCTTCTCCAGCCACAGGCTAGGTTTACTCACCACTAGGTGTGCATTTCCTCATACTGAGCAGGCCTTAAGTCCAATTAGACAGTTGTTGGTTACCCCCAAGATAAAGATGCCACTATTGCCCTTCAGCGCTATCTTACCTTGCTGGTCATTGTTGCAGTTTGTAGGCTTTCCATCTGGTAAGACTATTGACTGATATTTTCTCCCTTGGCAGTTTGCATAATGCTTTCAGATTGTATGTGAGCTTGTCTCTGGGGAGGACGCTTCCGGGTCAATTCCAGCTTGGTTCCTCCAAGTGCGGTGTCCAAAGTGTGTGGTGTCTTCAACAGTAGGGTCTTAACTTCAAGTTCTGGGAGGCAACTACAAGAAGTGTCAACAGCTTGTCTTATTTTGGGATTCTCTTAGACACCCCTGGCGAACAACTTCTCGTGCCTAACACTGGGGTTTTGTTAGTTTGTGCCTTGTGAGGGAGTGTTATTGCCCCATATGACAAAATAGAGTCATCGTATTTACATGATTGCACTAGAGTGACTTTAATTCCTAGAGCTGAAAACCAGTTTTTAGGTACTTCCTTGTGCAATTGAAAGATGAAATAGCTTTGTGATTGCAGACCTTCAAAGGGTAGAGGATGAGTAGGCAAGGAGCTTTTGATCAAGTTATGTGTATGAAGAGTAACTTTTGCCCTCCTGACTGTAACAGGATTTCCGGGGTGCTGTAGCCCATGCGTCCAGGCAGCTCGGGAAGCCCGTGATTGAGGACCGGATCCTTAACCAGATCCTGTACTACCTGCCTCAGCTGTATGAGCTCAACCGAGATCTTCTGAAGGAACTGGAGGAACGAATGCTGAGCTGGTAAAATATGGCCACTTAGGCTTCCCCAGAGCTCGCAGTTTTAAATGAAATCACAGAGGCCCCACCGGGGAGACGGAGAGTGGTGTCCCTTATATAGCGTTGTTTCAGTATGTTGAAATTCTTGGCAGTTACCTGTAGATTGAATATTTTGGGTGGCCATACCTTGGCACACTAGATTTAAATACATACCATTTAAAAAGTTCTTCAATAATGCTTGCTCAGACCCAAGCCAAGCCAATTCAACTAGTTCCTTTTTTTTAAATTTTGTTTTGTTTTTCTGTTTATTTATTGAGACAGAATTTCACTTCCTGATACATTCTGGGCTGTAATTTTTTAAATTATTTAAATTTAATTTTAAATTATTACCCTGAATTGGCTTTAAAACCTAACTATAGGTACATATATATGTAGTAGAAAGAGGTTTAAATATTTTTTGCTTATACTTGTGCCTTCCTCACATTTTAGATCTGTAGATCATCTGTATTAGAAATATTGTCGGGCAGTGGTGGCGCACGCCTTTAATCCCAGCACTTGGGAGGCAGAAGCAGGTGGATTTCTGAGTTCGAGGCCAGCCTGGTCTACAGAGTGAGTTCCAGGACAGCCCGGGCCACACAGAGAAACCTTGTCTCAAAAAAAAAAAAAGAAAAGAAAAGAAATATTAAGCATTCCTAAGAACCAGTTATGGAAAAAGTTTTACTTGTTGTTAACAAAACAGTTCAAGTCTTTGAATAAGGTATTGTCTCTAAAAAATTTTTCACGGAAGCTTGTGGAGCAGGCTTGCAAAGCCCAAATAATTGGGAAGCCGAGGCAAGAGGACCACAAGTCCATTGAGTTGTATGGACAACTCATTGAGTCTCTGTCTCAACAGAAAACATGAAAGACAGGCTGGAAGATGGCTCAGTGGGTAAAGATGCTTGCCACTGACCCTCAGAACCAGCATGGTAAAAGGCCAGACTGATCCTCAAAACTTGTCCCCTGAACTCACAATCATGCCCCACACAAAATAAATACGTAAGTCAACCCACAAGTATTTTTTAAAATTAAAAAGAGCTGGGGATTTAGCTTAATGGTTTGCCTATCATGCCAGAAGCCCAGGGCTCAAATATATATTTGTATTATAGTATTTAGAGTACAGAATACTGTATGTAGATTGAAATGTGCATGTTTGTCTTAGTAAAACTGATTTAAGGGCTCCCACAGTTAGAGAAATTATAGTATTTTCAATTCTGGACCAGATAGGGAGGGGCCAGTCTTTGTCTATAAAATAGAAGTTTGAAACTCTGTGTAGGGACCATTGCTTGGTGACTCTGCGATGGTTGAGCTGGTGTGTAGTATCTCTCTGCCAGGGAAACTTGCAAGCAGAGCCCACCTTGTTGACCTGGAAGGTCGTGGCCCTGTGCCTTACCATGGTGACACCTCTGCTATGCTGTCTTGTAGGACATCCTTAGCCAGCACTGACTCTTCCCCTTGGTCTCCAGGCCATAGATCAAGTTCTGCTCTGTAAGAAAGGGCATGTCCAAGGCCGCTGCTGCCTCTTGATCTATCTGCTGCTTGCTGGCAATTCAGTTTTATTGGGGTAGAGCCATGAGAAACGAGGTACTTACAGCTGTGGTCAAGGAATCCACGTCCTTTGAACTACCACCACCTCCTGTAATAGAAGCAGCATGCCTGCCTCCATGTTTATCTGATTTTTTTAAAATAAGTTATTGTATTGATTTTTTTTTTAAGAGTTTCAATTTATAGCTGCCCTGGCTTTGGATCTACTATGAAGTGTAGGCTAATCTTGAACTCAGGATGATCCTCCTGTCTCACCCTTCTGAGTACCAGAATTACAGGTGTGAGCCACCATGCCTAACAGCCATTTAATTTTCCAAGGTTTGACTATCTACTGTGCTGGTTGGTTATCTACATGTGACAAGTGTATCATATAATACACACAATATACAAAGGGCTTACTTTCATGGAACAGACATTCTAGTGAGGCTTAGTCAAAGGCCACAGCATGGGAACGGACTCTGGTATGTTTAAAGGACACAAAGAAGTTCTGCAGAATAGGAAAAGGGTTTGAGAATCATGGCCTGGGCCAGCCAGCCAGGAAAGCATAGTAGCCCTTGTGTGCATGGAATATATTTCTCTTCTCAGAGCAATAGAAGGTTCTTGGAGCTGGGTATTGTAGCACTAAGCTGTAATCATAACAGGAGAGAAGCAGAAACAGGCAGATCGTGAGTTCAAGGCTAGTCTGGGTAGCTTGCTGAGACCATCTCAATACACATACACACACACACACACACACACACACACACACACACACACACACGGAAAAGAAGGCATCATTGGAAGTTACACAATAGGATATATAATTTTTAGGCTCTGAGAACAGAATAGAGAGGACAAGAATGGAAAAGGGGAGACCAGTCAGATCTGGCAGAGTCTGGACAAGATGTGTTCATGGCAGGGCCAATGATAAAGAAGAGAGAAAAAATTAGAAAGATGAGCTGGTGACTTAGCTGTGCCACAGACACATCAGTGACTGCTTTTATGTTTTCGTGTGTCCTCTATCCATAGGACAGAACAACAAAGAATTGCTGATATCTTTGTAAAGAAGGGGCCATACTTAAAAATGTATTCCACATACATCAAAGAATTTGACAAGAATATAGCTTTGCTGGATGAGCAGTGCAAGAAGAATCCGGGCTTTGCTGCAGTTGTCAGAGAATTCGAGGTATTTGCAATCACATAGTGTTTAATTTTTTTTTTCTTATTTTTTTATGCCTTCATCTTTTATGGTCATTGGAAACAAAACATTTGAGTAAAAATATTAAAATAATATCTCCTTCATCAAGTAGTGGTGGCACACACTCTTACTCCCATCACTTGGGAGGCAGAGGCAGGCAGATCTCTGAGTTAGAGGCCAGCCTGGTCTACAGAGTGAGTTCTATGAGTTCTAGGACAGAGAAACTCTGTCTCAAATAAATAAATAAATAAATAAATAAATAAATAAATAAATAAATAAATGATAAAAATAATCTATCTTAAATCTTAGAAGGAATTAATTGATCAAATAAACCGGTAAAAATTCAATGTAGTTCAATATTCAATTCTGAAGATCTATTATTGCATATTGTACTGTTTAAATTGGGTAAACAATATTTTGTCTAGGGGCAGTTAATTTGTTTAAAACAAGGTTTCACTGGATAGCCATGCTGGCCTCAAAGTCCTGGCTTTCAGCTCTCGTCAGCCGGGTGTAGGAGTGCAGGCTTGTGCTCCCAGGACTTAGAAGGCTGAGGCAGAAAGAGACTGAATTTAAGGTCATCCTTAGCTACATATTGAATTCCTGTCAGCATGGACAACATGAATCCCTAGAGGGAGGGACAGACGGAGGGAGGGAGGGAGGCAAAGTGGGGGAGGGAGATGGAAGAGAGAGAGAGAGAGGGAGAGAGAGAACGAGAGAACGAGAGAACACTAACAAGCTAGCTCGGAGCATAAAGGCACAAGCCGCCACATCTGGGATCTCACGTGTGGAAGGAGAGAGCTGACTTCTGAAAGCTGTCCTCTGACCTCAGCATCCATGCAGGGGCACATGTACATCCAAACACACACACACACACACACACACACACACACACACACACACACACA
>JANHMN010000021.1:16071776-16093981 GCA_030674055.1 Rhabdomys pumilio
ACACACACACACACACACACACACACACACACACACACACACACACACACACTAAACTAAGGAATAAACAAATAATCTTTTTTTTTTTTTTAGGCCTGTGGTAAAATGCATATACCACCAACTTACGATCTTAGCCATTCTGTTTATAATTCTGTGGTATGAGATGTGTGGACAATATTATGCAACCATCTATCTGAAACATGCATAGTCTTTCAGAATTGAGATTCTATGGCCATTAAACATTAACTTGTCCTTCTCCTCCACCCTGGCCGGCCACCCTGATTGTGCCTTCTGCCTCGATCGATTTGAATACGAAGGGATCTTTTCCTATTTTCAACCTCACATTTTTGTCCGTGTGTCTGACAGCTTCACATACAGTTATGGAAAGGAACACAATTTTTGTTAGATAAGTAGATAAATTCAGTTTTGGTGTCAAAGTTAAAAACTTTGCCTTTGCTTTATTTTCTGTGCCAGCTAAAGCCCTGTTTTGACTGAAAGTTTGGAGGTGTAAGCTTGTTAGGATAAAATGATATTGCACACTGTAACGCAGACTTGTTCCACGGCAGTTTTGCAATCAGGGCTGTCCTTGAGCCCTGGTCCACCTGCCTCTACCCTGAGCACTGGTATCACACACTTTTCTTTTTTAAAAACAATTCGTTTCATTCTACTCCTGTCAATTTGGGTTACTATATTTTAGTATTTATTTCTTTAGTAAAAATGGTTAGTATATTCTAGCCACACAAAATAAGAAATGAAAAGTTTCAAAATATTATAATATTGATGATTTTTCCTTTATCTGCTTTGTGCGAGAAGCAACTAATTATCCTTTGAAAATAATTTACAGTCTTTCCTGCTATTCCTCACCCCTCCTATCTATGCCATCCATAGAAGGAGGCATCGCTGGCTATCATGGCACATCCTGTAGTCCTAGCACCCAGAAAGTGGAGACAGGAACATAGCGCTCAGGGCCAGCCTGAGCTGCATAGAGGGGTCTGTCAGGGCCAGCCTGAGCTGCATAGAGGGTCTGTCTCATAAAGCAGTGCGAGGGCACATGCACCTGCTCATTTTGGTCCTACCACACAGTCAGCTCTCAGACTGAGGGAAGCTCAGGAACAGACTGAGGTAGCTATTCTACATACTAAGGAAAACAGTTTTAAGGAGAATTACGTGGCTTTCTGGCCAAGTCAGAATGTCCCAAGGCTCGTGACGTGCCTCAGGAGCAGCTCACATGCTTGTCATTTGCCATGCCCTGGGTTCTATCGCCAGCACACATACACACCCCAAGGACAATGTTATAGTCAGACGTTTTCATTTTGACTTAGCTGTCTTTTATACGACGATTTGTCCAGCAAGACTTTACATTCTTCCTTCTTCTAAGAGAAGGGGCACTTAGCTAGGCTGCTCTGGGCTTGAATTTCTGCTGCTCTCCCTGTACCCTGTTGTTATGATGTGTGAGTATGTTGACCACAGGGCTCTGACTATCGTTTGAATCTAACTCCCAATAGGGTTTTAGATCTGCTTCTTTATTTTAGAGGTTATGCATTCCCTTCCTGGTTAGGGTTGAACTGACAGATGTCCCTTGAGTGGAAGCTGGGATGTCCCCAGTAGAGACTGCAACTGTGGACACCACACTCTGTGAGAGGGTTGTGAGCCAGTGCCCTCAGGAGCAGCAGCTTCAGAAGCCACTGGAGAGGTGGGTTTGGTGGCTCCAGTTTCCCCTGCTGCATAGCCACTGTGTCTTACCAAAGGAAGCATCTCTGAATTCTCTTCCTGTGTGCTTGAGCCTGGACTCTCTGCTTCTGAAAGAAACAATGGGCTTATTTTGAATGCCTTTTTTTTTTTTTCCCTTCAGATGAGCCCTCGATGTGCCAACCTGGCCCTGAAGCACTACCTGCTAAAGCCAGTTCAGAGGATCCCTCAGTACAGGCTGCTACTGACAGGTGGGGTCTCCCAACCTTGCCAGCCAAGTGAGGCTGCGTGCCTTACTGAGCACTGCCTTTCCTAAGCCCACCTAAGCTCTCTGTCTTCTCCGTCCGCTGCCTGGTAGATGAATTGCCTCAGTGGAGCTGAACCACTCTTGCTCTTTGACCACCCAGTGTCCATACTCACCTCAGGGCCCCCTTGTAGGTTGTGTGCGCCCACTGTGCCCACTGTTGTGAGCGTCGTTCACCGCATCAACCCTCATCCTGTGTTGTTTCATCCCACTGATGTTATTAATCCCAAGGAGGTATTTTCTCCCTGCCCATAAGCTTGTATAGCACTGTCCTGTGGCCCTAACGCTTTCCTCTGTTGTTGTGCGGATTGATTAATGAACTGAATTATATGCGTGATCCTTAGAGTAAGTCTTTGTACATTTCACATTCTGATAATAGTAGCTATTCTTAGCAACTGTAACAGAAACCTCACTATTGTTTGGGTATATTGACTATGGTTTGCAAGGTTTTAGACTTCTGGCTAGTTTACAAGGGAATATGAAGTATGATTTGGATGAATGCACATGTACTTGGGTCCTTTTATTCCCTGGTTTAAAACTTACATAGTGACTTGGACAAGATACCAGGCTTATAAAGATTAGGTGGCTTGATGTCATAACAGAAACTAATACACATAATGTCAGTGCCAAACATACTATGTGATACATACTGTTATGTCTACTTATGTTTGCTGAAGTGTATTGAGGAGGATATGTATATATATTGTATTATATATGTACATATATGTGTGTATTATATATAATACAATATATATGTATATATCCTCAATACAAACACATATATATGTATGTATATATGTACATATATATCCCTCTCTCTCTATATATATTTATATATATACATATATAATACACATATATGCATTATACTTTGTATCAAAGTGTTTAAGACCATTGAAATGCCACTGTAGCTCAGTAGACACATGTGCTTTGGTGTAAATAGAATGTGAGGTGCTTGGCTGTGACTATTGTCCTTGAAAGAATGATGTGCATTCTGTCTCCTTAGTCAGGTGCTTTAACACCAAGATTAATCGAGGTGTATGTGAACCTGGAAAAACAGCATTTGCTCAGGTCCCTTGAGGCAGATGTGACAGGCTTTCCTGGATTTGTAGTGATAAGAGTGGATGGCAGGTCCTTCTCTTTCAGACCTGGGACCTGCCAGCCAAGGTGTACCAAGAGCTCAGTTTGAATTCCTAACTGCAACTTAGGCACTGGATTTCTCTCTAGAATGACACAAAGCTACACAAATGGTTTGAGGAAATCCTGCCCATCTGCTTTCCTCTGCTTCTGGCTGAGATTATTAATTTACGGGACAAGGGGAAGTGCTGACACCCAGTGTTTTTGATAGATAAATCAACATTCTGTTGTAACCAGCTACTCAATAGCATTGGCCATTGTCACAACGGTAGAAGGAGGGCTGCGTTTAGTGGCAAAGACAACTGTGGCTTCAGATGTGAGAAGGAAGGCTCCAGCTACTGAAAATGAAAATGTAAAAGATACCCTTTTCCCCTGTACTGTGGTCACATAGTTAAAAAGCTGCCTGTGTTTAAGTTAGATTGTATGCAAAGTTGTTTTTGGTGGAGAAATGAGTAAAACGAGTTTTTAAAACTATGTGTGTCATCTTTTTAAGACAAGTTTCATTGTAGAGGCAACAAAGTTTGTCTCAAACTCCTTGTACTTCTGCCTCAGCCTCTTGAATGCTGGGATTATAGGCCTGTGTCACCATACCTGACATTTCTTTTTATTACATTTACTTACTTGCTCATGTGTTGTGTGAGGTATGCGTGCACATGTGTGCCATCACACACCTGTGAATGTCAGAGGACAACTTGCAAGAGTCCAATTTCTCCGTACCACGTGGGTCATGTAGGTTGAAGTCAGCGCCTCAGGCCGAGCAGCAAGTGTTTGTATCAACTCCGATGTCTCACCAGACCACGCCTGGCTTTTTAAAACGTTTTTTAAAAATCTTTTTATTTTTGAGATTATAATTACATCATTTCCCCTTTCTCTACCCTCCCTCAAAACCCTTTCATATACCCCTCCTTGCTCGCTTCCAAATTCATGACCTCTTTTTCTGTTAATTAAAATCTGTTTTTAAGAAAATAGATTTGGGGCAACGGTTGCAGCTGAGGTGGTAAAGTGCTTGCCGAGCAGGCCTGAAGCCTTGGATATGTCGGGCATGGTGGCACGTGCCTGTAAGGGGCATGGTGGCACGTGCCTGTAAGGGGCATGGTGGCACGTGCCTGTAAGGGGCATGGTGGCACGTGCCTGTAAGTGGAGCGAACGGACTTTTTGCTGTCGTTTTATAATACCAACATCGTGTGAGGTTGGACTCTTAATGTTTTTCTTCATCCAAGGGGTGGGTGGGATCTTAAATTTTAATTTTAATGTTGTTTGAGGCAGGGTATTGTCACGCAGTCCTGGCTGCTTTGGTACTTGCTGTGTAGCCCAGGTTAGCTTCACACTCACTATAATCCTCCTAGCGCAGACTAATGAGTACTAGAATTACAGCTGTATTCCAACACACTAGTCTTTTGGGGTTATTTTAATTTTGGTATATACTTTTTAAAAAGTTATAGATAAAATCTACATAAGAGCCTAGGCTGGCCTAGAATGCATTATATTACCTAAGCTGCTTGGAACTTGTAGAAATCTTCTTGTATGTGTGTGCGTGTGCGTGTGCGTGTGCATGTATGTATGTTTGTATGTATACCACATGCGTGCTTGGTGCTCATCAAAGTCAGAAAAGGGTATCAGATGCTCTGGAACTGGAGTTGGAGGTGGTTGTAGCCCACCATAGAGAGCTGGGAATTGAACCTGGGTCCTCAGAAAGAGTACACAGACTCTTAACTGCTGAGCCATCTCTCCAGTCTGGATGTTAAGTCTTACGTCTGCATTTGTTTAAATGATGAACTGGGGTCCCATGTTTGGAAAAACAAGTTCAAATAGCTTAATCCTCCCAAGACCTTGTAATTTCAAATGTAGGAACCTTACAGTAGACGAAAGGAAGAACAAGCCTTTATTTGAAGCAGCCGCTGATGGTGATTATTATCTAGGTATTTGGCAGAGTAGGGGAAGATTCCTGCCTGACTCAGTGTAAGTAGACTTGAACTTGCCTCGGTTTCTTGGCAGAGGGAGTCTGAGAAACACATAGAGAGGAAGGACTGATAAGACGTGATATATCTCTTAGAGAAAAGTGCGTGGGGATCCCCAGAGGGAGTAGTCTGTGCTGCTGTTTAGCTATCCTGGGTTGATTTTGTTTTTTCTCCAGTGTTATTCCCTCATGGGAGAACTTCAGTTCTCTCTCCATTGTAGTAAAAAATTCCAGCTAGATTCTTAGTGGAAGTCCTTGTTGAGCCCCCAGTTGTAAAGCACATGGCCATCACTTGCCTCCTCCAGCACCGGTAAAATAAATTCCTGCATAAATTCAGTAATTCTTGGTGGTAGTTTCTTAAGATCAACTCAGAGTACGATCTAAAGAGAATGCACCGTGTAAATTGCTCAAGGAAACACAGTGAGTGAGTTTCCTGATGAATCCCGAATGCTTTTACATTTTATTTTATTTTATTTATTTATTTATTTTCTGTTGACTGGTCAAGGCTAATGCACCACAGTCAGGCCCTGTCCCGAGTGTGTGGGACACCAGGTCCCCTTGAGTTGGCAAGGGTGGAAATTAGGAGGCGGCAGGCAGGAAGAAAGCAGACAGTGCCACAGAAGCAAGATTCGTTGCTTCTTCCTCATCTCTTCAGGAAACAAGCTATCTGGGACTCATGGATCTTGCCCCATATCAAAGACTTGATCAACTGAAAGGCTCAGGAAACGAGTAGTTGCTCCTTTTCATGAAGTCCGAATCCTCCTGCGAGAGCACCATGAGTGTGTGCCGGGTGGATAGATTACTTCATAGCGCTTGACATTGAAAGCAGGCTTCCGTGACTCCGGCCCTTATCAGAAGGACTAACCTCCTTCCTAGTCTTACTCCCTGGGAGGATCTCCAGGTTCTCCTCTCCCTCTGGCTGCGGCTTCTGTTGTGATCTGGGTCAGAGTTGTCTCCACCTCCTCCATGCTACAGAAACACCTTCATACTGGCCACGCCACCTATTATCAGACCCTGTGCAACCCGGCAAAGCGTTGCTTCAGTTCCCCGCCAAAGGTGCATGTACTTTGATTCTGCTTATTAGATTGTGTTGATTGATTTATTTGTTATCTAATTTATTTGCTTATTCACTTTTGTACTAGGAATTGATCCTAGGACCTCAGGCCTGCTCAGCTGGTGTTCAGTCAGTCAGCTGTATCCCCAGCCCTCCTTATGCATACTAGAACAGTCGAGAGCACACCCATCTATAAGTCTAGAGACCTCAGTTTATAGCTCCAGCTTATGCAAATCTTACTTCCCTTTGCTGAAGCCTGTCCTCCCAGACTCTGTTCACTCATACATTAATTACTCCCTCAGCATGTGCTCCTACGGGCCAGCCCTGTCCTGGACACCAGGGACTGGCAGATAGCACAGTAGTAGCCCTTGCCCCACAGGGTGTACAGTCCTCTTTGAGGCTGTGTCCAACTACTCAGGTCTCCACTGAGCTCTTCTCTCCCTAAAATTTGTCTGGATCTTGCCACCTGTTATTTTTGCAAGGGTCACCTTTTTCCTTTGAAGGACTCTTTTATGCACGTAAAAATATGTAAGTAATATAAAAAGCCAAACCCCTTTTCATCGTCTATTGTTTGGAAATTGACTCATAGACTTTTTCAGATTTTTTTTTTATCTCTATCTATATTACATTAGAATTTTTCTCAATAAAAGCATTTTTTATTTGTGGGACATTATTACATCGATATTGAAGAAAGTAGAATCTGACAGGATCACTGAGGAGAGAGTATATTAAAAATATAATTTAAAATGTTTCTGAAAATCCTTTCCACTTCCACAGTGACGGGGAAACAACTGTCCTTGGAACTTTGATTCGTTGTAATTTCTTTGATCTTGTTGAAAATATTGATGTTATATTAAAGTTGCTTTAGTGATATGCTTTAGTACTCTTTCCTGTAGTCTTTGCCTTTGTCTGGAATGACATTAATCCCCTCGAGCTTTTAGAGACTTTCCATGTTGGTAGAAAATGGGATATTAAAAACATCTGTTACAGTGTTCTGGGGCTGTGAGTGTGAGTGACAGGCTGGTTCGTCTGCAGGTTCAACAAGGAAACCAGTAGATTACACTTTAAAAAAAAAAAATAGCTTATTGGAAACCCCTGTGGCAAGTATTCTATTTTAAAACCAAAGCAGTTCAGAGTTGTATGGGCTTAGTGGCCCATACCTTTAATCACAGTTCTGGGGGCCACAGCCGACTAACAGTTCCCAGGCCAGCCAGAGTTGCCTAGTAAGACCCTGTCTCAGAACACACACACACACACACATATTAAACAGGTCATTTCAACACGTTGTGTAGGTTACAACTTGATTTTAAAAGAGTGATGGCCATACCTTAGCCACCAAAGAATTTACTCTCTCACCAATCCAGGCCTTTGATGGAGGCTTTTCTATCCACCTGAGATAGGGAGATAATGCCATTCAGCATTTGTGTTCATCAGCCCAGTTCCTATTTTAAAAGATCCTATTAAATAAATTATATCTGTAGAAGTATTTAAATACTTTGAGAAGGCCTGATGACCTAAGAGCCAAGCACATTCTCTTTCCCTATGCCTTTTGTGTGTTTGTCTTTGGTCTTTGAGACGTCTTATGTATCCTACACCGGCCTTGAGCTTCCTCTGGAGCCAAGGAGCCTCCTGCATTCCCATTGTAGAGATAGTATTACAGCATACAACCTTGCCCGGTTCATGGATTAGTGGGCATCGGACTCAAGGCTTTGTGCTTGCTAGGCAGATGCTTAGCGCCTGAACTGCATATTCTAGTCTGGTTTTGTTGTTGTTCTGAGACATGGTGTCAAAGCCCAGGCGACCTCAGATTCACTATGTAAACAAGGATGACCTTGATCCCAAACGCTGGGATTGCAGGCTATGCTACCTCGCCTAGTGAAATGTGCTCCTTCAGCACTGAATTAAATAGGATCTGATAGGAGATGGACTCATTTAGAGATGGTGTCAATGAGAGTATACAGTGCTTTCTGTTGTCTGCCTCAACCATAATTTGTCATGAGATATCTGGGATTTCCATGGTGATGAAGTCACAAAGGTTGTTAATACTTCTGGGATTTGCCAACAATATTCCTGGTAGATAGAAACTCTTATTTCATTTAAAGGTTAATGGAAATGGACCTGGGTGAGATAGCTCCTACCTTTAATCCCAGCACCCGGGAGGCAGAAGCAGATGGATCTTTGTGAGTTTGAGGCCAACCTGGTCTGCATTGCTAGTTCCAGGACAGCCAGGGCTACACAGTGAGACCCTGTTTTATAGAAACAAAACAATAAAGGTGAGTGAAAATCAAGTCTTGCCAGTTTATGTGCTCAGTTCTGTCCATTCAAGGTTGCAGAAAACCCAAGTTCTACCAGTGGAGATCGAACAAAGTTCTTCTTCAATCCTTAACACAAGTTTGACCCAGATTCCCTGGAAGTAGCCAAATGCCTCTGTTTCTGGGACTTGTTTTGGCAGAGATTTAGTGAGCAGGAATGTGTCGCTAGAGTCTCTCTCACTGTCTTTGTCGGAAGTAGGGGCTCACAGGAACCGCCCCAGCTGGAGAAACCATGGAAATTCAGCTACACTTGAACTCACTCTGATGCTTGGATTTGCTTTCTTCTTTGCTTGGCTGTCGAATATTGAAGTACGCTTGTCTCCCCACTTCTAAGTTTGCTCTGTTGCTAGGGTGGTAGGGACAAATATGGACAAGATTTCTTTATGCTACAGAGTGGCTTAAATGTGCCAAAGGCCCTTTCTGTGTACTTGAGATTCTCACTTGGTCAACTGGGAGCCTTGATAGTTCACCCACTAAGACTAAGTCTTTGAAAACTCAGAATAATCTCTTGAAGGCTCCCTTGGCATTTGACTCCTCTCAAGGGTATTCTGGGCATACCTCACCCGTGAAAGAAGGCTGTAGGGCTGGGTCCACCTATCCTAAGATGTGCTCTTAGATCTCCCTACAGCATAAATGTGGGGTCAGTTTGGGTCATGAGTCCTTTGAAACTGCCTTCTCAGGACCAAAGTCATCAAACTCTTGGCTAGATAGGGAAGGGTTTTTTGTTTTTAGTTTTTTTTTTTTTTCCCTTGACTCTGCCCTACATTAAGGTATTCAATTGAGGTCCAGCCTGTATCTCAGTAAGAAACACCATCACCCACAAAAGGATCCTTTTCTAACTCCTAAATGGTGTTTCTTGCATTTTGAGTCTGGAAATAAAATAAAATAAAATAAAATAAAATAAAATAAAATAAAATAAAATAAACGCTCCTCTTCTAGCTTGTACAAATGACATAACGGCAGGCCTAGGCCACATATTTAAGGACTAGAACTGGCATTTGAAAAATGGAAGAGCTGGGCGGTGGTGGCACATGCCTTTAATCCCAGCACTTGGGAGGCAGAGACAGGCGGATTTCTGAGTTTGGGGCCAGCCTGGTCTACAGAGTGAGTTCCAGGACAGCCAGGGCTACACAGAGAAACCCTGTCTCGAAAAACCAGAAAAAAAAAAAAAAAGAAAGAAAAGAAAAGAAAAATGGAAGAATTAGAGTCAGGGGTCATGGTACTTTTAAATTAGTAACGATGTTACCAGTGGCCGCTATCTGAGCCCAGTGTGTCCAGGCTCTTGACATCTTGCCCTACCCAAGGATTGAAATAGGCATCCACAGAGAGAGAGAGAACGAGAACTCAAGGGCCCTGGTCGACTGGCTAGGAATTCAATAGGCTTCAGTGGAATGGGGTGCTGAGTACTAAGGGACATAGTTTTGCTGGTCCCCTGTTTTAACAACCAGATGTCAGTTAAATAACCATTTGCAGGGGCCTTCCCATGATGCAGCTGATCTTATGTGCACACACAGTTGCAGTATATGGGGAGTCTCCCTAAATGTCCACCCAGAGGACACACTGTTCGCTAGTACATATTCACAGAATTCATTCAGGCTGAAGATGGCTCCAATCCGTATGCCCATTGTAACTGGGAATACATTTGAATAGACACCATCTGTGTTTGATGGCTGTGGGGGGAGGAACTTGTTCTGTTGTTCAGTGTGCAGTGGGCTGGATGTGTAGCTGATAGCAGGTAGAGGTCCTAAGTTGCTAGATGCATCCTTAGAGAAGCGAGCACATTTTCTCCTAATACCAGCACCTGGGGGGTGGTAGGGGGAAGGTCAGGAGTTCAAGGTCAAGCCAACCGTTTGAGATCATTTTTCAAAACTCATAATTTTAAAACAGTTTTATAGTGACCCCCCCCCCCCCCCAAGGCAATTTGAAATATGGAAAAAGACAGCTTATCAAGACAGTGATCCATGTTACAATTAAAATGATCGCACCATCTCTCCAAATCTGTTAACTTTAAGGAGTGAGGTAAGGTGCTGTTCATAGCATCCACTATGCCTGGACAGCAGATTTAAGACAACTGTCAGGCAATGAAGTAAACGGGAAATCCTGCGTATTACCAAGACACACCAAACATTTACAAAGCCAGAAGGAAACAGTTCAAAATTGTGCTCATGCCGGTAGTGGTAGCAGCAATCCTAGCACTCAGGAAGCTGAGGCAGGAGGATTGAAAGCTCGAAACCAGCCTGTGCTCCAGAGCAAGACACTGTCGTTTTCAAAGAAAGAAACCGAAGCCAGATGGCACATGCCTATATTCTTGGAAGCATTATTTATCAGGAGTTCAAGGTCAACTTGTGCTGCTTGAGAACCCGTTTCAAAAAAAATACTGTGTATGTTATTTTAGAGAGATGTTCATGGTTTAAATTTTCTTCATTATTATTCAACTCACCACATTTCTTATGCATTTTATTAAAGTAGGTTTCACACTATTTTATAGTGTATTGTTTGTTGGTTGGTTGGTTGGTCTAATTTGGTCCCCACCCGAGACAGGGTCTTGTTATTTTCCCTCAATTCTGTAATCCTCCTGTCTCAGTCTCTTGAGTAGCCAGATTACCGGCGTATATTACAACACTAGCCACCCCAATTCTTGTCCATATCCAGAAGTGCTGTAGGGATGGCTGGCCCTCAGTAGCAGAATGCTTGCTTAACCCGTGTAAGGCCTGAGGCTGATCTCCAACACCATAAAAAATGGTAAATATAAGTGAACTGAAAAAAAAAGTTACAAGGTTGTTCCTTGGTTAGACATTACTAGGTTGGGGAAGGAAGAATTTCTTTTTAAAAAAATTTTTATACGATACATTCTGATCACTGTTTCCGCTTCTTGGTCTCCGCCCAGATCTTCTCCACCTCCTCCTCCACCCAGCTCCATGCCTTCTTTCTCTCTTCAGAAAACAAATTAGAGTAAAACAAAACAAATGGGGGGGGGGGTGAAAAGAAAAAGCATCAAACCCCCACACACCACAAAACTCAAAATCAGAAACTGTAATATGTAAGCAAAAGGTCTGTAATGTTAAAAAACAAAAATGCCCAGAGAAAGCAGTATGAGACAAAAATGTCTCCAAAAATACCACTGAGTTTATTTTGTTTTGGTATCTACTACTGGGCAAGAGCCAGTCCCTCAAGTGTAGTCTGTAAGTTTTCCTTTGTGAGCCATTATCAGTTGGAGACATCGTCTGGGTTAGGGATAGGAGCTTGTGTCCACTTCCCCTCCCAGCGCTGGGACCCCATCCGAGCCAGCCCTGTGCAGGCCCTGTGTGTGTGTCTAGAGGTCTCCCCATTGTCCAGTTGTGGCTCTCTATTAGTTCCCATCTCCTGCAGGAGGAAGCTTCTCGATGGTGGCTGAGCAAACCACTAGTCTTTCGGTATAGCAGGATGCTGTTAGGAGTCATTTGATTGCTGTGTTCCTTCAGCAGAACAATCGTATTTGGTTTTCCAAAGCCAGTAAGAATCTCAGCCTCTGAATCCTCAGAAAGAACTCCAGGCGTCTCTCCCAAGCTGCTGACATGTAGTCCTCTCTTTTATATTTCAAACGGCCATGATCTTTGGAGGGCCAGGGTAGTTTTAAGTTGCTCGTTTCTAACTTCGAGACTTTGTAAAGCAGGCTCATTGCACGAATAGATGACCTCTCTCCGGATCCTGTAAGTGTGCATGTGTTGCAAAACTCACCTCAGATTATAGAAGAAAGAAGAAATCGGAACAAACCCAGCAAGCCTTGTCCTCCAGTTTGAAACATTTTACTCTGGAACAATACTCCTCCAGAGTTCATTTCCTGTGCTCCGCCACCAACCACTTTCAGCATAGTCCAGGCCTCTGGCCCTTTGAAGGCTGAAAGTTCTAGACTCCTGCCAATGACTGACACTTAGGTTAACCTTTGAGTAGTTTCTATTTTTAGTTGCTTGATGATGAGTAAGAGTGCGTGAGGCTTACTTACTACAAGCTTTGGTGTAGAAAATGTAGACCTTCAAGAAGATGGTGTGTTTGAGGACTCCCGCCCCTATCCTTTCGTCTTGGGCCTTGTGTGAGTAGAAAGGTAACTCTCCTATCCCTAGGGGCTGCTTGTGGTGTGTTTCAGTTAGTTTCACACTAATGATAAGGGACAGGGTGCTCAGGAGTTAATTGATCAATGGTGCCACCTGGTGGCCCAAGAGTGCATTTTGCGATGTCTGTAAACCCTCGTTTCTCTCTCTCAAACACCCCTCTCTGACCCTATCTCTGCTTCAAATATGAGGTCTCCAACTTCCGCTCTCCCTGCCTCCACCTCCCAAGTGCTGAGGTCACAGGCAGGCACCACCACTCCTGGTGTTCTTCTTTGCTAGTTTTGATTTAAAAGAACAGCACTAGTCTCCTTGGGTTTTGAGACAGTTTACTTAAAAAAACAAAACAAACAAACCTCTTTAAACTAAATTAGTTTAGGCAGGGGCAGGAAACTCATGGTGGTACAAGTCTAACCTGGCATCTGGAACATCTCCTGCCCCCATGATTGCTGTGAAGGTTTCCACAGGGCCAGGCCCTAATTAGGAGGTGCTAACTAATGCCCATGAGGATGCAGGTTGTCTGGCTGGTCTCCTTTCCTGGTTTCACCCTGGCTGTAGCCAGTCACCTGGCAGCTGGCAGTTTCAGTGCTGCCTGACTCACTCTCATCAGTCATCCTCTCCTTGCTGCTGCCAAAGTCCCGCCTGATTCCTAACTGTTGAAGGGAATTGTAGACAGATGAATGAATTAGTTGCAAAGTTGCATTGTAGAGACGAATATCACATTTTTTAAAAATTGGCAGAAAGTCAACTTAACTGCATTCCTTCCTTGATGAATAGCTTGTTGTAGCTGAGCTGGAGAGATGGCTCAGCAGTCAAGAGCACTGGCTGCTCTTTCAGAGGACCTGTGTTCAATTCCCAACACTTACATGGCAGCTCCCAACTGTCTGTTCTGTCTCTAGGGCATCTCACGCCCTCACAGACACATATGTGCAGGCAAAATACCAATGCACGTAAAATAAAAATAAATAATTGAAAAAATAGCTTGTAGTATCAGCATCTTTAGTATATTTTTTTGTGTAGCAACTGTATTCAGCTGTTTGTAAAACTTCCTGTTGGCAGGCAAGCAGCCCAGTTTGAATACTAACCCCAGCCAACCAACCAAACAAATGCAACTTAAATGCTTATCAGGCTCTGGAAAATGATTCTGAGGTCAGGATTTCCTAATGTGCATGTCTTCCAGGAGGCTTTTTTAGGATAAAGGATTAATTCCGTTTGTAGGACTATGCTTCTGTATGGATGAGCAAGAACTGAAGAGGAACTTGCCTTAAGTCTGACATTTAAGTAAAGCAGCTTTGCTCTCAAGACTCTAAGCTACCTCAAGGTTAAGGAAGATCACTTGGAGTTTAGGAGTATCTATTAAGAAGGGAATTCGGGCTGGCAAGATGCCTCGGAGGGAAAGGTACTTAATCATGCCTTATGACTGAGTTCAATCCTGAAACGTCACACTAGAAAGAGAGAATTGACCCATATAATTTGTCTTCTGACCTGCATATATACATCATGGCATGTGTGTGCCTCACACACATACAACTAACTAAATGGTTTGTTTTTGTTTTGGTTTTTTGGTTTTTTTCGAGACAGGGTTTCTCTGTGCAGCCCTGGCTGTCCTGGAACTCACTCTGTAGACCAGGCTAGCCTCAAACTCAGAAATCCACCTGCCTCTGCCTCCCAAGTGCTGGGATTAAAGGCGTGCGCCACCACCACCCAGCATGTTTTTTTTTTTTTTTTAAAGGATGAGTTTGTGGCAACCGTAACATTTGTTTAGTTTGCTTTTGAGACAGTGCCTCACTGTACTGGAGGCTAGCCTTGAATTCATCAGCCTCCCGTGTGCCGGAATTACAGGCATGAAGCTCTGTATAGGGTCTTGATACTAGCACTTTTAGTCATAGGATTGCTCAGTACTGATTCATCGAACATGGCTTATGTATGGAATGCATTCAGAGTAGAGTCAATGTGAGAGTAGCTTGTTTTGTTTTACTGAGACAGAGCCTTCCTGTGTTGCTTAGGTAGCCTGAAACTCAACCATGTAATCTAGGCTAGCCTTAGACCCCAGTCAGCCCTTTTGCTTCAGGTTCCTAAGATCTCGAGTTACAGGCATGAGCCACTGTGTCCGGCTTAACTAGCATTTTTTTTTTTTAATTCTGAGAGGAGGCCAAGCATAGTGTGTAAGCAGAATATTTCAATAATTTTTGTGATTTATGTCATATTTTGTCTGAGGCATGCCTTCCTCCTTGTGTGTTTGGGGTGCCTTCAGATCTAAATTTCTAGTGACTTTCCCTGGCAAGATGGAAGCTTTGCCAAGCCTCAAGGAAGCTTCCTGTGGTCGTATATAACACCAAGAAAGTTTTTTCTACCAGGGTGGATATTTATAATATACGTATCCAGACTCCGAGGGCTCTTGGGTCATTACTGCAGGGACAGGGAGTTCCAGCAGTTTGAGCGTATCTGTTATGCTTACATTTTGAAAGTTTCCATATTTGCCTATGAGCATGACCTATATGAATCTACTGGCAGACATTATATCTGTTCATGATACTGCTAAACAGAGACTTGTTCTTATACACACCATTTTCTAGCATGCTTTTCCTCTTCCCGTTTTCTGCACCTCTTCTGGCATTAGAGTTCACTGGTGTCAGGCTTTATTTAGAGAACTTGCTGGGTGGTAGGTGGGTGACGGGCTGTGAATCTTGCGAATGAGAGCAGCATAAAGTGAGTAACTGCCATGTCATATCCTGTTCAAAGGAAAAAAACAGAGCTTTCAAGTAGAACATTTTGGAGGAGATGAGGGGATCTGAGGAGAGCCTGGGAAATCATCAGTTGAGGAACAGTATGTAGTTCAGTGATAGACCATGTGCACACGCACACGCACACGCACACGCACACGCACACAGCCAGAAAAGAAAGCAACAGACCACGCACCGGGAGATGGTGAATTAGAAAGAAAGAAACTGGATAGATTACAAGGGAAGTGTTATCAACTTCCAATGACAGTTTTTGGTGTTAAAGATTCATTAACTAGAACTTTCCCCTCCATCCCGTATTAAAAGGCACAGTACACAGTGCCGTTTATGTTGTGTGCGCGCCGTGTTCATCTAGCCTAGGGTTTCAACCCCAGCTGTGCTGACATTTGGGTTATCTGCTGTGAGGCTGCTTCAAGGTTGCTCAACTAGATCCCTAACTTCCAACCACCAGATTGCCAGTAACCCCTTAGCTGCGGCAGTGGAAAATGTCTCCTGGCACTGTCAAGATGTCCCCCGAGGGTAAATGTAGCTGCAGTTGGAAAGTACTGGTTTAGAACTCAGGGGGAGTTACTCTGGTATCTTCCGTATCGGGAGGTTATTAGATTGAAAACTCTGTCTCTTGGGCCTTCCTCCGGTGTATTAATGCCTTGAAGTTTCATACTAGGTGCTGAGATTAAGGTGGTTCATATGTGATGGACTAAACATACTAAGTAAATGTTAGGAAACCTGGATTGCATTTTTGGACCAGGGACAAAAAGAGTTGTGTGCCTTTGGTGAGAGGGGTTAGTCCTTTGATGTTACACCCTCTCTCCTCCTTTGCGTGGTGTTTTTTTTGTTTGTTTGTTTGTTTGTTTGTTTGTTTGTTTTGTTTGGCAGATTTTCACTGTGTAGCTCAGGGTGTGCTGGCCTCGAGCATTAGACCCTCCTCCCTTCTGCTTCTGGTCGCGGTGAGGTAATAGGTGTGTGTTCCAAGCCCTCCTGAGGTCTTAGCCTAACGCTTCTCAACCTGTGGGTCTCGACCTCTTTGGGGTTAAATGATCTTTTCACACGGGTCACCTAAGACTGTTGGAAAACACAGATGTTTGCATTGTGATTCAAATCAGCAGCAAAATTACAGTTATAAAGTAGCAACAAAAATGATTTATGGTTTGGGGCCACCCCAGCGTGAGGAACTGCATTAAAGGGTCACAGCTTTAGGAGGGTTGAGAGCCACCACTCTCTCCTATAGCCTTTGCAGGTCCAGTTCTATGTGCCCGATCACATGTCTTCCAGAGTTGGGCTAAAAGTAAAACTGATGTATTGGATTAAAAAGATGAGTTAAGGGTTGACCACACGGCATTGTTCTAAATACTTTGGTTTGCTTCTTTTCTAGATTATTTAAAGAACCTCCTAGAAGACTCTGTAGATCACAGAGACACCCAAGGTAACTCCCCTCTGCAGCCTTAGGGTTTGTATTACATTTACTTAGGCCAGGAAAGGGAAGATACACTGAGAACAAAACCCTTATAGGAAACTCCTTTTCAAACGTTCCCTCAGGCAGCTGAAACTATTACCTGGGAGAGCAGTAAAGTGCTGCCTCAGGCAGGTGATAGCAGTCACAGGAGACCCACAGGCTGGCCTCCGGGGCAGTGGGCGGGCCTGGGCTGATCTGGAAGCCTCTTCCTTGTGTGCTCTGTCACTCCGCTTTGGTGGGTTCAGTTTGTAGATGTCTATTTCTCTGACTTGAATACCACTCCCACGAAGTGACTAAACTGGGGGTCAGGGGTGAAGTTGATATATGGAATCCCAGTACTTGGTAAACTAAGACAGGAGGATTGCCAAGAATCCAAGGCTAGCCTGGGGTACAGATCGACCCCTGACTATAGACAAAGCAACCCATAAAAGGATAAAATCTAAAATAGCCTGTTGTTTGGAGAACATTTATTGCTGGCGGCTTAATACCTTTCTCCCCTCTTTCTCCTGCACACACAAACACACACACACACACACACACACACACACACACACACACACACACGTACTTCTCGGAGACAAGATTTTACAGTGTACAAGCTGACCTCAAGCACAAGACCTTCCCAGGTTTGAGGATTACAGCCACATGCCCCCATCGCTGGACTTTTTAGTAAGGAAAATAAGCCTACACGGCACAAGGAAGTATATTCTCTGTCCCTTCTCCCTGCCTCTCCATCTCAGACTAACTCCGGTTGGGGTTTCTGTTTCTCCTTATACGCTCTTCCAGGTGTCATGGGCTTATCTTTGTGTCTTCAGAAATTCATTAAACAAATCCATGCCCACTCCATTAATGTTTGAATTTCGAGCGTATTCTTATGTATTCTGTGTATCTTCAGATTTAGAACCTGAGTGATCAAGGGGGCTGGAGGTACGGCCCAGCAGTTAAGAGCACTTGTTCCTGCAGAGGACCCGGGTTCAGTTCCCAGCACTCACATGCTAACTCGTAGCCATCCAAAACTCCAGGTCCAGGGGATCCGATGTCCTTGTCCGATGTCCTTGTCTGGCCTCTGCAGGCACACGCACACTGTGCACACATATGCAGGCGGAACACTCATACAATTAAAGTAAAATTTTAATAAAAGTTGCGCTTGTGTCAAAGCCACCTTTAGAGACTCAGAATCGCTGTCTCATGGTTACTTTATGTCTCCAGGCTCTTCCATTTGTCCTTTGTTGTTTCATCTTTTGTTGGCTTGGCTTGGTCTTTTAAGACAAGGTTTAATTATAGGATAGGTTGGCTTAAAAGTTGCTGTGAGGCCAAGGGTACCTTGAACTCCTAATCCCCCGACCTGAGTGCTCTGGTTACATTTATTTGCCGTCGGGTCTTGCTGTTTTGTTTTGAGGCACAGTGCCCTTGAACTCATGATCGTCAGCCTCTTCTGAGTGCCAAGGCCTGTGCCTCTATTCCCAGCTTAGTTTCTCTGATATAATTGTTGTTTGTGATCCTGTGAATTCAATCCAGGACACAGGCTAAGCAAATGCTCTACCACTGAACAACACCCACAGCCCAGAGTTCCGCTGGCATCTTATTTAAAAGAAAAAAAGATTGAGGTTGCCTTAAATGATATTTTGTGTCTTTAGTGATAGTCCAGTTGGTGAAGAAATTTAAAATCGCCACCACAATAAATAATAACGGGGATAGCTTTAGAGTAAGGATGCCCTGAGCTGTACTGAGTCATGTAGAAAGAGGAAATATGACAGTTGAAGAGGTGAAGAATTTTGACTTCGGAAAAAGCAGGACTGTAGATGAACTTGAGTAGACGGAAGAAAAAAAAATAAGACCTGAGGTTATAAAGTTACAGTGTTCACCCAGCACACACAAGGCTTGGCTTGTTCCCCAGGACACCTCCCTCATAACCTCATTACAGTGATCTTGATAAACAGAGCCCAAGCCTCTGTCTCATATCTGAAGATTCCTGTCTTTAAGGAAGTTGTCAGTGATGCTTTAAATGAAATAAGTACAGAGTTTGAGACAGAGGGTCCTGATCCGCGGCAACAACCTACCTTCAACTGAAGTAACCAGCCAACAGTGAGATGCACCACATGCTCAGAAGCAGGGAGCCAATGGCATGGAGGCAGCTGTGGGCTGCACTGTACCGGGGTGAAAGAGAGACAGCCAGTGTAAAGGGGTAGAGCTGTCAGCGTTTCTTAAGGAGATGGCATGGGGCGGAAGGTTGTAGAGCTTGAACATCAGGTGACCAAGTAGCAACATCTTTCTCATTTATCCACTCAGTCCTAAGGTCCTCAACCCTGCTCACTACAAATCACAGCAAGCCAGAGAAATGGGCATATCCAGGGTAACCGTGAGGATGGGCTGTGGGGATAGTGTCAGGTGCATAGTTCTGGCGAATGGTAGGGATTGCTGCATAAAGACACTCTTGTTTCCTTTGATAACCGTGATAAGGTTGCGAATTTTATCTGTTTTGATTTGGTTTTGCCTGTTTCCCCCTGGTTAATACCCTCACTGAATCTTAATGTCTGTAGTTCTGGCTACTCACAGGCGACCAGGTTCCCCTCAGAGTTTAGTTACTGCATAGTAAGTGTTTTGTCAACTGCACCCGATTAATGTCGGAATCTGCTTCCTTGGTAACCAAATGCCCTTTCTGTTCTTGCATATTTTAGATGCCCTAGCCGTTGTCATAGAGGTAGCTAACCATGCCAATGACACCATGAAGCAAGGAGTAAGTATCTGGAAATCAGGGGCTGGGACACTGGAAGCAGGAAGCCTCGCCTTCTCATGCTCTACCTTGTCTCCTGTAGGACAACTTTCAGAAGCTCATGCAAATTCAGTACAGCCTAAGTGGACACCATGAAATTGTGCAACCTGGGCGGGTAAGTGTCTTAGGATGCCTGCTACAGTTTGATACACTGTTTGGGCACTGTCTGGAGCGATTTTTATTTTACTTCTGAAAATGAGTTATGTTACTCTTCAGTGACCTGATACGCATCGCTTTATCCATTCAAAACAGAATGATGTAAGTCGCAGTGACAAGCAGTCCAATTCAATTAGGAGAGAGGCAGAGGACCCCGTGGAGTTCCAATACAGTAATTTAATGGGATCGTTTGATTGTGTAATACCAGCTGAGCTCACACAGCTATGAAGGCAATGGCACTGAAAGTCTTTAGGCCTAGAAGGGAAAGAGAGTGCTGTTTTTCTGCACCTCATAGAGCACAGAAGCAGTCTAAAAATGAACTCAGGAAGTTGCAGACTGGAATTGTCAGGTCACTGGGTGTGCCCCAGGTCAAGTACACACAGGCAATTATGTCCGTAGGGTAACCCCTGGGGCCAATACAGGACTTATGAGAATGATTGTTATATCTGAGTTATTTTTAAGAAAAAAATAAAGGTGGTGTGTGTGTGTGTGTGTGTGTGTGTGTGTGTGTGTGTGTGTGTGTGTTTGTGTTTGTGTTTGTGTATGTGTTAAGAGTGAGAAGGACAGTTGTTGGGAGGGTTCTCTCCTACCATGTAGGGCTCAGGAATTGAACTCAGGTCGTCAGGCTTTGCAGCAATTACCTTTACCTGCTGAGCCCTCTCATTGGCCCCCCTTTTATCTTTTGAGACAGTCTTATACAATCCAGGCTAGCCTTGAACTTAGGTTTCATCTCTCAAGTGCTGGGATTACAGGAGGATACTCCACCCCTTGTCTGTTTTATTGAGATGCTAAAAAAAAAAAATCAAACCTAGAACTTCATGCATGCTAGGTGTGCATATCTTGCGAACTGAGCAAATCATCACCCTTTCTTTCTCTTAAAAATATTTGTTGATTTATAGTTTATGCCTATGAGTGTTGTGTCTATATGTGTGCAGTGTACACTATATGCCTGCAGTACCCTCAGAGGCCAGAAGAGAGTGTCAGATCTCCTGGAACTAGAGTTACAGGCAGTTGGGAGCTAGCCTCTGCCAATAGCAACTCATAATCTCATCCACTGAGCCATCTCTCTGGGCCCTCTGAACCCCATTTCTAAATTAGTACTAAGGCTTAAAAAGAGACCATGACCATCAAAGTCACAATGTGTCTCCACGCCTCCACAAAAAACGGGTGAAGGAGAAGAATGTTGAACAGAGATTCCGTGTTTATTGTCTTTGTGTGGTGATGGTGTTTGGTTAGGACTAACCGGGTGTTTGCTTGGTTGAATTAGGTTTTTCTTAAAGAAGGCACCCTGATGAAGCTGTCTCGGAAAGTCATGCAGCCCCGGATGTTTTTCCTGGTAAGAGGCTCTGTGTGGTTTGACAGGTCCAGGCCATTGCATAGTGCGTGTGGGGGTGGGGTGGGGGGAGGGATGTGTACAGCGCATGAACTCAGTGCACTCAGAGCAGCCTAGTGCAATTTTAGGGCAGTCATCTTGCTTTTTTCAAGCATAGGAATTGATGAGATCAGAATTTTTTTTTCCTCTTAGAATTTAGTTTATTTCATCTTAAATGTGGAAGGATTGTTTTAGTCAGTTGTTTATTCAGGCAACTGTGATTTAGAATCTATAAGACATTAAAACTCTAATAGAACTTGGAAATGAAACGGAGCAACGGGAAGGTCATTGGATCGTTACCCACAAAGCAGATCCAGTTGAGAAAAATACCTACAACACAGTGACTAAACTCTGAGGGGGACCTTGGCTGCCTGCGAATAACCAGAATGACTGGACATTAAGATTCAGGGTATAGCCAGGGGAGACAGGAAAAACGAGAGAAAGTTCCTGACGGGTAACCTTGAGTGTGTGTGTCACTGGTATCTTCGTTGCTGAAGTTATTTCTGTACATGGTCTTGTGCTGCGTTTCTCCTTTCAGTTTAACGATGCTCTGCTGTACACCACGCCCATGCAGTCTGGGATGTACAAACTGAACAACATGCTCTCATTGGCTGGGATGAAGGTCCGTGTGCATCTTTCATTTCCCTTTACCCCAGCATATGTAGAAACGGAATCCCTGGGATAGTCACCCTTCTCACCCCTCACCGTTCTGTTTCCATTTGCTCCCGATGATGCGTCTGCTCACCCTGCGAGGGGTTTACTCTTGTGTTAACTCATCTCAAGGAAGCGTTATCGAGAACTACTGTAAGCAAAATTAATACCCAATTTGATTTAAGAAATATGAGGATGAATTAAAGAGTGATTCTTTTTGCCTCTGCTTCATCCCAAACCTTCCTGTGTCCCAAGACTTTGCAGTGATGGAGACATAATAAATGCACAGTCATAACGATCACTATAAAGTCGCAGCAAGTGTTTCTAGGAGTTCAAGACTACTGTGGCAGCATGCATGTTCAATCTCACCCACTAGGGGGACAAGGCAAGAGGCTCAGGGGCTTTGTCAGCTACAAAGCGAGTTCTAGGCTAGCTTCAGCTACACGAGACTCTGCCTAAATATAACAAATAAATAGGAAGGAAGGAAGGAAGGAAGGAAGGAAGGAAGGAAGGAAGGAAGG
>JANHMN010000021.1:16093991-16126121 GCA_030674055.1 Rhabdomys pumilio
AGGAAGGAAGGAAGGAAGGAAGGAAGGAAGGAAGGAAGGAAGGAAGGAAGGAAGGAAGGAAGCCAGCCAAAGACAGGTTGGTGGTGTATGCCTTTAATCCCCAGTACACAGAAGGCTGAGATAGGAAAATAATTTGAGCTCAGGAGCTCAAGAGTACCTGAGGAGCATAGTAGAACTGTCATCTCAAATATAAATCTATATGTTTCTGTAGGGAGAGGATTGTCGTAGTTAGGCTTTCTATTGCTGTGAAGAGACAGCATGACCACTATAACTCTTACAAAAGAAAACATTTAATGGGGCTGTCTTACAGTTCATAGGTTTAGTCTGTTGTCACCATGGCAGGAAGCACGACAGCATGCAGGCAGACATGGTGCTGGAGAGTAGAAGAGAGTTCTACATCTGGATTGGCAGGCAGCAGGAAGAAGAGAGTGACCCTGGGTCTAGCTTGAACTTCTTAAATCTCAAAGCCCACCCCCCAGTGACACACTTCCTCCACACCTACTCCAACAAAGCCACGCCTCCAATAATGCCACTCCTTGTGAGTCTGTGAAAGCCATTTTTATTCAATCCACCACAGGAGGGTTTTGAAAAGCCTTGGTTTAGGATTGTGCTTTTATTTTATTTCCCTGCCTGGCCTGTGTAGCCAGGGCTGGCACTGAACTCCTTACCTTCCTGCTGTGACCCTCCAAGTGCTGGAATCATAGACGTGAGCAGCCATGCGAAGCCTTTTATGGTTTTATGAGAGAGTCTATTCCGTAGCACAGGTCAACTTAGGAATCAAGACGATCTTTTGTCTTATCTTCTTGAATGCTGAGATCGCTGGTGTGAGCCACCATAGCCAAGAAGAGCATGCATGTTTAGGTGTGGTGAAGGAATTGGTGTACTGCTTTTGATCAACACCTGAGAAACGGCAGGTGCTCCACAGGGAGACCCTTTCCGAAAGAAAACAGAAAGCAAAACCCAGCACTTGAGAGTCAGTGAGCTGTAAAGCATGAGTTACAGACTGACGCGCTGGGACACTGGGAAAAGAGATCCTGCCGAGTGGATGTCCTGACCTAAGGCTTTGAGATGGGGGAGCAGCGTTTCAGTTTGTCTGGAATGTAGAGTCGATGGCAGAGTTAGTAGTAAATAAAGCTAAATAAGACTGGCTGTGTGCGTCAGTATCCAGGGGCCTGGGTGGCTCCAGCTACCGTGCACATGTGGAATTTGTGGCCTGATAAGTTTGTCAAATATTTGTACCTTCTTTTAGGTCAGAAAACCTACCCAGGAAGCATATCAGAACGAGTTGAAGATTGAAAGCGTGGAACGTTCTTTCATCCTCTCAGCGAGGTAAGTGTGAGCGTGTGAGTGAGTGTACATGTGCGTGTGTGTGAGTGTGTGTGAGCATGTGTGCATATGCACGTGTGTGTGAGTGTGCATGTGAGTGAGTGTCTGAGTGTGAGTGTGTGTATGCGCGTGCATGTGTGGTCATTACATATTCACATACATGTACACACACATCTGTTGGAATGACACTTTGGTTGGGCAGTGGTGGTACATGGCTTTAATCCCAACAGTTGCCCTGGTCTACACAGTGATTTCCAGGGCATCCAGGGCTACACAGAGAAACCACATCTGGAAAAAACCAAAACCAACTGAATAAAAAGAAATGACATTTTGCCAGTATAGCTTGCTCAGATACTTTTGTTAAGTTTATTTTTAACATTTAGGTCAACTTCTAGACATTTTCTCTCTTCCTTTCCTAGAACTTCTTATTCACAAGTGTACTCTATGCTGTCGAGCACACAACAGAGAGCTGATACAAGAATGTGCTAGAAACACAAAAATAGATGTGTCCCTCTAGATAGGATAATAATACTGGAATGTGTTATGCTATTCACTTTTTAAATGTATTTCAAATATTTCTATAGTTTAACTTGTGTTTATGAACACTTACCACTTTATACTTTGCTAGAAAGATTTCATGTATCACTTAAGGTTCATAGCCCAGCGATAGTTACCTCACTAAAAATGAGGACACCCGCTTGCAAAATGTTGAGTTGCTCCCTTAATACAGCTAACAAATCCAGAATAGAAGTCAAAGTTTCTGCTTTTGTGTCTCTTGTTACTGTGGTGTAGATCAGATTACCTCAAACTGAAACCTACAGTGACTTACGTATGATGAAAACATGTCACAGGGCTGGGCTTCGTGGCACACAGTTACAGCTGTGCAAGATTATGTCCCTCTACATAGGGACTTTGAGGCCAACCCTACCGATGACTCCCTGTCGCAAAACAACAGAGAAGCTATAATGTAAATCAGGCACTAAGGTCACACAAAGTTGTGTGGTTCATACAAGCGTAACTCACTGTATTGTGCGTCACACTACTCAGCAGATTGTGTGCTTTAATTTGTTTGTTTTGAGGCCAGATCTCCTTATGTGACCTCACCGTCCCCAAATTATTAGCAGTCCTCCCACACCCTTGTGTTGGCATTATAGCCACATGCCACCACACCCGTTTCAATATTGTATAATCCATGAACTGAAGGTTTGTGGCAACTCGACATTCAGCCTTTCAGTGCCCTGTTGCATTTTATAAGTAAGGATTTGTGTGTGGACACGTGCACACGTGTGCATGCGTGTGTGTGTGTGTGTGTGTGTGTGTGTGTGTGTGTGTGTGTGTGTGCGCGCGTGCATGTGCATGTTTATGTGCGCCTGTGTGAGTATATGCAAACGTGCAGCTGTTCACACAAGGAGGACAGAAGAGGGCACTGATTCCATTGGAACTAAAGTACAAGTCTGGAATTCTGCGCTTCCTCACGGTTGCTCAGCAGTCTTGTAACCACACTAAGCCATCTTCTCAGGCCCCCAGTGTCCTGTGTCCTGACATCATGTGCTCACTTGACGTCTCTGCCATGTTTCTGTAATTCACACAGTATTTTTTTTTCTCCTTGTATCTGTTTTCAGATACAGATATGTAATACATGATGACTGATGTCTACATTTAATTCGTTTGGGGCACCATGATCATGCCTTTGTGATATTGAACTTAATTGAGAAATGTGTGTTTTTCTGACTATGAACTGACTGTTTCCCTGTATGTTTCCCTCTCCCATGTCTTCCGTATTTTCTAAGACAAAATTACCTTCCAATGGCCTATAAGTGTCCAACCCACAGGAAGAGTTATAACTTTATAACTATATCCTTCACTTTAAATCAAAAGCCACAAGTGATGAAGGATACGGAAGGTGTGTCAGAAGCCCTGATAAACAGAAAACTAGGCTTTGGGGTCATTTGGCCACATCATAAATGGAAAGGAAAAGGTCTTGGAAGCACTTAAATGTACCTGCTCCACTGAACACAAGGATAAAAGGAGCCTTACTGATTTATGGGGGACATTTGAGTAACATGCATAGAAAATGAAACCAGTAGTAACATTCCCTTCAGCTGAAGCCTGGTCTCAAGTAAGATCCTGTGTAGTTCTGTGAAAATCGGGGGGAGGGGGGACCGCAGCAGAGAGTGTGAAGTCAGCACAGGTCGCTCCTTGAGGTTTGTGCTGTGTCTCAGCACATGCGAGCAGACGGTGCTGACATAGGAGCTGCAGTACCTTACACAGAAGATGCATCTGCTGTGACTGCAGAAGGTGGTTGTGCTGCCAGCCCATCTCCTGTAGAAATGGCCATCCAGACCTTGATAGCTAGAGAGGAGTTGGTACCCACTTTCCAGCTTGTGACTCCATGCGCGAGCCCCTGTGCCTCGTCTCTATGCCTTTTACAGGGAGCTCCTCCCCTATCTGAGCCTCATTGCTTCAGTCAGTAAAATGGAGCCTCTGCCTTTGGCTAAACATTGTGCTAGGCATGGCGATATAGTGGATGAGCCAAAGGGCCTTTCTTCACCAAGCTTGTGTTCCACTAGGGCAGACAGGAAGTAAGTACTGTAATTAAGTAGATTACAAGAAGTGCTAATTGTTATGAGGCCGTTAAGTGAGCTAGTATTAGGGCAGAAAGGACGTGGAGATAGTCCTCAAAGGCTTGTTGGGTACGCTGACTTGTGAAGGGTAGGTGTTGGGGAACTAGGCAAGGCAAGGGGAGGAGCCTCCTGGTACTTAGGAATGATGACCACAAAGGTCCTGAGATAGAAAGGAGCATGTAGAATGAGCTAGGAAATGACAGGGAGAGAGGCACCCAACAGAACCTTCGAGAGCCAGGTGAAGTAGTGTGCAGAACAACCCTGTAGATTTGGGTCTTCAGTGTAAGAGCCATAGGAAAGCCACTCAATGCTTTATAACCAAGAATAATGTGTTCAGAGAATTCCACTCATTATTGGGCTGCACTCGGGAAGAAGGTGAAGGAAAGAATTATTTTTCACAAGTTGACAGGCTGTATGGACTCTAGGTGGTGATGCCATTCGTTGGGATGAGTTTAGGGAAAAATTAGGGCTAAGGTGTGAACATTGGACATGCGGAGCCTCAGCACGGAGCCTCCGGCACCCAAGGATCTCAGTGTGAGAAGGAAGCCTGGGCTGGGTGTGTATGTGTGAATGCCATCATCTTGGAAGATGACCAAAACGTATGAGACTGAATGAGGGTGCACAGAGGGACTGCAGGTCCCTGTGAGACACTTGGAATTCTTCAGGTCCTGTCGGCCTTTCTGCAGGCTTGTCCTGCCACCTGAACAGAACAGTGCCCCCTTCTGTATGCATTATGGGCTGACTACTTTCTCACCACCACAAGGTGTGAGCCCTAAGCTGAAACAGATTTGTGTATACGGTTCACATCTTAGTCCCTAACCTGTAACAGTCACCTAGTAAGTGTAATTCAGAAGAGCCACAGTAATATTGCCTTTAATCATCAGCTTTGCACCTTACAGTGTCTCTCTCTCTCTCTCTCTCTCTCTCTCTCTCTCTCTCTCTTCTTTCTCTCTCTCTTCTTCCCCCCCCCAAACACTCTCTGAAACTCATTGCAATGAAAAGAAAATAATTTTGCTTGGCAAAAATTTGCCTTCTGTAGATGCTATATAAAACAAAGTCTATCATATAAAATATACTACAAAAACAAAGTACTCAGGCTGTTTGTCAGGGTAAGGAAGATGTGGGTTCTTTTACTCATCGTGCTACAAAAGGCCTTATTATGTCAGCAGTGGATGCTTCAGGCAACTGTGTGTGGTCCGTAAGAAATGTGTTATCAGGAGCTGGTAAACATCGAGTTGGCAGAAGCCCGCACAAGAGAGCGCCAGGAACGAGTAAACAAAAGAACAGCATATGTGACATGATTTGCACAGTCAAATCACATTCCGCATGCTCCCGGGGCTCCAAACAAATCCAACAGCAATTCTCAAATTAGCCATCTGCCTCTCTGTTCTCAGTGACTTCGAGCAAAGAGCTGGGGGTGGAAGGAGAGCTGGTAATGATTCATGAATGTTTGCCTGCAAGTCCGAGAGTCTGTTCCTATGTCGTAGCTCCTCAGAGAGTACACAGCAGATGTTGCCAACCTGGTAGAGAAGGTTAGGCCCTTCACTACACTGGGGTCTCATATCAGCTCATGACTCAGCAACCTGCCGTCTACAAAGCCAGTGTCTAACACTACTGTCCCCCAGTTCCTTATCTATACACGGTGACAGTATCTTGTAATCTAACAGCTAGAAGTAAGAATACATCTATGAGTACCCCAGGGGCTCTAACAGTGAGAAACGATGACATTTGTGAATCATTAAGTGCTGTTGGCTAAGTTTGGCAGCCATCTTTGTCAATAATGTTAGAACAGTAGAAGTCACAGGCAGATTTCATTTGCTTTAGAAAGAAAGGTGTTATTTCTTGTTTTGTTCTTTATATATCATGAAAATTTGGGACATAGATTAATTTTAAAATACTATTTATAAATTTTTCAATCATATGAATAAATATCATAAGTGGCATTTATCAGGGAAGTACATTACTGAAAATATTTATTAGGGGAAAGGCAAGAGCTTCTAGTGTCTTCTAGAGTAAGGAGGGAGCTAGGGCTGTGGTAGATCGGTGGTAGAGTACCTGGTCTAGGATTCCTGAAGTCCAAGGACTGATCTTCTGCCCTGCAAAGGGAGAGGAAGCAAAAATCCCCCAAACAGTACTCCGCCCTTATGTCTCCCATTCGTGATGGGATTTTGTTTTATCTTGTTCTTCTGATAGAACTGTTTATACTTAAAATCAGACTGAATAGCAGAATAATACTACGAACTACAAAAACCAAGACCGCCATTAACTTTCTTGTTTTACAGTTTTCTAAAGTATTTTAAATCCAGCTGTAGTTGTCAAGTCATTTTATATCCTTTAATTACGATTCAAGAAATACAGAGGTTTCTTTACATAGTTATACTCCCATTGTGGTGGATTTATTGACTGTTAAAGTCTCTTCCCCTTTCCTTTCCAGTATATGTATAGATTTACATATTTATATTACCTAAAGTGTGCCAGGACGTTTGGAATATGCAAAACAAATTTTAAGTGACTTCATAACTGTCTTCATACCAGTAATGAATGGGAGTTAACCAGAGTCTTGTGGAGAGGCGTGGCTGAAAGATGCACACCCAGAATGGCCTGTTCTAGGTGGGCCTCTTCTCGGGCCTCCTCACATCTGAGGTGGGTTGAGGACAGCGTTTGGGGACAGGAATAGGAGAAGCTTGGGTGATAGGTAGTCGGGAGCCCTTACAACTCACTTTCCTTTGTTTACTTCTTCACCTTATGGTTTATGGTGCTAAAACCAGGTTCCTGTCACCTCACTCTCCTGTCTTTCTGGTCCTTTCACAGTGTGCCTTTACATAATATCATGGTTCTTAGAATGACTCAGCTTACCTCAAATAGCTAAAACTTGACAAAGTAAGCAAAGACAAAGCGGCTAGACGTCTGTTCCTGAGTTAGTTTCTGCTAACCTGAATAGACTGTAGGTGTCAACTTCAGTCGCCAAACATTTGTTGTCATAAATAAGTTACGTACACAATGTACTGTAGTGGATCTATTGTTAAAATAAAAGCTGAACCCAAATTACATACAGTTATGTTATAGCAAATTAAGATTACACACACACACACACACACACACACACACACACACGTGCACACACACGTGTACACACACACACACACGTACACACGAAGACAATCTTCAACAAAAGGGTTGATAGTTAAAATATGTTACAGACTTTTTTTGTTACAAGTTTTAAACTAACTTTGTTACAGACTTTACAGATTTGTTTGAACCACACTCTATAAGCTTAACAAATCTTGATATATAGCATGTTTACACAATCTTAAGATATTTTTTTTGGAGTCCGGGGAAGCAGAGAGCAAAGAAGCCTTAGAAATAAGAGATTCTTAAGAGTGGAGAGCAGAGAAAACTTAAAGGTAGGAGATTTGGGAGATCGTGTGTGTGTGTGTGTGTGTGTGTGTGTGTGTGTGTGTGTGTGTGTGTTTGCATACCCTGAATCCCAGTGGAGGAGCGTACAGCAGAACCCAGTGAGCAACGTGAGGCATAGCCTTTCTATGTGCGGGGCATAGGAGGCTCCAGGAACAGAGAGACTTACTCCAGGGGCAGAGGGCACTTAGTGAGTAGGCAGGGAGAGACAAGCAGAGCAGGTGGAGGGGAAGCAGCTGAAGAAACACACTCTTAAAATTTGCAGTTGAGTATGATGGGAGGCAGAAGCCAGCAGAAACAAATGGCCCGTACCTTAGGAGACGTATGTGAGGGTTTTGGCACCAGATGCCGTGTGAGAGGACACAGTAAAGAAACTGTCTACGTGATCATCAATCTCCGTGATTTAGGAAGGTTTCTATTGTAGATGACAGGGAGAGGGCCCTTGGGGGGGGGTGGTACAAGGAATAGCCAGAGGAATCAGTCCAGAGCAGAGAAAGAAGCAGACTGAATATAGCTAGTAACTGGCCATGGCCAGGGCTAAGGAAGTGGGTTTTGGGATTGAGAAACAGAGAGAAGCCGAGCGGTGGCGGCGCACGCCTTTAATCCCAGCACTTGGGAGGCAGAGGCAGGCGGATTTCTGAGTTCAAGGCCAGCCTGGTCTACCAAGTGAGTTCCAGGACAGCCAGGACCACACAGAGAAACCCTGTCTCGAAAAACCAAAAAAAAAAAGAGAGAGAGAGAGAGAAACAGAGAGAATAGAGAGAGAGTTGGAAAATGAGAGAGCTTAGGTGGGAGACGAGGCAGAATGAGAATGGGGGGTTGGAAGTTTGCCATTATACAGAGAACAAATGAGTGTTTAGGAGGGAGGAAGCCAGAGGAAGTAAAATGGCCAGGATGGACTTGGAAATGTATAACAGGTGCTGTGACACAGAAGGGATCTGGAGGCCAGTATGGGCTTTAATAGGGAACCACAGGTAGCCATGTTCCTTCTGCCAGAAGTAAAGAAAATGATGCCTGTTGGCAGATGGGAACCAGTTCTGCAAGGTCCTGAGGAATGCTGGCTTTTATCTAAGTCCCAGACTCCTATGATCCAGGTTGAGCTGGGCCTAGACTCATTTTGGACGGATCAGTGGGCCTGCCCTTTTCGGGGTGGGGGCCGGGGAGGTGGAGTACGCTTTGAACCTGACAGGAGGGTGATATTAGTTGTCAGGAGAGAAGAACAAAAGGCAAAGGACTCAGTGCTGATATCCGCTTGACGGAACTTTTGCCCCTCCCAGTTCTGCCACAGAAAGAGACGACTGGCTGGAAGCCATATCCAGCTCAATAGAAGACTATGCCAAGAAAAGAATCACCTTCTGCCCCAGCAGAAGTCTTGACGAGGTATTGTTGTCTTCTCTCTTTCTGGCCTTGCTTCCAGGTGTTGTTGTTGTTGTTTTGCTTTTCATTTAACCACACAAGAGGTTTAGAAAAGGAACCTGTTTTTCAGAGATGGATTGGAGGAGTCCTCATAGTTTCTCCTAGTTATAAAACTGAAGTGCGGGAAATTTTACTTGTTGGTGTGTGTGTGGGGGGGGGGCATGGCAATGTGTTGGGGGTGTCCTGTGTCTCTATATCTCTGTGTCTCTGTGTGTCTGTACCTGTGGGAATGTGTATGGGGAGGGAGTGTGTGTCTCTCTGTGTTGTAGGGATCGATCTCAGGAGCTCACACTTAGCACGGGAGTTCTGCCGCCAGCTCCATCTCCAGCTTTCGATGCAGGGAACAGAGCGTGGATAGTTAAGGAAGAAGCATCTCAGTACCACAAACGTCTTTCACAGATGATCTCCCAGCAGAGATTTCCAAGTGTATCTAATGTTAATGTACCGAAGTCTCAAGAAATACACTCGCCCTCTTCTCCTCCCGCCCCCTTACTGATGCCACCAGCACCGTAGAAGCCTACAAACAGCTGTGGTTCTCCCCCAGGCAGTGTACACAGGGTAACCACAGTTGATTTGCTTCCACAGGACTCAGAAAGGAAAGAGGAAGTCAGCCCTCTCGGGGCAAAGGCTCCCATCTGGGTCCCTGACACCAGAGCCACCATGTGTATGATCTGCACAAGCGAGTTCACCCTGACCTGGAGAAGACACCACTGCAGGGCCTGTGGGAAGGTCAGAAGGGCGGCATCTGTCCCTGTTGTGATGTCTGTGGGCTATGCATAGTGAGGAAGTATTTCCCTCAGAAGTCACTGTAGTGTACAAAACAGGAAGGACAGTGCTAGTGAGAGCAGAGATGTCGTCTGATCTGTGTTTGGGGTTGGAGTAGGGAATGTTGTTAGGGACTCCCCTTCCTCTGCTCTCCACCCACGGTTACAGTACCGCTGCAGTCATAGAGAACTTATATTCAAAAATGGAAACTCAGCCAGGCATGATGGCACCTGCCTCTAATCACAGCCCTCAGAAAGCTGGGGTAGGAGGATCTCAGCAAGTTCAAAGCCAACCTTTGTCTTAAAACACAAACAAAACCCCAGTTCTACAGACTCATATCTATACTGCAGTTTAGCCATCTTCGTGTAGACAAGATCGGTAGGAAGGTCTCTATGTAGCTGGCCTGGAACTCACTATATAAACTAGGCTGGCCTTGAACTCACAGAGCTCCACTTGCCTCTTAGCCCACACCTGCCCAGCAAATGAACTTATAAAGAGAAATAATTTACTTTGGCCTACACTTTAAGACTTTAAGCTCAAGACAATCGGCCTGTAGTATTGGGGTTAAGGCAGCATGTCATGGTCAGAGCATGTAGTGGGCAAAGCCACTAACCTGATAGTTACGAATGAAAAAGTGGAAGAAATGATCCCGGCATCCCCTTTGAAGTTCCAATGCTCTGGTGACCTTTTAAAACTTCTGCCACCTCCCAAGTGGGAACTTCAACAACACATGGGTCCTTAAAAGAGATGTACGACCCATACCAAAGTATAGCCTTTCAGGATGTCTTCAGCAGACTGCACATAGTAACAGAGATCCTTTGACTGGTATTGTTGCAGGGAAGTAGTTGTTGCTATGGCAACGATGCTTAGGGATGCTAAGGAATGATGCTTAGGATCAGGGGTGGTCAGTGAGACTGACAGAAGTTCCTGCGGTGTTTGGAAGGCTTGTGTTAGCACATTATTTATGAAGCAAGCCCTACACATAAGGGCCTTACGTGTAGCCTCTCACGTGTGGCTGTGGAGGCTCGTTCACTACAGGCCGGAACACTTCGAGATAATGAGATGTAGTCATTGTCAAACTATTTTGGAAAAGGACAGTGTTATAAACTGCAACCCTTTTCTTTTTCATAGCTTGTAATCAAAAGTTTTTCTGAATGAAATAATTTCAATGTGTTTTCAGGTTGTGTGTCAAGCTTGCTCATCAAACAAGTGTGGTTTGGATTACCTGAAAGGGCAGCTGGCGAGAGTGTGCGAACACTGCTTCCAAGAGCTACAGAAATTAGGTAACATGAAAGTAAACATTTAACCAAACGGTCCGATTGCTCAGATGCCTTCAGCCTTCCAAAAGAACTGTGTTTGGCATGCCAGCGTGTGTGTGGGCTTGTCTTAATGCCAGTTATGCCCTGGCTTGAGTTTTGTCTTAATTCCGAGAGAAATGGGACTGAGCCTTTTTTTTTTTTTTTTTTGAGCAATGTGAAATGGTTCTACTAAGAAAACTAATTGTTGAATTAGTATTACAGAATGAAATGCTTAACACAGAAGGTAACTTTAACTTATGAGCTATGTTGAAGTCTCAATTTACTAAATAGTATTTCATTTATATTCTGTAAGCTTCATTTGTTTTCATGTGCGTGAGTGTTTTGCCTGAATGAGCATCTTAGTATACCACCTGTAGTGACCACATGCACGCATGGCACCTTCAGAGGTCAGAAGAGGCTGTTGGATCCCCTGGAACTGGAATTAAGAATGGTTGTGAGCCAATATGTGGGTGCTGGGAGTCGAACCCCAGTCTTATGCAAGAGCGGCAGGTGATCTTAACCAGTGGGCCATCTCGCTAGCCCTCGTTTTTCATTTTTGAGATGGCTTTTCCTTTCTTCCCCTTAACCCACTGGAAGTACAAGGACCAAACCCAAAGCTGTGCAGGTCTGAGGCAAGCGCTGCAGTACTGGGCTACAGTCCCAGTCCCCAGATGTTTGTATCTGCAAAGTAAACTTACTGGCTGGCACTTGGTTAGTGAGTTCTAGTTCAATGGATAATTGGCATTTTTATTGATTTATTTATTGAAATGATTTCTTTGTGTAACCCATATTAGCCTGGAAGTATTAGCCTTCGGAGTATTGCCGCCAGTCTTGGCAGGTGCAATTCTTTGAACAGCGACAAGGTGTTTTTGTATCTGCCCATTCAGTATCTGCCAGCATCTTTTGCCCACAAGGCAGAGTAAACTCAGCTAAGAGGCCTGCCCAAGTCTGTGTTAAATTTCTGAAACCTATAGGTTCTAAATTCTAAAAGCATTATCCCGCATATCCGTGAAACATAGCTTATTAGGAAAGAGGACTATCTACGGGAATCATGCTAGATGCCACGCTGTTTTAGAACCCAAGGTTTTACAGATCAATAGTTATGGTTCGTATACGTTTGTGAAGACACACCCGTGAATTCTTCGTTGGCCGTTCCATTCTTTGTTGTCTGGGTAAACCAATGTGAAGTTCAAACATTCCTCTCTCACCACCCAGCTCTGCTTGGTCACTAGCACTAGCTCTTGTCAATTCCATCTCAAAAAAGCCCCACTTGTCTTGTTCTCTTTGTGTCAGCCGTGCTACGGGTGATACTGTAATAATAACATGTGGCAAATTCCTCTTCCTGCCTACTGCCTGCTTTTCTAAACTGAGTCTGGGAGGAATGTGGCTCAGTGGAAAGCACCCGCCTAGCCTGTGCAAGGCTCTAGGTTTTATCCTGAGCACCACGTAAAGCAAAACCGTGCACATCTGACAAAGATGACTGATTTAGAGGCAGGGAATGTGGCTCACACATGTAGTCCAGCACTCCGGAGGCTGAAGCAGGTAGATTGCCATAAGGCCAGCCTGTTCCCATCTTTCCCTGGCCTGAGCAGCGTTCCAAATCTCTTAGAGCCACCCCTACCCCGATACTGTTCCTAGCTTCATTATTCAACAAGACATGCATTCATTCATACATGTCTGCCATTGTCGTTATCGGCCTCTAAGTCAGTAGGAAAGTTTGTAAGATTGACGGTGCCCTTGTATATTTCAGAACTAATTGATTGATTGGTTTATAGTTTATTGAGATGTAACTCAGGTTGGGGATGAACTTGCTAGGGTGAGCGAGGATGGATCTTGACCTGATCCTCCTGCCTTCATCTCCCAGGCTGGGGTGACAGGCATGGGCCGTGCCCATGCCTCTCATAAGGAATTCTTACTCCACCTTTTGGTACTGAGGACTAAACATAGGGCATTGTGCACACAAAGTAGGCACTCTGTCACTGAGCTGTGTCCCTTACTGTCTCAAAAGTCAACGGACACAGAAAATGTGGTTTGCAGTTCAAGAAGTATATGTACAATCAACTGAGCTCCCACTCAGCCCCCGCCTTCTGCCTTTGTCTTTTGAGGGCCCTTTCACGGGCATCTTGTGCATCCCTGTTTACTGATTTTCGTAGGATTCTACGTGCTTACCCTTGCTTGCCACATGAGTATATGTGCTCTGTTGCAGATCACCAGCTGTCCCCTAGGATTGGGTCTCCTGGAAATCACAAGTCTTCTTCAAGTGCCTTGTCTTCAGTCTTACATAGCATCCCGTCAGGGAGAAAGCAGAAGAAAATCCCCGCTGCTCTCAAAGAAGTAAGTGTTTCCGTTAAATGTGTTGGGGCTGAATCTCATAAAGAATCATAAAGGTATCATTTCCCATCCCCATTAGGACATACACTTTAATTGTCTGGTGGATATGGCAGATGCCTTGCAGTTTTTTTCTTCATTTTATGACCCGAGTCATTGACAAGATGGCTGCTTAAGTTTTGGGTGCTTGACAGCAGATCAGAGTGCATGCTGACCTCCAGGCTCCCTCAGCATCCCAACCCTTCTCACCCCTTCCACATATACCCCACACACACACCCTGAGCTCCTCCAGCTCACAGGTATCTGACAGCCCAGCTATCCTCACTCTGCCCTGCTCTGGCTGTTCTCAGCCCTCTCTAGCCCATGATCTTCCCCCCTTGCTAGCAGATAGCCCTGGCCCTATCCAGTCTGCTGGCCAAGTTCAGTCTCCTTTCTGTCTCTGCTCTGGACTTTTCTGGTTGCCTCGGGCTTCGTTCTCATATCTACAATAAAAACCTTAACCATATCATTGAGCAGTCATGTTGGCAGATTTCTTTACTGCACTCCCTCAAATACAGAGAAAACCCAGTGTTATCCTGACACATTGCCACGGTGTGGCTTTCAATAGCTTGTGGTTGCGAATAACTGTGCTTTTTACTGTGGTGTTCATTGTTCTGTGAACCACTGAACTACACGTAGTACCTGCTTTTCCAGGTGTCAGCAAACACAGAAGACTCCACTATGAGCGGCTACCTCTACAGATCCAAGGGCAGTAAAAAGCCCTGGAAACACTTATGGTTTGTCATCAAAAACAAAGTACTCTACACATACGCAGCAAGCGAGGTAAGCGGACTCTTAAGAGGGACTTTGGGCTCTCGGTTTAGTGTTGTGGGGTTTGTTTTATGTAGAACCAAGGATGCACGTGGTGCCCTGGGCATGCCCAGCAAGCACTGTTTTAGGCCCCAGGAAACGGAATTGCTGTGTTATTGCTCTTTGGCTTTTTGAGATAGTGTCTTATCTTAGAGCCCAGGTTGGTTTCTAATCTACCATTTAGCCTAGGTTGTCCTCAAACTCATAGTCATCCTCCTGCCTCAGCTTCTCTAGTGCTGGGATTACAAGTGTTAGCCACCATGGTTGGCCTGTTACTAGTACTTTTTTAATGTGAACAATATTCTTTTTTCCCATGAGTTCTCATTCAAATGTTAGGAGTTTCCCAGAGTCCTAAAATGCAGGTGCTTTTGTTGCCATGGGGATGGGGGATGCTATTTCACACAGGACAGAGACTGCCCTGCTTCCAGCCTTTCCTGGGTGTCCCCAGCTTGTACTGATCAGGCAACAGCACAAATAAGATACGCTTTGTCACAAACTGTCCATAGCTGTCCTGGGGTCCTGCCTTTTTGCCCCATGTGATCTGTGTCTCAGCAGCCTGTGTAAACCTCTAGGGCAGCTGGGTATGGTAGCACAGGCCTGCAGTCTGGAAGGGAGAAGCAGGAGTTCAAGAACAGCCTCAATTATGTGAGGAGTTTGAGGCTACCTTGAGTTACAAGAGACTCTGAAAAGGAGGAAGGAAAGAGCAGACATGCTGGCACATGCCTGGAGAATCCAGACAGGGGAATTACTGTGAGTTCCAAGTCTGCTTGGGCTATAGAGGGGGACCCTGTCTCAACCAACAAGTGTCCCAAAGTTCCTGGGTGGGATCTTGGTGAGGGTCACTTACCGCTCTAAGTGTTGTGTGTCTCCCTCTATAAAATGAATGATCATCAGCTACTTTTCTTGGCTACAGTGGAAACCATAATTCAGTGGCTTCGCTATGAGCAGGTTGAGAGCTGGCAGGTGGCGAGTAGGTGGCTCACTGCTCATGAAGTAAAAATAAGCTGATAGAAGTACCGTGTTGTCTGAAATCGAGCTCTACAAATCAAGGCCTTTCAAGCCTGCCTTGTGGCTCAACCTAAAAGCCTGTCTTCCTTGTGTCTGTTTTTACGTTAGGATGTGGCAGCTCTGGAAAGTCAGCCTTTGTTAGGATTTACTGTCACTCAAGTCAAAGACGAGAATTCAGAGTCTAAAGTGTTCCAGCTACTGCACAAAGGCATGCTGTTTTATGTCTTTAAGGCAGATGATGCCCACTCCACTCAGAGGTGAGTAATGCAGACTTCCCTTTTCTACAGGAGCTTTCAAGCTGCTCTTTGAAGTGGCATTTTAAAATCGTAGAGAACAGCTCAGAATCTGAATCAGAGATCCAGACTGGAAGGACTTAACCTGTTACTCAGATACTTTTAAAGCAGAAGTTGGGTGGTTCTGCCTATGGCTGCTGGTCGGCATGTGACCCAGAGAAAGCACTTGGTGCTCTGCTGAGGGAGGGGACATGCAAGCACATGCCCTCTCCTTCAGAGAGGCTGTTTCCAGTAGAAGGAAACAGTGTTTTCAATGATCAAGGCAGGAAGTCTCTTCAGAATGCCTGCAACAATCTTGATTTGAGGTCTCAGGAGACTCCCTGCAGCTGTGTCTGTGGTGTGAAGGCCTTCCTCTGCTCGAAAGCTCAGCATACCTCTCATCTGAGTTAGTCGGCCTCACAAAGCACACTGCTGCTTTCAGCTAGGGGCTGTTCATGTCTTCTCAGCTTTAGGGTTCAGTTCTTGGGGATACACGTATAAGCTCGGAGTGCAGTCTTGTAGGCTAATGTGTTAGACTTGCATTTGTTCCTGAGTACCCACCAGGCATGGGGCTACACTCTGAGTGATCCCCCTGCCTCCAGCTATTTTAGGGTATGTGTATGTATGTCCGTGCACCACACATGTGCCTGGTGGAGGTCAGAAGCTGTGATCAGGGCCTCTGGCTGTGAGCTACCACCTGGCTGCTGAGAACTGAATCTGCCTCCTTCAGAGCAGTCTGTGCTCATAAGCGCTACAGTATCTCTCCAGCCCCTGTGGGATTTCTTAAAAGTATTGTATTGCAGTATAACATAAGCTATTTGCACCTAAAATGTGTCGTTTTGGAAATCCTGTCCTTGAAATTTGAGCTGAATGTGTTACGAGCTACTCTTTGGTTTAGTGATTTCAGATGTTCGTAGCTCACTCCAGTCATTTTTCTGTAATCTGTTACTGGAAAAAGTCATTTATTAGTAAGCGTGGGGGGTGGAGTGGGATCCAGAGAGTCCAGGGAACAAACGGGCACAGCCCAAGGGTCCTCTCAGTGACTGCAGCTGTGTGCTCCCAGATGCGGCTGTTAGATGGAAGGATTTCTGATGACTTCTGTGAGATTTTGGAAAGCTTTTATGTTGTATGTAAATTTTTGATCTTAGACTAGACTAAATGCCATGTCAGTTCCCTTTTATTGAGAAACATGGAACAAGTTTGGTCTAAGGGACATACAAGGGAATTTTGGTTGGTAGGGTTAAGGGGAAAACCAAGACCATAGCTAGTTTCCAAACTCACTGAGTCAGGACACCTGAGAGAGAGGAAGGGCGTTGTAATGAGGGCCTTTGATGACATATGTCTCCCATAGACAAGTAGACACACACACACACACACACACATATACACATACACATATACACATACATACACACATACATACTTACACATGCACGCTCACATACACATACTTGTGCACACATGTATATGTACACACAAACACATATACACTCACATACACATACTTGTGCACATACTCACATATACATATATACACTCACAGTCATATACACACATACATACACTCACATATACATGCACACACATATACATACACACATATACGCTCTCACACACACACACACATATTTACACATTCACATATACACACACATAAACACACACAAATGCTTAACACTTCCTTCTAGTGTGTGCACGCTCATATGGCGTTAGTGTAGGACGAGAGGATAGTCTGCAGGAATAAGTGTCCACCTTCCACCAAGTAGATCCCAGAGACCAAACTTAGGTCGTCATGCTTGGTGACAAGCACTTTTACCTACTGTGCCTTCTCACACATTCTAGGACATGTTAAAACATTCACACATGAGATAGTAATGCCGCAAAGAACACACTCTCCGGGCGAAACGTTGGATCACTTTGCCATATAAAGGATAGCTAGCGCCCTGTGTGTGAGAACCCCAGTGTGCTGTGGGAGAGATCTTAGTGCCACACTGACTGGTGCCACACAGCTCAATTCTCAGGCCTAACGGATGTCTCTTATCCCCAGGTGGATAGACGCCTTTCAGGAGGGCACAGTATTGTAGCAGCACTGGCTGCTTTTCCTCCGAGGTTCCAGCAAGGTGAAGGTTCAGCAGGATGGAGTAAAAGCCACTCAAAAACGAACACCGCCAGGACAAATCCGCCCACCGTCGTTATGAGATAGGTTGTTTTGTTAGGTATATACAGTTCCTAAACTTGTTTTTCATGTGTGTTATTTATTAAAATGTTGATGTTTACTTGCTGGTCAGAATTGTTTCTGAGACTCACACTGAATCCTAAAGTACTGTTTAGAGACTGGGAACTTACCGTAATACTGTATCCCGTGTACTATTGATGATGCGCCGTCCACCCTGTGGTCTCTGCCTTACGTCGTGACACTTGCACTGTTGCTAAGTCTGTGCAGGTAGAGCTCACATATTAAGTAGCGAAATATCCATGCAATGTTTGCCTTAGGAATTACAGTGTTAAAATTGCTGATGAAAATGAGTATTTTGGAGTCACTAAACTTAGGTGGAATTTCTTATATTGCAGTAGAGATATACATGGCCAGCTTCTACCTCAGAAACTGTGAAATGAAATCCCAGCAGAGTCAGTACTGATAGCCTTGTCCCCAGCCCTCCAAACTCCTATACCCCATAGGATCTTGCCAGTTGCCAGGCTGGCCTCCAACTAACTGTAGCTTAGGCAAAGCCTGAGCAGCAGCCTTCCAGCCTCTAAGCAGCTGGGGTCACAGGCCTGCACCACCATGTCCAGTCTTTATTTAAAACTGCCCATTCAGTGTAGATGTGATTGTTTTTCCTCTTTGTTTTCTGATACAGAAACACACTTTGGAGCCCAGGCTGACCTGGAGCTTGTGTAATCCATGCCAGCCTGTGACTCATAGCTTCTCAACTACTGAGATTACATGTGTGTGCCACCAAGCTCACTGAGTAATGTTTGAAAAAATGCCATATGGCAGGTAACGTGTTACCTAATGCCCTCTATTATTCTTAAGAGTTCTGAGGCCAAGTCTGCGGTGGCATTTATATCTAAAAGGATGTCACATTTTCTGTAGCATGTATTTTACAAGTGATTCAGAGCCACTATTTTTTTAAAAGAAATTTTATGCTACTTTGATTTGTTCCCTTGACATTTAAAGTGTCATCATTGTCCTCCTCCTTTTTCTCTTCATCCTTCTCCTCTTCCTCTTCCTCCTCTCTCTCTTCTTCCCCCTCTCTCTCTTCTCTTCTCCTCCTCCACCCCTCTCTGCCCCTTTTGAGACATGGTCCTCTCAGGCAGCCCAGGCTGGCCTGATGCTCACCACCCTTCATCCTCAGCTCCTACGTCCTACGAATTTAGATGTGTGCTGCCACAGACTTTATCAGTCAGTGTCCCTCGATAGAAAAGTTTCGTATTCTTAATTCTGGTGTACTTGCTGTTTAACATGCGAACCCGCTTGCATGTGAAATTGTTGATTAGCAGCAGGAGAATGAAGTTATGCTTGAAATTGCATCAGTGTTTAAATATTTTGCTGACTGAGTTTAAGCTATCAGCTAAAAGGCCAGGTTATCCATAAAATATCCTATTAAAAGCTGCAAGAATTTTCTGCTTCTTCATATATGGTTTTTAGTGTGATGTCAATAGTAGAGAATTATATTCTGAATACTATTTTTTCATCCCGAATACCTTCATGAGGCCTTTGGATGCCATTTGCTGCAGATAAAGTAGACCTAGAGGTAGCAGGTCCAGTTTTTCTTGGATGTCTCTGGCCATGGCATAATTTGAAGCCCTGTGCAATTTCACATTACGCTACATTCTACCTTCCTTGCCACAGGAGGCAAATCAGTTCCTCAAAACATTGGATCACCTAAGTGTTTGTATGTGAGCATCTGTGTAACGTTTATAGTGCACTCTTTTTGGAGACGGGGCCCCTGTTACCTTATATTTCTACCTTTTGTCCTCTTTGATTCATCAGCCTCTTTAAATTTTTCTTGTAAGCCGCAAAAATTCTAAAAAGTATTAGCTAGGTCACTTTATCTTCGAACATGTGACAGAATCAATAAACTATTCAAACTCTGAATATATATATATATATATATATATATATATATATATATATATATATAAAGAGAAGTTAGCGCACAGAGTAACTCCTAGGTGCCGAAATCCGTGTGTGATTATATTTGCTTAGGCCTCTGAAAAGCTTTAGAAAAGGCCTAGAAGCTGTCAGATTGCGACCCCTCCCCTAAGACATTCTAAATGTAAGATTGCACTTCCTGTCCCCTGATTCCCTTCATAACCTACTAAAGACTGTCAACCACTTATGGAACCTGGCCCACTCAATGGCATTTGATAAGCATGTATTTATAATTTGCTATAAAACTACTTTTAAAAATATTTCTGAACCCAGAGTCTCTGTGCAGACACCCTCTCCTTGAGTTCGTTCCATTGCTAACATTGATGGTTGAACAATGCCAGGGCAGTCTACAAGTGGAGACCGTCTAAATTCTGTATCCCTGGAATTCTACTCATTACAGAAGCATGTGCTGCCACTGAGCGAGGAGAGGGGACATTCCCAGTGTCCCCAACAATGTTCTTCCTCTGTCTGCAGCAGCTCAAACAGAAGACGACCCTCACCCCAAAGTCCTAAGAGAAGGAAAAGGGACATTTGTCACACCCTACGTTTCTGAACCTCTTTCCACTTTTTGATGTAACCAGTATCGTTCCATTTTCCCTGAGAGCCCTTGTTTTCTCCAGCAAGAAGCTTGATTCTTTGAGTATTTACTGACATTTTTTAAAAATGAAGTCAGACACCCCACTTTGATTTATAACACAATGGAACGGCACTGAGGAAAACAACTTGAAAGTGTGTTTTCGTTAGCCAGATACATAGTAAGCTTTGTAGGAGTGGAGGAGCCTCCTGTCTGAGAACCTCATGTAGTTAGCACCACACGGGGGCGTGCCTTAAATGCACTTCCATTGTGCACATTGTAGTCAAAATGCTGGAATTTCCAGAAGTAAATCCTACCTCACTGCACTCCTTGATCCTGAAGGATACCATGTTTGTTCTATGCATTTCTGCTGCATCTTCGCTGCTTTAGTTGAATACACTGAAGATTAGCTTCCCAAGGTGTTTTGCCATGAATAAGAATCTCACTGTTTTTCCCAAGGCCACTCCTGATGCCTCATCCTCAGGGTGTCACCCTGCCTAACTCAGTACAAGACACAGCTACCACTGACATAGTCTCCAAAGCTCCTCCGATCCACTCCGCTCTGCAAGCCCACATTCATGGCAAGGCTAGCACCCAGCTTTCTCCCGTTTACATCTGTTTGTTTCAGGATACCACCTGAACCTCTGGAATCTGATTCTGAGTCTTTCTTGTCCTTACCATCTTCATTCTTCTGCTGTTACATCCCCTTGTGGATGCTACAGCTTTCCCTCTGAGCCACAGTGGTACACACTGCTATGTAGGATGCCCTGGGTTCAAGCCCTTATTTAGGAAAGCAACCGTTTTTGTTGTTGTTGTTTTGTTTTGTTTTTATTCCTGATTTCAACCCCTCTTCTGTGTAGTCTGTTTTAGGCATTGTCCAAGCCATCTGTGTACTGCAGAATTCTGATTTAATTCCTATTTCTCTGAACTTCAGTGGCATTCCCAAGCAGTTTGGCCTGCTTCGGCCTTTCTCTGTTCATACCATTTCCTTGGTCCTCAGTCAGTCAGCCCAGCTCTGCCCCTTCTTATGTGACACTCCCCAGTGATGTCCCCTGTCCTTTAGACTTTTTGTGCTCTCTTTCCTGGGTTCCTGTAGTCTTCAACTCATAAACACACTGATCGTTGTTACTGCATTCTGTTCTTGAAAACCCTTTTTCTTGTTCACTGGAGGTGGCCCACATCCAACAAGAACGTCTTACATGCAGTGCATAAGTGTTTACTTGTTGAGTTAAATCTCTTCTGTGGGCCCCTAAAAAGTCCCTTTGGTACACATCTGGAGCGTATGCCATTTTTAATATTATTTTCTAAATGAAAATCTGTAGTGTTTTCCCTTCTAGGAAAAGTTAGTTACTTCTACTGGGGAAGGATCTTAAGGAAGGAAACAGGTTTCTTTACCGCACAGCTAAGACAGCAAGGGTTCTGGCAAGAATTTTCCTGCTAGGAAAAGAAGTTAAAGGTGGTAGGAGCTTTAAAAGACTAAATATCAAAATACTAGTTTTCTCTATGGAAAAACTAGGTTTTTTTCATAGAGTTGTCTGCTGCATGTTAGAACCAATTTCAGAAAAGAAATTAATCACTTTTAATGTTTTTCTCAAAATACATTTTTTTACAGAAAGTGATATCTTACTGTTTGTATCTTACTGTTCATAAGATCATTTATAAATAAAATAGCATTGTAAATAATGTTAATATGTATTATAATTCATACAAAATAAATGTACTGTAATATCTACTGCTGGTGTGAAGTCCTTTATTAGAGGTTTTGGTTCATACTCATTCTTTGATACCGTGTAGTTCAAGGTGGCCTTTGGTGTGCAGAGTCTCAACATCAGCCTCCTTAGTAACTGGGATTATAGGTGTGTGCCTCCATTCCGCACTTTGACACAGTCTTCTAAGCCATACCTTTAAGATGAACATTACTGGCCCCTTATTCTAGAGTGTGACCAAGAGTGACTCCAAGAATCATTTATTCATACAGTTACTTTTGAGACAGGGTATCGCCAAATATTCATAACAATCTTCCTGCCTCGGCCTGTCAAGTACTAGCATTCCAAGTATGAGCCACTGTGTCCAAGTTTTAATAAGTCAACTTCTTGTGACTTAAGTTCATGAGCTGGAGGTGAGTGGTAACCATGGTAACCACAGCATCCCTTTGGGCATGTGTATCCAGAGCTGAGAAGAATGAAAACATTTGAGGACCCTTTTCCCTAGAATCTGGTATGCTTTCATCGTGTTCACCTTTGGGACCAGCTTGAGGTTATTGGAAAAGGCTGCATCATGGGTAAACCAAGCAATGCTAAAAGGTAGAGGTAGACCTTCCGAGAACTAAGCATGAAGCCGTCCAATTGCTAGGGCAGTTTGTTGCAAGTCCTTTTTCTATGTCTAAATACTTAATTCCAAAGAGAAACAACAATGTTTTCTTAGAGATGCAGCCCAGGCTAGCTTCACACTGACCAAGCTTCTGTTCTTCCAGCCTTTCTTCCCAAATGCTAAATTATAGGCATGAGACAGTGGGACCATAAGGGACAATTATTCTACCTAGCACAAAAAAGTTTGGGTTTCCCTGCCCTACAGCTTAGGTTTCTGCCCTGAATCTGACTGCTTTTCTACAGTGTTTATCTTGATGCAAAGGAGATTTCCAGATCACCTCGAAGTCTGAACCACAGAGTGCCTTAAAGTGCAGACCAGAGTTTCCTACAATAGGTGACCACTGTCAGGATGTGGTGTTCCACTAGTGACCTTTCGTTTTGCAGATCCTTATTGACCAGCAGGTACTGTTAACTATCTGGGGACAGATCAATCTTCTAGCAAAATGGACAAACTGAAGCCCTTAGGAACATAAGGTACACAGTAGTGGTTGTGTTCTTGTCGCTAAAGATACCCAGATAAAATTTGACACGATTTTGCCTCAGCCTGTTCTCATATTGTTGGGAAGTTCTATGTGACTGGGTTCTAGGCAGACAGTGTTATAGCTCTGCTCAGGCAAGAGGAAGGTTCCCCAAATCACGTTACAGCTCTTCTGGAAAAGGTAGCCTAGCAACCATGAGAGCCAAGGAATACACAAAGTCACAGCCACGGGAGGGAGATTTATTGGGAGGGAAAACCCCAGGAGGGTGGCTGCCTCTTCAAGAAGCTTCAGGGAACTGAGCAGAAAATAGGCTTTATATAAGGGTTTCTTGGGGGGTGTGGAGTTTGCCAGGGTGGCCTGCGATTAGAGGATTATGTGTCACATGTGGAGGACTGGTGGGATTCTGTGATCAGACTCTGGGGCAAGGTCTTGCTTGGGCTTGGGTCAAGTCAGAATCAGTGTGTTCTTTCCTGGGCCCTGTTACCCTACACAGACTCCTTAGCACTGGTGAACTAATGTAACAGAGTGCCCGTAACAGTTCAGTTTTCTAGACATTAAACACATCTATCCCAGACCAATTAGATTGTTTATTATTTCTCAAATCAAAACCTCCTTTAAGGGGCAGGAGAGATGGCTCAGCTGTTACAGAGCATTGGCTGCCCTTATAGAGGACCCAGGTTCAATTCTGAGCTCCCACGTGGCCAAAACCGTCTCTGTAATTTCAAATTCAGAGGATCTGATGGCCTCCGCCTGGACCAGCCACACCTGTGGTGTACCAGGCATAGATGCAGGTAAAGCACCCATACAAATGAATTATAAATAAATAAATAAATAAATAAATCCCATAGCACTAGAGAGGTAGGCAGGAGGGTCACGCGTTAAAAGACCAGGATGGGTTCTGATAGGTCCAATTTCAAAAGACTCCTCTTCCTTCCTCCCTCCCTCCCTCCTTTCCGGGTTTTACTTTTAGGATAGGGTGTTCGGCCTGCACTGTTTGTGGACCAGAAGAGGGCACCAAATCCAATAGAACCGAAGTTTCAGAAGATGATCACAGACCATGTAGGTGCTGGGAATCAAACCGAGGAGTTCTCTGGAGGAGCCACAAGTACTCTTAACCATTGAGCCATCTCTCCAGCCCTCGGTTGTCCTTGATTTCTAATTACGTGTGTTTGGGTTATGTGTACTTGGGTGCACGTGCCCGCGGAAGCCTGGCACCAGAGTTGCAGTTATTGGCAGAACTTGACGCTATCCTCACAGGGCATCGGGTGGACACGCAGTGGCGGCGGTGGCGGTCTCCCTCCACACCTGCAGGGGGCAATCGACTTCCAGAACCGCCGCTGGACTCCGGGGCCCTCGGCTTCGCCCAGGGAACGTCACCACGGCCGGCCGCTTCTCCACCGCGCTAACGCGCAGGCGCCAAGAGCACCGCGCACCGCCAAGCCGAGGGTGGGGTCACGAACTCTGACCCCCACCCCCAAATACACAAACTCAGAAAGCGCCCCTTGTCCCCTTGGCCTCGGGTCCCCTCGCCTCTGCTCTCTCCAGCCCAGCGGCCGCCGCGGCGGGAGGGGTAAGTCGGGTGCCGGGCGGCCCAACGGCCGAGAATCGCGGCCCGAGCGCTCGTGTCCCCGAGTGTCCCAGCTCCCGGTTACCCGAGTGCCGGGCGGTAGCGGACTGCCCAAAGCCGTGGGAGGCCGGGCGGGGACGGGGACGGTGACCTTTCACCCACAGGGAATGCTTCCGTCTTGGCGCCGCTTCCCCCGCCCCGGGGCTCCGCGCGTGGTGGGTGCAGGGCTGGGAGCTGCGGGGCGCGGGACCGGAGGGGCCATGTACCCCGGGGCTACGGGATGACAACCTTCGCCCGTTCAAGATTAAGCTTGCAGGGAGAGGACTTGCATCCATCTGCTGCGGCTGTATCTTTGAGGGAAGGTGGCCTAGGGCTATCTCGTGCACTGGACACAATCAAAGCTTCCAGTAGCTCTTTTGTTAGGAACCCTGCCTCCAATTTCTGCAGATAACGTCTCCAGATGTCCAGATATTGCCAGGTTGTCCCCTATCCCAGAGTTAAGCAGGTCAGCCTAAGCTGGAAAGGACAAACAAAACAGACTTGAAGTTAAATCCGTTTTAGAGCTTTTTCCACCGCTTGGAAGTTGTTAGTTTGTCTTAGACTTCGAGGGAAGGGTTTTTTCTTTGTTTTTAAAAGCAGTGTCTGCTTGTTTACCCGGTTGGGTAATTGTTTTTAAACTTTATGTGTTCTCTTTGGTAAATTTGCAAAGAGATTATTGATCTGTTCTAATCAAACAACAAAGATGAAAAAGAAAGTCGTTTGGGGAGCATGTTTGGGGAGTTGGAGTTTGGGGGACAGAAATTCAAGTTCATTAGAGAAGATTCGAGGAAGGTGAAAACAGTGGGAGTTTATTGTGGACCATTTAATACTGAGAAAGAACCGAGGCGGGATGACCTATAGGAAGGAGCCAGGCTGGTGACGCATGCCTATAATCCCAGTACTCAGGAGGCTAAAGCAGCAAAGGTCACCTGGAGTTCTTGGCGAGATTGGCTTGGAAACCATGTATCCAAACCCCAGAAGACGTATAGAGGATAAAGGAAAGGTACTATGTCCTTTGTATCAATGTGTCCAGTAACCTTTCGGTGTGCATCTTGGACCTTTGGATACAATATATATTTTTCCAGTTAGAGTCGTTCCGGAGACCTATAGTCATCAAGTGGCAGTAACCAAAATTCCTGTTTCCAGGTTAGAGTTTCTGCCCTTGTAGCCTCCTAACTCTAGTTTCACAAGCTGTTTTAATGTTGTTTCCACTGTCATTAAAGAAGATACTTGTATCCATTACAAACAAACACATGTCGAAGATAAATATATCGGATTTCATCATTCTGTGTAACACTTTCTGTTGAAAGGTTTTGACAGGGACAGATACAAGGCAACAAAGCCTAACTCTCCACTGTGGGTGTGGTGAAGTGTGTCATCCCTATCCCAGTGATAGCAAAGACAAACATCATACAGTAAGGCCAGTATACTATAACATCCTCTGTGCGTGTGCGTGTGTACGCACTCATACACATACAACACACACACACACACACACACACACACACACATACACACCAACCTTTTAAAAACCAAGCCTAGAAAAATGGGCCTCTGTTTGAAGGTTTTAAGAATTAATCGAAATAATACAAGTTTGGCCTTAAATCCCAGCTAACTCTTCCTATACACAGTATACAGTGGGTCGTTCAGAAATAGTGGGTAGGATGGAATCTGAGCTGGGTCTCAGAAGTCAGGTAGAAAGGGTGTGGTAGGAGATGGTGTGTGCTGCAGAAGCCTGGTTTCTGTTCAGTGTGATCAACTGCTCAAAGTTTACCAAGGGAACTCCTTGGACTGACGGCATGCTCTGTAAACCCTGACATTTAGGGTATAGCATTGGGGTGTAAAGGAATATGAGCTTGTGACTTCTGGGGGGAGGGTAATCTCCATCAGGTTTTCAGAAAAAAAAATGGTTTATGTGTATGTGTGTTTTGCCTGCATGTATATCTGTGTATCACAAGGGTACTGTGGCCCTGGGGGCCAGAAGAGGGTGTCAGATCGTCTGGAACTGGAGGTACAAGGGTAGAGAGCCACCATATGGGTGGAGGAATGAAATTTAGGCTCTTACCCCTTGAGCCGTCTTTCCTGCCTAAGGAGGTTATTTTCAATTATTTTCATCTCTACTGTAAACATCTCCAAAGAACCAGTTTTCACCCTGGTTTTCCATGTGAGCTATTTTTTTTAGTAAGCCTTTCAATTTTATCTTTTAACAGAAATATATTTCAGTTACTTCCTTGAAGCAACGTGTTTAAATCATTGGCTATTTCAAAAACTATCTGGCAAATAACAGTCTTGAGAGCCATAAATCATTATAGAAACAAACAAACAAACAAGCCCTAACCAAATCAAATTTCTATCCAACCAAGAAACATCATCTTTTAATTTCAGTAGCCTTCTAATTTTGAGTGTCTTGAGAGCCACCTCTGCACGCTGAGTCTGTTTGCCAGGCTAGGAAAACAGAATGAAGAGAACAGCGTTTTAATGAACAGTCCTGCCAAACACAACTCACTTGAGACTTTCTGGCCACAGGTGCCTCCTGATGGATCATTCATTGAGTGAAAGGACATTTGTTTCTGCACACTTTAAATTCTGTCACAGGCCAATATTCTCTCCTACAATTTCTCCATCAACATCTCTGCAGACTCGTAAGGAGACCTTTTAGTTGTGAACCTTCATTTGTTTAAAAAAAAAAAAATCCACTGATGTTAAGATTAGTATCTTCCCAGCTTATGGGCAATAAAGCAGTTTTTCAAATGTGCTTCCTTCCTTCCTACACATATCTTAAAACAACAAACTATACTGTAATAGAAATAGTAGTTGTGGCATCTAAATGAATAACTTCCCTTAAACCTGCTAAGAAAACAATGGACCTGGTGGCATTAATTCTGGAAATTCTGTTGGAGGGAGCGCCCTTTAATAAAGAAACCTTAAGAATTCCATCGCTAGCCTGGTTCTTTCAGCAGGCCCTCCCTGATTACTGACTCCCCTCCCCCATGAGCCATTGCTAATATTTTAATGGTAACACACATAGCCACTGTATGTGTCCACAAGCACAGGTTTTGCAGTTAAATGGGAATCTTTGTAGGATACAAGCAAATGCTTTTCACTGATGGTAACAACCGTCTAGGCTTCATAAGGGCAACATAATAATAGGTAACATAAGGGGAGAACCTTATGTTGGACAGTTTTAAGAGTTTTAAGAATTTTTAAGAAATATTCTTTTGGTGTCTTGCAGTGTGTTGCATACTTATATTACAGTGTCAGTTCAGCTACTTTCATGTTCTCTGTAGCCAAGGTCTCATTAAAAATCAAGCCAAGGGGTTTTTATTATTTATTTATTTTAATTTAATTTATTTTCCCATCATCATGATTCTAGAAATAAATCTATATTACAAAGATGATTTGACTTAATTTTTTTTCTTATCACTTTGGGTGTTCTAGAACCTGGCTGGAAAGTGTGAGACAGTTATCCATTGGAGGATATTTGATCACACTGTGAACCCTTAGTTCGTGTTAGTTACTGGAAAAACCTGTCTTTAGTTGAGGTGTGGCTCAGTCTTCCCATGCATACCTTTAGTTCAAGAGCTTGCTGCCTGAATATTATGAACAGGGTTGAATAAATTCAACCATAGATCGAGAGGTGGAGCAAGCAATCAGGTGACAGGAAGTGACCATAGGATTGTTAAGAGAAAAACAGAGTTAGAAGGAGTCAGGAGGACAGATAGAGAGACACACAGGAAGTAGAAGGGAGGGACATTCAGTTGAAAGGGTTTTTGAGACAGCTTGAGAGAGAGGGTCATTGCTTCTGGGACATTGGCTGAGGAGGGAGGTCAGCTGGGTGCTTTCTCTGCCTCTCAGAGCTAACAGGCTTTCACCCCAGCATCTGGCTCCTGAGTCTTTATTGGTAAAAATCAAATGATTGAGATTTTGTTTAATAAAAAAAAAAAAAAAAAAAAAAAACCATAACCGAAAAACAGTGTTGTCCTAAAATACAAGTGAATATTGCTTATAATTTTTTAGCATCAGTGCTAGCTTTAGTTTATGAAATTACATTTGTGGTTAAATTTTTAAAATGCTGTTTATAGCTGGGCATTGGTGGCATATGTCTTTAATCCCAGCATTTGGGAGCCAGAAGGCAGGTAGATCTCTGAGTTTGAGGCCAGCCTTATCTACAAAGCAAGTTCCAGGATGGTCAGGGTTACGCAGAGAAAGCTTGACTCTAAAAATCAAAATAAATTAATTAAAAAAATAAAATAAAGCGCACACAGAGCTGTGATGGTTGAGAGATGTTCAATGTCTTACTGCAATGGAGTATTCCACTTCTGGAAAAGGACAGAACAGCAAATTCTTAGAGACCATGCTCACCAAGCACAAGGCCTGCACAGCTTCAAGACAGCCTGGTCCCAGCACTGAGCAGGGAGTGAGCAGATTTCCACCCTTGTACAAGATGCTATCTGCAGTCAATTCCAACTAGAAAAGGGCTTCTCCGATGGAATCTCACCTTGGGGCAAGTGCCACACCCAACACAGGAGCCCCGTGGCATTTTCCTGTTGCCTGGGCTCTTTCTGTCATACTGCCCTTTTGCTTCTTATTTTGATTTCCATTTTTGTGGGTGGGTGGGTATATGTTTCTTGTTTTAAAGAGAGAGAAGAAAGAATATAAAATCAGATGGGTAGGGATTTGGGGAGGCATTGGGAGAGGAGAAAAACACATATTTTTGTATGGACAAAATATTTTGTATGTGCCAAGTATGGTCATGTGCCTTTAATCCAGCACAGGGAGTGGGGGCAGAGGTAGGTGATCTACAAAGCCAGCCTGATCTACAAAGGGAATTCCAGAAGAGCCAGGGCTACACAGAGAAACACATTCGTTATACACATACGTTCGTTCATACATACTGCAGTGGCTGTTCCTGGTTGTCAACTTGACTATATCTGGAATGAACTACAATCCAGAATTGGAAGGCTCACCTGTGATCCTGATCTTGAGGCTGGGAGATACACGTTTCTGACCTGGATCTTGGCATGGAGATCTTGAGGTATAATGGCTATGAATCCCAGCAGACTAAGGCAAGGAGATCTCTGAGTTCAAGGTCATCTGGGACAAACAAAGTCCCAGATCCAGGTGTACACATCTTTAACCTGGACCACACCTTGTGCTGGAGACCTACATAAGGACATTGGAAGAAGGAAGGCTCACTCTTCTTCACCTGCTTGCCTTGTGGGACTGAGCAACTGCTAGATCCTTGGACTCCACTCACAGCTGCTGCTGACCATTGTTGGGAAATTGGACTACAGACTGTAAGTCATCAGCAAATTCTCTTACCATATAGAGACTGCCCAGAAGTTCTGTGGCTCTAGAAAACCCTGACTAATACACATACATATTTAATTTCAATAAAAATACTAATCATATGTGAATATGTTGGGGGGTTGTGTACACATAAGTGCAGGTGCCTATGCAGACCAGACATCAGATCCCTGGAGCTGGAGTTACAGAGGATGGTGAGCTGTCTGATGTGAGTGCTGGGAGCTGAACCCTGGTCTTCTGTAAGAACAGCTTATGTTGGTAACTGCCGAGCCATCTCTCCATACCCCTCAATAGCAGTTTTTAAAATCATGTAGTACTTTATACAATCCAGTAATGCATTCATCTTATTTTTCTATTTCGGTGACAACCACGACCAAGGCAGCTTATAACAGAAAGCATGTAATTTGGGGGTTCACAATTTTAAAGTCCATGGCCATCCTGGTGGGGAGTATGGCAGGTATGCTACTGGAGTAGTGCCTGGCAGTATACATGTTAAGAAGGCACTCAGAAGGCAGAGAGAGTACGCACATGAGAGCTACCTGGAAATTGCATGGGCTTTTGAAACCTTGAAACCTTCCCCAGAGACACACCTCCTCCTCTAAGATCACATCTGCTAATCTTTCCAAACAGTTCCACCAACTGGGGACCAAGTATTCAAACATAGGAGCCTATAGGGGCCGTTCTCCTTCAATTCACCTCAGTACTAATTTGATAATTAGATGCTCAAGAAAGACAGTAGGAAAATATTTGAAATTTTTTTATAATTACAAATAATTACATTATGTTTCTATGTACATTAAGTCATTATGTTTCTGTAAAAACAGAAAAGATTATATGGGGGAAAGAAACTTCATAGCACCCAGCAGTCTGAGCTGACATGTTTCAGGCAGAGTCCATGGGGTCCTGTGTTATGACAGCATGCACAGTACAAAATGCACATGTTCTGTGTTCTAGAAAAAGGTCTCAGTGGGTGCTGGAGAGATGGCTCAGTGGTTAGGAGCATTGGCTGCTCTTCCAAAGATCCTGAGTTCAGTTCTCAGCAAGCCACATGGTGGCTCACAACCATGGATAAGATGATCTGATGCCCTCTTCTGGCCTGCATATGTATATGCAGCAGAACACTCATACATTAAATAAAATTAATGGTTCCACACAACATGGATGGATCCGTGCTGTCAGTTTACTGGGTATTTGATTCTGAATTAACTTTCGGTCACTAAACATTTAAAAACCTTTCTACGGTTGCCAGATATGTGCTGACTCCTGTGTTGACCACTGCATGATCTTGTATGGGGTAGAGATCCATAGTTTAATAAATTGAGGGTTTTTGTTGTTGTTGTTGTTGTTGTTGTTGTTGTTGTTAATTATACCGTTTGTGTGGAAAGGATGGAGAGATGGGGCCAAGCAGATGTGTTTATACATCTGCTTGTGATCAAGATTCATAACTCTGAATTTTAATTTTATGTAATCTATGTGGCTGTATAATCGTCTACATGTGTGCCTGTGTACCATGTGTGTGCTTCATGCCTATAGAGACTGGAAGAGGGTGTTGGATCCCCTGGAACTGGCATTACAGCCAATTGTGAGCCACCGTGTGGTTGCTAGGAATCAAGCCCGGGTTGTCTGGAAAAGCAGCCATAGCTCTTAACCTCTGAGCTTTCTCTCCAGCCCCAATCTTCAAGCTTTTTGCTTTCTGCCTCCGCCTAGTAAAAATACATGACCTTCAATGACTAATTTAGCTGTCTCTTGCATGGGCTTTTCTTTGATAGCCTTGTTCTGCCGCGTCCTCTTGCTCCCTTGGTGAGCGTAGCGTTTATTCCACTAACTTACATGGAATGCTGACTGCCTGTTAGGGACCATTAGCTATACGTGTATTTTCACTTATTCACTCTTTAACCTTTCAAAGAGATGGTGTCTCATTTCTGAAGAAGTAGCCTCAGGTTAAATGCCTGAAGGGTATTATAAGATAAACTATGCATATAGTAGCTATTACAGTTGGGATTACAACTCTGAATTCTAGCAGTCTGTAACAAGCCAGCCGTGAACTTGAAACTCTTACTCAGCTTCAAGTGCTGAGAGGGTAAGCAATTTAAGGTTTTTGATGTATGGTGGCAAATTTCTCTTCTGGGAAGGTAGACTGTGTAAGCCATCAACAGTCTGTAGACTATGTTGGCACTTGCCTGTAATCCCAATGCTTAGGAAGAGGCAGGAGGGTTAGAGCTCATGGTTATCCTTAGTAAGTTCAAAGCCAGGCCACTTGGGACCCTACATTAAAAAAATAAAATAAAATAAAATAAAATAAAATAAAATAAAATAAAATAAAATAAAATAAAATAAAA
>JANHMN010000021.1:16126131-16148631 GCA_030674055.1 Rhabdomys pumilio
AATAAAATAAAATAAAATAAAATAAAATAAAATAAAATAAAATAAAACAGGACTCTGGAGAAATGGCTGAGCAGTTAAGAGAACTGGCTGCTTTCCCATGGGACCCAAGTTACTTTCCCAGCACCCACATTGGGCAGCTCAATGCTGCCAGTAACTTTATCTCCAAAGTCTCCAACACCCTCTTCTGACCTCCTCTGGCACCTTCATTCCTGTGCACAAACCTATGTACATATACATAATAATAAATAAAAAACTTTTAAAAAGGAAAACGCCCGTTTCGTCTCATTTTCTCTGCCGTCTTGGGCACACACATTGATGAGCGATTGGTGTGACACTGGGAGTGAAGAGAAAAGGCGTTGCCAAGGATGAGAAGCATGGCAACTGCAGGGATTAGGAGTGTGTACAGCTAGCATGTAATGGTTAGCGAGTGATAGCCCAGCTCCTATAGATAAAGCCAGGCTGTGATGAATATGGAGAAGATGGGTAATAGGAAATCTGTATGCTTGATCTTTTGCAAAATAGTCTCTGATGGCTTGCAGGCAGAGACAGGCATTCCTGAGACTTGCTGTCTTCCAGCCTAGCCAAGGAAACATGAACCTGGAGAGAGCCTGCTTCAAAGGACTAGACAGCGATAGAGGCAGACACTGATGTCCCCTTCTGGCCTCCACACATGGACGTGCACAAATAAATTCCAAATTTTAAAAAATAGCGAAGTTGCGATTAGATTAACCATATTGGGCTTTGACATCGAGATACTTGCAGACTAGATAGAATTTGGCCATCCTCAAGACCAAGAAAGGGGCAACCCTTGTGTGAACCTTGGAGGGCTGCAATACTAACACAGAAGCCACCAAGTGAGAATAATAAAGTCATTAGAGACTGGACTTCAAAAGGAGAATTCTTCTTGTCTTGGACGCTCACTGCTTTTGTGTCAGTGGGAATTGAGCTCGGGCCTCTTCTGGTGTGGTAAGCAAGCATTCTACTAGGGAACTCTCTCCAGTAGTGTTTACACGAAGGTAGAGGAATGATGACTTAGAAAGACAGACTGCACAGTGGCATGAAGGTGACATGGTAAACAGCTTTGCTCAGGGGTAGCATCTTGGCAATCTTTATGTCACTTGTTATAGTGTGGCCTGTCCAGCCATGGCTTCTTATGATGGTTGATGGTTACAGTAAGTACTAAACATGAATTTGTATCCTCCTGTGAAGCACACCTTAAATTCTAGCCGAGAGCAGTTGGTTACCCCGTAAAAGACTTACTGCTTTTGTATCAGTGGGGACATTTTGCTTATTGGGGCAATTATATCCCATCACAGAGTCTACAGCTAAGTAAGACTATAGGTAACAATCTCCCACCCCAGCCCCCTCAGCCTGAGAAACACCTTCTAGCACCGAAAGCTGGTCATTTCCAGCCTGATTTCATGTCCTGTGACCAGAGAGCATGGTGTCTTCAGCAATAAGGGCTAGTTCTCCTGGGCACCCAACAGCAGTGGCAATTGACTGTGTTGTCTCTGGGCCTCAGACCTCCCTGAACAATAATAGGTCACAGGAAGCAGCGTACCCCAGGCAAGGGGATTTTCAAATAACAGCATTGGCTTATAGGAACAGCTTTATTCTACAGAGGTAGGATCGCTCTTTAAAACAGATATGTCAGAGTATACACAAGCGGAATAGTTACGTGAATCCCCCAGAATGTCCCATCAATATTGCTAGTGCATGGCAAATCTTATTTGGTCTAGTCCAGTGGATCTCAACCTGTGGGTTGTGACTCTTTTGAGAGCCAAATGACCCTTTCACATGGGTCACATTTCAGATAGCCTGCATATCAGATATTTATATTACATTTCATAACAGCAAAATTACAGTCATGAAGTAGTAACAAAAATAATTTTCTGGTGGGGGGGGTTCACCATGACATGAGAAATTGTATTAAGGGGTCAGAGCATGGGGAAGGCTTCAAACCACTGGGTAATTTCCTTTCAGACGCTAGTACCTGTACTGGATTATGTTAAAGAAAATCGTAGGCAGTATATGATCTCACAGATTCTTTAGTAAATATTTTATGTATATAATTGTAAAAAGGTTTTTTTTTTCTTTTCATCTTTGGCAGATATTTTGACAATTAGATCATGGCGACCATAGAAGAAATTGCACATCAAATTATTGATCAACAGATGGGTGAGGTATGTGTACTTTACAGTTCATCTGCTGACCTACCAAACGTTCGGTTTTTTTTTTTTTGTTTTTTTGGTTTTTTTTGGTTTTTTGTTTTTTTTTTTATGTTAAATTTCCTCATTAGATTCCAGAAGTACCAGGGTGAAAGATAGCTCACCTTTCAGATAGCTTTTCTGTACAGTTGTAAGTAGTTAAATAAGTGCAATAGAATCCGGTAAGTACTGTGACTTTAGTGTACATGGTACTGTGGAACACACGTCTACAAAAGCAGTTTCCAACACTAGATAAAGGAAAAGCTGATAAGGAGTTAGGAGTAGGAGGGGCTCTGATCAGAGAACGGTATTTGGCAGTTAGGAAATCTGAGGTCAGTCAGAAACGACTATATCCTAGTTTTTGCAAAAAGTAACCACGGCATGGCATGCTTCTAGGGTTTTATCTAAAGTTTTTGACATCATGACTCATGTAGACAGAGTTAACATTGACTCTTCCATCTGAATTATTTTGACCAAGTCTGTCGTGTTTTTGAATTTTCAAGACAGGATTTTCAAGACAGCTGTGTAGCCCTGGCTGTCCTGGAACTCAAATCTGTAGAGCATCGAACTCACAGAGATCTGCCTGCTTTTGCCCTCGAGTGCTGGGATAAAAGATGTGTACCACCACCGCCTGGCTGGCATGCTTATTATTTTTTTTAAGTGATTCAAAACATTGGGCACATCAGGCCTGAGAGCTATCAGCACAACACTGTCTCTTCTCAGTGACCTTCTCTGGCCTCCATTCACTGTAGGAAAGAGAGGTAGGCCCTGCTATAAAATCGTGCCCAAGAAAGACCCGTTTCAGGGACCAGGGAGATGGCTCATTCAGATAGCGGTGCTTGCCACTCAGCCTGAGTATGGTCCTCAGAACCATATGGTATATAAAAAAAAAAAAAAAAAAAAAAAAAAAAAAAAACAACTCTCAAAGGTGTCCTCCCACTCCACAAACATGCTATGGAGTGTATGTATGTATATGTGCACACAGGCGCGCGCACACACACACACACACACACACACACACACACACACACGAGTAGATGTAAAAAACTTAAAAATATAAAAATAAAATTTAGGCACAATACAGATCTGCAGACTGATGCAGGCTGATTGGCTTCCAGTCTGATAATAACCACAGCATGGCTACTTATGGCAACAGCTATCCTTAATACTGACTGGGCTCAGAACTTTGATATGGTTTACCTCAGCAAGTAGAGGCACTTTACTTGCTAAGCAAACCTGACGACATGAGGTTGAACCTTGGAACCCACAGAAAGGTGAAGAGGAAGAAACAGCTCTAGAGAATTGTCCTGTGACTTGTACATACATGTAGTGTCTCACACACACACACACACACACACCACAGAAACACTAATAATATTAATAATGAAGATAGTTTCAGCTACCTCACATAAGTGAATCTTATGTTAACAGTAATGCTGATAGTGAAATTAAAAATAAGTGGAAGCTTCCCTAGGGTATTAGTACCTATAAAAAAAAAAAAACTTACCAACTTGCCAGGCTACTGGCACGGTGGCTGTAATCTCAGAACTCAGGAGGCAGAGGCAAGAGGATCTCAAGTTCCAGCCCAGCCCAGGTATAAATAATGGTGGACAGACCAATTAATTTTAGGAAAACAATAAAAATGTTTATGACTCATAAGACAAACTATCTGTTTCTTCAGAGCTCTGCCTGCTCCTCTCAGTTCTCCATTCGTATATAACATATATAACTCCAGATTCCACGCTGCAGCTAACTTCCACAAAGCCACACATCATGTTTTGGTGTGGTGCCAGTGGGCAATTTCCACAGCTCGAAAGGCTGTTAAAACTATTCCATTCTTTTCCGTACTATCTATGTGAGACTAGGTTCTCTTTTTAAATCTGAACCAAAACAAACATATCCTACTAGGTCAAATGAAGAGACAGAAATATAAAGTACCACCACTCTTATGACTGACTACACATTTAGTGGAGAAATAAACTTAGTATTCATAAGTTATTTCCTATCTATGAATTGCTTTTAAATGAATAAAGGTTTTTTTTTTTTTTTAACTATCTTGTGAATGTCATTATACCTCCCCTCAACCCTAGTTTCTTCATTTTATTTCCACAGGACAGCCAGGGTAGAGCCAGAATATGGCCCCCAGGCCCCAGGAACTTTCTTCAGCAGTTGTACAGGAGATCCTGAGATCTGTCCCAGCAGCCCCACTGGTTTACAGATAGGCGGCCATGAATGCAAACGAAAGGCTCCTAGGCTTAGGCCTGGGCAGGGGTAGGGGGCACTTTGCCAGAGCACATATTCCTCCATCACCAGGGGCTCTTCCATAGCATCCCACAGCTTCACCCTGTAGTCATTCTAGCCCAGGAGAAACTTGGTAAAGTTCCACTTGAGAATGGCATTTCTCGGCTCAATCCCTCCTTTGAACTGAACCATCTCTACCACAGACCTTGTGCATGTGATCTTGGTGATGTCGGTGAGGGGGAAGCTTTCCTCAGTGCTGTGTTGTTACAGCTCTGCAGGGAAAAGTACCTTGGTAGCTGGGAGCCAAGGATTACCACAACGTCACACCCCACAACAAACCTCACACAAGAAATCTACTGGGAGGGAAAATCTCGGCCGCAGATAACTGAACAGGAGGCGGGTTTATATAGGGTTTCTTGGGGGAGCAGAGCTTTCCAGCGTGATCTGATCTCAGGGAAAGTCTGATTGGTGGGATTCTGTGCCTTAATCTTGAAGCTCAGGAATTGGTGGAATTTCAAGCTTTGGAGATGGTTTTTTGTTTCTCCTCCCTGCACCCCCCCCCACCCGGGCCCCCCTTCCTACCTCTTGGCCCTGATCTCTGGCTTGGGGTCAAGTCAGGGTCAGGATGTTCTTTTCCTTGGCACTTTTACCCAGCAATGTCAAATTTGACAGCTGCCTCCTGACATATTGAGTGTAGAGAATTATTTACCTAATTATTCTCCACCAAAGACCAAGCTTATTGTTTTTCTTTTTAATTATTCTAGTACATTGTAGTAAATAAATAGCCTTTTATGAATCTAATGTTTCAACCCAGTGGCAGTTAGATCATGCATATACCTAATTCTCTTTTCTAAAAACTGACTGAATGTTGGACTTTTAATTGCAATGGGTATTGTTGAAAGGAACAATCGGAAACAGAGCAGGCAACAGCTTCAACATGGTGTGCCGGCTAGTTTTATGTCAACTCGACTTAACACAGGGTCACTTTGGGGGAGGGAGCCTTACTTGAGGAAACTGTATCCTCTGCTTCAGTTCCTGCCTCCAGGTTCCTGCCCTGCGTGCGCTTTCTGCCCTGACTTCTGTCTGCCACGGACAGTGACGTGGAAATGTAGACTTGTATAAACCCTTTCCCCTCTAAGTTGCTTTGGTAGAGATGTTTTGTCACAACTGAAACCCTAACTAAGTAAGACCCGTGCTAACATTTGTTACTAAGTAAGACCAGTGCTAACATTTGTTACTAAGACCCATGCTAACATTTGTTACTAAGACCCATGCTAACATTTGTTACTAAGACCCGTGCTAACATTTGTTACTAAGTAAGACCCGTGCTAACATTTGTTACTAAGTAAGACCCGTGCTAACTAACTTTCAAATTTTGCACACAAAATAATTTCAGAAAAGTAGAAAAAGAACAGTGAAATTTATTTAAAAGTTGGGTGAAATGTTAAATCAGCTTAATAAGGTTTATTTTAGGAAATACTTGATTTGTAATAAAAGTTGTCATTGTTGAGAGGGTGCTCTCCTTCATGAATTTACTCTGGCATCGACTGTCCTATCATGGCAGAGGCCACTCTTGTCCTTACTGCTCAATGTTCTGTGACCACCCTTGACTAACCTCCCAACCACCAGCACATCCTGGTGGTGTCCTTTTGTACGATACTTATTGGGTTCTTATATCTCTACCTCTCTTCCGGCCCTTATTCCTCCCTAATCTCTTCTAGCCCCACAGCACTAGGGAAGAGAGAAAGGTTAGAAGGGAAAGGGGGCATAGCCCTATGTAGGCTCTACAGGGGTGTCCTATTTCTTAGGACCAGTCCGATCTTTGTCTTCAGGGTAGCTCCAACTTCTTGTCAAACTGCTGCAACAGCAACCAGCAGCAGCAGAGAGGAGGGGAGGGGCAGCAGAGGGGAGGGGCAGTAGAGGGGAGGAGCAGCAGAGGGGAGGGGCAGCAGAGGGGAGGAGCAGCAGAGGGGAGGGGCAGCAGAGGGGAGGGGCAGCAGAGGGGAGGGGCAGCAGAGGGGAGGGGCAGCAGAGGGGAACTGTATTAAAGGGTCGTGGCATTAGGAAGTTTGAGAACCCTAAGGTGTATGTACCTCTGTTTTGCATGGTGGGAAATCGAGGCTTTGCGGGTCCTAGGAAGCCCCACGTTATCTGCCCCACTATCACTCAGGTTCCCATTGCCCACTATAATCTGTTCTCTGCTGCCTGTCATTCACAAGGCTCCCTTGCTGTGCTTTGTGCCTCAGATACATAAAACATCCCTGATTCCTCAGAGCATCCTTGTATGCTCTGTTTCCTGTGTCTGGGATGCTCTGTGGTTCTGTTGCTGGCTGCCTTTTGCTCGTTTTAGGTCTCTGCAGAAAAAAAAATATGTCACTCCTTAAAGATTTTCCCTCCTTACCTTTCAACTGTCTTTGTTTCTTCCACAGCACTTGGGATACCTACCATATTGATTAGTTATCTGTTTCTCCCCACTAAAGTGGAAGTTCTGCGAGGGCAAAGACAGATGTATCCAAGGACCCCGAACACCAAATCGATGTTGGTCTAAGCTAGTGGTTCTCAACCTTCCTAACATCTTGACCCTTTAGTACCATTTCCCTGTTGTGGTCACCCCCAACCATAAAATTATTCTCACTGCTACTTTGTGACTGTAATCTTGTTTTCATGAATCGCGATGTGATTCTGTGTTTTCGATGGTCTTAGGCGAACCCTGTGGAAGGGTCACTTGCATTTCCCCTTGCAGGCTCTGAAGGGGCCGCGACCCACAGGTTGAGAACCAGTGCTCAGTCATGAACAATGGAAGAAATCAAAGCAGTGACATCAACTAACCTTGCCGTTGCTTAGCAAATTTCACGCATGCTCACTTCTAGCAGAATTTCATCAGAAGTAGTATTGCCATTTAGAAGGTATATAACTGGCTTTTCTAGCTTTGTTTTGAGGTTAAAATTGATTCATTCAAGAAAACAGAAGTCAGGCGTGGTAGTACATCCCTGTTCTCCAGTACTCAGGAGGCTGAGGCTGCAGGTCATGAGTTCAAGGCCAGTCTGACCACATAGCAGACCAGTCTCAAAAGGCGAACAAACCTGATTGAGTTGAACCAGTTATTAATGTGCCATGCTTGTGTTAGATTGTTACAGAGCAGCAGACTGGACAGAAAATCCAGATCGTGACAGCACTCGACCACAGCACACAGGGCAAGCAGTTCATTCTGGCAAACCACGAGGGGTCCACCCCAGGGAAAGTCTTCCTCGCAACTCCGGACGCTGCAGGCGTCAACCAGTTGTTTTTCACCAGTCCTGATCTGTCCGCACCACACCTCCAGGTAAATGATGGTAAAAGATGTCTCTTCTCTTACACGGGGAGACAAAGATGGATAAAAAGTAAATCTGAAAGAAGAAACTAGAACTCTGCCAGCATCCAAATAACTATACCTAGTGGTGCGCTCTTGATATAACTTGATCAGCTTAGTAGTTTACCCAAGAGCATCTCACCTAGTCTCACTAATGGCCAATTATGTGGTGTCTTGATGTAGCGGTCATAACTGCATAATTATAATCACTCCCATTGATAGCATTGATGTATAACTCCTTTTCTTTTTTAAGAAAGAATCCACAACTATCTTTTAAAATCCACAACTCTCTCTCTTTTTTTTTTTAAATCCACAACTATGTTTTTATGCTATCACTTTGGGGTTTGGAGGCAGCCGGGCTCATCCGTCTGCCGCGGGGTCTTCCTGTAGCCCAGGCTGTTTTGAACTCCTGACCCTTGCCCCTAGCCTTCCACATGCTGGCATGACAGGTGTGAATCACTGCATCCGGCTTTATTATATGTCTTTGCTGTGCCATTCCATGCTAGTCTGGAAGGGTTCTGAACTGTCAAAGACAAATGTCATGAAAGGTCTTAGAACTTTTAGAATAATTACACATATTTTATATGAATAACATCAGTGTGTGTGAGTGGTTTACATTTCAAAAACACTTATGTATTTGTATGTTGAGCTTTTAAAAAAAGATTCATTTATTTCATATGTATATATACCTGAGGATATGTGCATGCACAACATGTATGCAGGTGCTTGTGGAGGCCAGAAGAAGTCATTGATCCCTGAACTAGAACTTCCCCATCAGTTGTGAATTCCTGTGTGGGTGCTGGGAACTGACCTTCTCTGCAAGAGCCGCAAGTGCCCTTAACCGCGGGGTCACCACCAGTTGGGTTTTGGTGGTTTGGTTTTGGTTTTGAGAAAGAGTCTCACTATGTAGCCCTGGCTGGACTGGAGTTAACTAAGCAGACCAGGCTGGCCTTGAATTCACAAATATCCACCTGGCTTCTCCACCCTGCCTCACAGCACTAGGGTCAAAGGTGTGTGTCATTCAGGCCACTCATGGGTTCTCAATGGAGTTGTGATTGCGGTGGAGCAAGTGAAGAGATAGCCATGGTTTTGTGTATGTGTGAAAGAAGGCTAGCTTCACTGGCATACCCATAATAATAGGATTCTTAGTTTTAAGAGTAATTCACGTCACAGTAAGTAACTCTGACTCTGTATTCTTTCCGTTTGGACAACATGAAGCTGTCGCAACTAATAACATTTTTCTTCTTTTAAAAGCTCTTAACAGAGAATTCTCCTGACCAGGGACCAAATAAAGTTTTTGATCTTTGTGTTGTGTGTGGAGACAAAGCATCAGGTAGGATTACAATTAATCCTGTGTACCTTAGACTGTTAAAGTAACTAGTCCGTAACTGCATTTCCTCTAAAATTAAACAATAAACAGAAGAATATGTTGTTTTCATGCTACATATTTGTGGCCTATAAAATGTCACTTTTCTCCTCTGGGTTTTGTTTTGTTTTTTCTTCAGTGCGAATTAATTTGATTTAGAAAGGTATAAAATATTTGTTTTGGCTTCACTGTTGAGAAGTAAGCACATAGGAAAGTTTTAAATGTAAAAATTAAATTTGCCAAAGGAATCATTGAAAAATGATTTATGGTCTTTAATAATATACTATGGTGTTCATATATTGTTAATACACTTCCCCAAAGCCTGCTTTAGGAATGCAGAGGACACTGAGTTGTTAGGAATGCAGAGGACACTGAATTGTTAGGAACGCAGAGGACACTGAGTTGTTAGGAACGCAGAGGACACTGAGTTGCAGAAGTAGAAGATTCTCTGGTTTGCCTTTATTTGCAGTTCTGCATAACAGATTTATTCTCCTATCCAACAATGAACCAGGCCCAGCCCTGATTTGCTTCTGCAGTCAGATAGTGTCTGCCAAGGATGTACAGCTCTAGGACCTGGGTCAGAGTCAGTTATAAGTGCTCAGAGATGAGTCATTTAAGTTCTGACATTGCTTACTTCTTGTCAAAGATTCACATTCAACCTCTGGTCCAACTTGGTTTTGTTAAATTGTTTTGAAATTTCATTACAAAACCTCCATCAATTTGTTAATATTGTGTGTGCACGCTCGTGTGTATGAGTGGGTGTGTGCCCAATACCTGTGCAAGTTAGAAGAGATTATCAGTCCTCTGGAACTAGAGTTACCAATGGATGGTGGGTACAGGGACTCTATCCTGGACCATCTGTAAGAGAGGCGAGTGCTCTTAACTGCTGATCCATCTCTCTAGCCCCAGACTTTAGTAGCTTTACTCAAAAGTTTTGAAAGTGGAACTCACAAATAAAGATGGTTATATTTCCATGACTAGGCAGCACTTTGCACTTTTCTAGACTACACAGCTTTAATATTAAAATATCTGTTATAGCCAAGGATACAGATTGGTGGTAGGATGCCTGCCTAACAAGTATAGGGTGCTATATTTAGTCCTCAGCAGGAGGAAAAGAGAAATCAACAACAATAACAAAAGAAACAAAAAACCAAACCACACACTGTTACACAATATATGACCAAACTATAATTTGTAAGTTTTCTTAGAACTAAAAATTTTAACGTGCATAATTAGAATTTTTGATGATGATTTTGTTGTCTTTTCTAAGTTCTCTAACATTTTTAATGTTATATTATAGAATTTAAAACTCTGTATCCTTATTAAACTTACCACAGGATATGGTTGTTTGATTTTTCTACTTAAATAAATCCTAAAAAATGTGTCAGAATCTCAAAATCACAATTTCGTGTTATATGTTGTTGTTTTGATATAACAATGAATTGATTTCACTTCTAATCTGTAGCATATCTTTAAATGTTTCATCTCTAGGACGTCATTATGGAGCAATAACTTGTGAAGGTTGCAAAGGATTTTTTAAAAGAAGCATCCGAAAAAATTTAGTGTATTCGTGTCGAGGATCCAAAGACTGTATTATTAACAAGCACCACCGAAACCGCTGCCAATACTGCAGGTTACAGCGGTGCATTGCCTTTGGGATGAAACAAGACTGTATGTACTTGCTTTAAAGGAGGAGTGGTTTTTAACACGTCAGCGAATGGAAAGCGCATACGAGTTAGCACGTTTACGCAGCTCAGTATACATGGGGTAGAAGTTACTTTTCTGTCTGTGATGAAATGTCATGATAAAAAGAACTCAAGGAATAAGCTTATCTGGGTTTATGGTTCCAGAGGGCAAGAAGGTATAGTGAGCCAGCAGGACCGTGAAACAAGCTAATCCCGTTTTAGCCCCAAAGAGAAAGTAGAGTGAGTGCTTAAACCCTCAGGATTCACTCACAAGGCCATACTTTCTCCAGCAAGGCTCTTCTTGTTCAAACTGGGGCATGTGCCTTTTAATTCATAACTGTCCAACTAACATTAGCTTATATATACACATGCATTTATTATTTAATAGACAAATATTTTTATTACTCCTGTGACAAGCACATCAGTTGACACTTAGCACTCAAATGATTTTTGTAAGTTGTCTCAGAATTGAAAAACTGCAACGAGCATAATAGAACTTTTAGTGGTTTTGTTGCCTTCCCTAAGTTGTCAGTAGCATTATTAGTGTTGTATTAGAAAACTTAAAATTTGTGTATCATTAAAGCAGCTAGACAGCAGTGTGCTTTGTGACTGAGGCCCAGAATGTGGTGTTGCTAACAGCAGCCAATACTGATCTGTCCGTGGGCTAAAACAGTAGAATGTGTCCGCACAATCTCAACACAGGTCTCTGCGGACTGTTGCCACCTTAATAGAGAAGGTTGGAAACCCAGGAAAGCACCGGGAAAACCAAGAGATGCCTGGCATTGAGTTCTGACAGTTTGTTCTCCCTTCTGCCCCAAAAGAAATACGTTTAGCAAACGTCTTGTCTCCTCTTTAGGAATTACAGGATTCTTATAGTTATCACACATTGTATAGATGTATATATTGTGTGTAATAGGGATTTATTTTTTAACTAGAAAGGCACCACTTAGGCCTTTTTTATTAGTATTATCTTCTATTGATTAACCTTTTCTTTAACTCTCTCTAATATATACAAGGGACATGTCTTTTCAGTTCTTCTTGATAGTGAATTTTTTTTTAAGTTCTATTTTTCTTTCATTGGAGTGCTGAAATAGAGAGAGGTGAGAATAGCAGGTAAATTAACCATTTTTACTAATAGGGAGTGTGGTGGTTTGAATATGCTTGGCCCAGGAAGTGGCACTATTAGGAGGTGTGGCCTTCTTGAAGTAGGTGAGGCCTTCTTGGAGTAGGTGAGGACTTCTTGGAATAGGTATGTCACTGTGGCTGTGGGCTTTAAGATCCTTGTCCTAGCTTTCTAGAAGCCAGTCTTCTAGCAGCTTTCAGAACAAGAGGTGGAACTCTCAGCTCCTACCTAGATGCCGCCACGCTCCCACCTTGATGATAATAGACTGAACCTATGAACCTTAAAGCCAGCCCCTATTAAATGTTGTCCTTTATAAGAGATGGCTTGATTGTAGTGTCTATTCACAGCAGTAAAATGCTAAGACAGAAGTTGGTACCAGGGACTAGGGGTTTGCTGTGATAAGCCTGACTATGCTTTTGTTTGGAAGAATGTGGATTTGGGGACTTTAGATTTGGAAAGCAGTGGAATGCTTTAAGTGGAGCTGGGGGGAGGCTTAATGGACCATCCTAGTAGGAATATGGAAGACTTGCTGAGGGCAATTTGAACTGTGGAAGCTTGGTTCTAGAGGTTTCAGACGAGAAGAATTTTAATATGTGGTCCAGAGACTGTTCCTGTGATATTTTGATGAAGAATGTGTTGATTTTTGCCCTTGTCTGAAGAGTCTGCCTGAGGCTAAGGTAAAGAGATTTATATTAATTGTATTGTCAAAGGAAGTCTCAAAAAAGCCCAACAGAAACTTTGTTCTCGGATAAAGTCTCATGAAGAGTGTTTGAACAAGCATAGAAGCTTAGAAAGTAAAAATATAAAATGTATGGTTCAAATATAAAGGCACACCAGGAAATGAAACAGAGCTCATTCCTGTGTTCAAGGAGATAAAGAAATTAAAGAAGTGATTTCAGGGCAAGATCCCACCCAGCTAAGCTTACTGTTGGTGTTTGCAGTTGAACAAGGAATAGTTTGGATTTTTAATCTGGAATGAACTACAATCCAGAAATGGAGGGCACACTTATGGTTATGATCACGAGGCTGGAAGACACAGGATTTTCATCTGGACCTTGAGGAACAGTGGCCATGAAAAGCTTATGCCCAGGCATGATGGTACACACTTTTAATCCCAGGAGACAAAGCCAAGCAGATCTCAGAGTTCAAGACCATCCTGGGACAGAGCAGGTTCTAGGTGAGGAAAAGTTTAAGTCCAGGCATGGTGGTACACACCTTTAATCTCAGCATCCAGGAGACAGAGTCATGCAGATCTCTCAGTTCAAGGTCAATCTACAGAGCAAGTTTAAGGACAGCCAAACTTAGGCAGCGAAGGAGTTGGAAAACAGAGAGCTGTCGATAAGGTAATAGAACAAGGGGCCATGTTCCAGCTCCAGCTTCAGCCATGTGGCTCTGGCTTTAGAGTCAAGAATAGAAGGAACTACTGGGATAATTGATGCTGGTTAGCTGAAGCTAAGAAATTAGCAGTAATTAAGAAGAGACCAGCATCACTGAGGTAAAATCTTCTGGGAAATGTTTTCCGGGAGCATAAAGAAGCTGTGTTCTAGAGAGAGCCAAGATTGTACCTCGTTCTGTGCTGGACTTGGTAATGTGTAAAAGTCACACAGGTGGTACTAGTTTTGAAGGCATGAAGGAGTCATGAAAAGCACCTGAGGCTGGGCACTGTGAGAGGCCATGGAAGGCCATTGGTGAAAGTGTGGCCTCAGTTGCAGTTGACGCCCCAGGATTGAAGGGGTCATGCAAAGGAGTTGAGGCTTGGCACCATGAGAGAGCCTATGAGAAGCTACTGGTGAAGCCTAGTTGCAGTGGAAGACCACAGTATTTTGGAGATGCCTGTATCATGGGATGACCACCAAGAACAGCGGCAGCAGCAGAATGGACTCAACCAAAGCCTGGAGTGCTGCAGAGGGCAGAGCTGGAGAAGAGTCACCAGCCCTTTGGAGAAGCCCAGAAGATCATGTGTGGATACCAGACATTGGAACAATAAACTGTAATGTTGGAGTTGCCTTGGAGACCCCAAGATGTTTGAGACGCCAGAGCTGTGGGCTATCTGCTGAGGAGAGCTGCCAATGGAGTGGAACTAGCCCAGGAGGAAGAAGCGTTGCTGTCAATAAAGATGAAAAAGAAGCTGGAGATCTGAAGACCACTTTGACATCAGACAAGGAGATGCAGAGTTTGGAGTTTGCTCAGCTGGTTTCTTATCTTGCTTTGGGGATTACAGTTAACTGATTGGATGAATCTCAGAAGAGATTTTGAACTTTGGACTTTTAACATTGTTGAGAGTCCTATAGACTGTGGGGACTTCTGAAGTTGGACTAAATGTATTTTTTATTATGCTATGTTTAGGTATGGCCCCCATAGAGTCATGTGTTTGAATAAGACTATGGGAGCCAGGGAGTAGAATGTGGTGGTTTGAATATGCTTGGCCCAGGGAGTGGTACTATTAGGAGGTGTGGCCTTGTTGGAGTGGGTGTGGCCTTTTTGGAGTAGGTGTGTCTCTGTGAGCGAGGGCTTTAAGACCTTTATGGTAGCTTTCTAGAAGCCAGTCTTCTAGCTGCCTTCAGAACAAGAGGTGGAACTCTCAGCTCCTACCTGGATGCTGCCATGTTCTCGCCTTGATGATAATGGACTGAACCTCTGAGCCTGTAAGCCAGCCCCAATGAAATGCTGTCCTTTAGAAGAGATGGCTTGGTCATGGTGTCTGCTTACAGCAGTCAGAATGCCAAGTAACACAGGGAGCAACGTTGTTGAACGTGCATAGATTTTGTAAAGATGGATGGCTGCCTTTGGAATCCAGCTGGAAGCAGTGTTTCTCTCATTAGCCATGTTGGTAACAAGCTTAGCTTTACAATTTTCCGTGGAGTCTGTATTGTAGTGTAATTGTCTAACGTGTTTTTGTAGCCGTTCAGTGTGAAAGAAAACCCATTGAAGTATCCCGAGAGAAATCTTCCAACTGTGCAGCCTCAACAGAGAAAATCTACATCCGCAAAGACCTCCGAAGCCCGCTGGCTGCCACGCCAACCTTTGTAGCGGACAGCGAGACTGCCAGGTGCCCTACAGCGGACACTCAGTAACCGCTATTTGCTTCTCTTCACAGATCTAAGAGTAACATGTGTGCCTCGTTTGTTGCAGGTCAGCTGGACTGTTGGATTCAGGAATGTTTGTGAATATTCATCCATCTGGTATAAAAACGGAACCAGCTATGTTAATGACACCAGATAAGGTATGTAGCATAATTTAAAGACCCTCCTCCACCCCTCCCCCACCTCTGTCCTGCTGGAGTCTGACCCTTTGTCCCATGCTCTGTCTACTGCAGAACAATACTTCCTGTTTCCTTGTTCAAAAAGATTTTATTTATGTATGCTCTTCCAGAGGTCCTAAGTTCAATTCCCAGAACCCACATGGTGGCTCACGACCATCTATAATGAGATCTGATAGCCTCTTCTGGCCCGCAGGCATATATGTGGGCAGAATGCTGTAACATACATACATACATACATAAATCTTTTTTTAAAAAAAGAGGGAACGTGGGGTCCTAGTGAAACCACTCATGTGAGTGTCAGGATCACATGCAGCTGTCATGCTTCCTGAGCATGACAGTCATGCTTCCTGGGCATGCTGTGGGGTTTGGGGTGCTTTCAGATTACACAACCAAGGCATCTAGAGTCCCTTGAGACTGGAGCAGATCATCATTTGTCACGTGGTCTAAAGGAAAGACACACACACACACACACACACGCACACGCACACGCGTGTGTGCACGTGCATGCTTGTGGGGACCCTCATGTTCACTGAGGCCGGAGGGGATGTCCTGCTGTCTGTTTTATTCCCTTGAGACAGGGTCTTGCTGAACCCAGAGTCAGATTCTCCCATTGGGTTAGTTTAGTAGCCAGTGAGTTCCAGCAATCCTTCATCTTTGTCTCCCCCAAGTGTCGCAATTACAGGAACACACATGATTGTGTGTGTGTACTGGGAAGCTGAACTCAGACCTTTGTGTTTCACAGCAGCCTTGTTGCCCACTAAGCCATCTCCCCAGATCAAAAAGCGTTCTTTATTTAGACAAAAAAGTATACATTTTCTGTAGTTTGAAACTGTATGAGAAGTGAGAAGAAAACATTTTCTAAAAAGATTTTTCTTAATGTATTTTTATTTCCTGTGTGTGTGTGTGTGTGTGTGTGTGTGTGTGTGTGTGTGTGTGTTCACCACAACACACATGAAGTTCAAGGACAGCTTTTTGGAGTCAGTGCTCCCTTTCCATCTGGAGTCAGTGCTCCCTTTCCGTCATGTAGGTAACTCAAGTCACCATTGTTAGTGGCAAGTGCTTTTACTCTGAGCAGTCTTGCTGGCCCTGAGAAGATATGACGGTGCTTGTGGGAAGACTTTCTTCTTCCTGCACTGGGCTCTGGCTCTGCAGCACTCAGTCCCACAGTACTAAGTACTAAGTACTAAGTACTCTGGCTCTGCAGCACTCAGTTCCTAAATACTAAGTACTCTGGCTCTGCAGCACTCAGTCCCACAGTACTAAAACATCATTCAGTGGAAAAACACATGCTACATACATGAGGTTCTTGGTTCAATCCCAGCACCAGAAGGTGTAATGCCAAGCCCCTAAACCACTGATACATGTACCTGGACCCAAAAGAATTCAATAAACGGAAGCAGTGAGTATATAAAAACCTTTGAATTGGAAATAGTCCCCAAAAGTCATGTATCACTTTGAGAAGTGTCAGCTTTGAGGGTGTCAGCTCATTGCGTTTAAGATGGAGAGCTGAGAGGAAGAAAAATGAAGAGCACCTCGCTCTTCCTGTGCGGTGACTTCAGCTCAGGCGCGGTAAACAGAATGCTTTTGACAAAAGAGGGGCAGCCAATGATGCATTTGGATGTCACACCCGCTTGTTCGGTAAGAAGTTTTGAGAGGCCCAGTGGTGAAGAGCATAGATTGCTGTCACAGGGGATCAGAATTCATTTCCTAGCCTTTGCATCAGATGGCTCACAGCCGTCTGTAAGTCTACCGCCAGGGCATCCAGTGCCCTTCGCTGGCTTCATAACCACCTGCACTCATATGAATATAACCACTCATAGATAGACACATATAAATACACACTATTTAAGAAATAAAACTAACTCTTTGGGGCTGGAGAGATGAGATGGCTTAGAGGTTAAGAGCTCCACTGTTCTTGTGGGAGGACCCATGTTCAATTCCCAGCCCCCACATGACAGCTCACAACCCTCCATAACCCCAGTTCCAGGGCATCCAGTGCCCTCTGTTGACCTCTGAGAGCAGTAGCCTACATGTGGTGAACAGACATGCATGCAGGCAAAACACCCATACACATAAAAAAAAATTTGTTTTTGATCTTAACGGAAATTTGGAAGTTCTAATAATATTAAGTCAGTGCTAACAAAAATTCGAAATTTTACCTAATTTAGTATCATTTTATAGAGAAAGTAACTATGACTTGGATAGATTAACTAGTGAGTAGAGTAGTATAATTTTTGTTTTAAACTTTATAAATTTTTTAAAGAACTCGTACCTATTTTAAAGCCTATATTTTCCTCAAGAGTCAGTTTGTCTGTCTGTCTGTCTTCCTTGATCTCTCTCTCTCTCTCTCTAGCTCAGGAAAGTCTGGAACTCATTATGTAACCCACGCTGGCCTTGAATTTGTGGCAGTCTTTCTGCCTCAGCCTCTGAGCTGTGGGGATTACAGAAACGAGCTGCTGAAGTCATCAACTTAATTTACTAATATGCTTTTCTTTTAGTAGTTCATGATCTAGAATTTGATATTTAAGGTTTTAAAATATATCAGTACCATCTTGCAAAAATTTTAGTGCTTTCTTCTTTTCTTAAAGGCTGACTCGTGTCAGGGAGACCTAAGCACACTGGCCAGTGTGGTCACGTCATTAGCGAATCTGGGCAAAGCTAAAGACCGTTCTCACTGTAGTGGCGACATGCCTGTGGTGCAGAGCCTACGAAACGGCGATACATCCTTCGGCGCATTTCATCAGGATATTCAGACCAATGGTGATGTTTCAAGGTAGGGTCTGTGTGGCCTCAGAATCTTCTAAGTGTCATTTTAATTGACCAAAATGCCTTTGCATTAAAGTCTATCTATAAAAGTTTCTGAAAACAGTATTTCTAAAAGGCTTTAAAAAAAAAATAAGGCACTGTAAGGTTTAACTGAAAATCTGCATTAGTACAAGATGCCGAACACACTCTATTCTGAGTTTCATGAGGAGTCATGTATCGTGTAAAATTAGTGCTGAAATCTGGCCTAAGTCGTTTGTATTTGGAGGGATAAGAGTGAGGATTTCGCTCAGACTTGAAGAGGCTGTAATTTCTTGGTAGTGTGGTAGTTTGTAAAACTCCAACATACACTTACTAAGTTTAACTGGTTGATTTTTGAAACAGTGCCAAAGGTCACTGCAATCCAGCAGTCTGTCTGTCATGCAAGAAAGCTGTTTCCTGAAGCACGCTTAGTTGTTGTCTTCTTGTTTTGTGTGTGCAAACCTCTCTCAGACAGTGGCACTGGAGATAGGCTCCAGGGCCTCCTGTACACTATACAAGTATTCCGCCACTGAGCCGCAACCCTTCCCTATTTGCAAAAGAATTTTTAGGCTTAAACCTCCCTTCCCATAGTCCTTGGTACTAAACCCAGGGCCTAATGCATGCTAGACAGCTTACTGCTCTGTTCTCACAGTCCCTTGACTTAAATCTTCACTCCAAACTTTTGTATAAGAATTTCAATTTCTTGTTGGAGATTGGCCAAGCTCACAGCTTCTGATGTCTCCTTATAGGGCATTTGACACTCTTGCAAAAGCACTGACTCCCGGAGGAGAAAGCGTGGCCTGCCAGAGCTCAGGAGAGGCCATAGAAGGAAGCATGCATCTAATCGCGGGAGAGCCGTGCTGCATGGAGAAAGAGGGACCACTGCTCAGCGATTCGCATGTAGCTTTCAGGGTATCTTTAATTTCTTTTTGTCATGTGACTGTTTGGTTTTGATCTTCCTTTCAACAATCAGAATTGGCCTGTTACACTTTTAAAGTCAGAAATTGGCAAATTCATGCTGGAATTTCAGAACTGAAACTGAAACATACACCCCCTACCATGGAAGGCAGTGGATCAGCTTGCTGTCCATCAACTGTGAGGGCACAATTAGTTGGTTAGCTTTTTCTTTCTTTAAGCATGGACAGTCTTTAAGAACTGAATGAATGCACCACTTTGTTCAATGTCTGCCTATTACTTTTTTTTTTTTTTGCGTTAATTGGTGCCTAAGACCCACATATTTTGCTCTTAGGTTAGAAGTTATAAATGTGTGCATTCCCTTACCTTAGCCACCCTTCAGCGTGCTCACATGAGGGTGCACATCACTTGATGCATTTTAGTCTCAGGTTTGTATCCGTTAGTACTTTTTAGAACCATTTGGAAAAGGAGCATTTGAAATTCCTTTTGGTCTCCTAAATACACTTTGTAATGGTGCTGGGGATGAAACTGACATACACCCTACATCCATGGTCCCATGTGTGCTAGGCAACCTATATATACCACTGCCCAGCTCAGCCTCTGTGCACTCCATGGTGGCAGCAATGCAGGTAGACTGATGGAAAAGAGACACGTGAAGCCTAGAAATCGCTTTCCAACATTCGATTTGTTATTCAAATTAATATGTCCCAACTGAGCTCGGATGTGTTCCCCACCGAGACCTCATTAACACCATAATGGACCCCCTGCTTGGCTCCTTGCACTGCCAGTTGTGAATACCATTAGGAAGGGGTGAGCAGGCAGTCGTAGATTATACATAGCAGTTATATTGTACATACAGAGCGTGAGAATGATTTAAGATAGATTATAAACCTTCCTACTTTTCTTAGGAAAGACATTTATAGCTATCAAATGATAAGTGTCTGTACTGCCAATAACTATCTGTTTCGCCACTAAAAATAATAAGACAGAAAATAAATGTATCGTAGACTAAAACATCACATAAGAGTGGAACTTCAAAATTCAGCTTGGTTGAAATAACCACAGAATAAGTTCACTATGGCTTAATTGCTGCAATATGATACGCCAATTAAATACATCAGGGAAACCAATTCTCATATAAAACGTTACTAAAGATAACTTAGAAATCATTCAAGCATTTTATCTGCACCTCACAAGGAAAGTTTTCATGGGCGATATAAGAAAAGATAGTGAGAATAATTAATGCCGTTCTTAAAAGGTATTGTTGGAGCCACAGACAAGGGTGGGTCAAGGCAAAAGGCTTTTTCCCCATTGATCATTTATATTCTAAATATAAATGTACATTCTTTTGTGTTCTCAGTTTCATTTCCTGCTCTGGACTTAGATTAGAGGAAGGACAAGAGAGCTGTAGACAGGCCCAGTGCAAGCCAGGACAAGAGGCTGCTTAGACAGCAGCTCTCAGCCTGCTTAGGGAGGTTCCCATACTCTTAACTGTATGAAATATATGCTTCGGACAGAGAATTAAACGAATTCAGACTTTGGCTTTCCTTTCTGGAGTCGGTGGGTTCTCTGTCTCAACTCTTGTTGCCGGTCTTGGGAAGAGGTTTCCTTCCAGTTGTTCCAAGACCACAGTCATTTCATGGTCTGTTCTTCCGCTGGTGTTCTCAGCCTGAATCTCAGGGGCAGACATTCTCATTCAGATCATGGACTTCTCTCCTAATCTCTGAGCAGAGCAGGCCTGTGTTCCTCAGCTGCTGGCTGTCTGGTATAATTTGCATGTTCTCAGATCTGTTCTTTCAGCTGTGAGCTGAAGGTTTTTGGTTTTTTGGTTTTGTTTTTTTAAATATTTATTTATTTATTTATTTATTTATTTATTTATTTTATGTATGTGAATACGCTGTTGCTCTCTTCAGACACACCAGGAGAGGGCATTGACTCCCATTACAGATGGTTGTGAGCCACTAAGTGATTGCTGGGAATTGAACTCAAGGCCTCTGGAAGAGCAGTCAGTGCTCTTAACCTCTGAGCCATCTCTCCAGCCTGAGTTGAAGTTTTTATTCTCAGTTTGTAGTTGAACTAAGATTTGTATATTTTAGTCTTATTCAAAGCAGCCTAAATATAGTAAGGAGAAAGTATCTGACACAGTAAGTGGAGATAAAGAATCTAGGATGGTAATAATAACTAATACTTTTATTTAGTGACTTGGAGTTATAATTTCAAAAATCTCTTTCACGTCATTCTTAAAAGAATAATTAAGGTATTTCCATCCTTTAAAGTGTATATGGGACAAAAGTGAGGTGGTTTCTAAAGCTGTTGTGGACGCTGACCTTGTGACCTCTTTTTTACTCCCTAGTTGTGGCCCTCCGTCACCCTGTGACTGACCGTCCGCTACTTGAATGTTCCCCTTCTTGTTTATTTCCAAGGCTGGATTTTAAAGCTCTTTTAAAGTTCTAGTTTGACTCATCACAATAATATTTTATGTTCCTCATCTCTTCTCCATTGTGTCCTGGATTCTGAAACCAGCGTCATCTTTGTTAATCAACCTACTATGTCACTTGACAGTCTAAACTGTAACAAGACCCTGTCACAAAAATCAATCAATCAGTGTATTCCGTAGCTTCTGTTGCTCACGTGGGATTCAGTTCAGGTTCTGTCACGTGACCTTTCAAGGCCTTTCCCATTCCAAGTCAAGTCTCCATCACTTCTTGCACAGGCCATTGCTAACACTGCTCGCAGTTCTACTGTTGAGACTTGAGTCCTGAGACAGCATCTCTTTGTGTTCAAAGCGGTCCATCAGCCTGCTAAATGGCTAATCCACAGTCACGAAACCTTCAAGGAGAACCCACCTCTCTTAACAAGTCAAATGAGTTTTTTGAAAGTTTTATTCTGACAGTTAGAATTTGACCTAGAAGCTGAACTAGAAAGGTAATCTCCAAAGGAAGCAGGGAAACGTACTGCTGGTTTTATTTGTTTAAAATGACTTGGGGGAAGGTTTGGAGGGTGCTTAGTTATTTTTTGTTTTTTAAGGGTGTTGTTTTCTTTTGTGGATATCTGTTCATTGGGTTTTGAGACAGCGTCTTGCCTTGTAGCATATTCTGGTTGTGAAGAGCAATCCTCATATTTGCTGACAGACAAGTATTCTACGTTGTTGTTTCATTGTTGGTTCGTAGCATCCCTTGTTTATAGGACTGGTTGTCTTGGCCAATCCCCCTAGTTTTTTGCTCTCCACACTTGCCTCAGGAAGCTTTGATATGGTATAGGTCCCAAAACTCTTGCACTCATTCTTTTGTAAGAACAGTTACATCCTTGTTTTCTTTTCTTTTTTCTTTTTTTTTTTTTTTTTGGTTTTTCGAGACAGGGTTTCTCTGTGTAGCCCTGGCTGTCCTGGAACTTACTCTGTAGACCAGGCTGACCTCGAACTCAGAAATCCGCCTGCCTCTGCCTCCCAAGTGCCGGATTAAAGGCGTGCGCCACCACTGCCCAGCTGCTTGCTTCTCTTAAGGATTGTTTTGTGGGGCTGGGGAAGATGGCTCAGTCAATAAGTACTTACCACACAGAATGAGGACCC
>JANHMN010000021.1:16150767-16178759 GCA_030674055.1 Rhabdomys pumilio
CTCTCTCTCTCTCTCTCTCTCTCTCTCTCTCTCTCTCTCTGTACCTGCCCCTATCATTTGCTGGAGGAAGCCTCTCTGATAACTGCCGGAAAAAGCACTGGTCATATTTGTCTTTCAGGGTCATGGTCACCTCACCTCAAGATAATTTTTTTTTCTAGTTACATTCATTTACCTACAGATTTCATGATACTTTTTTTTTTAATCAGCTGAGTAGTACTTTGCCCTGTTCATGGTTTCCTTGCTGTGCAGAAGCCTTTCAGTTTTATGAGGTTCCATTTATTACTTGTTGATCTTTGTGCCTGGGCTATCTCTGTTCTGTTCAGAAGGTCATCTCTTGTTTCCGTGTGTTCATGGATATTTCCCACTTTTCTTCTGTCAGGCTCAGTGTCTGGTTTTATGTTGGGTATTTGATCCACTTGGACTTGAGTTTTGTGCATGGTGATAGATATGGATCTATTTGCATTCTTCTACATGCAGACGTCCAGTAAGACCAGGACCATTTGTTGAAGATGATTTTTTTTTTATTCGGTGTGTATTTCTGGCTTCTTTATCAAAAATCAGTTGTCCATAGATGTGCAGATTCATGCCTGAGTCTTCAGTTCAATACCATTAATCAACACGTCTGTTTTTATGCTGATAGCAAGTGGTTATTATCACTGTAGCTTTGTAGTAGTTTGAAATCAGGGACGGTGACAGCTCCAGCAGTTCTTTCATTGTTCAGGGTTGTTTTATCTACCCTGATTTTTTTTTCCATGTGAAGATGAGAATTGTCCTCTCAAGGTCTGTAAAGAATTGTGTTGGAATTGTGTTGGGGATTACAGTGAGTTTGCAGATTGCTTTCGTCAAGATGGCCATTTTCCCTACGTCTTTCCATCTTCTGTTATCTTCTTTCATTTCTTTCTTCGAAGACTTGGAAGTTTTTATCATACAGGTTTTTCACTGGCATGATTAGAGTCACACTTCAGGATATTTTATATTACTTGAGGCTATTTGGAAGGGTGCTGTTTCCCTGACTCCTTCTCAGTCTGTTTGTCCTCTGTTGGATGCCATGAAGCTCAAGTAACTGTCATGTGGGTTCTGGGAATCGAACTCCCGTCTTCTGGAAGAGCAACCTATGCTTCTAACTGCTGAGCCATCCCTGCACTATTTGTCACTTATACATATAGGAGGACTACTGATCTTTTTTGTGTTAATTTTGTATTCAGTTAGTTTACTGAAAGTGTTTATCAGCTGTAGGATTTCCCTGGTGGAATTTATAGGGTCACTTATGTACATCATATCATCAGCTAATAGAGATACTTTGGCCTCTTCGTTTTCAATTTGTATCTCCTTGATATCCTTTAATTGTCTTATTGCTCAAGCCAGAACTTCAAGTACTATATTGAATAGATACAGTCAGAATGGACAACCTTTGTCTTGTTCCTGATTAGAGTGGAATTGCTTTGAGTTTCTTGCCATTTAATTTGATGTTGGCTACTGGCTTATTGTAAATTGCCTTTATTATATCTAGATATGTCCCTTGTATCCCCAATCATCTCCTCAGGACTTTTATCATAAATGGATGTTAGATTTTGTCAAAGGCTTTTTTTTTTTTAGCATCTAATGAGATGGTGTGTGTGTGTATGTGTGTGTGTGTGTGTGTGTGTGTGTGTGTGTGTGTGTGTGTTCCTTCCAACCCTGAGTTTGTTTATGGTGGATTACATTACTGGTTTTCGTACACTGAACCATCCCTGCATCTCTGGGATAAAGCCTACTTGATAATGGTTGATATTCTTTTTTGTGTTCTTGGATTTGGTTTGCAAGTATTTTATTGAGTATTTTTGCATCTATGTTCATAAGGAAAATGTGTAATTCTCTTTCTTTGTTGAGTCTTTATGTGGTTTGGGTATCAGGGTGACTGTGGCTTCATCAAATGGATTAGGAATGTTCCTTTTGTTTTTGTTTGTGAGATAATTTGAGGAGTATTGGTGTTAACTCTTCTTCCAAAGTTTGGTAGAATTCTGTGATAAAGTCTTTTGACCCTGAGCATTTCTTGGTTGGGAGATTTGAATGACTGCTTCTATTTCACTAGGGGTTATAGGCCGATTTAAATTGTTTACTTGATCTTGATTTAACTTTAAGTTTTCTTTTTTACTTAAAAATTTTTTTTTAAATGTTTACATTTGTGGGTGTTTTGCCTGCATAAATGCCTGTACAGCATATGTATGCAGTGCCCTTGGAGGTAAGAAGAGGGCAGCAGATCCCCTGTGACTACAGTTATAAAAGCTGGTACTATATGGGTACTAGGAAATAGACTTGGCTCCTGTGAATAAGCTGCCACTCCTCTTAACCAGTGAGCCACCTTTCCAGCCCCTGTTTTTTATATTTTATCTAACATTTATAGAGAACTTTTATATCTTATTAATGAAAACTCTTTGATCTGTTTGATATCATAGATACCTTTTAGAATGTAATCAAAGCTATATACTAATCCCCTGGGAAAATATTATTGACTGTTGGAAAGATAGTTCAGTCAGTAAAGTCTTGCAAGCCAGGGCCTGAATTTGAATTCTAGAACCCATGTTAAATAAACAAGCAAACAGACATTAGCCATGGTGCTGCATGTTTGTAACCCCAGCTTTGTGGAGACAGAGATAAGCTTCCCTGGGTCTCTCTAGCCAGCCAGCCTAAACTCTAGCTCCAGGCCAGTGAGAGGCTCTTTCTCAACAAAAAGATGAGTGGTGTGATGTGTTAGGAATGAGGTTGTCCTTTAGCCTGCCTGTGCCCTCCCCCATGTGCACATATACACACAAGAGCACACACAGTGAAAGAAGAATACACATGGTTCAGCTACACACCCCACCCAACCCCACAGGGAGCCGCTGTCTGCCGTCTCCTGCCCTTTCCATGTCCCTGGGTAGTGAGGCACATGCTTCAGCAGAAACTCTGTCATCTACATTTTATTTTGCTACTTTTTTTTTTTTTTTTCCGACTTAGATGTCTTTGAGGAGTTTTGTTGGTTTTGTTTTGTTTTAGGGCAAATCTTGCCCCAGAGCCCAGACTGCTTAGAACTTGCTGCATAGACCAGACTGGCCTCAATTTAAAAGTTTGTGAACCTCCTGCCTCATCCGCTCCAAAGCTGGGATTACTGGTGCTTCTCACCACACCTGCCAGAGTTTTTCCCTTTTAGTATCATCTCAACTTTTCCTACTAATTTTAATACTTCTAGGATATTCTATAGTGGACATTATTCTTTTTGCTAGTGATGGAAATTTGGGTTGTCTCTAGTCACTGTTAGAGCAGAGCTACAATCGGCATCCTTACAATGGACAGTGACTTCTTGTGTGTATGTGTATTTTTTTTTAAACAGAGTAGAAATGGTGCCTGGGATCAGAAATATGTCAGACTTTGCAGTTTCTTGGGTTTGGGGGTTGATATTCAGAGTCATTACTAGTAGAATACCTCTGATCCGGACTCCAACATGTGCTAATGTCTGAAACGTCAACTAGTCATTACTAGTAGACGACTGCTGATCTAGAACTCCCCATGTTAATGTCTGAGACATCAACCATTGATCCCAAAATGGCTCCGAGTTTAGATTTTTGCATTCGGGTTGTTCACCACTGTTTAAGGTCACAAGCTATAACTCAGTTTTCCAATTTTGGTAGATTAACAGCCAGATTGCCTCTGGGTTAGCTGTCAGTCGCTGTGAGTACTCATTTCCCTGGGTCTGTATTATTGCTTCAAAACAGGAAATGTGGTTCTTACATATGTCACGTGTAGCAGTGTCATCTCTGTTGAGATTTTCAGAATGCTTTCAGAAGTATTTTGATAGAGGTTTATTATCACTGTGATCAGACAATATAAATAAAGACACTTAATAACTAAATTAAACTGAATATTACTTTTTTCCACTCATTTATTTGTTTATAATAAGACAAACTAATAGCCTTTAAGTTGCTTGTCTATGAACACATTTTCCCATAAAACAGTTTTTTTTTTTTTTACATACTTTTGTATTTAGTAAGAATATTTTAGGATAGAGTGATACTGTGCAGACCTGCTTTTTGGAGAATTGAAGGGTTGTCAGTATTGAACCTGGTTCCCATATGTTTTGTTTCCTTTGGGCCATAGCTGTGCCCAGTGTTGAGAGCATGCCCTCCTCGGTTGGCACCGTTGGGCCTGCTTCCCTCTGGCTACCTGCTGATGCTGCAAGCATAGCTGTAGCCTAAGTGTAGGACTCTTCGGCATACAGGACTGCTTCTGACACTGAAATTTATTATGTCCCAGTGGTAGAGAAGGGAGAGGGGAAGAAAAACCACCGATGTACCAAGACAGTAACTTCATAAAGCAAACCAGATTGTTTTATGTTTGACGGCCGTTAGGTGAGAGTGTTTGGATGTCCCTTTGACAGAATTCATGATCTGCTCACCCCTCCTAAACACTTACTGCAATATCCCGTGACCTGAATGATTTCAGTATTAAGGTTTTTCAGGTGAAGATATCAGATTCCTATTTGATGTGTTATATTTATATTCAAGTTTTTCAGAGAACTGATCATTTAGAACTTGAAGCCATGAGATAATTTACATAAATCCCTGTTCATGCTAGCTCACCATGCCTTCTCCTATGCCCGAGTACCTGAATGTGCACTACATTGGGGAGTCGGCCTCCAGACTGCTGTTCTTATCGATGCACTGGGCGCTCTCCATCCCTTCTTTCCAGGCACTAGGGTGAGTGTTTTTAAATATCAATGTGATTTTTGTGGCACACATGTATTGAAACAAGAAGTTTATTTGGGGAGGATTTGTATGACAGTAGAGAAATGCTCCACCATTCTGTTCTTATGGTAGCTAACTACTGTTTTCTCTGTTACTTCTGTTTGGAAGAGTAGCTGTGTTTTATCATTTGAGCAAATTAATAACCTGGGTAAGTGGTGAGGACCAACTGGCCAGTACTGGCAATGGCCATGACTCAGTGATAGGAGTGTCTGGGGGGTGGGGGGTGGAGAGAGGCTCAGGGGTTAAGAGCAGAAGACCCAGGTTCTATTCCCAGCACCCACCTGGTGGCCCACAGCATTCTTAACTCCAGTTTCAGGGATTCTGATGCCCTCTTTCTGACTCTGCTGCTGGCACCAGGCACGTACATGGTACAGAGACATACATGATGGCAAAATACACATGCATACATTTTTTTTAAAGAAAGGATGTATTATAAGTCAGGTATGTCTAGTCTCAGGGCCTTGGGGCACATAGTCAAGGATAGCTATAAATGCAACCTACCAGAAAATGATACAGCAGTATAGGATTTTTTGTGACGTATTTAATTTTATTTATTTATTACAATTTGATGATGTGATCTTTGTGTGAACTTTGTAGATGGCAGTACCTTGTGCAGTGTCAAAGGCAGGGTACTCCTATTGGGTTTCTCCCACCCCCGACGCCCCAAACAACAACAACAACAACAACAACCTTGTCTCAGTATTAGTCACAGGCATGGCATCAGCAAGCTGTATCTGCCTGCATGGCTTTGTTTAAAATAAGAGGTGATTGTTTTCCAATCATCTAGTTTCCTCCCAAAGAAAGAAACAAAACTGTCCAGTGACCATTATACCAATCACTCTGCCTACGACAGACCAGGCCTGTATTCTGTTTTGAAGCAACCAGATGAAATGGAAAATGGTCTGCTCCAAGAAACCAACCTTTACAAAAGTTTGCTAGCCCTTTGTTTAAAGTAACCGGCATACTACAGTGAAAGTGCCAAGCCTATTATACTCAGCGGGTTTTCATTTCCTCACAGGATTCTCCGTATTCAGTCTGACTTTGTAACCACTCGTGTTCTTTCCTACCCTCGTCATCTATTTTCCCACTGACATATCCACATAACTACCCTTCCTATCATATACAATACTTTGACTATAGCTAAACAACACATGAGCCCTGACTCCCAAGGACATAGCTGACACCATGATTTGGGTCCTAGACAATCAGCGATCTATAATTGCACAGAACAAAGGCCTGATTTTGAGGATGTAACCTTTGGATAATCTTCCCCATTGGTCTCAGAAAAATATTTAACTTTTTAAGTTATCTTCCAATATTTTTTTAAGAAAATAAAATCTGGTACAAAAACATTAGCATGCTGATATCTTATGATTTGTTAGGCATTAAATGCCATGGCCCAGCTGGTCACTGACACTTAGGCCAGGAAGGCAACATAGAGCTGCACCCCGCCTTCCCGGATAAACTGCATGATTTCAGAAAAGAAAAGAATTGGGGGTCTAATCTGAGCTCCTTCAATTAGTCACACCACCGTTGTTTTTAAGCACTTCTGTTGAATGTGCTTATCCTGTGGAAACAGCCGGGATGTTCAGGAAACCAAGAGTAGAGCTCCAGGTTTCTGCTTATGGAATAATTAACTTTACAGTGGCAGCCACTCGTCTCTGTGCTCTGTACTGGAAATCAGTTTCTATGCAGCATCCACAGGACTCTTAATTAGGATAGCTGTGGAGCTAACAATCCGGGCCGTTAGCTGCTACATAAACTCCCTTCCTATCTCTGCCTAGATAATCTTTAAATCCTTTTTATGAGTTGACTTAATCAGATAAGAGCTAGATGCTAATGGTGGGAAACTCTGTTGTGTGGAGATAAAAACTTTAAATCTGACTGACGTCTGGGCTGGCTTTTTCTGACTGGATACAGAGGTCATCCACAGAGCTCTACTTTTACAGAGACTCAGCCAAGAGTAGTCAGACACGTTTGTTATAATGACTTAGTGAGCAGGGGATCGGTTAGGGTCTTCATTTGTATTTTGAAAGGCCTCTATATTTAGTAGGAGTGTTGGTTTCCTGTTTAGGATCTGTGGTTTCACATGTAGGATATTCATTCTGCATGATTGAGGTAAATGACTTCACAGTTCCTCAGACGAAGAAGCTGGGCTTGGCTGGTGTAATTTTCCTAGTGTAGACAACAGCAGGCCTGTCTACTCTGAGGATTTATTTTATTTTTTTATATTTATTTGTGTGGGTGGGTGTGCGTGCTTGCGTGCTTGTGTGTGTGTGTGCGCGTGCAAGTGTGAGTATGCATCCCTCCCTCCCTCCCTCCCTCTCTCCCTCTGTGTGTGTGTGTATGTGTGTGTGTGTCTGGCACTTGTATTACAAGGCACACTTGTGGAAATCAGAGGACAACTTGGGGGAAATCAATTCTCTCCTAGTTTCAGGGACTGAGTCACGATGTCAGCTCAGCAGTGAGCGCTTTTACCTGGTGAGTTATCTCACAGCCTCTTCTGCCCTGAGCTTTTATCCAACAGGCTCTAACCCAGTCTAACCTCAAACTCCTGTTAGCCCTCCTGTCCTCAGGCTCCCCGTGCTGGCATTGCAGGCTTGTGCTACTATGCCCGACTCTGCCTGGATTCTTAGAATCAAAAGTTCCAGGCCACCACCCTTTGCCACAGTAGACTTTGTCACGAACATGAGCTTTCGTTGACACTACACCTGAAGTTAAAGCAGCTCTGCTTCCATTAACAGTGCCACGTCTTCTGTAGCCTGGGGGTTTGAAGCCTGCCGTTTGGTGGATTTATTGAATGCTTTTGATTCTTCTCTAAGGACCGTGGATTCTGTCCAGAGTTGGGTGGCAAATAGACTGGATGTTTTTATGTGGATGCCCAATGTTTGGGTTGGCTTCAGGTCCAGGTGACATGGCCACGGTAGTGCTTTCTTGTAAATGATTGTGGGGCTTTAGTTCAATGCATCTTCTACCCATCTCTTTTGCTTCTCAGAAGAAAGAGACTTTCAGAATAGGTGCTAATGATGACAGTGATAGTCACTGATTTCCCAACAGATGTAAGTGGTGTATTTGTGTGTTGACTCCTGTGTGTCTAGACCAGGTTACCTGAGTTTCCGTATCTCCAAATTAGCAACAGAAACAACTGCTTAGGAGCAGGGCTGTGACTGAGATGCTGAGGCCAGATGGACGCTGTGTCTGGCGTTTGTCTCTGTTCTCCTAGGAAACTTCTTCTTACAGGAGGGCTTGTTGCTTTCTTCTCCTAATGTAATGGCCTTTTTCAAATCATTTAAACAGCATAGTAGCAGGATTTGAGAGTACTTTTTCATTGCTAACCCTGATGGTAGTTAGCTTTTTAGGTTTGTTTTTCCAGGGGGGGGGGGTGTGTGTGGAGAGGGGTGTTTGTTTGTTTGTTTTTGATTCAGGGGCTTGCTATAATTCCAGGATAGCTTCGAACTCACTCTGTGGCTCTATTTGGCCTTGAACTCCCTATGTGGCTCAGGTTAGTCTTGAACCCCTATGTGGTTCAGGTTAGCCTTAAACCCCTATGTGGTTCTGGTTGGTCTTGAATTCCTGCTCCTCTTTTGCAAGATTCCTAAGTGCTGGGATTGCAGTCACACAGCCCATCTCTAGCTGGACTTTTCTGTGGAGTAAATAGGTGGATATCCTCCTGTGATTCATTTCTACAATTAACCCCCGACTTTCTCTCTAGCAACAAACTAGCCCAGTGGCTTTCTCTCAATTGTTTCTGCTCATTGTTTCAATGTTTCTCCTCCTCTGCACTGAATCCGGGCTGCTCTCTGGTCCTTCTCCACAAGGTCAGGGGTTTCCAATACAAGGCGTTAGCCCAGGCCAGCTCTGACTTTTTTTCTTTCCTAGTTATTTTTACTTTCCTGTGTTCACCATATATCCTAGTGACTTTTCTATTGCTTTGATAAAACATCATGACCACGTCAACCTAGAAAAGAAAAGAGTTGGGGGGGGGCGGTTGTTATGTTTTCTGCAGGTTAGAGTCCATGAGTCCATGGCCGTCATGACGGGCAGCACTTCACACTGGTCAGGCAGGTATGGCGCTGCTGCAACATCTGAGCACTTATTCTTGACCTTCAAGCAAGAGGCACAGAAATACTGGGACTGGCTTGGGTCTTTTGACACCTCAGTGCCCACCCCTGGGACATACTTCCTTCAGCAGGGCCACACCTCTGAACACTTCCCGAACAGTTCTACCTATTGGGGACCTAGTATTTAAACGTATGAGCCTGGGGGGTCTGTTCTCATCCAAACCACCACTCTATTTAACTACCTGGGTTAGCTGTTTCCTTTTTATAACCAGAGGTTAAGATGAAAACTAGTTTGCTTTTGATTTTTCTTCATGCCCAAAGTGACCCTGAAGGATAGAACCATAAAGTGAAACCTCTCCAGAAATAACTAACCCAAGAGTTCAGTGGCCTGCCAGCCCTTTCCAGGCTATGGTTATCACACATCCAAACATCGGCACACATCGGCACGTGCGGTTCTTGGTGTCACGTGACACTGTCAAGCTTCCTGTGTCACGTGTCTAAGTTCCCCCTGTTCCTAATGGCTGCCTACTTTGTGGGAGTATTTCAGCTTACAGACGCATCTCCACCATGGACACTGGGCTGCTGCCAGCTTCCTTATTCTGTCCAAGGGCACCAAGCGCATTTTGTCGATGTGTATTAGTGTTTCCATAAAACAGGTTCTTCCCAGTGGAATGCCTGTGTTTTTGAAGACGTGCATGCCTGCTCTGATGTTGTTAGAAGTTGTTTCAGGAAGCACTGACTGGAACAACTGATGCCTTTTCCCTCACTGTGCTTGATTCTGGACGTTATCACTTCTGACAACTGAACACAGTGTCTTCTTATTTTCCTTGATTTTAACTGGGATAGATTTCTCTTGATTATTTTCTGAGTAAACGTTTAAGAATACTGGGTGTCTTTGCATTTGAGATTTCCTCTCACATTTATTTCACAGGCAGTTTCTTCTGATGGCAGGCCATCCTTCCCAAACACGGAAGTAAAATTCTCATCCAAGTTATTCCCAGGAGGAAAAACTGCTTTGTAAACTCTTGGGTTTTTTTGTTTTGTTTATTTGTTTGTTGGTTTGTTTGAGATAACATCTTACATTGTAGTGCATGCTAGCCAGGAACCCATTATGCAGCCCAGGCTAACCACCTACTCACACAGTCCTCCTGCCTCAGCCTCCCACGTGCTTTGTACATACACAAGCACCACCGTGTCCACCTTCTTTGTAAATGCTAGCTTTTGTGGCTTTTTAGTATTGCCTTTTACATGGATGTGCCAAGTGTACTTAAGTGTACCATGAGCACAAAGTTGTAAGTTTCTTTTTTTGTTAGCTTTTAATTTACGTTGTGTTTGGGAGATGGGGATGAACATGGCAGAGCACACACGTGGAGGTCAGAGGGCAACACGCAGTAGTAAGTTCTCTCCTGCTCCTGTGTGGGTCCTGGGGATTGCAGGTGTCCTGCTTGATGACAAGCTTGTTTACGGCTGGGCCAGCTTCCCGATGCCCTGTGGCATTTTCAAGAAGGAGACAATTCATGTGCAGTCGCGGGGGTGAACATGTTTCTTACCAGCCTGTCCTTACTAACTTGAATCACTTTGGAGAAAGGAAAGAAATCTTACCATTTAATTATCTTATAATAAAATATTGGTTTTGTTTGAAGTCTTTTTTTCTTGTAAAAAGACCCACACTTACCGACAGCCTCTCTGTCCTTTTAAAGTCCTCACTTCTGCCTGTTCTCTGTATCCTCACAGATTAAAAACAAAACAAACATAAGAAAAAAAAGCAGATTTTTTTCTATATGCTATACACTTAGAGCTGTTCACTGTGATGCAGAAATAAATAAGAGAACTTTTCACCTTTGGGTAGTGTGGCAAACAGACCCGTAACACAACTAACTAGGAAACTAGGAAATCTAGTAACATAAACTCTGACTGGATGGACAGGTAAGCCCCAAAGGGGCCTGGAAAAGAGAGAGCCATGCCATAAGAGGGCGTTTCTTCAATGAAACAAGCTCTGAAGCCAGATATCATGGTGCACTAGGGAGACTGAGGCAAGCGGACTGTGTATTCCAGACCATCCTGGGGAAACTGTGCCTCAAACAAAAGTCAGTCAATAAACACTTAACTGTACGTCCTGGGTCTGGGGATGTGGCTCATGGCCCTGTGGCCAGTGTTTAATCCTCAGCAGCACAACAAAGAAATCTCCAGTCCAGCCCCCAAAGGAGTGGGTTTGTTACTTGCATTACCTGGATAATGCAAGTAGAGAAAGAGCATTCAGAGAAGACAGGGCTGTGTTTAGAATTGCACCCAACACTACTGAACACTGAATACCATGTCCCCATCTCATTTCTCATTGTTCTGACAAAAGCCACCTAAGGAGGGAAGGCTTTCCTTTGTCTCGTCAGTTTAAGCAATGATACTGTCCATCATGGTGGCACTGACAACGGACATTCACCGTCACAGCACCGTTTCAAGCTTGCCGGTGTTCTCCCTAACTGCCACAGTAAATCTTCTCTAGTCTCTGGATTTTCCAGCAGTGTTTCATGTAGCCTAGGCTCACCTGCAACCACTATAATGTCCTTGAGCCCCTGATCCTCCTGCCTCCACCTCTTGACTGCTGGGATTGCAAGCTTACCCCAACAGTTTTGTTTTTTAATAGTTATCTCCTGGAACTGGAGAAATAACTAAGGGTTTAAAAGCATCTACTGCTCCTGCAGAGGGCCTGAGTTTGACTCTTAACATCCACAACAGACTCTCAACAGCTTGTATCAGATCCAATGCTCTCTTCCGGCCTCTGAGGACACACGTGTGTGTGCATGCAAGCGCATACTCGAGCGCGTGCGCGCGCGCGCACACACACACACACACACACACACACACACACACACGCACGTACAACATATACAGATAGTCACATACGCATGAATGTACATTTTTAAAAATCACCTCACATCTCTCTTCAAAGTATTTAATCTCATTGCCTTAGAGTCCTCTCCCCAACCCTCCCTTTCGCTTACATGTCTTCTTCATAGCAAATGGAACTTTAGTTGTCTGAAGTTAACTGTACATATAATCATCTGTCTATTATGTATAACACTTATATAAGATATACAAAGTTACATATTTATGAACCCTTATCTCTCATAGGCAGACTTGATCTACCATGTCAACTCCCATTTCACCAGTGCCTGGCATGTCATGGCCTGTTCATTTAATTTTTTAATTTTTCTTTTCTTTTTCTTTTGCAATGTATTCTTATTGGCAATTGATTCATAGGAGCCGTGCATGTCTATGGAGAGCAGTGGGTCATTTCCACACTCACACAATGTGTAATGACTACCTCGGGGTAACGGACAAGTCTGGTACATATCATTGTTTTGTGTTGGGGAAGTTCAGAACCCACTGTACTTGGCTTCCCGTAAGTCTTAGTGTAGCTGTTCTTATGAACTGGCTGATTGAGGGTGAGCTAGTTGGAATTAAACTTTTTAGGATGTCTTCTGTCACCGGTACAAAGCCCAGGATTCTCGGGTGTGTGCCCACGGGTCTTTTAGAATAGTTGTAATTTATTTGGTGATTTTTTTTCTTAAGTACACTGTTCAGTGTGAAGTTTATATCTAATGTGTGCTTTTGTTTTTGTTTTTACTAGGCAAGAAAACAGCATCTCGCTGGTCAAAGCGTACTGGAATGAACTCTTTACCCTTGGGCTCGCCCAGTGCTGGCAAGTGATGAATGTCGCAACCATTTTAGCGACCTTTGTCAATTGTCTTCACAGTAGCCTTCAGCAAGGTAAAAGCACACCTTTATTTTTTATGTTTTCAGGAGTATAAGAGACGTATGGCCAAAGTTCGATATCATGATGATTGTATTGATGTTTTTGACCTTCCTTTTCTGGGTAATCTTAACATTTTGTTAAATGCATTATTCATTCAAATTATTTTTAAATAAGAAAGACAATATTAAGTCTGGTGTATTTAAGTCTGAAAGGCTCAGAAGTCAAGTTTTCATCACTAAATATATGTATAAAATATAATGCCTGAGGCTGGGTTCTCAATCGGTGTCTCCAGGAGAGAATACATTTGAATGTACCAAGGACTGCAAACTTGCTTCTTACAACCTGCCTCTCAAGAATGAGTCTAACCTTAAAGGCATGAATCCCCCACAAGGCTTGCCTCCCACAATGCTGCTTTAGCATTTTAGCACACGGATTCTAACGTGTATGTTGGCGGGGACAAACCATCACATTGTATAGGTACATAAAAGTCCATGTAGATTTGCTTGTAGGTGGAAAATGATCAAATACTTCAGGGTGTGTTCTTCTCTCCCAATTCTTAAGCTATATTTTTTCCTAATAACCCGTAAGAGTCACATGATGAGTTGATTTTTGAATCAGTGCCCTAGGACCTGTTGTCTCATCTGAATAGAATGGGATGTGTGGGCACGGCGGTACCAGGAAGAACTGGTCTAGGAAGGTACAAAGTCAGGGCCACCATGGGCTACAGAGCCAGACCTTTGTGCAGTCATGGTCTCACTGTACACACCTGGCTGTCCTGGAGCATCATGGATGTCTCCTACCTCTGCCCCCTCAGCTCTCGCACTTAAGACATGGTGGTACCTGCCACCATGCCCTGCGGCAGAAAGCTACTTTAAGAGAAGAGAGAACTGGAAAGTCATAGAGTCCTTACTTTTATTTGATTTTATTTCATTTTATTTTCTACACGCTTCATCCAAGCAAGCGGAGAATAAGTAACTTAAAAACACTTTGAAAATGGCTGAGTAGTTAAAGTTCTGGTGCCTTCAAGCTCAGGAATAATTTATACATTTTTTAGTTTTTCAGCACACTTCTACTTTTCATTGTTTTCATTTGTTTTGTAATTTTGGTTATTATTAGGTTTTTTTTAAGACAACATGTCAGTGTCTTCTTGAGAGTCCCTTGCCTTCAACACCCCACAACCTACCCCACGTGCTGGCCAACAGGCATGCGCTAACTACTCATTATTCCACACCTTATCTTTCCTTTCTCCTTCCCTCCCTCCCCCTTTCCCTCTTTCCCTTTCTCCCTCCTTCCGTCTTTCCCTTCTTCCCTCTCTTCCCTCCCTTCCTTCCTCCCTCTTCCCTCCTCCCTTCCTTTTTCCTTGTTCACACAAGGGACAGAGTCTCACCTTGTAGTCCCCAGCTCAGCTAGAATTCACTGTGTAGCATAGGCGTGTATTAAGCTATGCTCCTGCCTCAGCCTCTCAAAGTTCTGTGATTAGAGGTATGAACCACCATACCTGATGGGTTTTTTTTTCTTCACAGTATTTTAAAATCATCTGCTTCTTCATAAAGGGCTGAGATTCCTCATAAATCTCACCTATGAGAAAGCTCCCAGAAAGCAGACTCACAGCCCCTGCTGGCCCCAGGTCCTGAGTCATTCTGACCAATCACGTGTTCCACTCTGCTCACGTGTTCCACGGCACACTTGGGAAAGCTGAGGTCTATGACACAGTCAGGATGTGTTTTACTCAGATCCCTGGTAGAGCAGTTATATTTTTCTCAACTTTTCTTGGGTCTTAGCAATGTGTTTTGCCCCACTTTTGTTTTTTTATTATACTAGAATTTCTAATTTTTAAAATTGAAAATTATTTTTCCTCATTATTTTTTCAAATGGTATAATAAGCTTAAATAAAACCCTCTTATAAACATTTGAGTCTTTTGTACTTTGGTTTTTTCGGTTGGTTGGTTGGTTTGGCTTGGTTTTGCTTCTTTGTTGTTATTGTTTGTTGTTGTTCTCTGTTTCTTTTGAGTCAGACTCCTTAAGTATCTAAGTCTCTTTCCCCCAAGTGTGAGGCTAAAGGTTCACACCACCACACCAGGCCTTCTGCAGTGCTGGGCGTCAAATTAGGGCTTCCTAAATGATAAATAATTGCTCTGTCAATTGAGGAACATCCTTGGCTCTTTGAACTTGGGCCGTGGTTTTGGTTTGTTTTTTGTTTGTTTTGTTTTTGTTTTTTTTTTTCCCCAGACAGATGCTTCTGCATCTAAAGGGGCATCTCAGAAGGGAATGCTGGCTTTTGGCTTTCTATTTCCTTTTCCCTGAGGGAGCACTATCAGAAGGTAATCTCTTAGCTTGGGCCCTCGTTACAGAGATTCTGAATCTGAAGCCTCAGTCTATAAAGGGGTAGATTATATTCCATACTGACTACAAAGTGAGAAGGGAAGAGTGTGAGATCGATCAAGCGTTTTCGATGGCAATCGGAAGTGTGCGTTTGTGTTTTACAGATAAAATGTCACCAGAGAGGAGGAAGTCACTGATGGAGCACATCTTCAAGCTGCAGGAGTTCTGCAACAGCATGGTGAAGCTGTGCATTGATGGCCATGAGTACGCCTACCTCAAGGCCATCGTCCTCTTCAGCCCGGGTACGGAAACACACCCTCACGCTCCCTTCCTCATCTGTTCAGTCATCTTGGCACTTTTGAATAAGGTCTTGGCCATGTAGCCCAGGCTGGACCTGCACTCTTAGCAGTCCTTCTGCCTCAGATAACCAATACAGATTACAGAGATAGTCCACCATGCCCAGGACTTGTTTGTCTGATTAATGTGTTTGATGGTGTGGAAACACCAGAGCTCTCACGCACTGCAGGTAGGAATGTGAAGTGGTGTGATTGCCAGGGACAAGAGCTCAGTACCTGCTGAAAACATTAACCATAAGGAGCCTAGGGAAATAGTGCAGTGGATAAAGGACCTGCCTTGATGCACAGCCATGCTAGCACAAGGACCCAAGCTAGAAGAACTCCCAAGAACCAATGTAAAAAGCCAGGCACAAGGTTCAGAACTAAGTCTTTTATTTAGGAGAGATGACAGAGGTTCTGTTTAGTCAACAAAATGATGGACTGGGTATTAGGTCTATCTTGCACCTTACTAACACAAATTGGTATAGTTATGTTCTAACTGTATTTTGAGAGAAACGTTTTATTTTAACAGGAAGGGTGATATGTAGGAGGAGCTAAGGTGGGAGAAGTACAGAGAGGAAGAGGAGGAGTAAGGAGAGGAAGAGGAGAAGGAGAGGAGGAGCTAGGTGATGAGAGAGAGAAAGAGAGAGAGAGGCCAGACATGGAGGCAGATGTTCACATGTCTCCACCAGTCAAAGATAGTTGATATATCTAGGTTGGGTATTAGGTTACACTTCTGATTGATATTGAGCATTACCAAACTTATAAAGCCTTTGATTAACATTTAAAAAAATGTATAAAAGCAAAAAGGAGAAGGGGGCATGGGATAGGGGTTTTCTAGGGAGGAGAAATGGGGAAAGGGGATGGCATCTGAAATGTAAATAAAATATCCAATTTAAAAAAAAAAAAAAGCCAGGCACAGCAGCTTGTACCTGCATCCCAGCACTGGGGCGTAAGAGTTGGCAGATCTCTGAAGTTCACTGGTCATTCAGTCTACCCAATTTGACAAGCTCCATGAGAGACCCTGCCTCACAATGTAAAGGCAGAGAGGAAAGTGACCTGACAGCCACCTCTGGCCTCCATGCACACATGCACACATCTGTAATAACAAGGACATATGCTACACACACACACCCAAAATTAAGCATATATTCAATTCCTATTGGCCTCAAAATGCAAAATTATATATGTACATAAAAATCTGGATGTGAATATTTGTATTGGCACCAGTCATAGCCAAAAAGTGCACAGTAGGTAATTGTCCATCACAAAAGTAATTGAAGCTGGGCTTGGTGGGATATGCCTTTAAGTACTTGGTACATAAAAGCAAGATGATCAAGATTCAAGGATAATAACCTTTTCTACATAGCAAATCTGAGGCCAGCTTTGGTTAAATGAAACCATGACTCAAAACAACACCTAAGAAAAAAGACTAGTGGAATGGTTCAGCCATTCCAGTGAAGGTGCTTGCCGCCAAGCTTGGTAACATGAATTCAAATCCCTGGGACCCACATGGTAAACGGACCTACTCTTGCAAGACTCTGGCCTCCAGAAATGCACTGTGGTTCATGTGCCAGCATACACACACACACACACACACACACACACACACACACACATACACACACACACCACACGCATGCATTCATGCAAATACATAAATGTCATAATAAGTTTTAAAAGACAGATGGGTGTATATATGTAATACATGCACACAATGGAATCGTGTTAGTATAAAATAGAGTCAAGTTTTGATGTAAGCTACAGCAGGATGAAAGCATGCTAAGTAAAAGACACTACTCATACGGGCACACCTAATAATCCCATATAGGCAAACATGAGGAAGAGTGCAAATTAATCATTTGTAGAGTCAGGGAGTGGGGAGCTGGGGACCAATTGCTACTGGTTGGCGGGTTGCTTTAGAGTCATAAAAATGTCTCACAGTTACATTGTGATGAGTATAAAACTCTGAAGACGTTAAAATCATCTAATTTTGTGCTTTAAATCTAATGTTAAGGATATCAGACGTCTACACAGAAAATCAGTAGAGCACATAGACCCATAGTGTTTGAGTTCTTAGGTCTGTCTCGTTAAGCATTATTAAAGACAGAATGTAAGGCCGTTGTTGCTGTGTTACATTCTCAGGATCGTACGGAAGCTGCAAATGTGGGAAGATGGGCCTCTCGCTTTCCTTCCAGCATCTGGTTTTCAGACAGTAAAGGGGCCTCGAACTCCTGTTTGAGACAGGAGAAGTCCACAGTCCTTGAGGGTCTGTGCCTCCACTCTATACACATTCTGTTCCTGTGTCCTAATAAATTGTCCGAGCCAACCTACTTCCTCTCAGTGGCTCAAGTAAGACAATTAGACCTTGTGCACTGTTGAGTGTCTCACACGAGCCCAGGGCTGGGACTCAGTGAGAGTGCAGGCCAAGTACTTCATGGGAGCTAATAATCAATATTTCCATTTTCACTCATTTTTTTTGTTCTGTTTGTGGCACTGGGGATCCAGCATAAGACCTTATACAGGACAGGCGATAGCTCTACCAGTGAGACACACTCAGCCCACACGTGTCTCCATTTTAGCACTACCAGTTTGCCAGTTTTATTTTTCGTTGGGTAAAACTGTAAAGTTAAGCTATAAATTGATGGTGTTACTTTCAATGTTTCTATTTTGCGAAATACGACTATCAAAATGTTTTGTAGATTATGTCATGTTCCTTCATTATGATTTGCCGATAGAGATATAAAGTGTTCATAATTCATAATTTCATAAGTACTTTTAAAGTTGGCCGTATCTGGGTGGCTCCTTGACAAACACAACCTGCAAATATTTCATGGATTATGGGTGCTTTTAAATTTAGCCTTTTTGGTTATTTTATGTTGTTGAAAGCAAAATGGTTAAAAAAAAAAAAAAAACTAAACAAAAACCATTACACTGCTTTTGAGAAAAAAATTATTAGTAGCACACGGTGGTCTGGTTTTTATTAGATGTTACAATAGTTACTATTGGCTACAACACACTGCTGGTGTATTCAGTAAGTATTTATGGAATAAAAGAACAAAACGTTGTATGTGGGACTTCTCTGTCAAATCTGATCCTCTATTCTCTGTCTCCCTGTCCTATGAATTATTAAAATAGCATTCAGAACTGGAATATCTATATTTCTTTATGTCTTAGATCACCCAGGCCTGGAGAACATGGAGCTAATTGAGAAATTTCAGGAAAAGGCTTATGTGGAATTCCAAGATTATATCACCAGGACATATCCAGATGACACATACAGGTACCCCCAAGCTGTGACTATTTAATGCAATTCATTTAAGGGGTTTGTATTTGTTTTGAGGTAGGGTCTCAGGTAGCTTACACTGGCCTTGGACTTGCATGTAGCCACGTATAGCCTTCAACCCCAATTCCCCTGCGTCTGCCCGATTGCTAGGATTATACATAGGCATGTGGCACCACTCCTGATCTAAAAGCTTTTTAGTACATCTATTCTATCAGTAATTTTCATTTTAAGAGTAATTTAATGTTTTAGTTAACCATGACCTTTGAAATGGGTAATATTTTTGAAGGCCATAATGGGATTGTGGAAATAGCTTAGTGTTAGAACTTGCTTAGTATGTGTAAGGTCCTGGGTGGTCTCCTCATCACTACCAAGGTTCCAGGGCTTCAGGTCAGTGGTAACACACATAGAACAAGGCTCTGGGTGTGGTCTCCCACATAGAGGGGGAAAAACCAGCTCTTAACAGGTGTCACCTGTAATAGCTAATGAGCGCTCGCTCTAAATCAGTGGGTCGCGACCCCTTGGGGAGTTAAATGACCTCTCACAGGGTTCACATTATCAGATATCCTGCATATCAGATATTTCTATTATAATTAGTAATAGCTTAATTAACAAAACATAATTACAGTTATGATGTAGCAACAAAATAATTTTATGCTTGAGGGTCACCTCAACACGAGGAACTGTTATTAAAAGATCACAGTATTCAGGAGGTTGAGAACCACTGCTTTAAAGAGAGAGAGAGAGAAACTGTCCCAAGGATGCAGGATTGTCAGAGTCCAACCTTGCCCAGGCAGGTGAGCTGTAGACCCCAACTTTTCAGATGAAATAATTATATTCGTAAAAAGAGAGGGGAAAATGATACATCAAAACACTCTTAACTAGTATGTAATTAACTTTAAAACATAGTTTATGATAATTCTTCCAAGTCATTTCTTTGTTGTTGTTCTTTGGGGTGGGAGGGAATTTTCCTGTCTTATTTTTATAAAAACAGCAACCCACCTCTGGAGGAAAAACAGTAGATCAGAATGATTAGGAATATAGGTTTTTGATTATACATAGATAATGCCATGCTTGCTGGGTATTTTTGTTTGTTTGTTTTTGCTTGCCGGGTTTAATGTCTGAGTTTCACTTGCCTTACGATAATACTGTGCGCTTCTGAAAATTCTACTCGACATCTCTATGCGTGGTTTCAGTTACCTGTGGTCAGTCTCAGACAAAAAATATGAAACAAGGAATCCCAGAGATTAAGCAGGCAGCATGTCTGTCGTGTTCTCTTATTTTGCCCCGCCTTCGATTGGCTCCCCCTCTGCCCAGCATATCCCTGAAGCACTGACTGCTCGTGTGTTCAGCAATGGCCGTCCACCTTAGCTGTCAGGTGTCTCTGTGTGGGGATGTGATTTCAAAAAAATAAGAGTCGTTGAACCTCCTGTGTTCTGATAACATAAAGCATTGTTCTTACCCTCTGCAGTGGATTGGGAAGCTGTTCTCGAGCGCACCTAGCCCGTGGTTTAATACTGTAGTCCCGGTTCTTGCAGCCATGCAGGGACGGCGTGGCATGGCAGTTAGAGCAAGGCTTTCCTGTGGAGAGGGCAGTATGCTGTAGACGGCAGCCCTGCCACCCTAAGCCTTGGCATCCCCAAGCGCTCGTCTTCATTCTTGAAACCTTGATCTCTATTATCTCACACGGATGCTTTTCTTACCGCTCAGTTTCTTTTGACTTCGCCTGTCTCCTCTTCCTTTCAGGCTGTCGAGATTACTTCTCAGACTGCCGGCCTTGCGGTTGATGAACGCCGCCATCACTGAGGAATTGTTCTTCAAAGGACTCATCGGCAACGTACGAATCGACAGCGTCATCCCGCACATTTTAAAAATGGAGCCCGCAGATTACAACTCTCAAATAATTGGTCACAGCCTTTGAAAGCTGAGGTCACCCTGCTATGAACTAAGTTTACTGTTCCTTCTCGGGACACAAGAAACCAAATGGAACTGTTGCTTCCAGGGCATCTGCAAATAGTATCTTTAAGAGTAACCAAAACTGAAAGTATTTTTCTTTTGGATTCCTTAAGAAGAATTTAAGTGACCGGGCAGGGGTCAGGAATTATACTACCCTGTCTGTTTTATAGGAATGAATAAAAAATGGTACTGAGCTGTTCTTGGTGAGGATGATACCTAAGACTATCTCCTCCTGACCATCTACACTAAGCTTTCTCTTTCTATTTTATAAAACAAATAAACTAGTCTTTCCCCCCCTGAATTGTGTTCTCTCCCTGTTTAATTCCATTGAGCTAGTACACTGTAATAATGAGTTTTCTAAGCAGAAACTTCTTACATCTTACTTATCCATAATCATTTTAGTTACCGGGTCAAAAGTTATTTTATGCTCAATTATATAATGACAATATTTGAGCTATAGGAAGTAAGAAATGAACATATATATATTTTTTGGCTTTTATAAACATCAAGGTGCCCTTTAGCATATAACACTCTCGTTGCTGGCAATGGGACATAAGCCATTTGTAGTTTCTTTTTTTAGTGTAGTAGATAATTAGTTATAAGCACTTTTATTCATTTTGGTAGAAAATTAGTCTTGAGAATGAGACGGGGATCCTGTTTTAAAATTTGGGGTTTACTGTGTTTTATACATAGTACAGGCTACCCCCAGGATGTGTTAGTATTTTAGACTGGATATTAAAATAGTTGCTTTTTTCATTCCACGGAAAGCATCTATCCTCTTCTCAGATGGGGGTTCCGCTTCTCTACCCTCCCCTGGCCTTTAGCCATTTTTATGGGGTCCTTTAAAAAGACTCACCAAGTTTGTTAAGTAATGCGATTATCAAAGCCAATAGGGTTCCAAGGTGAGTTAAATAATTCAATTGCTAATTTGTGAAGGCAAAAGCATCTGCACTGATTCTTTTCACTGCAGAGTCGAGGAGAGCTGCTATAACGACCTCAAGTTTCACTATTTGCTACAACCAAAGCATTTTCGACTCCTCAGTCTTCCACGCCAGTATGACAGGCCATCAGTGGTTCTTTGTACTGATTTTATAATGGATTCCTTTAGTAAATCTATTCATCTCTTTGTTGGTATTCTCCCCCATCTCTCCTCTTCCCTTTCTTCTCTCTCCCTCTCTCCCTCCCTCCTTCTTTTCCACGTCTCTGTTTTGTTTTCTTGAGACAGGATCTTGCTACCCAGCCCAGACTGAACTCAAGTTTGCAGTAATCTTCCTGCCTCCAACTCCCCATTGTTGAGATTATAGACATGCACCACACGCTGATATTTATTTTTAAAACACAGAGATTTTATTGCAGCTAGAGTACATTCTTTATTATTAATAAAGAGTTTTGCTGAATTTTTCTATGGGGGTGGATTTTACTACTAATTGTAACAAAAAGTTTAAAAGTGTAGTCTTGCAAATGTTACCAACTTACTACGCGGGCTTTATTTCCTGTTTCATTTTGTCAACAGCTCTATTTATAATAAGCTGCTGGGGAATACTATATCGAGCATAAAATGCTCAAACGAAATATTTCAGTAAGGCATGTGTAACCTGCATCTTAACACATCTGTAGATGACGATGTCATATCACAGTGTCAAAATGGTAGCCCCTTTGATACTTTTTATCATCTCAAGATAATAAGCCAAGGATTCACAAAAAAAAATAAATAAATAAAATAAAGTGTCCTAATGGTTATTTCTTTGAGATATTTTTCCTGATGAAATTTGTAGTTACATTGGGAAGTCTTTTTGAAACTGTATTAAAATGTGACTTGCATTACAAATGTCTGAATCCTGTCAATGTATTTTATTTCAATGACGTATTTATTTGGCGTTTGGATGTCTTCCACATCATAGGGCATCCCAGTGGGAGAGCTTGGGCTTAGCTTGGCATTTACAAGGCCCTAGGTTCAGTCCCCAGCAGTAGAAGGAAGAAAATCATATAAGCATTTTAAGAACAAAAATAATGATAAGATGGCTTAGAGGGTCAGAGTCCTTTCTGTGAAAGCCCAGCTACCTGAGTTCAGTCTTTTTCCTTTGAGCTCCACACACACCCTATGGCACATACATGGTCCCCCTTACACACACACACACACACACACACACACACACACACACGGACTTCAAGATTATATAAACAAAGATAACCTGCATCGATAAGAATAAGTACATAAAGCATGCAGAATGTAATTATCCAGTTTATTGTTACATATGTGTACCAATACTTTTATATGTACATGTACATATAAAAACTAGTCATCAAGAAGCAAGAGAATCAAGTCTCGATAATAGTCAGGGAGGTAGGCAGAAGGTGCAAACAGAAGGATAGAGAAGGGGCTTCAAAACTATTGACAGTATGTCAAGAGTCAATGGTTTTGCAGTTAGCCACCCCAGACCTACAAGTTGGAAGTGTGCATTTTCATACGACTGTATAATACGGACAGAGGTTGTCAGGGACACCTGTCTCCATTCAGTCAGAACAGGGTTCTTGCAGAAATCATGAATTTAAATCTTTGTAGTCACTAAGTGTTAGTGGCTCTTAGCTGGGACTTGCAGTGGGACAGAAGCCAGGGCATGCCAAGAGTCCCTCTGTTCTGCCACTCATGGCTTACTAGCTGCGTTCTAAGGGGAAGAGCCGGAGGATAATTTGCCTTCTTTCCTGCTATCAGAAGTCTCCTGTGACTCTCCTGCATTCTGGTCATCAGAAAAGATTTGTGCTGTGAGGGATATGTAAAAAACACAAGACTCGGGAGCAAAATAGAGATAACTCAAAAGTCCATTGTTACAGCATCAACAATGTTCAAATTTCTAGTACATTATCATCTCTCTAACACTGTGTGTGTGTAGGGTGGGTATTGGACTCCTGTGCACTGTTTATGGGACAAAACCATGGTACAAACATGGCAAAAAGCAATATAATTATTCTTTAAAACTTAGAATTACCATATGATGCAGAAGTCCCACTTCTGGGTATATGTCCAAATGCTTAAGAAACTGGATCTCAATGTTTGCATACCCATGTTCTCTGGCACATTGTTCACAATAGCCAAGAGATGAAAGCAATCAAAATTACCATGACAAAAGAGTGGATATAGAACATTTAATACATACACACATGTGATGTAATTTATTATTCAGTCAAAAAAAAAAAAAAAAACAACAACCCCAAAACAAAAACAACAACGACAAACCAATGATCCTAGGGCTGGGGCGATTGAGTGGGTAAAGTGCTTCTTGGATTTCCAGAAACCAGACAAGCCAAACATGGTTGTGAGAGTGTGTGCTTGGGGCAGAAGGCAGGGATGGAGTTGCAGACAAGGGGATCCTGACAGCTCCCTGCCAGGCAGTCTAGACAAATTTCAGGTTCAGATTCAGTAAAACCCTTGTCTCTAGAAATAAAGTGGTGGAGCTGGGAAGATGGCTCAACAGTTAAGAACACTGTCTGGTTTTAAACACCAACTTGGTTGTTCACAACAGCCTGTAGCTCCACCCCAGAGTTCTGTGTTCCTCCTCCGGCCTCTGAAGACACTGCGTGCATGTACTGCATGTACATACATTCAGGTACTTACATAAATATAAAAAAAAATTTAAAAATAAGGTTAAGAATTTTGGCCGCTCTTGCCAAGGACCTGAGTTTGATCCTAGCCTGACTTGCAAGTGTGAGAAGCTGAGTTACATCTTGAACCCCATGTACCAAATGCGGGTATGGTGGCACCTTTGTAGTCTCAGTGCCAGGGAAGTGGAGGCAGGCGTATCTGTGAGGTTTGCAGTCTTGCCAGCCTTGTCTACTTGACACGTTCCTATTTTTAATCTTTGGTTTTATTAATCCTAGTTTCCTCTTTCTCTCTTCCTTCCTTTCTTTCTTTCTTTCTTTCTTTCTTTTTTTAATGGTTAGGGGTTTGCTAGTTTTGTTTATTATTTTGTAAAGCACTACCCCTGTGATGGAGTCTACATAGTGTCTATGCTTACACTTTGAATATTAATCTTGCTACTATTCAATAACAAATCCTTGAGGTATTTTACTTAATTGTATTCTTTGCGATTCCTCATTACCCATCTACCAACACACCGACGCTTAATAAATTCAGAATCATACGCACTCTGTATTAAATGTACAATACCGCTTGTGGGGGGCAGTAATGCATTTCTTAGCTTCTAGTGCTATAAGGAATTTTTGGGATGAGAGCCATCGTTGTCTGAAGGAAGAAACTTGTTTCTACAAGAGAAACTCCCATCTGGGGAAGCGTTGCTTGGTGTATTTCCCACCGCAGGGTCGCTTTCTGGGTACAGCCTCTGAAAACATTAAACAATTTCACCTTCAGGAAGACAGCAACCTGTGCGTTACAGTAAAACCTAGAAACACCTCCCTACACGACCTACAGCTCCGCGCATGCGCAGAGCGACCTCCGCGGCCCTCTCGTGAGCAGGAACCTCCAAACGACGGTTCCTTGCGTCCAGTCTTCCGCCCGGCAGATTTTACTCGGAGCACGGAAAGGGCGGACCATGCAGATGAGAATGGAGCTGGTGCAGGTACTGAAGCGTGGCTTTCAGCAGATCACGGGCCACGGCGGCCTGCGGGGCCTCCTACGGGTTTTCTTCAGGTAGGAGGCCAGAGCTAGATGCTGGGTCTCTGGGGACCGACCTCCGCTGGCTGCTTCCCTGGAAAGGGGCTCAGATTAGATCTCCTTGGAGGTCCACTTGTCAAGGACGACAAGTTCAGTCCCAGTGTTGAGTTCCTTGAACAGGCGTCTCTGAGTCCAGCTCAGCCCCTAGTGACGGAGCTGTGACGCAGTAGCTGGGCTGCTCCGGACCGAGTCCTGGGGTGTAATGAGGCTTAGCATAGCAGCTGCTCTACCCCCATGGTGACCTTGGGCAAGTTTTCCTTTGCACTGTGTACAGTAAGAAGTTGAAGGAGGCGATCATGTCAGTCCTGATTATCCCCATACGCAGCAGCAAATCCAGGGAACCACTTGAACACTCGTAGTACACTGAATAATCCAGGGGACACTCGTAATACAAAGATGATGAAGTACTTTGACTCCCTGAAGGTTTTGCTAACGTAGTGTCTCTGGGTGCCTGGCTAATAGTAGATCCATGGACCGTGGCTTGAAGGTAGCGTTTTAAATGTAATCTAAGCATGTCTGTTGCGTTCGTTCCCCTCACCTGCTTCTGGAACAACACAGGAGACTCCAGAGCTCTTTACCGGAAAGTTGGTTCATGAGCATTGAGTGGCAAGAGACTTCTGCTGAAGGCTAGCAGTGTACAAGCAGCCAGCATCTCCAATAGCTCCTTGTTCTTGTAGTCGATGCAGCAGTCGGTGGTACTTTCTCTTTATTTCTGATTTTGTCTTGAACAGTGAATCATTCTGAGATGCCTTGTTTTGTTTTTTTTCCTGTGTACTTAAAGGTCAAATGATATAAGGCTTGGTACATTAGTGGGAGAAGACAAATATGGAAACAAATACTATGAAGACAACAAGCAATTTTTTGGTGAGTGGAGTATTTTTTATTATATATATATCATTGGGGTTGGGATTCTGAGTCTATTTTTGATATCATGCATGAGCTGACACAGAGTTACGTTGAAAGGGAAACTCAATGGGAAGTTTAAAAGATGGGCAGATGAGATGGCTCAGCCAGTTTGAGCACCTGCTACCATGCATAGTGACCTGAAATAGACCCTTGGATGACCTCATACCTCATCTTTCAGGTGAAGAACCAAGCCATCTATCTGTCAGTTCAGACTATTTTGTAGAAGTATGTAAGCCATATTTACGTTGGTGCCCCAGAAGTTTACATCTTATTCTACAACCATAACACTTTAAACACAAATGGTAGAACTTTTAGGCTTTGGTCAGATTTTAAGAAATCTGAGCATTGTGGCTCCTGTGGTCCCAGCACTCTGAAGGCAAGGGCAAGAGAATTGCCAAAGGTTTGAGGCTAGCCAGAACATCTTGGACTGCAGAGAAACTTTATCAAGCAAAAACCAAAAGACAGATTTTCATAGATGAAGCAACCAAGGCTCAAAGAAATGTCTTTGCCAAAGAGACTTGATCATATGACAGAAATGGCAACAGAGCCCCAAGGAGATATTCTTTCTACTCATTGTTTTGTTGTTAGGAATTAAAGTAACTTTCCTTTTCCTTCTTCTTTCTTCTGCTCTCATACTAAAATATATTTATCTTTACTTTTGCTAATTATTAAAATGATACATAGAATGGCAAATATTAAAATTTGTCATATAAAGTTAAAGGCGAAAGCTGAGCTGAAAATATTAAGTGGTTCTGTGACTTTCCTTTTGTGCTCAAGGCCCCAGAGTATAAGTATAGGGATAAAGAAGAAGGTGGAAAGTGACTGTCGTGACTTTATCTCTTTTTTTCTAAAAGTTTTTAATCAAATGCATTTGCTTACGTATTTTTATGCGTGGGTGTTTGAGTGCTGGGGTGCACATTCGTCAGAAGACAACATGTGGAAGTCAGATGGCTCTGTGATTAAGAGCTCTGGCTGCTCTTGCAGAGGCCTTGGGTTCAGTTCCCAGCACCCACATGGCAGCTCACAGCTCTCTGTAACTCCAGTTTCAGGGGAATCTGATGCTCTCTTCTGGCCTCCAAGGGCACCAGGCACACATGGGGTGCACATACATATATATGCGCAGGCAAAAACATAAAATTTTTAAAAATTAATCTTTAAATAAATATAGAAATAGTCTAAAAACAGATTCCTAGAAGTGGAGTTGCCAAGTGTGAACATGAGCTTTCAACAGAAAACTATTTCATTTTTATAATGTTGAGATAAGTATTTCATTTTATGGGTGTGACTGTATGTCTGTGTGCCACATTCGTGCTTAGTGTCCATGGAGGCATCAGATCTCCTTGAATTGAAATTGCAAATGGCTCGGAGCCATCGTTGGGTGTTGGAAACTGAACATAAGTCTTCTGCAAGTGCTCTTAACCGGAGCCATTTTTGCAGTCTTGACTTTCAACATTATATAGGTATGTATGTATGTATGTATGTATGTATGTATGTATGTATGTATGTATATATATACACAGAGAGAGAGAGAGACTGATTGATTGCTAAGGACCAGCTCTGTCATAGTACAGCATAAATCTGTTGCCAGGCCCTAATCTGTGAAACCTTTCCCGTGGTCCACTCCATCAACCTTGACTGTCCCTTGCCTCGTTGGATTACAGTTCATGTGTAGTTATCCATTCACCTCTTTTTTGTGATGCACGTTTTCTGTGCTGCTCAGTGTGACCTTGAATTTAGCCATCCTGCCAATGGGCCTAATGGAGACTGTGAGCGCTTTTGGGGAGTGTGTGTGTATATGTGTGTATATACTATGTTGGGTGTGTGTATGTCGTATATGGTGTGTATAGTATATGTGTGTGTGTCTGTGTGTACTACGTTGGGTGCATGTTTTTGTTTAATATGTGATGTGTATATGTAGTATGTGGTATGTGTAGTATGCACATGTA
>JANHMN010000021.1:16179159-16193155 GCA_030674055.1 Rhabdomys pumilio
TTTTTTCCTTCCACTGGCCTGAACTCACCAAGTAGGCGGGGCTGGCCCAGCCAGTTTGCCCCAGGGATCCACCTGCCTCTGACTGAGTTTGTGTTACATGTGCCTACCACCACGCCTGTTGTTCATTTATTTATGTTCATTTAATGTGAGCTTTGGGGATCAAACTCATGCCTGTGTGCTTACAAGGTAAGCACTTTCTGGACTCGTTTTCTCCCCGCCCTGGAAACAGTTTTGGAAACAGTAGCTAGCTCATCTCACAGAGAGCTCATAAATGGTAAGGCAGCCATACTGTTTGGTGCCGGGAACTGCCCTCTTACCTACCCACCACTTATAATCCCCACCTGTTACATACGATCCATACATTCCCAAAGGAACGCAGTGTTCCTTATGGATTTAATGTGTGCTGTTGTGAGTACATTTTTGCTTTGGTCCCTGGAAAACTTTCTTTTCTGGGATTCCCTGGGCAGACAGGACCAGGTGTGCCTCCCTCTGCTTACTCTGTGTCAGATGTTGGGAAGAAGCGAGGATTCTCCATGGTGAAAGGGCTGTGAGTACAACTCCCAGCTCCATCCCTGTTCTGGGATGGAGCTGGCTTCACAGTGCAGCAGGAAGTCATCCCTCGGACACGCTGTTATGTTAGAACAAAATGATGCTGTCTTCACGGTCTTATGTGCATATGCTGCAATACCTTATCTTCTCACTTCTCCCTCGAAGGCCGTCACCGATGGGTCATGTACACCACCGAAATGAATGGCAAGAACACGTTCTGGGACATGGATGGAAGCATGGTGCCTCCTGAGTGGTAAGCTAAGCCAACGCGGTGTTGACAGGCAGTAGTTACTTCACAATAGAAGAAAGGCATTTACTAGTGAGGAGAGTCTGCTTCGGGACAGTGGTCATAAATTACTCCACAGCTTCAGTGGCTTGAGACAGCAACCACTCCTTTTTTCACACTCTGTGAGCCAGGAGCTCTAAGCAAAACAAGATGGCTATCTCTGCACTGAGATGTTTGGGGCCTCAGAATTCTAGACTCATCTGAAGATGCGTTCAGCTACCAGCCGGCAGCTTGTGAGTGCTAGACACCAGCTGGGACCACGGCTGAGGCTCTGGTCAGGCCTGCACGCCTGTGGTTCTTCAGGTGAGTGCTTGAGAAAAGACAAGCAGAAGCCATATGGCCCTGAGACCTGATCTTAGAAATCATGATCACTTCCATCTTCTGTGCATGGAAATGATTAGATTAAAGTGGTGCCCCCGTTCAGCCTGAAGGCATGTTAAGTGATGCGTGAGCACTCATGCAATATATCATGATGAGGTAATCTAGGGGAAGGCAGCATGCCACCCTACCACCTATGTGAGTGAAGGGAAGATACACAGAAGTCCAGCCCTGACATCTCTAGCAGTTTGAACTCAGGCGTGTCTGTCAGCTTCTTTAGGATTGGGTTTCTTCATCTATACAGTGATAGCCCTAAAATTCCCTCAAGTCTCTAAAACCTCAGTTTTCAAAATACACATGTTTTGAAACCAGAACAAAAGTTTAAATGCTGTCATACAGTATTTTAGAGCCAAAGTACTTGTATCTTCTTTTTTTATTTTATTTTATTTTATTTTATTTTATTTTATTTTTTGATTCTTGAAATAACAAATCTGAAAATCCTTTCCAGTTAGCCTAGAAATTTTCATTTAAGAAAATTTAAAAAATAAAAACACAGCTAGAAATTGCTGGTGTGAGCTTGGAATCCTGCCTACTTAGGAGGTCATGGCAGGAGAGAGCACCAGCCTGGGCAGGAGATTGGGGGATGGCTCACTGGCTGAGTGCTCACCCCGCGGGATTACTTCACAGTACACTCTTGAATTCTAAAGACCCCCGGAAACCAGGCATGTGGTGTTAGCGGGTGAAATGCATGGTGAGACAGGGAGTGCTCTGGCCTGCCATGAGCTGGACACGCAGACTCCACTAGGAGAGTGGCAGCCCCATTCTGCTTTGCCCTTCGGCAAGAATCCCACCAAGGCTTTCCAGATAGTAGTTTTTCTAAAGGAGTATATTTATTTATATTTCTTTGTGAGAGTTCTTGGTTTTCCGACTTTAACTTTTTGTAGCAATTTAAGTATACCCAATAAAATGTTCGGTTGTGATGGAAATGATCTAGGTCTGCACAGCCTAGTACAGTAGGCACGCCTGGCCCCACGCACTTGCCAGTCTGGCTGATACAACTAAGACAGTGAGTCTTCTTTTCTTTTTGAACAGGGCTTCGTCCTGTGACCTAGGCTGGGCTGGAGCTCATGTGCTCCTCTCCTGGCTCAGCTTTCTAGGTACTAAGATCTCGGATATGAGTTAACCTTTTATTCATGCATCCAGCCATTTATTTTATCAAACTTAAATAGGCTACTCGATTGGGCATACAGTTTTCAAAAATGCTGTTGGGAAACAGGCTTCCAGCATCTTTTCCTCATGAGTAGTCTTTCCCCTGGGCCAGTACTTGAACTAACTGGGAGCACTAGTACTTTTGCAGGAAGTTCCTGGTTCTTCTTAGTGGTAAGCAGCAGTGGCTAGGAGGTGGTGCCTCCTGGCTCGCTGGGATGCTTTACGGGGAATAAGCCTTGGCTCTGTTAAGGTCTGAGGAGCTCTGCAGGTCTTGAGCTGCAGGTTCTGGATAAAGCAGTTGGCTGTGGTAAAGGACCCTGAGTCCACAGCCTCAAGGTCAAGCATGGAGATGCTTTCTGTCACCAGACTGCTGTAGAGCTCAGTAGCAGAGTGCTTGCCTAGGACAGGCAAGGCTGTGCTCAGTCCACAGTCACTGACTGAGGAATAGACACGAGTCTGTTAAAGTAGCAGAAGAGACTGCGTGAGAGTTGTGTTGGAAGGTGACAGTTTCCTTACAAGTCCGATTGGACCACAGGTTGGTCAGGGTGTCACAGAAGGCGGACCATGCCTTTCCCGTAGTCCTCTGCCACGTGGCCTCCAGTCTGGATTTATCTCCTTATTAATTATAACTTCTGTCAGTTCATTAAGGTGTCTGCCAGGTTCCTCCTAAAAAAGAAATTACTCATTTTCTCTCTGTAATCAATTAGAATTTTGTGAAGAATATGTTGAACATTCATATTCCATTTACATTTTTAATCTATTTATGTTAGTATCAATTCCTGTTTGAATGAGTGGGTTATAAGCAGTTTCTATAATTTGTTCTTTTATTGCTTAAGTTGGGCTTGGTTTCAGTCTTGGGAGCCCATTTGGAATGCCTTTTGGATGCTTTTGAAATGAGCCATTCTTCCTAGAGCTCCCTTGCTCTATGATGCCAAGTGTTCCTTTTTCACTTCGTGGTTTCTGTCTCAGCTTTGCAGACAATGATCTCTGTCAGGGAGATGGATTAGGGCATGCCGTCAAGCCTGACGCCCTGTTGGGGGCATGAGGTTCAGTCCAGGCGGAAGGAGGCTGAAGAGCCTTGAGGTCAGACATTTTGCTGTAGTAGTTTTGCTAGAAGATAAAACCTGAGTGGGCCCTGAAGCCTATGGGACAGTGATTGGAAAGCCATGGAAAGTCAGCCTAAAGGCTGGACATGAGTGTCATGAGGGGGTTGTATTCCTGAGACAGCCAGCTAGAGGTAACCTCAAGGGGAAAGGTCTTGAAGGAAATTGAAAGTGGTACCTAGTAACTGAGAATCTTGGGAAAGCCAACCTGACTTAGGCTGGTACAGACAAAGCTTCAGTGGTGTCAGTGTTAGAGCAAATGAGCCTTGGCATTCCTGTAAGACAAAGTCCATGACTCTTCTCTCTTCCTGTAAAGGCAGAGAGAGATGAGGAAGCCAGGGAGAAAATGTTTGAAGCCAGCAGAGATCGGTTTATGAAGTTTAAGGAAAGAAGGCGTTTCTGTGATGGAACAGTCACTTGTGACACAGCAGGTGTCACAGAGTAGAAGCTGCAGCAGATTACCCAGGACATCAGCTGAGATCACTGGTGAAGCTGGCCATGCCAAATGAGTTTCAGGGTAGATGAGCCAGCCTGATACCGGAAAAAGATTCCTCTACACGGGGGTTTCAGAGCTAGAAGTGAGTTGAGACATCAGCGCCTGTTCTCGGGGTTCAAAGGGTGACTCTGCTTGTCAAGGCTAATGCAGCTGATGGCTTCAGGTTAAAGTCAGTGCTCGGAGGAATTTGCTAAAACCTGTGGTCTGTGCGTGGGATGACAAAGCAGAGGCAGCAGCACTGCTGTGTACAACTGATTTATTTTTGTCTCTGTGGAGGCTAACTGCTCACAAGTAAAGATCCTTCCCAGTATTGCTACTGACTGACAACACTCACTGATTGCCCCGAGGGAGATGGACAAGGAAATTACAGTCCCACCAACACACATCCCTCGTGTAAACTCCGGATCAAGGAGTAATCTGACTTTCAAGACATTATTTACACAATATATACAGAGTACTTATAGCTACTATGTACAAGATTCCCCTGTTGGATGGAAGCAGTTAATTGAAAACCTAGGAAGGAGACTCCATTGAGAAAACTGCTGAGAGCAGTAATGGGTCATGAGAGGGAATAAATGATCATCGTTGACTCCAGGCCTCGAGACTGGCCTTGAGGGTTCAGGACCCCAGAGGGAGCGGTGACTAAAGGTGTGGCCAAACAAGCAAGAGAGCTAGACTTAGAAGTCGAGCCTGAGACACTGCTGGGACTATGAGGAGTGAGAGAGGGAGAGAGGGAGAGGGAGAGGGGGAGGGGGAGGGAGAGGGAGAGGAAGGAGAGGGAGAGGGAAAGAAAGGAGAGGAGAGGGAGAGGAAGGAGAGGGAGAAGGAGAGGGAGAGAGGGAGAGGGATTGAGAGAGTGTGTTTTTGGTGATGATGCTGTGAATATTGCTGAGATAGTAGTGAAAGATTCAGGTTGTTGATAATGCAGTAGCATGGTTTGAGAGGGATGGGTCTTCTGAGGGTAAAATGCCATCAACTGCCCCAGATACTATGTGAAAATTCCTTATGGAGGACTCAACTGATGTGGCAAACTTTGGTGTCATTTTTAAGTGTTCTTTTAAGAAAATGCCAGGAGCTAGAGAGATGGCTGAATGGCTAAAGTACTTGTGGGAGCCTGAGGAGCCGAGTTTCGATCCCCAGCACACACGCAGAAAGCCCAGTGTGCTGTCTGCACCTGTAGTCCCAGCGCTGGGTCACAGTCAAGAAAGTGCCAGACTTGCTGGTTGGTCAGCCTAGCTCCAGGTTCAGTGAGACCCTGTCTCAAAAATTAAGATAGTAAGTTTAAGATAAAGGCCTTATATCAACTTCTGGTCTCCACGTGTATTGCTTCATGGGCACATGTACCAGCATGTATGTTCATGTGTGTATACACACAGACACACGATAAGGAAGAGAAATTGCCAGGCTAGAGGTGTAGCTCTGTGGTAGAGTCCCTACAGAAGAGACAAGACTTCAACAGCAAAATGATTCAAGATGGCTAGTAACTTAGCAACAAAGTATTGTAAATGAGGGTGTGTGTAGTTGGGGGCATACTGCTGCAGGTGGACTAGATGCCCCAGTCATGTACGCTTAATCTTTTCCCGCATAAGGCTGTGAAGACCAGAAGGCTTCCTGTGACTCAGTCACTCTCCTTACCGTGCCATGGAGCCCTAGTGTTTTATAGTCCCCATCTTGTCTCCTGCCTAAAACCACGAGTTACATTCACATCTCCCCCAGTCTGCGTCAGTGTCTTCTCCTTGCTGTACCTGCTTGGGTAATTCTTTGTATGGAGTGAGTGCTTCCACGCTAGTCCCCGTAGACTCACCTCCCATGTGAACTTCCTCCTTACCCCAGTTTGCCTCCAACACCTACACATGGTTGCTCTATTGTTAAGGGCACACACACACACTCCCCTCCCCCTTAACATGAATTTTCTGACTGACCTTGCTGGGCTAGGTGCCAGCTTGGACCCACCTTTTTTTAATTTTTTTTTTTTAAGTTAACATATAGAACAGTGAATTTCACTTTGATATTCTCATACATATCTATAATAACAGTTTGGTCATATTTTTCCTCTGAGCTTGGCCTCACTTCATGGCTTTTGTATTCTGGTTTCTGTGTAGATTCAAGGAAGAGGATGAGGCATTAGGCTAATGCCTCAAGGAAGCTGCCGTGCACTGTTAGTTGTTTGGCAGGAGGTAATAGTAGACGAGCATGCTAGTGATCCAAGCTGCAATTTAGGGCTGTGTTAGTTGTCAGTCACGGGGCACCAGTTATCAAGTAGGCTAACACAGCAAACAGTGGCTTGCACTTTTTGTTAACAATTGGGTGTTTCCCCTGAGTGCCTCTGCTCCAGGCCTTCCCAGAGCTATAGTGGTGGTGCCATCCGGAGCTGTAGTCAGTCTTCACCTGGGAGGCTACACTGCCACAGTGATAGGGGCCCTTTTGCACAGGGATAACTTAAGACTTAGCAGCTAGCTTCCCCGGAGCCAACAGTTTAGAGAGGAAGCAAGTCCTCTCTAGGTAGAAGCCAGGCTTTTAGGAGTAAGCCAGCTAGTTCCACCCTGCTCTAACAATGGGCGTTGCACAAGGGGGCAGATCCAGAGAGGGGAGTCCTCCTGGCCTGGAGTAGGGAGCCAGCTAAACCCTCTTGCTCCTAAGTTGCTTTTTCACTAGCAACAGGAAACAAAACCGGGGCATATGTAAAACTTATAAATTAAAAGAAAAAGAAATGTTCACTAAGGAGCTATGCTCTAGTGAATTCTACGTGGCGGTACATATCTGTAGTTCTAATGCTCCATAGACAGAGAGAAGCATGGAAAGTCTGAGGCCAGCCTATACCATATAGCAAGACTTTGTCTCAGACAACAACAAAAACCTGTTCTGACCATTTGCCCATTTTAAAATTCTGATTACCTGCTTTTGTTGTTGTTGTGTCTTTTATTTCAAGGTCTTTGATCTGTGTTACTGGAAGTAGAGTTACCAAGGTAGGAAAGACAGAAGAAGGCTTGGGCAGTCAGGAAGTTCCCTTTTTCAGGCCCAGCTGTGTCTGGAGAGTAACCGTTGAGAACACTCATTGGCAGTCAGGATAGTGATTGTTGCTAGAGACAGGAATCCCCTGGGATTTTCGTTCTAGTTAGTGTAATTTAAAAGAAGCCAACCTTCGGCAACATGGCTTGCTCCCTGCTCTGGAGACCAGGTGAGAATATACAGTCTGTATTGTTAGGAGTTGAGCTCTGATTGGTAAGCTGCATATGGCTTGGGAGGAATCATGAAAGCCTACACGTTAGGTGTGCTTGGGCTTGCCTAGTGCTGCTGTGGTTGGACGTCGTCTGTTCCCTGTGGGGATGGGAGGTCTGGCACTGCGCTCTGTCTGTAGAGATGGTGGTTGTTGAGGAGCAAGAAGCTTTTAATCACGGGCCAGCTCCTGCACCTGCTGGATACAATGCTCGCTTGTCTCCCTTGAGGATGTGTCGTCTGGAGAGTAAGGGAAGAGAGCTCCCGGATGGCTGGGTGAGCTGTCGGCTGCATGAATGACTGCAGAGCTTGCAGTGTGAGGAGTTGTGATGCTGCCCGGGTGGCAGATGCTGGGTCTACCCTCTGCTCTGCGTCAGCAGGTACCAGTGAGGCCTGTGACAGTCTTACAGCTTGCTCAGCAGCTGCCTAATGTCACCTGGGGACAGGTTTTCTTCCGAGGCATTGGTGAATTTTGTTAGAATCAGAGATCTTTAGTCATCTTGTCAGTTTCCCTTACTCTTGCCTAATCTTGTGGGAGGCAAGTTCACTTTATGGAGCCTGTCTTTGCTTTGTTTCTTTTAGTCTGCCAGTAGCCAGTATGACCACTAGGTCCACCCGTGGACATGCGGAAGAGGTGTGTGTGTGTGTGTGTGTGTGTGTGTGTGTCTGTCTGTCTGTCTGTATGTATGTATGTATGTATGTATGTATGTATGTATGTGTCTGTGTGGTGTATGTCTTGGGCACTGGGCTGCATGGCCTTGAAAATTAAAATGCTACTGTCTGTAACCCCGCACGGCACTCTGCTCACAGTCTCAACTGCTATTCCACTGAGGGCCTCACTGCACGCCAGGCACTGGAGCTGCAGTCCTGGGAGAAGTGAAGCATACCCACCGTCCGGGAGTTTACAGTCCCCTAATGATACATCCTGGCAGAGTCATACTATTCTACAATTCCTTAACTAAGATTAAAATTTCTTAATATTTGTATTAGTTTGAATAATCTCCAAGTGTTACTTGAGTAAATACTACATACTTTATACCACTTTTATTCTCCTCATCCACCATTCCCTATCTCGATAGTAAGGCACAAAGGTTTGTTTTTGCTCGGTGTGCTAGTTAGCTTGATAATAGAGTTGCTGACATAAAGACTGAATAAATAATGAGAAGCTACATAAAACTTGGCAGGGTTGGAATGTTACTGAGTGTGGAAAAGTGGAATGTTGGGTTATTTCATGCATGTAGAATAAAATCACTGTTTTCTCTTATATCAGTAGAAGTAGATTTACTGTTTGTGGTTTGGTGTGTTGGCTTGCTTAAAAATTGTGGTTTAATAGCTTGCTTGGATTTTTCTCTGCAGCATGTATGCCGTGTCCCCACTTGGTGGCACCTTTTGCTCATTTTTAGCCAACATGTCTTTTTCCTCAGTGTAGAGCATGTATATCTCCATGTATACTGAAATAGCTCCCTCCCTTTCTCCCTCCCTCCCTCCCTCTTGTTGGCCTGTGTTTTAGTTTTTTGTTTTTATTGTTTTTAAAGAGCAAAGTCATAGAAAGGATTGTGTGGAGGAGGTGGTGTGGGCAGAGAGGAGTCAAGAGTGCTTCTCTGGGTCATGGTGCTGAGGGAGCCTGTTCACAGACAGAGAAAGGATGTAGTGGGTTTTGGTGGGCCATGCCTGGATGCTCAGGACTAGGAGCTGGGAGAAGGATCAGGAGTTGAAGGCCGGCCTGGACTGCATACCACCAGCCTGGGCTGCATGGTACCTTGTACCAGGGAGCTAGGGAGACGAGGGGATTATAGAAGAGATAACGATAGTCAGACAGGTGGGGGTGCTGGGAGAAGGAGGTAGGTAGTGGTGAGTGGCTCAGTGTAGAGCATTTGTGTTCCTTGCACAAGGCCCAGAGTTCAATCTGGAGCTTCTCAAAGACACAAAACAAAACAACGCCTGATGATGAGGTGTCGCTGTTAGAGAAACGTTGACAACCCAGAGGCACATGGTGCAATCCAACGTACACTCTGAATTCACTGGTTTCTGAACCGCACCCTTAGGATTTTCCTGCCCTGGTCCCCAGATATGGGTCAGCTTTTGTCGGAATGTGTTCTTTTGAGAGACGGGGGTCTGGTGTGTTGCCCTGCTTGGTTCTGAACTGGCAGACTCGAGATCCTCTTGCCTCCGCCTCCTGGGTAGCTGCAACCTCTGTTCCCAAGAATCCCAGTGGAGAGACGAGATGGTAGTTTACTGTCACATATTCTGTAGAAGAGCGTTTGTGATTAGAAATAATGAGCATTTGTGTTTGTGACATATGCTTATAATGTGTGGTTTCCTCCCCCCAGTCACAGACATGTCCTGCATCTCAGCAACGTTCTGCCTGTCAGTTGAGTGCTCCTGTAGCTGGGGGCTTTTGTACAGTGGCAATTTGTATTTAAAATTAACATCCCATTATTGCAGCTGTAAATCTTAAACTGTAGTTCTTCTTAAGCCTCGAGGCTTAGCTCATAAGCAGAATAACAAGATTAGTAAATTGAATACTTTCTGCATAAAAATAAAGAATAATCATTTTCTTTTGTTCCTTGATGAATGTTTGATAAACTCCAGTGGAAAGGATTAAGTTCTTTTAAACAGTTATATCTATTTACAAATTTAGTTCATTACATTATTTTAAGCATTTTAGTTAGGTTACATCTATAAATTTAATATATTTAATTTTCCCCAATCCTTCAAATGCCCAGTGAATAGAGTATCAAGTCAGTGTCCTGATCACATAGGCAGTTCTATTACTTAAGCCAGAAACTTAGGGGTCATCTCAGCTCATCTGTCTCTAAGATCGGCCGGCTACTTTTTCCTGCCTTGCTTTCCTTTACACTGTTATTAATGCGTCACCCTCAGCATTAACTGTCCTATTTGTGTCGCTGGTAACATGCCCACCCACCCTTTTGTACCCCCTCCCCTGCTCTCTGTTTGAAATTGTGCTCATTGTTATTTGTGTGCAGTGGGGTGATGTGAGGTAGGGGATGGGATGGGTTACAATGAGTCTATGGGGCCAGAGAACAAGTTTGTGGAGTTGGTTCTCTCCTTCCATCTTTGTGTGGATTCTGGGCTCCCGCTCAGGTCTCAGGCTTTCTGTGAGGGCTTCACCAGCCGAGCCTGCTCTGCAGCCCCGCTGCTTCTCTCTGAACATGCCACACATCTGCTTGCTGCCAGAAACTCTTACTCACATCCAAACCATGGGTACTTCTTGCTTGGCTTCTACAACAACAGCCAAAATGGTATGAGTTACCTCACTCAGAATGGTTTTTTTTTTTCCTAGTAAAAATTAAAAAAAGAAAGAAAGAAATCATGAATGAGATTCTCAGGTAAATGCTTAGCATTTATTGTATTTTTAATTTCTTGTCTGAGTCTTCAAATACCGTCCTAAAAGGCTTCCTAGCACACAGTAGCTTATAGATAAATGTCTGTTGAATGAAGATAGATATATTTTCTTTGACACAATCACTAGTTTTAGATATAATGATCATTTATTTCAAATACTTAATGCAAAAATGACACCTTTGTGTTTTTTTAAGATTATTTTTATTTTACATGTGTAACTGACCTGCCTGCATGTGTATAAGTGTACCTGCTAACTTGGAGACTACAAGAGGATGCCTTGTTCCCTGGAGTTACTGGGAACGGGATGGGGTCCTCTGCAACAGCAAGAGGCGCTCTTACCTGCTGAGCCATCTCTTCAGTGCTCCTCCGACCCCATTCTTTTCTGAGACAGGGTTTCACCCGTGGAAGCCTGGCTGGCCTGGAACTAACTCTACAGACCAGGTTTGCCAAGGACTGACAGATCACCTGCCACTGCCTCTGCTGCCCTATTCCTGGGATAAACGCATGTACCACTACGCCTTGCGTAAAATAGATCCCTTTTAATGTTTGTTTTCAGACCATAAAATCATACTAAGAGATTATGTTCTAAGAAACTAAAGACTGAATGATTAGATTTTTTTCCTACCACTTTAAAAAAAAAATACTAGGTCTATTATATAGCTGAGGCTGGCCACCCACTCACTGTCCTCCTGCTTCAGCCCTCTAAATGCTGGGATGACAGGTGTGTACCACCAGTTCTGTTTTGATTTTGTTTTTGATACAAGGTTTCATGGAGCCCAGGCTGGCCCGAAGCTGGCTATGCAATCCAAAGCTGGCATTCGACTAGTAACCCTTCTGCCTGTAAGTCCCCATGCTGGGGTTACAGGAATCTAAACAGGATTCTTATAGTATCAAAAAAAAAAAGTTAATGGAATTTTCTATACCTGGGGTATAGAAAACAAGGAACCGTTCATATTGCCAATGTCCAGAATTTTTAAAAAATCTTTATTGTATCCATAGGTTATCATGACTGTGACATATTCTGGATATATTACAAGTAGTAAATTACACAGATAAATACTTTCAACATTTCTGATGACCATTAGTAAAAGGCATTGCATTGTAGAAATGACCTAGGAAAGCATCCATTAAGGCAGACTGAGAGAAACTATCTTTCTACCACTAAAACATCTGTGTGCTTTAAAGGAAGTGATGCTGTCCCAAATGGCACCGTAAGTGAGATGAAATGAGACTGGGAGTCATTAGAATCTATTTATAATTTCAGAGTAATGACAGAAGACTTAGGGAGGATTTATAAACCATTTCCTGAATTGGTTTGATAAGCGGTATTTCTTTTTAATATACTTGGTTTTTTCTTAAGTAATATGTTTGCTTCAGAAAATAACAAAGGAAATAAACAGCCTATTATCCCACCAGATGGAAACAATAACTATTAACATTTTGATAGCATGTCACTCTGATCTCCTTTTCTATATGAATAGGTCCTTTGATTTCATTCTTTAACATATTTAAGTTTTTAATTTTACTCATTTTTATGTGCATTTGTGCATGCATGAGTTTGTGTGCTCCAGATGCATGCAGGCGCCTGCTGAGGGCAGAAGAGGGCATCAAATCCCCTAGAACTGGTGTTAAACCCACCACATGGGTGCTGGGAACCAAACCTGCTTCCTCTTCAAGAATAATGAGTACTCGTAACCACTGACCCATAGATCCAAGTCCAAAATGTCATTTTTAGGAGTGTGTGTGGGTATCTGCTTGACAGCCCAATATATGGGTGCCTATAGAAGCCAGACTAGAGCGTCAGATCCCTTGCGGCTGAAGTTACAGGCAGATGTGAGCTGCCTGTTTGGGGGAGGGGTGCTAGAAGAACTGAATTTCCCTGTTTTGATAATCACTGTCTTTGCTCTGCCTCCCTGGACAAACCATGTAAAGTCTGTGCACTGGACCTCTCGCTAATTAAAGTGGAGGTATAATCTCCAATTAATTAATTATCCAATGAATTAGCGGTTTTTAAAAAAATGTTTAGAACAATGCCCATAATTTACAAATGCTATCTAAGGATTGTTTTAAAAATTAAATAAGCAACTTGCTTTTAAACCTTAAAAATGTGGCAAATGTTTTATCAGGTGATAGTCTGTACTGTAATTTATAGTGAGAGTTTACTCCAGTGGCTTCCTCGTGCATGCTTTAAGAACTCCCTCTTATTCTTGGCTTTGCTCTTCCCATTTCCTCACTGCTATAAGTAAAGCTGTGACGGACACCCTCCTTGGACATAGATACTTGGCTCCGGCGTCCTTCTTTCTTTAAGACAGAGCTCTATACGAATGAGGACTACATAGAGCACGCATGGCCTATACAGCTTGAAAGAAGCTTTTGTATTTCTGTCAAAGTCCATGTGATTTACACATTTTATGATTCCAGTGAATATTTTAAATAAACTGTACATTTACTGAGACGTTTTAGATGCTTATTATCTCTCTAAAATATTTGTGTTAGAAGATTAGTTACCTCTTGGTGTTTCTAAGTACGTTGACTCTAAATGGAATTTTTAAATGTGTAATGGGAAATCTAACTTACTTTCCTTTTGTAAACAATCTCATCTGAGCAGTATGTCGAGACTCTTGCTTTCCCCAGTGATATGACAGGCCAGCCTTTCCTTTGGTTGACTTGTGCCTGCTGGGGCTGAAGTCTTCTGTCTGCTGTGCTCTGCTGCTAGTCTCTGTACTTGCTGTTTGTGACTTAACATTTCATATCTGCTAGTGACAGTCTTCCTGGCGGTTCCCAGTATCCACCGTTGTCTTGGGTAGACATCCAGCTGATTTTAGAATGACATAATCAAACTCTGACAGACAACCTACTGGGGACATAATTCAGGAGCATTCAAGTAGTAATGCCTAAGTTATCAGGCTTGGAGTTGGCCATTTTGCAAAACCATGTTTGAGTTGTTTAAATTTATATCAGCTTGTGTTGGTTATGGGTGGGGCAGAATTAAAGCAATCATTATTTTATATCTTTGTTTTCAAGTCTGTTGATACACTTCAGTATATTTGAGTATTGATTTTTTCCCTAGTGTTATATCTTTTCATAAAAATTCTCTTTTTGTCTTTATAACTTTTCTGCTTTCTGCCACTGTCCTTATTTGTGATCTTAGGGACTCTGCCAAGACTTTTAATGTCTAGGTGACACCAGTCTCCAGTTTTGTAGACAGGGCTCAGAATATGGGCATCTTTAAGTCATTCAGTAAGACCCTTAATTAAAATACTTTGCAAATAAAATATTTTGGTGTAGAAATCTAAAAGGTACCATTTCCCCCGTTTATTTAATAATCATAACAAAAGTAGGAGGGTTGCATTATTATCCTGGCAGGCTATAAACATTTTATTTTTTGTATCCTGTTGAAACAATTTGTGTGTGTGTGTGTGTGTGTGTGTGTGTGTGTGTGTGTGTGTGTGT
>JANHMN010000021.1:16193413-16217376 GCA_030674055.1 Rhabdomys pumilio
CGCCTCTCTCTCTGCCTCTTTGTGCCTCTCTCTGCCTCTCTCTCTCTTTCTCTTTCTCTCTCTGCCTGTCTGCCTCTTCACTGCCTCTTTGCTGCCTCTTCGCTGCCTCTCCACCTCTCTCTCTGCCTCTCTGCCTCTCTCTGCCTCTCCTCTGCCTCTCTCTCTGCCTCTCTGCCTCTCTCCCTTTCTCTCTGCCTCTCTGCTTCTCTGCCTCTCTGCCTCTCTGCTTCTCTGCCTCTCTGCCTCTCTGCCTCTCTGCCTCTCTGCCTCTCTCTCTCCCCTCTGCCTCTCTCTCTGCCTCTCTGCCTCTCCACCTCTCTCTCTCTGCCTCTCTCTCTGCCTCTCTCTCTCTGCCTCTCTGCCTCTTTGTGCCTCTCTGCCTCTCTCTCTCTGCCTCTCTCTCTCTGCCTCTTCTCTGCTTCTCTCTCTCAGCCTCTCTGCCTCTCCTCTACTTCTCTCTCTCTCTCTGCCTCTCCACCTCTCTCTCTGCCTCTCCACCTCTCTCTCTGCCTCTCTGCCTCTTTCTGCTTCTCTGCCTCTCTCTGCCTCTCTGCCTCTTTGTGCCTCTCTCTGCCTCTCTCTCTCTCTCTCTCTTTCTCTCTCTCTCTCTTTCTGCCTCTCTGCCTCTGCCTCTTGCTTCCCAGTGCTGGGACTAAAGGTGTGTGTTCCACACATCCGGCTGATTGATGCTTGCTTATATCCTTGTAAGGATTTCAAATTTTATAAATTCCAATAAAAATGATCTTTTTCTTGCATTTTCTGTGAACTCTTCAATTTCTCACTTAAGTAACCAAACAGGCATGTGCAAGCTTTAGACTGTGGCTTCTTAAATATCATTTTAACCTTCAGCAGTCTCAAAAGCAATTAATTGAAAAAAGGTTTTCTTTATTACTTAGGCTGACTCAGTGAGGTGAAAGTCAACTCTTTCCACCATGTCTTAAACTCACATAAAGCCCTTTGGGATGTAACAGGCTTGCTTTGACAGCTAATCTCTCTTCTTAGTAACTGTCAGAGCCTGTCTCACAACCGGCAGCTCCAAGGGTTTTCAAATTTTGTTACTGGTCCTGGCTTGTTGGTCCCAGTCACTAGAGTAATCCTGTTGCCTTTAGTGCCTTGGTTCTCAAACTGAGGGTCGTGACCTCTTTTGGGGTTGGACAACCCTTTTACAGAGGTCTCCTAAGACCATCAGAAAACACAGATATTTACATTACGATTCACAACAGTAGCGAGATTACAGTTATGAAGTAGCAAACAAAAATGTGTTCTGGTGGGGGGTCAGCACAACTGAGGGGCTGTATTAAAGGGTCACAACAATAGGGAGGTTGAGAGCCTCTGCTCTAGAGGATGTGTGGTAGATACCAATCCAAACAGGCTTCACACATACACACATGGATACCTAAACCTATATCTACATCTCTGTGTGTTTACTGGGTTTGGCCCGCTGCTCATCTGAGCCCATCAGTCACTGCTGGCAGCTGGTCCTCACCTGCAGTGCTCAGCTCGGGTTCGCTCATGAAGTAAAGCCTTTTCCTCTTCTCTTCTCTGGAGCTGCAGTTCTAGTGCTGCGGCTCTTTCTCCTCTTAGGGCCTCCAGGTCTTGAGAGAGCTGGTGTGATGCTTTCTCCCTCTCCTTTCCCTCCCCATGTACATTCCTTACTGGCTTACTGCTGCTTTTTTGTCTTTCGAACTTGGAGTGCTTTCTTATTACTCGGCTCTTCCGTTTCCACTCCATGTTGAGCCAGGTTTTTAAAGTGTGTGTATGTGTGTGTGTGTGTAAGCGTGTATGTGTGTGTTTGTGTGTTGTGTGAGTGTGTTGTGTGCTATGCTTGCTGAGTCTGCTCATGCTCTGAGGAGCCAGGCTCTCCTTCACCATGTGGGTTCTGGGCATTGAACTCTGGCCGTCAGCTGTGGCAGTAAGCACCTTTACCTGCTGACCTGTGTCTCTGCCCTGCTTGAAATTTAATTAGATATCCTTTGAAGCCAAAATACTTAGGAATTTCAAGCTATGGTTTTATGATCTGTTTGTTTGTTTATTTGAGACAGGGTTTTGCTAACGTAGCTCAGACTAGTCTGGAATCTCATCCTTCTCCTTGTGCCTCGCTACCGTAGGGTAACCAACACACCACCATGCTCACGTTTAGCCTCCTGAGTAACTGGGAAGCTCTTTTTTTATTTTGTTTTACAGTGTTGTTCTAACCCAGGCCTCATCCATGCCTGACTCTCCCTCTATTCCTAAGATATACCGTCTGTTCTGGAAATGTATTCATATTCCATTAACATGTGAACACTTTCAGAACCCCTCTCATTTTACAATGCATTCTGAGTCTCAGTACCTTCAGTAATGATATTACTATGTCTCTTGAGTATTGTCTAAGAAAATAAAGACAGTGGTAAAACAATAAGGTGACTGTACTCATTTTATTTATTTAAAGGTAACAACTAGTTCTTGCTATCCAGTATATCCAGTATATCCAGTATATCCAGTTTAGCAAGAGCTTGACTGGTTTCCTCGTGTGGCGGACAGTTTATTCTAAGGGGAGAATGTAGAGGATTTTGACAACGTTGTAACGCTTACCCAGTTGTGTTGTTGTACCTGTGTTTTCGTCAGTCTCATCTGAATAGTAAATGTGTAGTTTGCTTATGATAAAAGACAGGGTCTCATGTTGCCCAGGCTGGCCAGGACTCCTATGTTGCCCAGGCTGGCCAGGACTCCTATGTTGCCCAGGCTATCCTGGACTCCTAAGCTCAAGCAGTCCTTCAACCTGTGGAGCAGCCAGGACTGCAGGTGTGTGACACTTTGCCCAGCTCATCACTGTCGTTGTAGCCCCCCCACCCCACACACACATAGGGCTAGAGAACTAGGCACATGTTCTTGCACCCAGCTAAGTGCCCAGTGCCATGATTTAGTACTTTTAATATAAGCTGTTTTTTCTGTGGTGTTCAGCCTCCAGCTTGAATTGAAGACACGTGTAGAAGCTGTTTTCTCCAGCACGACCTTCATGAATCTCAAAGTTGTGGGCCAGGGTAACCTGAGCATATTAAATATTCAGTTTATTAAATATTTAGTTCTCAAACTAACTTCTATTATTCATAATCGGCTCTAGAGTACCGTCTTACATCCAGTCAGTGTCATATGCACACTGTGTTATAACTTGACAGCAGTTTTTTGTGTATTTGTAATATGTAAAATAATGGTGTAACTGAGAAGGGGTGATGCCTTAAATTAGAGAGACTTAGTAACGATGATGGTCAGAGCTAGCCCGTGCTGAGTGCCGGGCCTTGAGTTAGAGAGACTGAGTAACAGTGACGGCCGTGAGAGCTAGCCCGTGCTGAGTGGCCGTCTGGGCAGGGATTCTCGTACTCTGCTGCAGTCTGACTTTGACCGTAACTCAGGTTTCTCCTCCTCAGGCACCGCTGGCTTCACTGCATGACTGATGACCCTCCAACGACAAACCCACCGACTGCTCGTGAATTCATCTGGACAAACCATAAATTCAATGTGACTGCCACTCCAGAGCAATACGTCCCTTATTCCACCACTAGAAAGAAGATTCACGAGTGGGTCCCGCCTTCGACACCTTACAAGTGACCGCAGTGAAGACTGTTCCTGCACTTCCAGGCTAGCGCAGGACCGTCCTAGCAGCTGACTGTGAACTTGATTAAAATTGCTTGACCTAGCACTGTCTTGTGTGTCTATGCTGTCATTCATCCCTGCAAAGTAGAAGCTCACGCATGAGGGAGGGTGGTTGACATAGGTCACTGAGAGGAGCTATCCAGAGTAAAGTTCTCAGTTCTAGGAAATAGCCCCGGGGGCTTGTTTGTGTTTCATGATCTTCCCCGACTTCCATGCCTGGTTGATAAGGGCAGGCTCATTTTAACCTGAGCCAGAAGTTGGGAAGTTTCATGGGGAGACACGAACACTGAGTGACATCCTGGCTCAGAACTTCTGGTGTGGCTCTGTATGGAGAAGGTTATTAGAGATGTCCTATATCCTTTCCCACCCCACCCACCCTTTGGTTTTTTTGAGGCAGGGTTTCTCTATGTAGCCCTGAATGTCTTGGAACTTACTTTGTAGACCAGGCTAACCTTGAACTCAAGAGATCTACCTGCCTCTGCCTCCCAAATGCTGGTATTAAAAGGTGTCCACTACCACCAACTTGCAAGATGTTTTATTTCCTGGGTAATAGTTTGTTTTAATCTGTGTATTCTCCACATTTCAATCTAATCCTTTTTAAAGACATGGATTTATATAGCCCAGGCTAGCCTCAAACTTAGCATTCTTGAGCTGAGGGTAACCTGGAACTCCCGATCTACTTGGGATTAGGGGCATGTATTTTGAGTTGCCTTTTAAAATCCAGAGATCCTGGCAACCACATCTATGAGATACTGATAGACTTTGACTGCCTTCTCTGTGGTTCCATTTGAAGCCAAGGTCATGAACTTCTGAGCCAAAGAGATCAACCCACCAAGATCCAGGTCTAAATCTTCCTCTGTTGGTGGAACAAACTATTGGCTCCAAGCCTGTTCCCTAAGTATCCCTTATTTATCTGGATCACGCTGGATGCGGAGCCTTTGGGAGGCAACTGTTCAGCAGACTCTTAAGGCAGCTTTCTGCATGCCTTAAGACAGGGCCAAACAGTTAAAGGTGGGCTGAGCTGGGTTGAGATTTTATACGACGTGTTCATCTTTCACTGGCTCCCCCATCAGTAGCATTGTTTTTTCTGCTCCTAGAAGTAGATTGGCAAGAGGCAGTAAGTAGTTATTACTCCATGGATATGTGCTCCAAGTTAGCTCTAGTTTAAGGGTAATTGGCATTATGGCCCACTGGTCAGAATAAAGGATTATGGGGATTTACTGGAGATCCCATTTCACTGTGAGCCCCAGGATACTGACCCGTATACGCACATCCCTAGTCCATGATTCGTATCCTCACTTCCTGAGTATTCCTAGGGTCAAGGGTCAGGGAGAATCATTCCAAACCTCTCCTGGTTTAAGTGTGTCCCTAAGGGTTCATGTGTTGAAATGTTAATTCCCACTATGAGATATGAAGAGGGAAGAAATTTAATCCGATCGTGATGCTTAGAGGTAGGACGTTTGGGGAGAGGGGGTGACTAGGATTAGATAGGGACATCAGTGTAGAACTCTGTGATCTAGTCCTGGTGACTTTATAAGAAGAAAGGAGACCTGAGTGCAGGCTCACATGAGCTCCCTTGTCTGTCACCTTCCTTGCACCATTTTGAAATGACTAGAAAAGTTATCACCAGAACCTGCCCCCTTGACCTTCAATTAGAACTATGAACCAAAATACGCATCTGGGAGTAGGGGGAGAGAGGGTCTCACTGTCCCCTAGTTGACCTGCAGCTCACTCTGTAGACCAGGCTGGCCTTGAACTCAAGAGATCCACCTGCTTCTGCCTCCCAAGTGCTGGGATTAAAGGCAAGCACAAGTATGCCCTGCTAAACATATTTCCCTTACAGGGAAGATTATAAGCATCAAGTATTTCATTCTAGTATCAGAATGGACTATTACTGTCTATCAAAATACTAAATAAAAAAAGAATTTATTTTTGGATAATTACAGAGATTAGCTCAACCATCAGAGGCTATAAAGATAGAACTGTAATTCCTGATATCTCCTACTTCCTGTTTATCAATGGGAAAGATTTGCAGGTCTTAGAGCACGTCAGGGTCAGTAGCAAAACTAAATCTTGAAGTGAGCATTGCAGCTGTTATTTTGGAAATACCTTCTTTCTTGGAGCAAGTCTGATAAGTAACTTCTAGTCTAACAACTTTGCTTTGATCCATTTTGATCTGCACAGCCTATCAGCAGAGACCAGATTATCTTTATAAGTCTATCACAAGATTTGTCCATGAAGACATGTAATGTTTCGCTGAATCATGAGATGGGACATTAGTTCACTACACTTATGCAAAGCAGGAAGCACCATACTTTAGACACTCTGGTAAGACGCAAGTAGGCCAGAGATTGGAATCCAAGTCTCATAGGAACAATAAATAGTAATCAATAACTGTAATCAAGAACTGTAATCAATGAATAGTATATACTGATAAAAACTCAAATAGAAACAATATAGAGACTTGGCAAAAATTACCAGGGTTGCAAGGGTCTACTGAGCTGGCACCTCTAGTATGAAGGACAAATTGCTACACCCCATCTCTTCTACAAGACAGGCATGGTACTGCTGGCTGTGGTGGTACATTCCTGTAATATATGTAGTAGGAAGGCTGAGGCAGGAGAATTGAATTTGAAGGTAGCCTGGACTATGTAGTTCCACGTTAGGCCAGCTTGGGTTACACCTAAGGTAAGACCCTGTTTTAAAAAGGAAAGTGGGAAAAAGAAGAAAGAAGAAAGAGAAAGGAAAAGAAAGTGAGAAGGAGGGAGGGGAGAGAACCTTGTGTTGTCGGATTTCTGAGATGGCGTATCATAGACAGACTTCTTTATCAGTGGACCTGAGAAGCTGGCCACCCAAAGTCAGCCTCTAGGACAGTGGTTCCAACCTTCCTGATACTGCAACCCTTTAATACAGTTCATGTAGAACATGTGGTTCTGTAATTAGTGTGAGCAGTTCCCCTACTCTGTACCTTAAAATACCCTGTCCCTAGACAGTGTTCCTACCAGTCTGTCCCTTTGCCATAGTGGAGCATTATTGTTCAATGATCTGACAATGAAAAAGGGCCAGCCCTAGCCAGGTGGTTGGTAGTGCATGCCTGTAACCCCAGCACTCGGGAGGTGGATCTGAGTTTGGGGCCAGCCTGGTCCAGGACAGCCAGGGATATGCAGAGAGACTCTGTCTTGAGAAACCAAATTATAAGGAAAGGTGGAGGAGGAGAAGAAGGGGGAGGGGGAGGAGGGAGAGGAGGAGGAAGAAGAAGAGGAGGAGGAGGAGGAAGAGGAGGAGGAAGAGGAGGAGGAAGAGGAGGAGGAGGAGGAAGAGGAGGTGGAATGCAGGAAAGAGAGAAGAAAGCAAGCAAAGAAGAAGGAAGGAAGGAAGGAAGGAAGGAAGGAAGGAAGGAAGGAAGGAAGGGAGGGAGGGAGGAAGGGAGAGAAGGAGGGAGGGAGGGAGGAAGAAAGGAAAAGGCCACCCTGGTTTGTAGGTGTTGAGTGATATATACTGCCAGTTGAAGGGCACTGTTGTTTATCATAGTCCCTGCCCAGGGATTTCTGGAAGGATAGAGGAGGGCAGATCTCAGTGGGTGAGATTGTAAGTAATGTTTGTTATCAGGTACTTCAGGTTCTTAGACTTGAAGATTACATGACCAGAGGTCAAGATCTCTAGTCAGTCACTGAGAGGATGGTCAGAAACTTGAAAAGAGCCATGTTCAAGAATGATGTGGAAGATTTAGAAGGGCTTTGAAAATAAACCTTGAAGGTCAGACCTAAGATGCTTAAAGACACAGAACAAAGCATCCGGGTGCTTCCTGAGCTCCCTTCTCCACCTGATCCTCATCTCATCCTTACGGGCCTGACTGTGAACACAACACAAACACACTGTTAAGCCGGCAGTCTCAGGGCAGTAGATTCATTTCATTGGACTTTTCCCATTCTGCTGGAATAGGTGGTTATCACACCTTATCTAACACAGGCAATTATTCTGCTTTACCCAACAAGCCTTAGCCAACACTAAGGTTTAAGGGCTAAAAGCATGGTATCAGGTGTTCTTGTCTAGATCAGAACAGATAGGATGGATATATATTATAAATTTTTTTTATTAGATTGGCTTACATCATAGAGGCTGAACAGTCCAACACCTAGGAACCTGGCAGCTACTCAGTCCATGAGGCCAGATGCATCTGTCATCTCCTGCCGAAGGCCTGGAGAACTGGAAGCCCCTGGTCTTCGGTCCACAATGGAAGGCTGAAGAAGTCACTGTTAAGACAAGAAGGACGACAGTGGGAACAAAGGGACAGTCACCTCAGCAAGAGGGGAAGGCAGACAGGCAGGCAGGACACTTTCCCTCTGAGCTCTGTGTGTGTATAGGTCACTGTCAGAGGGTGCCACCCACTCAGGGGGAGGGGCTTCTCTCCATGAATCCTTTCTCTCCTCACTAACTTGCCAAGTGGCTTGCCCCAGACCTAACCAAGTCAACAGTCAAGGTTAGCCATCCCAACAAAGGACAGTGCCCTTGGCTAAAAAGTCACAGAAAAGAGGCACCAGACCCAGTCTGTAGGGACCCACACTTAGATTCACAAGGTGCCCCTGGTGACTTTTCAGAGATCTTTCTTAGTCTTCCTTGTTTCTCCCTGTATTCTTGCTGTGTGTCACTCTTTCTGTTCCTCCAGAAGCCAGCTGATTCTTGTCCTTGTCCTTTGCCCTTCCTGTTCCTTCTAGAACCTGCAATGGTATATAGACATTGCATCACTTTCTTGTTTTTGTCATCGGTGACCTGCTTTAAAAGCACTCCCTCCTCAGCACGATATCCTGTGTCCATTTAGGCTTCCTCTACAACTTCCCATTTAAAAAAGATGCATCTGTGTTCTTATGTTTACGTCATAGCACCTATTACTCTTTTTAGGGAGAAGTGTAAGCAAAATCTTAATATACCATCTGTGTCTCGAACACCCACCAAGTTGGGTTTCTATTGCTGTGATCAACGCCATGACCAAAAACAAGTTGAGGAGGATAGGGCGTGTTCCATCTTACAGATTATATATTGCTCTTCATGAAGGGAAATCAAAGCAGGAATCTGGAGGCAGGAACTGAAGTAGAGGCTGTGGAGGATCCATGCTTACTGACTTGTTCTAATGGCTTGCTCAGCCTGCTTTCTCATAGCATCCAAGACTAACAGCCTAGCGGTGGCATCACCTTCAGTGATCTGGGCCCTCCCACATCACTGGGCCCATCCCAATCATTAATCATGAAAATGTACCACAGGCTTGCCCACATGCTGATCTGGTGGGGGTGCTTTCTCAACTGGGAGTCCTCCTCCCGGAGAGCTCCAGTTTGTGTCAAGTTGACAAAAACAAAACCAACCAATAGCAAGAACACTTGCTGTCTACCTACTAAGACATGAAGTGTGTGTCCATAAGGAAATGAAGCCACATGGAGCAGATTCCATCACTGAATGGGATGAGAAAACCACCAAAATAACAGTCATAAATAGCAAATCCTAAAATCTCAAGACAGTGAAAGCCCTTCTAAGGAATCTATCAAAGCATGCATATAGTTCTAAGTAGAAAACTACAAAAAGGTTCTTTGAGTAATTTTTTAGAAGAAAGAAAAGCAATGCCAATTATGATGGCACATTGCATGTCTGAACGGGCCAGTGGTTGCTTCAGGAGTTTGTCATGTCTGGTATGATGAGCTTCCGAAGATCTCCTGACCTTTCCCCTGCACTGCCGCGTTCTTAGATACAGAGAAAGCCTGTTTGTGACACTGGCCTCCAGAATGACTTCAGAGCTCAGCTTGTATGAATGAAGTTGTCGGGCTGGAGAGATGGCTCAGTGGTTAAGAGCATTGACTGCTCTTCCACAGGTCCTGAGTTCAATTCCCAGCAACCACATGGTGGCTCACAACCATCTGTAAAGGATCTGATGTCCTCTTCTGGTATCTCTGGAAACAGATACAGTGTACTCATATAAATAAAATAAATCTTTAAAAAAAAAATGAATGAAGTTGTCCCTCCCTACATGGGCCTGGCTACATGTGTCAGCAGCTCTGCCCAGGGTGGTAATGACCGTGGGCATATACAGGATCTGTGGGCATAACGGAATTGCAGAAAACAACACTTGGTTAGTAGTGGATTCTCTCTTTCTCTCCCTCTCTCTCTCTCTTCCCCTCTGTCGCTCTCTCTCTCTATGTCTCTCTGTCTTTCCCTCTCTATCTCTTCCTCTGTTTCCTCTCTGTTTTTCTCCCTCCCTCTCTCTATATATCTCCCTTTTGTTTCTGTCTCTCCTCTTTGTCTCTTCATCTCTGTCAGTCTCTGTCTCTGTCTCTGTCTCTGTCTCTGTCTCTCTCTCTCTCTCTCTCACACACACACACACACACAGAGAGAGGGGGGGGCTGGGCTGCTCTTGGACATTTCACACACTATACCACACACTATATACTCAAAATGGCCTCCTGAAGTTGTGGACATGTTGGTTCTGAGTCAACCCACCTACTAGATGTGTCTGGTCAGGAATCTAGCTCCCAGATGCGGTTGTCATGCCTACCCTTGTATTAATCTCATTCTAGAGCCATAACTTCTTTCTGGGACCACGCCTCCTCTGCTTTCAGCCCCATAGGTTAATGGATTTGACTACACTCTAACTCCAAGAGCTTCCTTCACACCTCACACCTTACTGGCTTCAATGCTGGGTCCAGAGGACCCCAGTGAAACCAAGTTGAGGACTTAAATTGGAAATACAGAAAACAGATGTGTCACACATGAGACTTCAACCCAGAGGGGACAGACCTGGTGTGACCAGTAGGTGGTCCGAGGAAGAGGAGAATGCAAAGGGGAAGGAGCTTAGAGAAGGAACAAGGGACATTCCTGAGTTCGGTGGCTGAGGCTGTGCTCCCGTCGGTGCCTAAAGAAGTGTGCTCCATTGAGACTCTACAGTATGTGACCCAGCGCATTTCTGCGACTTACATTTCCTTTGAATCGGGATTATTGTAGCTTTCCCTGCATTTACAATGGAATGTCCTGGCTGGTATAAAATCCCCACAGCTGACTCAGTTCTCTAACAATCAGATCTGGTATTGGCATTTTCTATCCTCAGTAGATAATCACTCTGACTATGCAACTTCAGGTTAAACAACCTATGGTTGTGATATCACTTTTTTAAAAAGATATATTTACTCATTTTATGTATGTGAGTACACTGTAGCTGTCTTCAGACACACCAGAAGAGGGCGTTGGATTCCACTACAGATGGTTGTGAGCCACCATGTGGTTGTCGGGAATTGAACTCAGGACCTCTGGAAGAACAGTCAGTGCTCTTAACCACTGAGCCACACTGAGCCATCTCTCTGGCCCCAGGCACGTATCACTAAAAACCGATAAAGAGCTCTGCCTTGATGGCCGCTCATGTTGAAGTAGACGCATGTGTTCTGTGATGCCTCTGCATGTGCACTTGAAGATACAGTCAGGGCTTCAGCGCCCCTGGGCGTGGCGGCTGTGTTCCGTAGCCTTGGCTGCACAGGGTACCAGAGACTGGAAGATTTGCTTGCTTGTACCCATACTTCAAACTTTGAGCTGCGATAAAACTGGAAACAGAGAGAAAGCAAAAAAGATAGGCAGCCATTTAGATGTCACTAAGCTAAGTCCCAGCCCCACAGTCTTGGGGTGATTTATGACACCCTTATCAAATCAATAGAAAAAACAGGGAAGGCTGTGTCCGGACTTGAAATTTAAATATTAGGTTACCATGAACAACCGTTCTCACTTAGAAAAGCTCTCTTTGCCTAAAGCTAGGTAAAAGACATCTGTAAAACTAAGAGTTTCATCAAAGGAAGCCCATATTAGTTCTGGTTTGAGCTAGGTGGGAAAAACAAAAATGGAATAATTACTCGGCCATATAGGCACGTCCCACACATATCAATTAAGAAGGCAAATTCCACAGAGCCAAGAGCATACCCAGCATGATACGATTGACCATCAGAGTCAGATAAATCTGAGGGAGGGCTTGGAGAAACGGCTCAGTTGGTAAGATGCCTGCTGTACATCATGAAGACCTGCAGGTGGACCCCCAGCACCCAGATGGAGAGCCAGGTATTGGGATACATGTCTGTACTCTTGGTACTGAGAGGGAGACCAGAAGACCCTAGGGGTTTGCTGGCCCCAGAGTCTAGTGAATTGGTGAGCCCCGTGTTAGGTGAAAGGCTGTCTCAAAAGTACAAGGTAGAAAGAAACTGAGATCTTGGCCTCTGTGTGTACATGCACACGTGTGTGCATACCTGAGCACACACAGAATCTGGGAAATATCTGTGTTACTTTTAAGGAAGGGAGGGCTTATTCTGACTCCTGGTGTAAGTGTAAAGTCTGCAGTGCTGGGGAAGAGGCTGACCATCCTGGCTGCAGCCAGGAACCAAAACCAAATGAGTGCTGCTACTTGCTTACTCTTCTCATTAAGCCCAGGACTCCAGTCCTGAATGGCTCTACTCATGTTCAGAGTGGGCATTCCCACCTCAGTTAAACCTCTCTGGAAATGCCCAGAGTTTTATCTTCGAGGTCAGTGGTTCTCAGCCTGTGGGTCCCAACCATCAAGAAACATGTATTTCCCATAATCCAAGGAACTGAGACACCACTCCGTAGCAAAATTACAGTTGCGAAGTAGCAATGAAAATAAATTTATGGTTGGGAGCTCCTAAGAGCATCGGAAATACGTGTTTTCCGATGATTGTGACCCACGGGTTGAGAACTGCTCTTCTAGGTGATTCTAAACGCCATCAAGTCAACAGTCAAGATTAACTACCAGAATATTTATAGATAGCAAAGTACATGTCACATTGTAAGCCTAATTTTGCGTTAGAAAAATGAAGGAAACAATCCACCCAGTTATCTCTGCAATCAAGCTGCAGAAAAGAAAACTCAGTGAAATTGTTGGTTCTTAGGATACATGAGTTGAAGAAGGATCGAGAGTGGATTGACTATGAATAGGCAGGTTAGGAGAAAGTGTTCTGCAATTTCTTACGATGATTGTACAGTATTGAAAACACATCCAAGACTTCTGAATCGTGTACTTTAAAGTAAGTAGATGCTATCTGACTCTCATCTCTTTTTTTTTTCCAAAAATATATGAAATTCAGTTTCTAATGGGTTGTCAACAGGAACTTTAGTTCAACATTAAAGAAAAATAAAAGACAATTAGTCCACAGCAGATCTCCTAAGAACAGCTCTGTTCCGGTGGTTTTTGTATCTCTCTGCTTTGTATAGATCTAAGCCTTTTTCCTACAAATTCCATTGCCTAAAAGTAGGCTTGGTGTGGCTTCTGTGATGCTGAGTGTCAGAGGAGGTGGGAAGAGGAGGATGCTGGGGTCCACGAGTCCTGTATGTTAGAAAACCACTGGACAGTTGTACAGCAGATAGAGGAGGGCTGGACCCAACCAGGATGTGCTGAGGTTGGACTTGGAGTCTCTTGTTTTGGGAGGTTGTCAGGAAGCCTTGGCTTTAAAGAAGCCCCATCTGGCCTGGTACTGTGGTGGTGACACTTGCCTGTAATCCTAGCACTAGGGAGACTGAGGCAAGAAGATTGTGAGACAAGGCTAGCTTGGGCTACATGTTGAGGCTGTCTCAAAACAAAATACAAAAACAGAAAAAATGTAACCCTAAAGGTTAAATGTGATCTGGTTTAAATATTTGGCAAAGTATGTAATCAAGTCTATGTTAGGTTAGTAACTTGGTTTCTAAGTTCAGTAGCTCAAGAATATTGTCAAGAACCATTCTCTCTGCCGTTCCTTTCTGTCATCCTCACAGACCTAAAACTGTGACTGGTTTTTTTGTTTGTTTGTTTGTTTTTGCAGGCATCACATGTAGGTAACCTCTTCAGTCAGAAAAGGGTACTGGGTATTGAGGGACAGGATCCTTGTCTCCCTTCTGAAAACACAGAACCATCTCTAAAACCTTCCATAGGACTTCCTCTTGGGTCTCCCGGACCAGAATTGTATCTCTTGCCTCTGTTTGAAAGAATCATTTGGCAAAGATTGTGAGACAATACATTTGGCTTATTTGTTAAGACTTATTCCTAGAGGCTAAAGAAGGAACCCTCCTTGTCAAAAGATATAAGGTTCTGTGAGCAAAAGCTTGAAGGGCCACTCTGGTGAGGCTGACAACGGATTTTATACAGAATCCTAACCCAGTCAACAGGCTATAGTGTGGCCATGACTAACGTCCTTCATCAGGTGGACGTGGCCTTGTCCGTTGGAAAGATAACCATCATACTGAGGCTTTGTCTGAATATATGAACCTCTTTTAACAAGTTTTTCCCCCTTATTTCAAGTTACATCTTCACTGTGACTTCAGATGACCTTCACCCAGGTGGGACCTTACCAAAAAATCACTTGAAAAATAAGCTTGCCTAGGGAGGCAGCTCACTCACTCAGGCTGGCCTGATTTTTTGTTTTTACTCGAGACTTGAGGTAGTCATCAGTCCTTGTCACACAGCTATGCTTGCCCCAGTTTCTGACTGTCTCTACACCCAGCCTCCACACTTCCTTAAATTAAAACCCGTAATGAATTTCCCACTGCTGACAAGGAGATGTGGCTTTGGGCTCAAACCCCTGCTATACCTGGAGTTCAGTTGCTCCGTAACTTCTACTGGATAATGGCTGCCTTGGAGAACTTTTTAAAGTTAAGAAAGTTGGCTTGTGCCAGGCATAGTGGTAGCTCACAACTTTAATCCCAGCACTGAGGAGGGAGAGGCGAGAGGATCTCTGTGAGTTCAAGGCCAGCCATCGTGAGTTTCAGGATAGCCAGGGATGCATAGTAAGACCCTGTCTCAGAAAAAAAAGAGAAGAAGAAAAGAAGAAGAAAGAAGAAAGAAGAGGAAGAGGAAGAGGAAGAAGAGGAGGAAGAGGAAGAAGAAGAAGAAGAAGAAGAAGAAGAAGAAGAAGAAGAAGAAGAAGAAGAAGAGGAGGAGGAGGAGGAAGAAGAAGAAGAAGGAGAAGAAAAGGAGGAGAAAAGGAAGAGGAGGAGGAGGAGGAGGAGAAGAAGAAGAAGTTGGTTTGTTGTATGGGCCTAGTGGCATACTCTTGTAATCATTGTACTTGGAAGTCAGGGGCAGGAGGATGACTTCAAGTTTTCATCATCGAGAGAACAGAGACGTGGGCGTGGGGCAGGGAGGGAGAGAGGGTGAGCAGATTCCTGTCTTCCTTCCCCACCCTCTGTTTGCTCAGTCCAACCTGAATTTCTTCCTCAGCAGCCAGAGAAGGTGCCTTGGGCATTAGCATTCTGCACTGGCTACTTGGCTAACAATCAGAGCTGTCCAAATTTATGAGCAGAGTAACGGAAGTCATTTTCATTCTTGTGAGGTCTCATTATTAGCATCTCATTGAGCATTGTGTGGCTTTATAGAAGTAAATGTCATTTGTCATTAGATTAGAGGGATTTATTTGAAAGCGGTCCATGACCTTTAGTTCTTTACAGATGAAGTGGTTTTGTCTGGCTCCTGCTCCAGCTCTAAGCTGGACTTCCAGCATTTTGATTTAGAGCCTTATTTATGAGGTAGCCTTTGGCCCCGCTCACACTGTTGCTCTCACCGTGTCTCTTCAGCATCTTGATGGCAGGGTCAGCTCACGCTTGCGGGTTTCAACCTGTGGGTTGTTGCCTAGGCCACGGGACTTCTCACTGCATCTCAGTGGCCACTGCGCACGACTCCCGGAAGCTTGTATCCCTTGACGTGAGGTTCTTTTCAGTGGTTGCTAGGATACGTCGTCAGAATCCGCTCACCCTTGAGAATCACAGCCAACTTGAGTTCTTCCTGACTTCTCAGTATTGAAAAAGCAGGGGCAATGTGAGCATCCTATTCAGCTAGCCGAGCATCACTGGGACTGTGGCTAGAGACTGGGGGAGCAGGTGGGGGCTGTACAGCTCGAATGTCTTCTAGAATCTTCCTGCCTCTTTTGATCTGAATAAAAATGGTTCAAATTGCCTCGCTCCCCTTCACTGGACTTGAAAGTTCAATAAAACATGTATTGTCTGATTAACCTTGATCTCGACATTTCTTTTAACTCTCCCATTTTCTTTATCCCTCTCCCCCTTCTCCATTTTGCTTGGAGTAAAGCCTAGGACCCAAGAGCTACTTCCCCAGCCCCCCAGAGCCCCAGTTCTGCCAAATTCCCTCCAACAGACTATGTAGTCGTGCTGTGCTGTTTCTGCTCTACGTCAGTCCGTGCATACCACAGCTCCTTTCATGATTTTCATATGATACATTCCTCAGTGTCACAGACCATACCTATAAGCCCAGCGTTTGGAGGCAGAGGCCGGAGGATGAGCATTTCAAGGTCATCCTCCGTAATATATCCAGTTGAAGTCCAGCTTGGGCTACCTAACACCCTAGCTCAAAAACCACAAAACAAAAAGTCGGCCACAGTAGGTATTTGTGTACACGGCACACTTCAAAATGAAAACACAGAGCGCTTGAATGCACTACTTGATTTCCACACTCACTCCTTGATCAGGTGCTTTATCATCTATTCTGCAAAGCAGGAAACAGAAGCAATGAAAAATAAACGGATGGGACCAAGGATGCCCAGCTGGCTGGTCTAGAATTCAAGTTCAAGAGTGTTGTTCTAAAAATTGAAATATTGCCAAGTGATTCAAACATGTTGACCTCGTGGCCTGCATGAGAATATACATATATATATATATATATATATATATATATATATACACACACATATATATATATGTGTGTGTGTGTGTGTGTATGTATATGTGTATATATGTATATATGTATATGTGTATATGTGTATATGTGTATATGTATATATGTATACATATATATGTATATATATGTGTGTATATGTACATGTATATGATATATATGTGTATATGTGTGTGTGTATATATATGTGTGTGTGTGTGTGTGTGTGAGTGTGTGTGTATATATGAAGTCATATATTTTTTTTTCATCTGTTACTGGCAGCTGAATACAACACTTAACTGGAATCTACCTATATTAGGCTGTGCACTATAGCAGAACCAGGGACTGGGGCAGGAGGTAGGGAGTGTGTACCTTTTCTTTAGGGAAAAAGGGGTTATCTCCATTGGGCTCTTGGCAACAATCCACTAGAGCTTAGAAAGCTTTGGGCAGCTCTTTTGAGTTATTTGAAGATATCCTGGTTTGTTTCGCTTTTTTTTTTTTTTTTTTGTCACTTTGTGTCCCTCTGTGGCAGGCTGGAGAACAAAAGAAGAAGGGTTCTCTGGGACTTTGTCCCTGCAAAGGCAGGGTGACAAGGTGTCTTCTTCCCGATCTGGAAAAGAATCCCTGGCTTGGGAGCTTTTGATTCTAGACTCTGAGCCTCGGAGGGAGGGTGTTTTCAGACTCAGCTTGTGCAACAGTGACAGCGACAGTGACAGCGGCGGGGACTGCAGCCACTCCTGAGACCTGGGCAGAGGGTCAGCACTGGGGAGAGGGGCTGAGGTAGTGTGTCCCTCAGTGAGCCACTGAGGTTAACAGTGAGACAAGCTGGGTGTCTCCTGGGGAGGTTGGAGGGCTCCATAGTGACTCTAGGGATTGGGGGAGGGGCACAACCCCTTCTAGGGTCTAAGCATCTCAAGATGCCTCTCCTGGGAGCAAAGAAATGTCTTCTAACCCTGAAGCACCAGAACACCTCCATGGTGATGGAGCTGACCACACTGGCCCGGAAAGAGGTGACCGAAGCAGTGGGTGATGTCCGAGTGGGAAGAGGGGAGCGAGGCTGGCTGCCCTCCTTGAACCCCTTTCCTGCTCTGATTGCTGCTGCATTATTTGGTCCCTCACTGCCCAGGTGCACAGGAACTGGCTCCCTCCTTCACCCCACAAAAGACATGCACTTGCTTGTGAGAACAATTCCAACATTTCCGGAGTTTAATGGAAGTAAACTCTGGGCTGCACTTTTTTTTTTTTTTTTTTTTTTTTTTTTACTGCCCAAGCCATAAATGTACATGGTAAAGTTAGAACTTAGAAAATGAAAAGAGAAGGTTAAAGAAGAGTATTTATGACCCTGCGACCCACAGAACAGTATTGTAAATACCTCTAAATACATCTTTTCTTTTATTTCTAGGCAAAACATAAATACTTTATTGTTCTTACAAAAGGGTGACTTTCCGTCTCATTTTCTGACTTCTTTTTCTACTTAATAAAAAAATACCGTAACTGTCATGCACTTTCCGTTTCCATCCTTGAGAACATTAATTGGAAAAATTTCATCACAAAAATATATCATAATTTATTTAAACACTTACCTCACCATTAGACCAGGCTTTCAAACCAATTGTTATATTCTGACCTATATGGTGGAAAATTCTACTCAAACTCCTGACATAGATTAAAGAGCAATAACCCAGGAGCATTTATTGAACAGTTTTCATTGAAAGAATCTTGCAGTTCTTTTCCACACAAAAGAACGGCTGCTACCACCCGTGTTCTGTGTTATATAACTTGTTCCTGGTCAGGCTGCTCCACCATTATTAGTTATGCCTCTTCCTTAACCTGGGAGATTCTCCTGTGAGTGAACAACGATCCGTCTTCCCAAGGCTCGCTCGAACCGTGGTGACACACTGAACGTTAACTTACCGCTGGAGTTCATGAGAAAAGCAGCCAGGAAATAAATAAAGCAAAACCCGTAACAGAACATTAACTCCCTGCCGGTGTGTGTGTACATCCTTCCAAGAAGAATAGGTAAAGCGGACAAATCAAGACCCAGCTTCTCAGAACATTTGTGAGTCGGTTCTCACTGTGCCTCGTCTACACCTTCTCTTCTCGATACAACCCCACCCCCATGAGTCAGCTTCAAGAGAGACTTTTGCTGTGTATATTTTCCTTTGATTTGGTTTGGAGCATGTATTCCACAAATTCCTCTTTTCTCGAACATCTGGCTCATGCTCTTGGCTGTCTAGACTGCATTCGTCATCCCTCACTACACTGCTGTCCTGTTTTCTTTGGGGGAACCCTCACCCCCTCACCCCCACTTCCAACCATGTAGACCTTGTAAAGGACTCCATCACCATCTCTTGGTTAGAATGTAACAACCCTTCTCCTAGACGCAGTGTTTGGTTGAAAGGTAGGCACAAGGCTTGAGGGAGTCCAATTGGAGATTGGTAATCCAATAGGAATTCTGGGACTTGGGTTCCTTCCTTTTCTCTTTGACACCAGGGTGAATGTCTTCCTAACCTCAGGTTGACATCTTTAACAAAAGAAGATCTAGGTTCTGGGTGCAGAAACTAGAGATGAGAAGACTCTGTGATCTTTAAGATGCTGGGTGGAGCTCAGCCTAAATCAATAAATATTTGGGAAAAAATATCTTATATCCTTAATCCTTAATCAGCAGAGAAATGTAAATCACAACTCCACTGGGATTCCGTCTCAACCCAACCAGAGAGGTTTTCCTCAAGAAAACAGAGGACAGTAAGTATTGGCAAGGGTCGGGTGGGAAAAAGAAACATTCAAATCCTACTGGTGGGAATCTAAATTGGAATCGCCACTGTGACCGTCAATAAGGAGACGCTAAAAATAGAGCAGGTAGGATTGAGTTCTGCCACTCCTGGCGCATATTTGAAGGAACTTAAGTCAGCATTCAATAAGACGTCACATATCTGTGTTTATCGAGGAATCTGTTCACAACAACAGCCAAGTTTGTCTAGGTGCCCTGAGTGGATGAACAGATGAAGAAATTGTAGCATATATTTACTCACAACGGAGTTTCATTCAGCCACAGTGAAGAAAATGGTGTTATTGCAAGAATATCAATGACATTGGAGGTCCTACACAAAATATGCCAGACTCAGAGAGTCAGCATCACATGCTGTCTGTCACTGTGGAATCCAGATTTTTGTTTTGTTTTGAGACAGGGTTTCTCTGTGTAGCCCTGGCTGTCCTGGAACTCACTCTGTAGACCAGGCTGGCCTCGAACTCAGAAATCTGCCTGCTTCTGCCTCCCAAGTGCTGGGATTAAGGGTGTGAGCCACTACTGCCCAGTTTAGAAGTCTTTTTATATTCCTTTAGTTTTAATTTATTTTATTATAGTTTATGTGTATGATACATGTAAATCTGCCACCTATGTGCAGTGTCCAAGGAACCCAGAAGAAGGTATCAGATCTCTTGGAACAGGAATTACAGACAGTTTGAGCTGCCATGAGGGTGCTGGGAATTGAACCTGGGTCCTCTGGAAGAGAGGCCAGTGCTCTTAACCACGGAGCCATCTCTTCAGCCTCACATTTATTTGTTTTGTGTGTGGATGTGTGTGGATGTGTGTGGATGGGTGCATGCTATGGCACATGTGTAAGTCAGAGGATAATTTTCCGTTCCATTGTGTGAGTTCTGCCTATTGATAGCAAGCTGTCATGCTTAGTGGTGAGTGCCTTTATCTACTGAGCCATCTTGCTTGCCCCAAGCTCAGGATTTTATTCCATTAACATTCACTAATTTATAAAAGAAGCAAATAAATGAAAAAAAAAAATTAAACATTCTTCCTAAAGTCGATTGCCCATTTGTCCTTTAAAAATATGGAAATCAGTCATTTTCTTTTCTAAGCCAGTTTGGGACAAACTTCTAATGTTTGTACCTGAATGAGACGATCTCATTTATGAGAAACCGTATCTTGGCATTAATGCAAAATTAATTCCAACGTAAGTTTGATTCTTTTACTCCCTGGTACAAACCACGGATAGAAAGTAGTTTTTATCTTGGGGGACAACTGTAGGCAACACTCAGTAAGTCTGGTAATCTGTACAGGGAGAGCTCCAGGAACTGACTCTGTTCTCAGCAAAAATGTATAAAGTAATAGCTTAATAATGTCTGTCAGGCTATAGCGTGTCGAGTGCCTAGGTGTCCCATGATTTTGTTGCCATCTGTTTAAGTGAAGGCTTAATACCAAGTGCCTTTCCCTCTGGGCCATTTCAGTGATCCAGCTGTCCGCCTCTTTCTGGAGGCAGGGTCTCAAGTGGTTCAGGCTGGTCTTGAACCCTCTATGTAACCTTGAGCTCCCAGACCTCCAGTCCTCCTGGCCCCGCCCATCAGGCATGAGCCTCCACGCTTGGCTCAGCTACCCTCTTCTCTCTCCTTTCTGTCTGTTCATGTGGATTTATTCCTATTTTCTACCTGCTTTATTCCTTTACAGTCCTGCTAGTGAGATTTCAGAAGGGAGAAGGGATAAAAGCCCGTGTTCAATCTCCTTTACTTAACCATCAGGAATCAAAGAAGCTTTGGTTTTTTAAAAAAAGAGGCTGCCAACATTGCCCCAGGTAACCTGTCTTTTACAAGCTCCTGAAACACAGCAACTTAAGCAGAAATTAAATCTGCAAATCTCAATAACTATTTTTAAGGAAATGTGAGCACTTAGAAACCCAAGACGCTCCAGGGCAGAATGTCTTTGCTCTAAGAGAAACAATAAATTCCACCCTAGGAAAGAACCCCTGATCTTTTCTGTGAGAACAGTCATGGGCCTGCAGTTTCACAGGTGAATCCAACTTGATGTGGGCTCCTACACCCCTCAGACCCGCATCTGCCTTATCTACGATCAAGGATCGTCATTGAACCCCCCACAAAATCCCCCAGCTCTGTGTCAGAGGGTGCGTTCTGAGGGAATGCAGGATCCGCCCAGCCCTAGCCCGTGTCTTTCTCTCTCTAGGCCGCAGAGAGGCTGTCGGCGCTGCTCTTGCAGTTATATCTCCTGTTAGCAGCCGACACCATGACTACAACGCAGAAACAAAGAGAAATGAGGCTGTAAGTCATTTTCTGAGAACAGCATGCAGGAAGTGCCTTTGTCGTCGTCATCGTGAACTTGTTTACCTTGATATGATACATCTTGACATCTCTGGGGTCAGGACAAATTGCTCTTTCAGATAATTTTCTTTAAATGTCCCCAGACGTAGGCTCCCGAAATCTTCTGCCATCACCTCCACACACAGACCGCTCTCAAAGTAATGACGACGGCAGGGGAGGGCACAAGTCCCGTGGAAAGTAAAGCCATCACCTCCACACACAGACCGCTCTCAAAGTAATGATGACGGCTGGCGAGGGCACAAGTCCCGTGGAAAGTAAAGCTTAGGAATGGGAGGATGGCAATTGCTTCCACAGGAAAAAGAACACGGAACGGTGGATATGAATCCAGTGTAAAACTTAGTGTTTACTTAAAATGGGGAAAGAACTTACAGTGAATTATAAAAATTTCAAATTTGACAAATTCTACAAAAACTAGAAAGAAAAGTATCTCTTTAAAAAACATTTTTATTTTGGGGATGTGTGTGTACATGCCTGTGTGTGTGTGTGTTGTGTGTGTGTGTGTGTGTGTGTGTGTGTGTTTGTGTGTGTTTGTGTGTGTTGTTGTATGTCTATCTGTGTGTGTGTGCACACACATACACTAATGCTATGGTGCATATGTAAGGTAAGTGGACAACTTTGGGGAGCTGGTTCTCCCCCTCTACAATGTGGGTCCCAGAAACTAAACACAGTGGTGAGGCTTGGTGGCAAGTCCCTTTACCCACCAAGACATCTCACCTGCCCACCAAACTATCTTTACCATTGACTTCTGAATGCACCTCTTTAATATGCTCACCACTCTTAAATCTGCCTCATCAGCACCACCACCCCATCCCCCACTCCTCACCCCCACCCTTCAGCCCTCACTCCCCACTCCTCACCCCACCCACCCCCCATCCTTCACTCCCCACCCCAGCCACCACCAAGTGCAGAAGTTACAGGTGTGATGGCAGCTATAACGTCATTTCCTCCAGAGGGATAGTTCAATCTTTCCTGTAGCCTGGGAGAAGTCTGTACGACTTTCAGCCTAGGCTTAGGCCTCGGCAAACTGAACGTTTTCTAAATTGTCAGCTTGAGAACATTTTTATGAAGCTGGCTTTCATAAATGAAGTCGAAGATTTCAGACATATTTCAGGTTTACTTGCGTGGGAACTAACGCTAACGTTCTTTAGCTTGAAGGGCTTCATACTTTCTTGTTTGTTACTCATAGTCTCACTATAGTGGTGAATGATAATATCAGTTTTTCATTTTAGATTAAGAGGAAGCAGATAACCAGGCAATGGAAAAGCCCGTTCCCTTTCTCTTAATGAATTACTGCTTTGGGTATAGTTTTTTAAAGAAACACAACTGTTTGGGGAAGGGTTAGAATTTGCTTCTTGAATCTGGAATAGTTGCTATGGATTTTTACTGCATATGCCCTTCTTTTCAGCAAGTCACAGCCCCCCAACTCCCCCCTCCCGTGCCTCATTACAAGCATCTCTCACACATCTGCATTCTCTGGGCTGCACCTCAAGCTTTATGCTCAGCCTGTGACAGTGACACACAGGCTATCTTCTGAGGTTACAGTGGGCACTCCTAGTGCTCACAGAAGGTTAGGCTCCATGGAAAAGGCCATGTAGAACTCAGAAAGTGGGCTCTAGATTACGGAAACAGGGAATTCTGGGTACTGAAAATATAGGCAAGAGCTGGGAGGTACACATTCTAGATGGTTCCTTTCCTTGGCAGTGTGGACTTCTTGTCCTGATGGGGGTACATCAGAAGACATGTTAGCGCTCGGTCCTCAGAAATCCCAGGCTCAGCCTGGAGTTCCCACCATTCAAGTCCTAGCTTAGACTAATTTTTCTTTTATTCTAATCTTCAAAGTATTCCATCCAGTGTGAGGTGAGATGTCACGCAAATTGTACTAAAACATGGAGCTGTGTTGAAAACACTAGCGGGGTCCTCCCATCGGAAAAGGTTTGAAGTTTAACCATCTTTATTTTTATAGTCAGTCTGCCTTTGTAGGAAGAAACACACCTCTGGTGATCTGCAAGACTGAGGTACTACAGTCTGGAGACAGCCCTCAGACCTATTTATTTATTTATTTGTTTGTTTGTTTGTTTCTGAGACAGAATCTTACTATATAGGTAAGGACAACTTTAAACTCACTCATGGTCCTCAGATTCTCTCCCCTGGATTACATCAGATTTCAACTTTGTCTTTCCTTAGAGGCTTAGCTTTGAGGTGAGCCCTGTACTATTATCTTCTGAGCCAATTTTTCCTTTTTCTCCTTTAATCTGTTCACATTGCAGGAAGCCACCACCTGCAGGGGGACCTGGAGCCTGGGGAGTAGGGTGAGAGTAGGGCAACTGTTTCCTTTCTCTGCCTAATGCCTCTTCTTGGAGATTCTTTCTTTGGACAGCTGTGTGTGCTTCCTGGGTCCAGCCTTTCATTAAGGAACCTTGTCGGAGCCACCTGCTTCTCCTTTTGTCCTTGCAGCTCAGTGAAAGGCATGTCTGCCTGCCCTCCTCTCCCCAACACACACACACACACACACACACACACACACACACACACACACACA
>JANHMN010000021.1:16221955-16264360 GCA_030674055.1 Rhabdomys pumilio
CACACACACACACACACACACACACACACACACACACACACACACACGGCTTCATGGAACCCCAGGCTGGCCTTGAACGCACTATGTAGCAGAGGATAAACTTAAAACTTTTGACCTGCAGAGTACTGTAATTACAGGTGCATGCTATCCACCCAGTAAGAATGTTAACCAGTTATATCAGTCACTGTGGAATCCAAACTGCTTCCTATGCTTTGCAAGGTCTTCTATGACCTGTTTCCTACTTATGCATGCATTCTAACCACTGATCTACCTCTGTTCCCTGAATATATCATATCTGCCCCTTTTCTGCTTCCCAGACTTTACTCTTGCCATTCTTCTCACCCCTTCTATTAATATAGCAATGTCTTTCTTACCCTTCCATTCATACTTTCTCAGAGATGCCACCCCGAGCTTTCCTGTATAAAGGAGGCCTCCATCTTCATTACTCTGTGTGGTGGTTTGTATATACTTGGCCCAGGGAATGGCACTATTAGGAGGTGTGGCCTTGTTGGAGTAGGTGTGGCCTTGCTGGAGTAGGTGTGGCCTTTTGGAGTAAGTGTGGCTTTGTTGGAGGAAGTGTGTCACTGTGGGGGTGGGCTTTAAGACCCTCTTCCTAACTGCCTTCAGATGAAGATGTAGAACTCTCAGCTCCTCCCACATCATGCCTGCCTGGATGCAGCCATGTTCCTGCCTTGATGATTGTTGAGAACCACACTACCCCATGTTTGGGGGCCAAAATGTTGCAGACCGCACTATCAAATGTTGGAACCTGCACTGCCAAAAGCCTTGGGGGCTAAATTATTAGAGCCCGCACTGCCCCAAGATACTCCAGTCCTCGAGTCGGGGTTCAGCAAGAGAGAGAGTGAGGACGGGCTCGAAGAATGGAGATCAGACAGAGTGTGATTCAATCCTGTTTATTCTTCAGCTTCTCCTCTTCTCTCTTTCCAAGTCCCTTGTTCCTAGTCCAAGTTCCAAGTCCCTAGTTCCTAGTACCAAGTCTCAGGTCCTAATCCTAGTTCCAGCTGTAATAAGTCTCAAGTCCTTCTCCTAGTTCTAGTTGCTAGTCTCTTTCCCAGTTCCCAGTTCCAAGTTTCAAGTTCTCTGTCTCAAGTCTCAAGTACTTTCTTCTGTCTGCCTCTCACCTTTTAGATGTCTCACTTCTAAGTCACGCCTTTAAATCACACCTTTAAGTCACACCCTTAAGTCTTGTCTCTAAATCATACCTTTAAGTCACACTTTTAAGTCTCACACCTTTAAGTCTCACACACCCAAGGGAAGATCCTGGGTATCTAAAATAAGATGTTATCAGAGTGTGCTCAGCTGTTGTAGGCTGTTTTAAACAAGTCTCTTGTCAGGGTATATGGCTCAAGATGGCTGCAAGGATGATAGCCGCCTTCTGTTGTCTCCCCACAGATGATAATGGTCTGAATCTCTGAACCTGTAAGCCAGCCTCAATTAAATGTTGTCCTTGTAAGAGTTGCCTCAGTCATGGTGTCTGTTTACAGCAATGCAAACCCTAATGGAGACACTGTGTATCTTACCAGTTTATTTCCACCAGAGAACGGATCAGAACAAAGAATGTATGCTTGCTCACTTGTTTATGTTTCTTTCTCTCCATACACCGCTCACTCTTCCCAATTCTCGAGTTAGAAGCCAATGCAGTGATTGCTATAGAATATGGCTCTTCCAGGAGAGTTCTCGACACACCCATAGCCCATCTGTCTTCAAAGCTCTCGGCACTGTATCTCTTCATTCACATTGTAACTTTTAATCTTCCTGATAGTCCTCTATGGTGGATTTATTATGACCATAGTCTCAGTAAGGAAACTGATTTTGAGGGTAAGATGACCTATGTACCTTCCAAAGACCACATGGACACTGGGAGCCATGGAGGAAGAAAGCTAACCATGATGGTTAACCTTGTTTTTCACTCTGGTGGCAAGGCTGAGAAGTGCCTGGGATTAGTGCATACCTCTGGGTGTGTCGGTGGTAGTGTGTCCTGACAGAGTTACCTAAGGGAGATGGATGGTCCTATGAGAAGGGAGAAAGCCAGGGGTGTGGCCATCCTCTTTCTCAACACTCTGGCCACCATGATGTTGTTATACTCTGCTTCCTGTCTGCCACCATCACGTTCAGTCTCATGCCAGATTCAAACTACAGATTACAGACGAGCCCTTAGAAATCTTAAGTTCAAGCCAGCCTTCCTCCATGTATTACTTCAGTCAGGTCTTTGTTCCAGTGAGCTCATGAATGGCCTCTCTGCACCATGCTCTAAGTCTGAAGCCCATGGTGTGTAGAAGAGCCAGAAGGAACAGAAAAATTTATGATTTAGTTTTGTCTCTTCTTTCATTTGACATTCTTTGAAGAACAAGTCTCTGATCTGTGTCAAATAAACATACCGGCCTACCATGCTTTAGCAATGGTTTCACGTTTTATGGGTTTCATTTTTTTCCCCCAGTGTTAGGGATCAGGTCTAGGGCTCTCTGAATGCTAAAAAAGTTCTGTGATTGAAACTACATCACCAGTCTTAGTGTTTTTATTTGGGGAAAACACCTAGACAATCAGATGGCTGCTTCCCCAGTCTGCTTGGTATAGGAAAAGACATGTAGTCCAAATCAGGCCAGGCACAGCATCTCTCCCCACCCCCACCTCTCTCTCTGTCTCTCTGTCTCTCTCTCCCTCTCTCTCCATCTCTGTCTTTTTCTCTGTCTCTTTCTGTCTCTGTCTGTCTCTGTCTCTGTCTCTGTCTCTGTCTCTCTCTCTCTCTCTCTCTCTGAGACAGGGTTTCTCTGTGTAGCCCTAGCTGTCCTGGAACTCACTCTGTAGACCAGGCTGGCCTCGAACTCAGAAATCCACCTGCCTCTGCCTCCCAAGTGCTGGGATTAAGGGCGTGTGCCACCACCGCCTAGCTCTCTCTCTCTTTCTCTTTCTGTCTCTCCTGGAGTGTCGCTTGAGCTCTGGAGACAAGAATTCCCCTTGGGATTCTCATTCTTTAGCACTGTAGTAGCCAGGAGCTGCAAGTGGCCATCTTTAGTCACAGAATCTTCAGGAAAGAAAAACTGGACAGATGATATCATGGATGGATGGAAAGAGACAGAAATGACCTGATAACACAATTTCAACCCTAGATCCTAGCCATTTACTTAGTCTGCTGTTTGGTTACCATTTGCCTCCTCACTAAATGTCTGCCTTTGCTCCTCATTTCTTCCGAAGCTTAAGGCAGCAGCTGCCACGGTGCAGGTATGTCCACATGTGTGGGAATGAGGCTCCTGCTTCTGGCCGGATAGCTTCCAGCATCACGCTAATGTGCAAGAGAAATCATGTCTACCTATGGTTTTTGGAAGGAGCTGCCTGGACATTTGGAGTTTGATTAAAACAGAAGGAAACTCAATCTTACTGGAGTCTTGATACTACATAATGAATCCTTAATTTTTTTTTTTTTTTTTTTGGTTCCAATGAGTGTGGATTGAAACAAGGCAGGGATAATACATTCTGGTTGTGCTTTTCAAAAAATGTGGGTCACGTTGTAGGCACTATAATTTAATTTGATTCTAATATGTCTTTGAGTACCCTGTCAGATTATAACTTGATTCACCATTCACTTGGTGGCTAAAAATAGAGGGAGATACAAGAGGTTCACATCACTTAGCAAGGAGCATTTTTTTCTCAAAGAACTGGACATAAATCAGAGAGAGCACGGTAGGCACTTCCACCCAAAGCCACAGGCTGGGTAAGTGAGGCGCTAAGCAACTGTTTCCAAATGGAATGGCTGTTGACCTCTAATCATCGGCATTGAGCAGAGGCAGCCTGAGATGGTCACGTGACAGCCCTTGATAGTCGGCCCCTAGTCAGCCTCTGCTAATCAGTCCCAGTTGAAGAGGCGTGGGTGTGTGGGTGCCTGATTACTGGCAGTTTTATCTGGTTTCCAGGGGAGCGGTTGCAACCATGTCATGGACTAAGAGGAAGGAAGGAAATGTGAGGTTTCTCTTGAATATTTCTTGGGGTAAAAATATCTCTGTCTTACACTGGGTTCCAGCTTCCCTTTGGGATAAAATAAAAGTAGCTTATGTACACCTTCAGTGAGCTAAGTCCTCAGCGAGCCTCAAAGGAGAGGCAGTGAAGAAATTAAGGCTCTTACTTCTGATGGTGCTGCCTCAGGAGTAGAGAAGGCATTGACCTCTGATGCTTCAAATTCTGGAAGAAGGAATGAATGAAACACCGAGACGGTGGCCTACTGTGATCATAGGCAGAATACCAGGCTGGGGTTGTGGATGGGGACAGAAATGAACATGGATGGAACATGGAAATGCACACTGGGCGTGGTAATGTGGTGCTACCCACAGTGTTGGTCAGAACAGGTTGCTCGGACAGAGCATCGTGGGCCAGGTGACTTCTAAACAACAGACCCCGATTTCTCTCAGATCAGGGTTCTGAAGTGTTAGCGTTCAAGGGAAGGCTGTTTGTTGGCTGAGTTTTTGTAACCTTCCAAAAGACACAGTGAGCTTCACAGAAACTTAGAAGCAGCCAGTCTCCATCATAGTAAAGAAAGCAGGGTGTTTCACAAATGCCCAGGGCTCCCTGGCAACCCCATGACCTTAATTCAATAGCTATAGCTCTGCCAAGGATGGTTTCCTGCAGGAACATGGTGGGACCTGCCAGGGCACACTGCCTTGACTCTGTCACCCAATACTTGGGCTCTAGCACACATAACTACCTTTTCTCTTTCTGAATCCTACCCTACACACACACACACACACACACACACACACACATATATATATATACACACACACACACACATATATATATATATATGGACAATTGATTTCTAGGATATCTGGCTCTTATACCCCTATTATTGGTGCAACAAAAAAGTTAGTTACTGTTGTCATCAAGTAGAGAACAGAGAAACAGCCAATCCACTCAAGGACACCACTTACCAAGAACAGCACTAAATGGGGCATTTCCTTAACTGGATGGAGGGTTTGCTGCAGAATTTGACCAGGGAATGTGATCTGAAAACGCCACCCCTAGCCAGCCACCTGGGTCTGTTGAGGATCATTGAAAAAACACCCCTCCCCACATGGGTGCTGCATGCCACATCTGTCTGCAGGTGTGTGCACCTGTGCATGTGCCTGTGGCGGCCAGAGGAGGATGCTCTGGCCCTGCTCTAACACCCAGCCTTATTCCTTTGCACTAAGCTGGTAGCCAGCAAGCCCCAGCCATCCTCCTGTCTCTGCCAGTGTTACGGCTGTCGCCACGCCTAGTCTTTTACTTGGGAGTGGGACTAGAAGTCAGGTTCTCAAGCGTGTACATCAAATGCAGTCACTCACTGGGCCGTAGTTCCAGCCTCTGCTGAGGAAATCTTGTTCCCCATCTGTGGGAGTCTTCTTACCATTTAGAACTCTCTACGCAACGCTGGTCTTGATGACTGGAAGTTCTTTTATTCTGTGCAGTGATTTCTAGTGCTCTTTTCTATCGTCTCCCCATATTGACTTCCAGGATTAAACAAATCACCCTTCTTTGAGGAGAAATCACTCAATGTGGTTTAATGCTGTTTATTTTCTTCCAGTCTTTCAGTATTTTTACTTAAGGCTTTTATTAGTGGTGCGCATATATGTGCAACTGCCGTCACGCGTGTGTGAGTCAGAGAACAACTCTCTGGAGTGGGTCCCTTCCTGTCACCCTTACATGGGTTCTGGGCATCAACTCAGATGGGGCAACAAGAACCTTCACCTGCTGAGCCACACATCCCCTGCTTCTCTGAGACAGGGTCTCACCATGTAGCTCAGGTTGGCCTTGAACTCAAGCTCCTCCCACCTCAGCCTCCCAGGCACTGAGATGACAAGTCTATGCTATCAAGTAATATGAACTCATCATATTTGTGTTGTGCACAAGCTATAGAAAAATATTACAGATTTCCATTTGACTCCACGAGGAACAGGTTTAAAGAGGGACAGCTAGTCCTCATGGGTGACCGTGACACCTACTTGATGGTTTGTATGTGCTTGGCCCAGAGAGTGACACTATTAGGAGATGTGACCTTGTTGGAATAGGTGTGTCACTGTGGGTGTGGGCTTTAAGACCCTCATCCTAGCTGTGTGGAAGTCAGTCTTCCACTAGCAGCCTTTAGATAAAGATGTAGAACTCTCAGCTCCTCCTGCACCATGCCTGCCTGGATGCTGCCGTGCTCCCACCTTGATGATAATGGAATGAACCTCTGAACCTATAAGCCAGACCCATTAAAGTGTTGTCCTTTGTAAGAATTGCCTTGGTCATGTTGTCTGCTCACAGCAGTAAAACCCTAACTAAGACACCCACAAAGCTTGTAAAGTTGATTTGTTTTATGTGTTGGAATGTGAGTTGACAGAAATCAAATTTACTTTTTGTCTTCAATCATGTTTCCTAGAAGCCAGACCTGAGGCCTTGATCCAATGACTGACCATGAAGACACTTCGCTCTTTGCTTATGGAGGTGGTAACTGGTGATTGCCACGTCACTGAGGCTTTGGATACTGGGATGCTTGGCCCAGTATAGGAGGGGCCTACTACACAGCTGTGGTTTGTCACTGAAGACTGCTGGCGAAGGCCCAGCTGTCTATTGTCTGGCAGGTGTGCCCATCCCCCAGCTGCAGCTGATTCTAAGATTTGCCCTCAGCCACTCATGATGCCCATCCAAGAACTGCCCTTACCTCCAGCCGTAGCCAGCAGCCGATGACTGAGGCAGGTGAGTTCGAGGCCCTCTTTGTGTTCTCAGGCTCCAGCTGAAGCTCACTGGAGTCAGAGACCCTGCCCTAACTGAGCTGTTTGGGAGTCGTGGGGAGTGGGGGTGGGGGTGGGGCGGCGGGAATACCTGCGCTTATCATCTTGGGATTGGTTTCTAGGGAGCAGCAGCCCAGACCTCGAGTGAACCTCATTTCATAAGACCCAACGTTCTAACATAACAAGAACATCTATGGACTTTGTGGATAGTGTTAACTCAAGGTATTTCAGAGGGGTTAATGAAGCAAATGTGAAAGTGTCGATTGCCAGCCATTTTTGAAGATTTTTACCTTTAAATGTTGAAAGTGCAGTAATCAGAATTAGAAGAGATAATAAGAATAATGTTTAAGGCCAAAATTTGGATCTCATCTGCATAACCACCACCACCACCACCACCACCACCACCACCACCGTCATCATCATCATCATTCTCTAACCCCTTTTCTCATCTTACTGAGAAGGGAAACAGTATGCCGAGCTCTTGAATTTATTCATATACCTTTTGCTAAAACGATACCCACCCTCTCCAAGTCTCACCGTTAAATACCATCTGGCCTGTTACCGAGTGACTCCTTTAGTCTCAAGGCTAAATCAAATCCTTCCACAGTGATGTCAGTGTATCAGCTGGCACCCAACGCCAACTGTGAGATAACACTCCCTTCTGCCCAGGCTACTCTCCCAAGGCACCACTGCGTGGATTCCACTCCTCTTTTCCCTTCCCAAGCCTTGAGCTTTTAGGATCCCATGGGGTCTCTGGTTCAAGCGAAGAAACCCACTTGTTTAACAGGAAGCAGGTTTCATGGTCGCGGCCTTAAAGCAGCTCAGTCACCCATGGCGTCCAGGGCTGTAAGCACGCATGCGTGGGCTCAGCAGTTTGCATTCGCTTCATCGACCTGCCCAGCAGTGACCCTTTCTTGGACTCTGAAGTCTGTCATGCTCTATCGGCTTATCATGACTGAGCACACCAAACACAAGGGTCTGTGTTTGGAAATGAACCAGAGCCACCGCTGGGCCTCACGTGGGGCTCCTCCCGCTGTTCAACGCATCCCTGAGAGATGCTTCAATGGTGACTTACTTGCCTGCTTGATTCAGATTCCTGAGAGCTCAAGAGAACTGTTGGAAAAGTTTAAAGCAGTGCCCTGGAGGATCGTAAGGTAGGGTGGGAGGCTGATAGAGGGTTAGTTAGGAGGGAGGAAGGCTGTTGATGCTGTTAGGCTTTCTGTTCATTCTCCACCCTTGTGCACACAGGACGACGGGAGAGCAGGACACTGGGCTGCCAGGGGAGATATGGCGTTAGACCTATCATATTTCTGTTGATTTGATAGCTGCTTCCACACTCTTTTATCATTGGGAGACTCTTTCAGGTAGATTCAGATTAGGTAGCCCCCACCCGAAAACCAGCCTATCCCCAAGTTGCGTTTCCCTGGTAACTTTGGCTACCAAAGGTTGTAAAACCAAACATGGGATATTCAGATAGTGACTTCAACTGTAAGTCCCTCTCACCGGTGTCTGTCCTAGTGCTGGCCTCTTAGGCTTGCTGTTTGGGTTAGAAGGGGCAGAGGGTGTTACGGACCTGTTATGGTTGGTGACGTCTTGTTTTTATAGATGTGCAAACTCACGCTTGGGGAAGTAAAATAACCTGCCCAAGATCACACAGCCATAGCTAGGACTCAAACCCACACACAGGACAGGAGATCAGACTTCATAGCAAATAGGAAAAGGGGAATTAAAGGAATATGGTTTGCTATTCTGCTTACCCATCTAAAATATGATTATTTAAGTTGTCTAGGTCATTCTCTTAGAATGAAAGGAATTTATTTTTCTGAGCAATCTTTTTGGATATTTTTCCAAAAAAAATTTATTATCGGCTTCTATATTCCAATAATCCAGCCTGATTGAAACAGGGATCGTTTTAGCAGAATTACTTGAGAGTTTCGTCAGTTTTCCCAAAAGTCTTTTCCAGGCTTTGTTACCCAAACAGCCTCCTTTTGAAGTGTCTGTGCAATCAGGTTAATTGTATTTACATTGTAGACTCTCGCAGTTAGTACACACTGGCTCTGGCAAAATGAGCCACACACTAGCATCTCGAGGAGAGATGTTTGTCGGAGCCATCACTGATTTGATAATATTAGTGATATTTTCATCATAAGATGACCTTTGCTTCCCCAAACAGCTTGGCAAAAGCAAGGACTGGGATGATGAAGGTTGAGCTAATGAGGCCCATCTAGCAGTTGACAGACATGAGCCATCTTGTCTCCCTTGGGTGCCACACAGCTTAGCTGACTCAATGAGGCTATTGAATTCATGATGGGGGCAGATAGACTCTAAGATGGCCCTCAACGACTCCTGCATGCCTCTTGGTATTCGTGTCCTTGTGTGACACTCTCTTAGTGTGGTTGGGACCTGTGACTTGCCTCTAACATGGTAACATACATAGTATGGTGTTGTGGAAGATAAGAATGTGTTCCCAACCAGTAGGCTCTCCCTTGCCTGAGGTTAGCTGCCATGTCAGGTATGGTGCAGTTGAGAGGCTCTGTGGTCAGAGCTGAAGGTGATTTCTAACCAACAAGCAGCAAATTTCAACCCACAGAGCTGAATTCTGCCCAAGTCCTATGACACAATAACTGGATCCTTCCCTGGTTTTGTCTTGAATTGACACTATACCCCTGGTCCCGGGCTAACTGTGGCTCTCAGATGCCATCTAGAATAGAGAGCCTATTACTCCTGGCCCACAAAACTGAGATTTTTTTTTTAAAAAAGTGTGTTGTGTGAAGCTGCTACATGGGTAATGATTTGGGACCCAGCACTGGGTAACTAAGACAATGGTTATATTGTACAAGACAACTACCCCAGTGCTTTTCAGTGGAATCCCAAAGGTGGTGGGATACAACGGTGAACAGGAATGGAAAAAAAATCCCACAGATTTAATACAATTCTTAGTAAAGTACCAGCAATTGAGAACGGTGGGTTCTGGGACCCACTGGGATCTCTGTAATAGTCCCACTCTGAGTAAGCTCTACCCAGTCCTGTTTCCCATGAACTCTCACGTGAGGGACATCCAGAACCTCTATAAACTGGAGATGAAAATAATCCAGGAAAATCCCCTCAGAATGGCAGTCAAGGCTGTTCTGTTGGTGATTGTATGTGCCCTTGAGTGTTAGATCCCTGGAGTTACCTGACATCCCCGATCTTTCACTATTCCGTCTCTTGAGAGAGAAGAGTCATTTTTCCCAGTCAGTTCCTTGAAAGGCCTGGTGGACTGTCAGTTTGGACTGTTCACAATTCATTAATCTTCAGCATCTTTGTCTGCCTCTAATTTTCAGCATCATTAGCCCTGTGCCTGTCCGAGATGGTGAGAGTGCTTCAGGGATGTCACAGAAGCATCCTCACTCGATGACTGTGCTTTGAAGCAAGACATGAAATCCTTAAGCCTGTTTTTAAGAAAAGAGAGAGGGAGAGAGAAGGAAAACTAAAAAGTTTCTCCATGGAGCTATGTGGACTTGCTGACTCCATAACTTTATAATCCTCCCTCTCCTCAGTCTACCAGGTCCTCACTTTCAACTGGTGCGTCGCCCATTATGCCTGTAGGTGATAATTTTGCATTTTGCCACTGGCCACTAGAGACTGATGACAGTACATTTTGTCCTGAACTGAAAAGTGCAGTTTGATTTGCGTGACTACCAACCCTTGAAGTTTCACGTGGGGTCTGCAGAGGACAACCTTCCTCCCTCCATGGATGAAGCAACCAGCAGTTTCCAGGCTTCTTGTTCTCCTTTGCTTGGCTTTGCCTCTACCTGGTGCCATATTTTTTCTCCACTGCTGGGCAAAAGTAGGGTAGAGAGGAGAGGGAAAGAGCATAGTGAGCTATGGTTTGATCTGCTCTCCTCACACATGATTAAAGCTAGCAACCCCTGGAGTCTGCAGGACGGCACAAACTAACTCTGTGTCATACCTTTACAATCGAGGTGCCCCACAGGCCCCTGTCTTGTAGTTTCTTTGACTCAAATGGGTGACACTCAATTCAGTTTGCCTCTTTCAACTCTGTCCTCAGCCCTGGGGGATCCAGCTGTGCATGTCCCACCTTGATCTCAGCTTTCCTTATATTGTTCTCCTTTGTCCCATGTCTCAGAAAGTCCCAAGAGTGCTCACTGATCCCAGGACAGCATCCCCGCTGGGCCCTTCATCTCCAAAGCTCAAAGCCAGCTCTTTTTGACTTTGCAGATTTTCTCAGTGGAGTTGACTTTAGCCCACAGATGGCATCTACCATCCTGCTCCCTGGTCAGCACTCTCTCACCCCAGCTCCCAGTGGAGGGGACTCCTCCCACAGCTCCCCAGGGTCTGCTGAAAACCTCCACAGGCTTAGGATAAGAGATGGCATTCCCACCCCTCATCTAGAATAGCAAGAACTAGCATCAGAGGATACACATCTTCAAAAAACTCATCAGCCCTCAGCTTCAAACTCTGACCCCTTCATTCCATGGTCTCAGGGAGAGTCCCAGGAGGTGTGGGTCAGGTTCCTTTCCATCAGTGTAAGTTAGAATGGGAAGGAAAGATCTCTTGGAACTGAGGCAGAACGCTGTCTTCCTAGCTTCTATACAACAAATGTTTTGCTGACTGACTCATTTGTGGCTCACTGTTACATTCTGCCTTCGTCCATAGCATGCTCAAATACAAACACAGGGCTATCCCCCAATTCTTAGCATCTTGAAATCCCTTTAGAAGAAGAATCTACTACATGTAGTTTTTTTTTCTTTTCAGTAGTACTTTATTAGATGATATTAATTTGAATTCCTGGAAGGAAAGGCCAAGAATGCCAAAATTGAGATGTTTCATAGCCCAAAGCCAAACATGCAGGAGAGATGCCGCAGCACATTGATAATGTCTCAAATACCCTAAGGCTGTAGTAGAACAAATCCAGTTGTGGTTGCTGGATGATAGTCCATAGCCACAGGCCCAGAAATGGCTCCTAGCCTGACCCCACATCAACTCCTACAGAAAGCCAAATGTGTTTCTGCCTGAGCTGCTCTGCTCCACGTTTGGGGGCCAAAATGTCGAGGACTACTCTATCAGTGTTGGAATCCACACTGCCAAAAGCCTTTGGGGCAAAATTGTTAGAGCCCGCACTGCCCCAAGCAGCTCCAGTCTGCAGGTCGGAGTTCAGCAAGAGAGAGAGTGAGGATGGACACGAGGAATGGAGACCAGACAGAGTGTGATTCAATCCTGTTTATTCTTCAGTCTCTCTTCTTCTCTCCAAGTCCCTAGTTCCTAGTTCCTAGTTCCTCTGTAATAAGTCTCAAGTCCTAATCTCTGTTCCAAGTTCTAGTCTCAAGACTCATCCAAGTACAAGTGTCTAATTCTAACCATTTCTTCTGTCTGCCTCTTGCCTTTTATGTCTCACTTCTAAGCCACACCTTTAAGTCACGCCCTTAAGTCTCGGCTCTAAATCACACTTTTAAGTCTCACACACCCAAGAGAAAATCCTGGATATTTAAAACAAGATGTTATCAGAGTGTGCTCAGCTGTTGTAGGCTATTGTAATCAAGTCTCTTGTCAGGGTATATGGCTCAAGATGGCTGCAAGGATGATATCCGCCTTCTGTCAGCTCCTCACACAAATGCCTCTCTGTGTCTATTTTTGCCAGGAGAACTGTGCCTGCAGTCCTCTATGGCTTGCTTAGGTTTAGAGCCTATTGGTAAATAGTCAAATGTCTATATGATAGCAGCAAAGACTCTTGAGAAATGTACCCTCATTTCTACCTATGGAAGAGATAATGTACTGTGTAGAAATTAAAAAAAAAATGAAGCAGGCACACACACACATACACACACACACACACACACACACACACACACACACACAATTAAACCCAACTGTAACCTCATGTTTTTTAACCTGTCCCCTTTGTTCCCTGAAATAATGACTCTGAGACTTCTTATATATGAATTAATGCTAGGCCAATAGTTTTGCACATTCCTCAACTAGTTCATAACTTAATCATCCTGTTATTCTGTTCTAAGTTCTGCCATATGCCTGGTTACTTGATCCTCAGTTTCATGCACTGTCTTCCTACAGAGTTTGGGGTGAGTTTATTTTGTACCTGACTCTATTCCCAGAAACCCTCTCTGTCCTGGAACTTCCACCTCCCTGTTTCCTGCCTAAGTTAATAGGCCAACAGCACTTAATTGACAGGTGATGCTTCCATATGGTACAAGAGATTCTTTCTATATTTCCCTCTTTTAGTCAATAGAAGGCTCTTTCTCTTACAATAATGAACTATATTCAATAATAATCATTATGAAAACTATTAGGTAACATTTCACTTAGAATGTCCAGTCCATGTATATGTTTGGCAACTTAAGAGAAATGACTCTATCATCTATTCTATCTAGGTGAGTTTAGAGTTCTGTATGTAAATCGTTTTCTATCATAACTTGTGCTACCAACCTAGAAACATCTTCTTATACCTAAAAACATTTTCTTAAATCTTAAACAACTTAGGCTTTTATTGTGACCAATAACTATCTGGTCTTCAACCCCATCAGAGTCTTGAAAAGGAATAAATACTACCTGACTGTGTGGGAAGTGCAGAGCAAGCAGCTTCCACAACTGTGGAAGTGACAGAGAAAGCTGGCTGCTGGACAGTCCCCTCAAATTTCTCTGAGTTGTAGGACCATCATCTTAAGCCCTGTGGCTCAGAATATCTGACAGACTTTTTGTGTGTGTGTGAAGCAGAAGTTATGAAGGACTGCTTACCTTGTCTTGGCAAAGCTCAGCAGTTGACTTCTCTGCATTCCGTTTGTCCATTTTGGACAGCATACTGTCAGCAGTTGAAGCAATGGCAGCTTTTTGCCCAATGGCAGCTTGCCATATTTGAAGCAAACTCCATAAGGATATTCTCCAGTGGTCATCATCTTCTTTGAAGTAGAAAGGGGTGCTTCCAGGAGCTAACATGTCTCCTAGTCAAAAACACCTTAAAATAATAAAGCATCTTAAAATTCTGTAGGCCTCTGAGGTTTTTGAAGACCATCTATCAATCTAGTGTATCTGAATTGGCAAGCATTTCTTGTTACCAGCTATTTACTATCTGTTCAGCCTAGGAAACATATTTTTTGTAATTAATGAAGCTAGTATCTAACAGGACCATGAGTTTAATTGATTAATTGTTAACTCGTATTACTTAATTATCCTTAACAGTTTGTAATAGCAGCTTTCAAAAGGACTAGAACTTAACTTTGCATTTTAAAAGAATTACACAGGTATAATTCTTTAAAAGGAGTTGATACATAGTATGTTGTAACCAAATATAACCTTAATTTTGTATCAATATAGAAAGATCTATACCAATGTAAGATTTTTGGCTAGTAGTAGCTCTAATAGTTTAAGAGTAAATCAACCCTTTACTCTTATTATTCCTATATGCCCCCTTTTCCTTTCATCCCTTCTCCCCCATTTCCCCAACACTAAATAGGAGAGAAAGAAGGATAGAGGAAAGAAGAAGAACGAGAAAAGAAATCCCTGAATCTAACCTCCGCCATTTTGTTTCATCCATGCCCAAGACTACAACAATTTGTAAACTCCCCTTAAATGATGACAAATATCTATCATCCATTGAATGGCTGGAAAACATCTACCTCACCCCTTGCTTACTGCTGTCTTGAGGCATCGTTTTCCCTTTCGGGTCTCCCCCTAAAATTTTGGATATTGGTTAGTCTTAAGGACTAACTGTAGCATTTGCTGTCCAGTCTCTGCATGCTGAGAAAGTTCAGGGCTTAACTGAAGTCCCAACTGCAACAGTCTGTGATTGGTCGGGACCAGTGGGGCTGAGCAGCCTTTTCTGAAACTATCATAGAAGCAGGTTTTGATGAAAGAGCTATTAAGGCAGTCTGAGGTTGGATCAAGCAGGATGCAGGAATAAAATGTCTCAGTGTCTCAGCATCCTGCTCTGCATCCTCAAGGTGAATATCGTGAGGGCTGCTTTTCTGGTTGTTTTTCTCTGTGAACATATAAGCTTTCAAAGGTCATTTCTGCATTTCTGACTAAATAAATGAAGTTATTATACATTTCTGCATTAATGTAAGTATGGAACGTGCAGTGTGCACAATTCTGCTGAAGAGGATTCTCTGCTCTCTGTTCAAGCAGGTGAGGCATCGTCTTTCTTTATAAGTTAGTTTGGATTGTATAACCAAACTGTAGTTTAATTTCCTATCTATACCATTTGAAAGGATGCTATGATAAGAGTTGAGGACTCTGTAGCCAATAAGATTTATGTGCACAGCTGAAGTTCTGAGACATTTCCATGTTTCAGCCAGCCTCAGAGCTGTTCCTACATATGAGGGGAATCATCAATACAAGTTACCTGCTTTCTTGGTCTTTATGATATATATATATATATATATATATATATATATATATATATATAACAATATATATATAATATATATATATATTGTTTTTGTTTGGAACCAAGATCTTCAGTGGGTCTTTTCCTGTGAAATCTGATTTTTATCAATTTGGAAGGAATCCATAGCTTTTCTTTTCCTGTTGAAACAAGACTATATTCTCTTCCTCAAGACATTTCCTGTCTTGCATTCTAAGATCATTATTTATATGTATGTATATCTGCTGATCTAAACCATCAAACTACTGTTGTGTGATTTCATATCCCCTTCTATTCAATGAGCATTTCCTTTAAAGTGTGATCCGATCTCTTCATAATTGTTTGACATGTAGGATTGTAAGATATATCTGTAACATGTTTTATGCCGTAATGTCTAAAAAAAAAAAAAAAAAAACCCTGTTGTATTCTAATGGATACACGTGTTGAAGTATTATCAACTTCCTAAGGCATCTCTAAGAAAGTTGCCATCTCTAATAAATGTGCAGTCTTAGAATCATGCTTTTCCCCCTGGGAATTCTGAATATCTATCAATAGTCTGATGTATCAATACATGTACAAATCTTAATTTTCCAAACTCTATAAAATGAAACACATTCTCTTCTGTATGACATTGTTCTCAGGTAACAGCAAACAGTGTGTGTACTCTTAATTCAGTGTATTGTGCTTCTGTGGGTTGACATTCTAATGCCTTAAGCCTTTGTGGGTGTTCTCATCTCGGTTCCCTTTCTTGTTATTGTAGATTCCAGACCCTCTAGGTTCTGTCCTGTTGCTTGTAACCCAGCATTCTGTCTTACAGTCCTCTCATTATCTAAGCATTTTATTCTGATCATTCTTGAAGAGGATGTATACAGCTACAATCACTATCGAACATATAATTACTTGCATGTTGATAATCGGAACGAAAGTATATAGGGTCCAGGTGCCCTCCGTCATTTCGTTTTTCTCCATTTTTTAATCGTAGAAAATATTTTCTTTTCAACCTTTAGCTCTCTCCTTAAGAACTTCACTTCCTTATTTTCAAACTAAATATTTCTTCCTGTGATTATTTGCCCAGTTTCTTTTTTTTTTCTTGAAGACCTAAGCACATTTTAAAAATAGATTTATTTTATATGTGTGAGTACACTGTTGCCGCATCAGCATCAGATCTCATTACACATGGTTGTGAGTCACCATGTGGTTGCTAGGAATTGAACTCAGAACCTCTGGGATGGTTGTGAGTTACTATGTGGTTGCTGGCAATTGAATTGAACTCAGGACCTCCAGAACCGCTGAGCCATTTCTGCAGCCCCCTCCCCTGAGGCACATTTTTAAGCATATCATACCCGTTCAGAGGCTTTTCTAAGTCTGGCCTGGCTTCCGTTGCCTGCCGCCATTCTATGCTGGGCAGGCCAAGCCTTACCGGCCCAAACCTCCCGCCATGAACACAGGACAGAAAGGGGTTGTCCGCATGCTGTGGGCCTTTTGCCAGTTTCTCACCAGCTGGGGCCGCAGTGGCTAGCCCAGGAAACTGTGGTCTCTGCCAGCTCTGAGTGCCTGGACTTGCCAGAGAGATGATGTGCAGCTCTGGCACTGGCCCGCTGAGCTCGCAGTTCATAGTCCCCATTCAAGTATCCGATGGCCGGCCGGCTGCCAGACTTGCTGTAAAGAGAGGGTCTAAATGAGCTGCATTAGGCCTCTCTGGTTTCCCATTCCTACCCTTCTGTGGCTCCTGTGGCCACCCAAACATTAGCTGCTCTGCTCACAGAGCAGCCTGCTGGCTACCACAGAGCAGAGTGCTAAACCGTCCTTCCCAGTGGCTTTCAGGCTCTAAGCCTGGATTCCGTGCCTGACATTCCGTGTGCCATCTGTAGTAAAATCCATTCTGTAGTAAAAACCATCTGCAACCGCATGTTTTTCCATCCATCTACTTTGTTCCCTGAAACAACGACTCTGAGACTTCTTATATATGAGTAAATGTCGGGGCAATAGTCTTCCTTGTTCCCAGACTGGCTCACGACGTAATGCCGTTATTTGATTCTAAGTTCGGCCACATCCCTGTTTTCCTCCAGAGTTCAGGGATGAATTCCTTTTGTGTTTGACTCTATTCCCAGAAATCCTGTGTTCTGGAATGTCTACCTTCCTGCTTCCTACTTGAGCTAATAGGCCATCAGCATTTTATTGGCAGGTGATGGTTCTACACAGTATAAGAGATTCTTATAAATAATAAGAATCCAACAATAAATAAATAAGCCAACAAACAAATAAATAAATGTCCATTCTAAAATGTGAATGAAGATGCATCTATCTTAATAAACTATGTTGACTATAAAGTAAAACTCCCTCTTTTGTGTATCTTTTAAATTGTGTACCCTTAACATACATTAAGATGAATTTAAGTTTAATTTTTAAAGGCTCTTCCTTTCTGCCATTTTCCCCCCTTACTTTTATTCTCCCTTCAGTTGCTGAGGTCTCCCAGGATCTTGTGTCATCAGTGTTCTTTAATACCAGAAATCAATTTGACTGAATTTTTGATAGTATCTGGTCACATTTAGTCCTTGTGGAATAAAAGTGAGTACGTTAATAATTCAACACTTGGGGTAAGGATTGGCACATGCTGGCATTCAGTACCCCTCCCTGCCAGTTATTGTGTATTTGATCAGTTATTTTTCCTTGTTGTGACAAAAGTCACGACTTAAAGAAGAGAGGGTTTACATTGGTTGGGGGTGTGTTGGGGGCGGCTAAAGAGAGATAGATAAAGTCCATCACAGTAAGAAGACCGGCGGCAAGAGGGTGAGGGAGCAGGCCACACTGCATCCTTCCACAGTCAGGAAGCAGAAAGAGTGGCTGGATTACAGAACATAGGCTTGCCTCCAGTGACCCACTTCCTATAGGTTTCAGCTCCTAAAGCTTCTACAGCCTTCCAAACTAGCAGTGCCAGCAGGGGACACAAGCCTATGAGGACATTTCACACGTATGACAGCTGTTTGGGTTGTTAAAGACCTCAGTGAGTGATAGTGTCTTTGAGGGGACCGTGGTTCCACCTTTTATCTTGCCACCGGGGTGTGTGAACTCCGCTTGGGCAGATGAAACGCAGAGGGCTAGGCTGCATTTACCTTTCTTGCCATCTCCACTGGGCAACGGGCTTGTGAGAAGCGCACGGGGTGGGAGAATACAGCCTTGAATGGGGGCCTCAGCCCATGTGAAAAAGGCCAAAGCTGAGGTTCCCTGACTCCTGAACATCCAGACACTGCTGGAAACTGAGAGGAGGTGTCAGGAATGGAGAGGGCCCGCGGGCCTGGAAGGACAGCCTGGGGCTGGGAGGTAGGGAGACACCCTGGTTTAGCTTAGCACTTAGAGGTCAGCTCTAGGCTCTATAGAGGAAGAGAGGAAGAGTTCGCTCCCTTTGCTTTGTCTTGCTGAGAGAGAGAGAGAGAGAGAGAGAGAGAGAGAGAGAGAGAGAGAAAGAGAGAGAGAGTCCTGGTTTGTCCATACTTTTTATTCAATCTTAATCTTGGAAAATGGGTGTATGGGTGTATACCACTTCATCAGGGTAGACCGAAATTAAATAAATACCTCTTTTGCAGGAAGGAATGTCCAGGAAGGGAAGCTTATTGGCTAAACCCTCAGGGCCCACCCATCTAAGTTCCTCGTTTGCACGGAGAACTGTTTTTTGCTGTGTGACCACTAGTCTCCGTTCTTTATGTAGGGAGCTGTGGTCACGTGTTCCAGGCCAGGAATCTGGTCAGGGATAGAGAAACTCCTATCATCCTCAGGTGGGTGCTGGGATTTCCGGTCCTACTGAACCTTACCAAGTTTCCTGGCAGAGTCCACTGCCCCACAGGGGACTTCCAGTTAGACTTTCCTCCTGGGGAAGGGATTACATACTCGTGAAATTCACATATAAAGGAGGAAGAGTCGATCCTCAAAGAGCCCAAAGATGCATGAACTAGTTACAGAGCGGAGCCAGTAGGGACTGGGATGCCTGTAGTGCCTGGTCATCAGTTGTAGGCTCTCTGATTATGTTCCCCAAACTCCTGCCCTGCTACTCGCTGAGAGACCATATGTCTACAAGCTCCAGTGTTCAAGTATTACATGATGACATGTGTCACTGTCATCTGATGACAGTATCTAGCTCATAGGCTTTGGTCTATGCTCCATATTGCATAGCAGGTTTGATCTCTGATTTACTTTACTCAAAAGCACATGTTAGGAAAACTCCTTCCCTCAATCCTCTCCCAGTGAATCGGCAATCTCGTATGTCGTGTCTCCAGGCTGTCATAAGAATAAACGTGGTTAAGATGTTTTAAAGGAAGATATTAATGACTAGTCAGCCTCATGATCTCGTTAGTGATAAGAACGGAAAGGAGCTTGAGAAGCCTGGAGGTGGAGTGAGTGTCAGGCTGAATTTAGTCCCCTGTTTCCTTTAAAGAGGAAGCATGTCTTTGGCTGAGGCTTGCATCCATTCCACGGGTGTTTACTTTGTTGTATATTCAGTTGGCTTAATCCTGACCAGGCCGTGGGAAATACGACATTTCACAATTGGGTCAAGCGATCCATGTAAAAATGAGGAAGTAAAGTGAGCTTATGGAAATCTCCATCTTCTCTCCCAGAGCGGCCCAAGTTAAATCGGTAAGCTTAGCGCTCTCAGTCCTATGTTGGTTATGTGACTTTCAGTCATGTGGCCCTGGCACACTGGCTTCCTGTTATCCCATTCTATTTCTGAATGTAAATAACAAATCTTAAATACTGAATTATAAATATTGCTTCATGTGTGTGTTTGTCTGTGGTGTGTGTGTCTGTCTGTGGTGCATGCATGTGTGTAGTGTGTATGTGGTGTGTGTGGGTGTGTATGTGTATGCATGTGTTTGTCTTCTGTGGTGTATTTATGTGTGTGCTGTGTATGCCTGCCAGTCTGCCTGTGATGTATTTGTGATGTGTATGTGTCTGTATATGTTTAAGTGGTTTGTGTGTGTGTGTGTGTGTGTGTGTGTGTTGTGTATGTGGTATGTGTGTCTGTCTCTCTGTCATGTATGTCTGTGGTGTGTGTATGTTTGCCTGTGGTATGTGTGTCTGTGATACGTATGTAATATGTGTGCATGTGTGCTGTCTATATGGTATGTGTGACTGTCTGTAGTGTGTGTCTTCGGTGTGGGTTTCTGTTTGTGGGTATGTGTGTGTGAGATTTATGTTTGTGATGTATGTGTGTGTCCATGGGTATGTGTGTGTCTGTGGTATGTATGTGTTGTGTATGTGTGTGTGTGTATGCGGTGTGTGTATATATGAATGTAGTATGTATATGGTTTGTGTGTCTGGTGTGTGTGTATTGTATGGTTTGTATGTATCTGTCTGTCTGTGGTATGTGTGTATCTTTAAAAATGTGTGTGGTGTATAATATGTGGTATATGTATCTGTGTTGTATGTGGTGTGTGTATTTATTGTGTATGTGTGTATATGTGTCTGGGTCTGTATGCATGTAGGTCAGAGGACAACCTCTGGTATCATTCCTCAGTTCCCTTTTACCTTTTGCTTGAGACGGGCTCTCTCACTGACCTGGAGAGACCCTTTTTGCCAAATAGGCCAGGCTAGCTGGCCGGAAAGTGCGTCAAAACTGGACCAACTCCCTATCGGCTGCCTTTTCTACATAAAATTTCATGAATATCTTGTGAGCTATAGAGAAGATTTTGAAAAATAAAATTTCCACATGTAAAAGATTTTTAAATTTTTTTTCTAGATTACTTTATTATTTCACCATTTCAAGTAAAGATAATACTGCAAACCTGATTTTCTCAGGTTTGCCTGGTCCATACATTGGAGTGGGGGCACGTTCCTGGTAATAACCCACATTTTGCTGCCTCTGTCCTAGACTGTCCGGTTTCATTGCTAATGCTCAGAGGGCAGATTGCAAGCAGGTCTGTCCACTGCAGTTACTGGAGAATGGGGTTTCTCCCACTGCTCTGGGCGAGTTGCCCAATAGGCCGTTGGAGGATACATATTTCCACTACCCAGGCTGCCCATGTCCCCGGAGACAGCCTTCAGTGCTGTCCCAAGAACTCTGTCTTTGAATGAACTTCAGCCAACCTGCCCTTGAGACACCAGAGTAGTTTTGTGCTTCTTTGAACCAAAAGCGGGGCAAAGCTGGGTCCCATCCCTCAAAGGAGAGAAGGCTCTGCTGTGTGTCACTTTGTCACAAGGGCACACAGAGACTGTGCATCTTCAAGAGGGAGCTTATGTCAAGGAGGGGCTCCATGGTCTGCAGCTGCTCTCCTCAGAACTGAGATATAAATGCTGTGTCAAGCACCTCCCCAGGCCTGTCTTCCTCTTCCCAGGGAAGAAACGCTTCTTCTCTCTCATGCAAATCATTTATGGAAATCGGCGCGTTTCCTCTCAGTTCATCAGAGAATTTGTTGGAACCCTTCTGGTTATGAATAACACACAGCAGCTTGAGCCAACAGAGGCAAGTAAAGGACTCAATTGTGAACCTAGCAGAGCAAGCGTTGGCTGAGAGAAACCAGCCCGCTGCAGCTGGGGCTCAAAAGCGCAGAACCTAACAGAGGGGGCTCAAAAGCGGCCATGATGCCTCTTCTCCTACACTGATGAGTTTTCTCCGACCTCCCATCTGGCGCTGGAATGCAAAGGGGAACACACTGAACTGGCTATTTATGAGTTGCTGTGAGGAGATTGTAAGGATCGGGCTAGGGAAGAAGCTGGATGCCAAATTGGAGAGATAGGTGATAGCGGTCAGATCAAGATGCTGTGTTACAGACAAAAGCATTAGCCTGAGAGTAGTGGGCGGCGGAGTCGCCAATAGGTGGAAAATAGCGCAAACACATCAGTATGGATTGAATATTTTTTACTGATATATTTGGGACCAGCCATGTTTTGGCTTTCTGAACCCTCAGTTGGCCTAGAATTCACTCTGTAGACCAGGCTGGCCTCAGTCTCACAGAGGTCTGCCTGCCTCTGCCTTCCGAATATTGGGATTAAAGACATGTAGCCCCACTCCTGGTGGCTTTCTGATGTTTTAAAAATTTTCAAGTATCTGCATATGTATAATGAATTTTCCTGGGGATAGAAAAGAAAATAGGGAGTTCATATGGAATATGAAATTCACATAGTATGTACACTTTACAGATCCATTTGTAGGTACCTTTATATAATTAAAAATTCAATTATACTGATTAATTCGTGTGTGTGTGTGTGTGTGTGTAGGTGGGTGGTAGGTGCATCTGTACCACATCATGCATATAGGAGTCAGAGGACAACTTGAGGGAAGTCTGTTCTTTCTTTCCAGCATGAATGTCTCAGAGATGCTACAGAGGAGGTCGGGCTTCATGGCAAGCTGAGCCATCTCTCTGGTTCACCTTTAGTTTAGTGTAGCTAATGTTTAGTGCACCCACATTTTGATTACAACTTGTCATATGACGTCAGAAACAGAATTTTTCACTTTCGGCATCATGTTGGTATTTGAAAAGTTTCGTTTTGGAACATCTTGGACTGTGGGCATTTGAATTTTTAGACACTCAACTTGTAATGTAGTTCTGATATTCTTGCTGGTAGCTTTTAGAGAACAGACAGATGTAAGGGAGAAGGACCAGAGACAGGTAGAGAAGCTGGGGGATGTTTGTAAAAACATTTGGCAACAGTGAGAGGTTTCAGAATGTACAACCATCAAAGATGAATTCAAAACCTGCTGTGTGATGAATCTGAGCTGTTTCTGGGAGAGCTCATCTGTGGGGCATCGCATGACTTTACATGCATGCCATGGTATGGGTGCACCTACTACCCACCTACACACACACACACACACACACACACACACACACACACACACACATGAATTAATCAGTGTAACTGGATTTATAATTGTATAAAGGTACCTAAAAATCTATCTGTAAGATGTAAATATCCAGTACGTACACCACCTGACATTATACCACACAAGGCCATCAAACACTGGAACACCTCAGCTCAGACTGAAAGCTGTAGTGTGCTGTGAGTTACAGTGTTTATTACATACATAGCCTTCTGTTCTTGTAGAAGTATGGTGGCTGATCTATGAAAAACAAAGGCTTAATATGTCCCTATCATCCTTAAGCACAAATCAAATCAGTATCTATTTGAGCTTACTATATTAGAATATTTAACTTTAAAAATTGTCCTTTGAGTTGCTGACATAAAAACTTGAAAGTTTAAACAAAGTTTCATAAAAACTTTAAGTGGCTCTTGGCTTCAGGTTAGGACAGAATTATCAGCAGTTACATTTATGAACTGCTGAATTAAGACTATTTATGTAATTGTACTACATGTTTATATAAAGCTGTAAACAGTCTCAGCATTGACAATTATACAGTGAAACAATGAATCAACCCTGACACTATGTCCTGGAGTATCAACTATTCATCCAAGACTTAATCTGTTGTTTTGTTTTGTTTTATTATGTTTTTCAAGGCAGGGTTTCTTTGTCTAACCTTGGCTGTCTTGGAACTCACTCTATACAATAGGCTGGTCTCAAATTCAGAGATCTGCCTTCGCCTGTCTCCTGAGCTCTAGGATCAAAGACATGTGCCACTACCACACAGATAAGACTTAATTCTTTATATAAAAGTAAAAAAAAAAGCACATTGTAGTAGTTTTAATTATCAACTTGATACAATCTAGAATCTGGTAGACAGGTCCCTGGCTATATTGTGGGGATTTTCTTAATTTTATTAATTGAGATAGGAAGACCTGCCCACTACGGGCGGCATAATTCCCTAGGCAGGAACTTGTGGACCATATGAGTAAGGAAATCAAGCTGAGCACTAGCATGCATGCACTCACTGATTTTCTGACATTTTCAGATATGTGACAGACTGATTCAAACTCCTGCTGCTGTGACTTCCCTACCAGGATAAGCTATAACATGAAGCTGTGATCTAAATAAATTCCTTGTCTTTTAAGGTGCTTACACGTTACACTTTATTTGCTTTGTGTGCGTGGGTCTTTGTGGATCTTCATGTGCCACAGTGCACATGTAGAGGTCAGAGGAGAACCTGTAAAGTAAGTGTGTTCTCTCCTATCATACGGGCCTCATGTCAGTAGGCTTAGTAGCCCACTGCCCCCTTAAGGTCCTTTCATCAGGGTGTTAGAATACTTTATCACAGAACAGGAAATGAAACCAAGACACACTTCTGTCTCATTAGTATGCACATTTGCTTTAAGTTTTAATGATTTGTTCAATTATAGCCATACCAAGAATTGTTTTTGCAATGAGTTGATTTATTTTAAGTAAAGGTTTGGTTTGCATACCTGTTTTATAGACTGAATACTCAGGGCTCTATAAAAATTCCTCATCAAAAAAGGGCCATGAGTGTAAAAGGTTTAAGAAGTTCTTGTCTATACATAGCTTCTGAAAGACTCAAAAGCAGGGAAGGACTGAAGAATTCTTTAAGAGGCAGAATCCATAGGCCTTCATCACTGACTGGCTACAAAAGTGACCACTAGGCTATTGGCCTTAGGAGCTAGGTAAATATCATCCTAATAGAGGCAAAGATCCCCTAAAAGGAGCAGATCTCCATTTCAGGAAGAAGATATGGTCCTGTTGCCACCATGAGACCCACCTGATCACACACAGTAAACTAAGCCAGCTCTGTGCTGTTGGTTTGGAGATTGTCTTAGTAAATGTATTTTTTATTATTATTATTATGCTATGGCTATGTATGGCCCCGATAGACTCATGTGTTTAAGCAAGTCTATGGTGGCCAGGGAGTAGAATGTGGTAGTCTGAATATGCTTGGCCCAGGGAGTAGCACTATTAGGAGGTGTGACCTTGTTGGAGTAGGTATGTGACTGTGGGCCTAGGCTTTAATACCCTCATCCTAGCTGCCTAGAAGCCAGTATTCTGCTAGCAGCCTTCAGATGAAGATGTAGAACTCTCAGCTCCTCCTGCACCATGCCTGTCTGGATGCTGTCACACTCCTGCCTTAAAGATAATGGACTGAACCTCTGAACCTGTAAGCCAATCTTAACTAAATGTTGTCCTTATAAGAGTTGCCTTGGTCATAGTGTTTGCTCACAGCAGTAAAACCCTAAGACTGGGATGCTTAAAAGATCCTTGAGTGGAGATATCAGGAAATAAGTGTATTTAGTTCAGTCCCCCGGGAAAGCTGAAGCTTGACTTTTGTAGTAGACCTGGGATTGAACAGCAGGCTGGTTTGGTTCCATGGTAATACTGGCCAATACCACCCAAGAACAGCTTGGAGTAAGAACGGTGGACATGGGGTGGTAGCCTGGAGAGTGAGGAGCTAACAGGAGACAGGGAGGGAGTGGAAGAGGAGACAGAGAGACAGCCACAGTCATCGTGGAGAGGATCCATGGGAAGACTGGAAGTGTCTGCTCGTTCAGTTCTCCACAGACATTTCTTTGAGCAGTTATTACAATCAGTATACTGTCACTGTTAAGAACGTAGGCTCTGAAGTTGGGAGCTATATAGCTCAGTGGCAGAGGGCCAGCATGTGGAGGCCTTACGTTCTATCCCCAGCATCATACACATACATACAAAGAACAACAACAACAGCCGTAGCAACAACATCTCTAGCATCATGCACACACAAAACAACAACAGCAACAACAACAGCAGCAACAACAGACAACTCATGCTCTGGAGTTGGGCTGCCTGAGGTTTTAAATCATTGCTTCAGAATTCACTTCTCGAATGGCCTAGGACTGTCGTTTGCTTCTCTGAGCTTCTATTTTCTCACTGTAAGATGACATCAGTTCTGTTGTGAGAACGGTATACGAGTTAGGCAGTACCTGACCCATAGCACTTACATAACAAACGCTATCACGTATCAGCTGCTCATCTGGGCTTCAGCATTACAGCTACGAGTGAGCAGACCAAGGCCCTGCTCCTGATGGAACTCACATCCTGTTTGGGAGGAGGAGGTGGAGGGTACAAACGGTAAGCAGGTAAGCATTGACAGAGAACGTGTGTGGGCTGCCATGCTGGGATGTCTTCTCAGGGAGATGGGGATCAGGGAAGACCACTGACATTTACACTGGAGCTTTTATGTAGAGTTAAGATATTGGGGCAGAGTGTTCTAAGTGAAAGGTGAACAGACACAGTGACCCAAAGACAGGGAAGAACTTAAGGTGTCCAAGGAGAAGAGACCACACCTCTATCTAACCCAGACGCACTGTCACCTGGTCTTTCTAGCACACATGTAATAAACCTGTAGCAAAACAGAAGGCCATACAACTCTTGAGAGTGTTGTATTTGCTTTGCTCTAGACATGAGATGTGGCCCATGTGTTTACGTGTTTAAACACAAGGCTGCCAGCTATGTATGATAGTTTTGAAGCTGGTAGAGCCTATAGAACTAGGTGTCGTGGGTGTGCTCAGGGGAAGCTTTTCTTAGCCTGGCCCTGCTTCTAAACCAGCTGACCTCTGCTTCCTCCTCAGTCCCAGGGAACCACCTGCTGTTGCAAACTTCCACTGCCCCGAGTCTACCTGCCATGATGCCTTCCCCATACATGATGGGCCGATTCCCTGAGACCATGTGACTCTCCACACAATTGCTTATTTGAATCACTTTAAACACAGTAGTTTATTTAATCCTTGAAGCCACTATGCCTGTGTGACAGACTTGGAAGCTGTGAATGAGTGGCCAAAGGGTCTTTTGTCTCTTATAGATTGAGACATCCCCCACGGGTTCTCCAACTCATCCTTCAAAGTGCAAATTTCCATATTTTTTTTTGTTTGTCTGTTTGTTTGGGTTGTGTAGCCAGCATTACTACACATTGGTAACCTTTGTTGACCTCTGATAGATTCCCACATGCTTCAGCGGTTACTGCGTTCTCTGGTCTTCCAGCCCTTGGCAAGCACTGCTCTACTTTCTGTCTCTAGAACTGCCCGCTCAGGAGTCAGAGCATCCCTCTTGCCTGTGTGAGTCAGCCGCAGCTGCTTTGCCTGTCCAGAGAACAGTGGCCACCCACACTCTGTGGACCTCATTATAATAAGTGAATAGAATATTTTTCCAGCTGATTTCTACACTTTTAAAGTAAAGGTGAAGCTTCTATAAGGCAAAGGGTTAAACAAAGCAATTTCTTAGAAATCACTCTGGTTCTTAGAGTCTACAAACGAGAAATTAGCGACATTTCAAAAAATTACCACTGGTAAGAGAGGCTCGCAGGGAATTATGGGAGAGGGAGGAAACTCAGGCAGGAGTGAATGTGTGACCTTAGAATGACAGGCATTTAGTCACATTACTCAGTCACTTGTCCTCTGCTGTGGCATTGCCACGAACTGTGGCCTGGCCCTTTCAGGGAGGCAAAAGCAATTACAGAGTTTGTTTCCACGTGAGAGGAAGCTGTGCACACTCAGTAGAGTAGAAATAGAAATACTCTCATTCAGCTGAAAAATTTAAATTTCAATTAAAACATCCTCAGTAGATTAAAAAATAATATAACAGTTACTTTTATAACTTTTAGAAATGATGAAGTTATTAAATATTAAAATTTCTCTAAACCGCCTATATGACTCTTGCTTTTAATTCAGTCTTTCCTTCTCCCTGGGTACACAGGCACACATACACGCACACAATTTTTTGGTTGTCTTTACAGTTTAAATTTATGGCCTGGGCATGACTTCTAATCATTGACTTGTTCTAGTTTAATTAGAGTTGGGACTGGCAGATGCCTCAGTGGTGGGGGAGAGCACTTTTTGTGCAAGCATGAAGACTTGAGTTCGAATCTCTAGTACCCACATAAAAGCTTGGCATTGCCTCAAGTTCTTGTGGTTTTGGCATTGGAGGACAGAGACAAGCGGATCCAGGGAGCTGGTGAGCCAGCCTAGCCAAAATGGTGAGCTTTAGATTCAGTGACAGATCCTGACGCAAAGGAATAAAGTCAAGGCAATAGGGAAAAAACTCAATATTTTGCACATATTGCACACACGTACCACATACCCATACCACACACACACAATTACAATTATTTTAGTTGCATGTGAAAGCATAGTGTAAAATGTTTGACAAATAAAAAGGAGCTTACATAATGCAAATACGTACTTAAAAGGTGAAGTAGAAGCTCGTGCTGGTGGAATGTTCCAGAATACTAAAGATACCTGTCTTAGTTAGGGTTTTACTGCTGTGAAGAGAAACCATGACCAAGGCAACTGTTGTAAAGATGGCATTTAATTGGGGCTGGCTTACAGGTTCAGAGGTTCAGTCCATTATCAAGACAGGAGCATGGTAGCATTCAGGCAAGCATGGTGCAGGAGGAACTGAGAGTTCTACATCTTTATCTGAAGGCTGCTAGCAGAATACTGGCTTCCAGGCAGCTAGGATGAGGGTATTAAAGCCCAGACCCACAGTCACATACCTACTCCAGCAAGGCCACACCTACTCCAACAAGGTCACACCTCCTAATAGTGCTACTCCCTGGGCCAAGCATATACAAACCACCACATTCTACTCCCTGGCTCCCATAGTCTTGTTTAAACACATGAGTCTATAGGGGCCACACCTAAACATAGCATAACAAAAAATACATTTAGTCCAACTTCAGAAGTCCCCACAGTCTATAGGACTCTCAACAATGTTAAAAGTCCAAAGTTCAAAATCTCTTCTGAGATCCATCCAACCACTTAACTGTAATCCCCAAAGCAAGACAGGAAACCAGCTGAGCAAACTCCAAACTCTGCATCTTCTTGTCTGATGTCAAAGTGGTCTTCAGATCTCCAGCTTCTTTTTCATCTTTATTGACAGCAACACTTCTTTCTCCTGGGCTAGTTCCACTCCATTGGCAGCTCTCCTCAGCAGATAGCCCACGGCTCTGGCGTCTCAAACATCTTGGGATCTCCAAGGCAACTTCAACATTACAGTTTACTGTTCCAGTGTCTGATATCTACACATGATCTTCTGGGCTTCTCCAAAGGGCTGGTGTCACTTCTCCAGCTCTGCCCTCTGCAGCACTCCAGGCTTTGGTTGAGTCCATTCTGCTGCTGCCGCTGTTCTTGGTGGTCATCCCATGATACAGGCATCTCCAATATACTGTGGTCTTCCGCTGCAACTAGGCTTCACCAGCAGCTTCTCATAGGCTCTCTTCATGGTGCCAAGCCTCAACTCCTTTACATGACCCCTTCAATCCTGGGGTGTCAACTGCAACTGAGGCTACACCTTCATCAATGGCCTTCCATGGCTTCTTACAGTGCCTCAGCTGCTTTCTATAATTCCTTCTTACCTTCAAAACCAGTACCACCTGGGTGACTCTTACACATTACCAAGTTCAGCCACAGCACAAGGCACAACCTTGGCTCTCTCTAGAACACAGCTTCTTTGTGCTCTCAGAAAACACTTCCCAGAAGATTTCACCTCAGTGATGTTGGTCTCTTCTCAATCACTGCTAATTTCTTAGCTCCAGCTAACCAGCATCAATTGTCCCAGTAGTTCCTTCTATTCTTGACTCTAAAGCTAGAGCCACATGGCTGAAGCTGGGGCTGGAACACGGCCCCTTGTTCTATTACCTTATCGACAGCTCTCTGTTCTCCAACTCCTTCGCTGCCTAAGCTTGGCTGTCCTGGAACTTGCTCTGTAGATTGACCTTAAACTGAGACATCTGCATGGCTCTATCTCCTGAATGCTGGGATTAAAGGTGTGTGCCGTCATTCCTGGATTTAAGCTTTTTGTCACCTAGAACTTGCTCTGTCCTAGGCTGGGCTTGAACTCAGAGATCTGCTTGCCTTTGCCTCCTGGGATTAAAGGTTGATACTACAGTACCTGAACCTAAATTTAGCTGAGTGAAATCTTGCCCCAACATCACCACTTCCTTAATTCAATTTAATATCCATGAACACAGGATTCAGCTCCGTTTCACTTCCTGGTGCCCTTTTATTGCTCAAACCATGATATACATTATGTATGTATGTGTGTATGTGTGTATGTATATATTTTTCTTTTCCAAGCTTGCTATTCTTGTTCAAAAAGCACCTCATGAGACTTTACCAGAAAACAAAATTTCTGTTGGGCTTTTTTGAGACTTTTTTTGTCAATACAATTAATATTTACCTTAGCCTCAGGTAGACTCTTCAGGCAAGGGCAAAAAGCAGCCACATTCTTTACCAAATTACCACAAAAATAGTCTCTAGGCCACATAATGAAATTCTTCTCCACTGAAACCTCTTGGGCAAGGTCTGCACAGTTCAAATCACTCTCAGTAACAAAATCTTTCATATTTCTAATACGATGGCCCATTGAGCCCCACTTAAAACATTCCAAACATTAAAATTTGGGGATTTACAAAGCCCCCAAATCCAGATTCTTCCAAACAAAAGCATGGTCAGACTTATCATGGCAATACCCCAGTCCCTAGTACCAATTTCTGTCTTAGGGTTTTACTGCTGTGAGCAGACACCATGACCAAGACAACTCTTATAAAGGATAACATTTAACTGGGGCTGGCTTCAAGGTGAGAGTACGGCAGCATCCAGATAGGAGCTAAGAGTTCTACATCTTGTTCTGAAGGCTGCTAGCAGAATACTGGGTTCCAGGCAGCTAGCATGAGGGTATTAAAAGCCCATGCCCACAGTGACACACCTACTCCAACAAGGCCACACCTCCTAACAGTGCTACTCTCTGGGCCAAGCAAATATAAACCATGGTAATACCATTGCTGATTTGTGTGTCAGAAAGGAGAAATAAGTAGGGGAACTGTGTCATAGATAAATAGATGAATAGATAGATAGATAAATAGATAGATAGATTAGATAGATATAGATAATATAGATATCGATGTAGATATAGATTATATAGATGATATAGATTATATAGATGATATAGAAAGATATAGATATAAATATAGATATAGATACAGATACAGATATCCTGGAACTTGGACCCACTGAGGGACTCCGGCCTGGAGACAGTTTTTTTTTTTTTTGCTAATAGTCATGCTAGAGAAAAGCTGTAGTTCATCATTTGATGCACCACTTTCTTTGTCTGTCCCTGTATTCTCTGTATGTACCTGTATCCTTTGTATGTACCTGTATTCTTTGTTTATATGTACCTGAAGCCTCTGGATATACTCAGAAAAGATGCATATATATCATCTGTCCTGGTTTCTGACACCTGGGATGAATGTTCCATGTTCACTTCAGGGATCTAGAACCTTCACTTTGACTTTAGGAGTTGCTAAAAGCTTCACTTTAATATCAGGAGTTGCTATAGATACCGGAGGATTGGACAGTGCCCCCCAACTGAATCAGCAAGACTTTGTTCTAATAGGCTTGTTAGTTAATGAACAAAGGGATTCTGCACGGAGAGAGGCTGGGCACAGTTGTCCCTCGGTATTTATGGGGTGGGGAGTGGCTCCAGGACCTCACTATGGATATTGTGATAGTCATTCTCAATTACCAACTCGATTAGATCCAGAATCACCTGGACAATAGGCCCCTAGTTAAGCCAATAGGAGATTATCTTAACTTGGTTAAATAAGGTGAGAAGACCTGTCCACTGTGGGTGGCACCACTCCCTGGGCTGGGATATTTACTGCATCAAAGGGAGAAAGTGAGCATAGGCACTCATCACTCTCTTCTTCCTAACGAGGGCTGTAATGTGACCAGCTGCTTCAAACTCCTGTTACCTTGACATCCTCACCATGATGGTCTGCACCTTTTGACCGTGAGCCAAAATAAACCTTCCCTCAAATTGCTTTAGTCACGGCATTTTATCACAGTTGCAGGAAAGTAACTAAAGCAACCACTAAAATTCACAGGCATGTGAGACTCTTAAAGCACTGCAGTATTTGCATGTAACCTTTGCAATCATATTTACTTATTACTTACTGATACTTGGGATCGAAACCAAGACCTTGTGTATGCTAGGCAGACTTGCTATCACTGAGTTAAGTCTTCAGTCTATTTTTTTTTTTCTTCAAGAAATGGTTTCACTATGTAGACTATTCTGGCCTTGAACTTAAGTTCCTTCAAGAAAGTTGGGATTACGGTCATGTGTCACCGTTACCAGCCTCTGGACTTTGAATCACTTCCAGTTTACTTATAATGGAATGGCAAGTGTCTGATGAGTGCTGTGCTGATGGTTATTGAAGTAGGGCATGATTTCCTATGTATGTGTGTCCACCCCCACGGTTACCCAGCAACAGCCAGGTAGACCTGGCCCACTATAAAAGGGGCTGCTTGCTCCCTCCTCTCTTTCTTGAACATCTGCTCTCTTGCCTTCTTGCTCCCCCTTTGTCCCCTCACTCCTTTCCCCTTCCCTTCCCCTTCTCTCCATATACTCATGGTTGGCTTCTACTTCTCTATTCTCTCTCTCTCTCTCTCTCTCTCTTTCTCTTTCTCCTTTTCTCTCTCTCTTTCTCTCTCCCTCTCTCTCTCTTTCTCTCTCTCCTTTTCTCTCTCTTTCTCTTTCCCTCTCTCTCTCTCTCTCTCTGCCTCTACTACCTTCTTAACCTCCCTCCCCATGCCCTGAATAAATTCTATTCTATACTATACCGTCCTGTGGCTGGTCCCTCAGGGGGAAGGCATACCTCAGCAAGGACCCGCTAAGACATCCCCTTACCCCATACCTCACCACACACCCATAGAACATATTCTATACATTTTTATCTTTTTATAAACACATCAATATATGTGTGTGAGAGATAACATGTGTATGCAGGTGTGTGTATGAGGGAGAAAGAGAATGTGTATGTGTGTGCGTGTGTTTCTGTGTTTGAGAGAGAGAATGTGTGTGTATGTATGTGTGAGTGTTTGTGTGTTTGTGAGAGAGAATGTGTGTGTGTGTGTGTGTGTGTGTGTGTGTGTGTGTGTGTGTGCGTGCATGTATGTGATGGAGTTCAGGGGTAAGCCAAGGTTATTATTCCTTTGGAAACATCAACCTTGTGTTTTGAGAGAAGGTCTCTCACTGGGACCAGATGACTGCTGATTAGGCTAAGGTGGCAGCCAATGAACTTCAGGGATAATTTTCTGTCTCTCCCTCCTCAGTGCTGGGATGATAAGTGTTCGATACCATGCCCAGATTTTTATGTGAGTGCTGGGAATCAAACCCATGTTCTTTCAGATACACAGCAAGCTCTTTACCAACCAACTCTCCAATCCCCATTTAGGGAATACTTTTAAAAAGTCATTATGGGTTTTTACAGCAACACGTTTATTTTATTTTCTTAGTATTTTCGAACTGTAGCTGGTTAAGTTTGCAGTTGGTTGAATCTGATGCAAAGGGATGACTGGCCTTGGCGTGGTCGGAAGGTTCACAACGGATGTTCCAAAGGAACGGACTGTAACCGTAACCGGACTGTAACCTTCTCCCTTCACAATGGTGGTTTACACATAGTTGAAGGCACCATCTGGGCTTTGAATGCTTCCTGCTGAGTGTGTCCAATCTGAAGGTCTTCTCTTCTCAGCGTGTGCCTGCAAGCACATGCCCTGAGGCGACAAGAGAGCACAATAAATACTGGGTGGGTTGCAGCTGGCCTTTTGAACTCATTTGGAGTGGCCATCAGGGTGAAGAGATTTCCAACTTCCCCATTTGAACCAAGATTTTTCATCTCTGGCTGGCTGGTTTAGAGGCTTAGAAATAATGTCCCCAGGCATGTTTCTATGGCCAGCAAACTGAGCCAGGACTCACGGAGAGTCTTACCCGTGGCTTTACCAAATCAGATACCAGTCATCCAGAAAAGATCTGCTTAGGGTCGTCAATGGGTGTCATGCTTAGGCCAGGGAGGTATGTAGAGCAGCCTGGGTTTATGCTGTGGAAGCAGAAGCAGCCAACAGCACAGAGTTTCTGTGCACTCAGCACAAGGATGACCAGGTCACTGCACATTTATTTCCACTCCCCTGCTATGCCTCCATGGCTTTGCTGAACACTTATTATGCATCTACTGTGTATATACGAATTATAGGCATGGAGGATACAGCAGTCAATAAAGCAGCCAACACCTCTGTCCACGTAGTCTTCCCCTAGATGCAGACTCTAAACAAATGGATAGTTCACATTAAGTTCTGACAAATGGTAAGTGCTGTGGAAAAAAAAAATGTCAGGCAGGTTTTGAGAGAGGAAATGCCCAGCTGAGGATGGCATATTGATGTTTTGCATAGTCGGTTTGGCACCATGCCGATATGAGCTGAGGGTAAGGACGCTGGGGTCATTGTTGAGGTTTGGTCGGTTGGTTGCTATGTATTGTAATGTTAAATTCTGGCCCCGGTTGCCTCTCATGCACCAATGTGCACCTCATGTGTAACCTTGCTCCTTTATTTAAAACTGTTGGTTAAATAAAGATGCCTACAGCCTGTAGCTGGGCAGAAGAGAAGTAGGTGGAGCTTCAGTTCCCAGGCAGAGACCACAAAGAGAGACGGGAGGGTGGATTGTAAGAACAAGGCCATGAGGTACTGCCAGTTGGAGCAGGAGCCATCCAGGCAGAGCTTGCCGGGGTTACTGACAGGGAAGTAGATAAAGTAGCAAAGAGGGTTGATATCTGCCCAGCTCTAGTGCTATTAAAGCTAATTACAGATATAAAGATTTTGTGTCTTTTATTTGGGAACTAAATGATCAAAGATAGGGTTTAAAAAGCCCAAATAATTTTTTTACTAAAACATTTTGGCACCCAACATGGGGAGTCGATGTGTTTCTTTACCTTATGCTAGCCCTCAGTAACTCCACAGAGAAACTGACATTTATTGAGAAGTGCACCTCCACAGCTGAGCAGTTAGACAATCCATCTTTACTTTCGGTGCTAGCCTGGCTACTTCTCAGCCCCATCTCATGATACCTGCATATTATTATTGATCTGGCTCTTTGGACTTCAAGTGTCTTTCCATGATCTCTCTCTGGACCCCTTCCTCATGGCTCCAATTCCTCCATCTTCCCAAATGATTTGAATCTCCCTTTCTCCTTCCTTTGGCTGGCAGATGTCCCACCCTATTCTCTATTCTGCTTAGCCATTGGGTGATCAGCACTTATTGGCAAGGCAGAGAATGAATGATAAGAACTGTTTACACAAACTTGAGACAGGACATTCTCGGTATAAGCATTACAATGGCAGGTCTGAAGCCAGATAGGAAGGCAGAGAAATCTGCATTTGAATGTCTCAAGGGTGAACTTTGTACAGTGCAACAAAAACATTATTTGCCTACAGGTCATGAGGAAGTCCCCATGACTACAGTTGAAAGAAGAGCAAGTTGGGAGGCCTTGAAATGGGTGCATTTGTATGAGAGGTCTGGTGTGGAGGCCAGTGGCTGCCACAAGTGTGTCTGGAGGTGAGGAGTGGCCAGGCTCGGGGAGTGGGTGGGTATCACGGGTCATTGTGAGACTCAGACTCCTCTCTGAGATGACTGGCTTTGGAGAAGACTAAACAGACAATTAATGCCATTAATGCCAAGTCAGTTCTTTGACTGCTGTGTGCAGACTAGGCTGTGGAAGGGCCCAGATCAGAAGTGGTGTTACTTGGAAGCTACTACAGGGTTCCAGATGAGAGAAAAAGGCCATGGAGGTGTTAGCAGTCAGAATGGAAGACAACCAATATGATGAGCAGGCAGGCTGCCTCTCAGAAGAGGTCTGCGGAAGGAAGGAAAGGCAACTCAATGACTTTGGATTGGCCCGCTCAAAAGAATGGATTGTCACACGCTGAACTAGGGGTCCTAAGAGATGAAGCAGGTTCTTTGGTTAAAGTCCCATTTGTAGTTTGCTGAGCCTGAGGATGCTGGGTGGGAGAGTTTTGAGCATCAAAGGAAAAGGTGTTGTCTGAGAATGTCTCAGTTTGAGAATCGTTCACTTGTAAGTGATCTTAAAGAGAGTATGGTTTGTGGTATATGTGTGTGTGTGTGTGTGTGTGTGTGTGTGTGTGTGTGTGTGTAAATATATATAGAGAAAACTGAAGGCAAAGCTCTGAGACTGGGGAGTTAAGAAGACCGTGAAGACCATGACTGGGGCTTTATATCTCCTGGGGATTTTCCTGAAAAGAACACAAGAGAATAAGATCCTCAGCTGGCTGGCAGATATTGGTGGGAGATGTGTAACTCAACCAGGGCCCCTCCTTACCATGAGTGAACCAGTGGAAACCTGTCTTGAGGCTACTGCCGCTGCACTACTCGATGTCATAAAGTCAGTGGGGGCAGAGGGAATGTCCCCACTTCTCCACAGAGCCACTACCAGGACTTCGTGTGCTTAGCTTTTTTTCCATCTTAACCTTGAGTAACTGAGGGAATCACAGTTTCATCCTGAGAATGAAATTTGAATCCCATTTTTGCTTTATCCCAGACGTGGCTTTGAGGAAGTCTCCCCCAAGAGTCTAAACTCAACTTCCTCATGTCCATTTGTGTCACACGCTTGTTTTGACGACTGAATAGCATATGTGTGGAAAGGCAATCACTGAGCCTGGAGCACAAAACGTAACGATAGTTTCCACTGTGTGGCAGATGCAGTTACACGTATGTTTTATGGATTCATGTACTTATCCCAACAACCCTCTGAAGCAGGTATGGCTTCTTTCCTCTCTAGATAAGGTTAGGTAATCTGGCTGGAAGCTCAGAGACCAGCTGCAGGAATTAATCACTTAACCGCTGTGCAAGACCATTGCTTCAGGATGCTTAAAATGTTTCTTTTTTCCCCCTTCTACTTACAAGTCATTTAATTAGACTCTCCAGCTTGGGAGTCACAATGTTTCACTTTCCCTTGTCACCAAGTTGCATTCATTATTTGACCACAGGACAACTTTTGTTCTCTTTCTATTCAGATGGGCAGTTCCATTCAGTGGCAAATAACGAAAAATCCAAATGCACTGGAAGACAACTGATAAAGGCCATTGGCAGCCTTCTGTAATGGAAACCTGGGCATGCAGCTCAGAATATGAGCCGGGCCACAGTTAAAAGTTTCTTCTAGAGGAGCCAGGAACTGACCAGAAGGGAAAATTATGATTTGGGAAAGCCAGGAAAGTCAGGACAGAATAAAGGATTGTGATTTGGGATGCTAAAAGTCCCTTTATCCTCTGTGCGCTCAAGTGTGTGTGTGTGTGTGTGTGTGTGTGTGTGTGTGTGTGTGTGTGTGTAATTGAAGGTGGGATGTGGATGAACACATGCAGGATATGTGTGCTCCTGTGCACTGGAATAAATAACATGGCCCTGTGCTGTTTGGCACAAAAGGATGGGTTGGGATTAATTTTCTGGTTTCTGAATCTTCAAATCATTGAGCTGATAGGCACAGAGAAGGAAGGCAGTCTCCAAAGAGAAAAATAAAACCATGCTCCTCATGAAACAGACCCGCCATATTTAGCCAATAAAAACACAGGACACCTAGTGAAATCTGAATTTTTAGATAAATAGCAAGGTTTTAGTATACACAGGTTCCACACAGAATTCAGGATATCCTTTATGCCCCCCCCCATATCAATTCAGATTTTACTGATTATGCTGTGTTCAACTGACAAACTCACTACAGAAAGAATGGAGTTACCTGCTGGTTTTAAAGCAATTTAAAACTTACAAACCACAGTTGGATTGAAAAAGACCTTATTTCCTTGTGCGACTTGTTCTTTCTTTCTTTCTTTCTTTCTTTCTTTCTTTCTTTCTTTCTTTCTTTCTTCCTTCCTTCCTTCCTCCAGAAAGCCCCATAGTCACTAGACACTGCCATTTGTGAAACAGGGCAATGGTCATAAGCAGCTCTCTGCTGTCTCCTGCAGACTTCCTATCTGTAGAGTTGTGTACAGTGGCACGGGCCCCTTCAGAGCACTGTACTCGCTCTTCAGTAGAAAAACTAATTAAGAATGTTTTCAAAGGTTTGCTTATAGCGGGCTTTAGTAGCCAGCGGGTATCCTGGAGTGTTCAATTACTTCTCTCTCTACCTTGCACAGTGATAGAATCCTCCCTAACACACAGGCAGCCAAGAAGCTTCTGGAATTCTCGATAGGCTCATAGGAAAGCATAGGAGAAAGTGTCCCATAGGCCCCAGTGGGAGCTAACCCACAGCCAGCCAGAAGAAATGCCATCCTCATCCTTGTCATTGTGACGGGGTTGATGCTGGGGCCTTCAAGTGACATCCTGTGTTCATAATGTGTCACCCTAGTCGTCGGGTAGACCCACTGCCCTTCTGGGTCCGTGACAAGGCTGAGTACTGGTGCCTGTGCCATGGAGCCATTGTTAGGACGTCATCAGTAAAAGCGGGTTCTCGGAAGCGCTTGATCAATGTTAGTCATTATTGTCACTCAGGACTCTTACTCATAACAAGTCCAGCTGTGACTTTTATAAATAACCTTTTCTGATGGTGGCTGGATGGCATATTCACAGAACTGCATATAAACAGAAAACCAGAATAAAAAAAATTAAACAGACATTTGCCCATCTTTTCTCACCTCTTATTCTGCGTCAGTAAGGACTACCTGGAAGGCTTTTAGAAACACAGGTCTCTGGCTCCCAATCATATCTAATAAGTCAGAACATCCAGGAGTAGATCTAACATATTTACACTGTTTTTTTAAAGGAAGCATTTATTGGGGGCTGGAAAGATGGCTCAATGGTTAAGAACACGGAACTGCTCTTTCAGAGGTCCTGAGTTCAATTCCCAGCAACCTCGTGATGGCTCACAACCATCTATAATGGGATCTGATGCCCTCTTCTGGTGTGTCTGAAGACAGCTACAGTGTACTCAGATACATTAAATAAATAATATTAAAAAAAAAAAAAGAGAGAGAGAGAGAAGTATTTGTCTTAGTCACTGGTCTATTGCTATGAAGAGATACCATGATCAAGGCAACTCTTAAAAAAGCATTTAATTGGGGGCTTGCTTACAGTTTCAGAGATTTAGGTCTTTATCTTCACAGCAGGAAGCGTGGCGGCACACAGGCAGACATGATACTGGAGAGATGGCTGAGAATTCTACGTCCTGATTTACAGGAAGCAGGAAGAGACAGGGCTATTAGGCCTGACAAGGGTCTTTTGAAACCTTGAAGCCCACCCCCAGTGACACACTTCCTCCAGCAAGGTCACACCTCCTAATGGTTATAATCTTTTTAAATAGTTCCACTCCCTGGTGACTAAACATTCAAGTATATGAGCCTATGGGAGCAGTTTTTATTCAAACCACTACAGCATTCCAGAACATTCTGTGCAAAACCATGTTGTATGTTTGGTTTGCTACATGCTTTGGGCAAGCTGCAGGGACTTTGATCATTTTTCTTCTTCTCTTCTCTTCTCTTCTCTTCTCTTCTCTTCTCTTCTCTTCTCTTCTCTTCTCTTCTCTTCTCTTCTCTTCTCTTCTTCTCCACAGAGATAGACAGGACTTCTCTGTGTAGCCCTGGCTATCCTGGAACTTGCTCTGTAGACCAGGCTAACCTTGACCTCACAGAGATCCACGTGTCTCTGCTTCCCGAGCGCTGGGACTAAAGGTGTGGGCCTGTATCACCAGGCTGGATCATCATTCTCCTACAATTTACGTTTTCTTACAGGGCTCCAGCTATGGCAGCTTCTCACCCAGCAGCCCTCTCACAACATGAATCCAAGTAACGGATGTCACCACGCCTACCTTCTTGTGCCTCTCCAGTCTGCCCCATCGACAAAGAGATGCCCCTGTCACCGTTGTGTGACTCCTCTCCCCTCTGACTTGAGGGTCCTATTTGAGTAAGGACCATGTGTACTAGCTGTCACTCTCTGGTTCTCTTGCTAATGTTAGAAATCCCCCCACCCCCCCGCCCCACCACACACACACCACCCTGCAGTGGACAGGCCAGTGGGGGTTTGTACATTTTCTTTCCTGAAAAATTAATTTGACATATAACACTATTTTTCATTTAGTGTTCATCTGACCGTGATGGTTATTTCAGCTCAAAAACAATCTTCAAGGACTCTAGGGGGAAATGTCCTTGGCTGTCCAACTGACATTTTAGGAATATAAAATGAAAGTGAAAGGCTATAAAAAAAAACCCCTCAGAGGTGGCTGTCTCCAGTTCCTGAGTAATGAGAATGGATATGGAGTGAACAAGGACCTTAAACTAATTAGGAAACCAACACGGAGGGCTCTGTGTGCACGCGCATGCGCGTGTGCGCGCGCACGTGCACGTGTTTGTGGAGGTGGAAAGGTAACAGTAGAGCAAAGCCCTGTGTTCGGTCCCCATAAACAAAGTATATTGCCTATAATTCCATCACTTAGGAGGTAGAGGCAGGAGGATCAAAAGTTCAAGTTGAGTTCAAGACAACCTAGGCTACAGGAGATGCTGTGTAATAAAACAAAACAAAACAAAAAACCCAAAGAGACAAACCCCCCTACGGTTAATGCACTTGAGTAAACAAAGAGGGGCAGGGTTTCATGAAGCTCCACCCACCGTGCCCCGCTGGGTTGACACTCCATTCAACTGCATAGTGCAAGCTCAAGGAAAAACCTTTTTAAAACGCGTGTGGAACAGGCATTTCTCAAATTTCTTCTTGGGACACACGTTTTTTGGGACTAGCAAGCAGAAGCAGGAATGTCAGGTTGCTCCCCCCTCCTTCCCGTGGAGTGGGTGGGCGGGTCTGGACCCTTAAAGTATTTGTGTAGGTGTCTCAGCCGAGCTGGCCAAAGGGATGGTAACAAGGGCTGCCGGCTGCTTGGCATTTACTATACCCGAAGGACAGAGGAGCGCTGCCAAGGAACCCCGGCTGCTCCATAAATGAACAGATGATTCACTGAGCAGATTTTAATGAAGGTAGCTTCTAATTGCTGAGGAACGGCATGCCAGGCCCTCTAACGTTGATTGAGAAAGCATGGGAGGACAGCCTTTCCATTCTTGGGAGAGTAAATATTTGGAATGGTGCTGGCGGAATGGCTTTCTGTTGAGGAGGGAAAGGGATGGAGGTAATTGGTTAGACAAAGCCCATGGAATTAGGACGTGCTGGTCTGAATTCCCTTCACAGTGGGGCTTGGGAAGATGAGTCTCAAATATGTGGACACCTCACTGTAGTAGGAATAATTTGGAATCTGTACCATCATTTCTCAGTACTCGTGGAATACACGCATGCACAAATCCCTATGTAGGTGGTGTATTGACATAGAATCTACACATTTCCCCCTATACATTATTATTGTTATTGTTGTTAATTGCGTGTAATAATTGTGTTTATGTGTGTAAGTTTGTGCATGTAAGCTTAAATTCAAGTGCACACAAGTATAGAGCCCAGCTTTGCGTGTTAAGGTTCAGGAGTCCTTCCCGTTAATAGTTTTTGACAGAGTCTTCCACCGACTTGGAACTCAGCAAGTTGGCCAGACTGGCTAGCCTCAGGGATTTGCCTGTCTCCAGCTCTTGGGATTATAAGGACTTGTCACCACTTCAGGCTTTCTCTTCTTCTCCCATGAGTTCTGGGGACCACACTGAATTCTTCGTGCCTACGCTGCAAGTATTTAACCAACTGAGCTGTCTCTGATCCCTAATGCTGGTACCCTTATTATCACTGCTATTTGAAACACTGTATACAGCTTCGATTGACCTGCAACTCTCTACACCTGTGGTTTTCAACCTTCCGAATGCTGCAACCCTTTAATGTTATGGAGACACTCCCCCCCCAACCATAACATTATTTTGTTGCTCTTACTTCATATCTGTGATTCTGCTATTGTTATGAGCTGCAGTGTAAACATCTGATATGTGACTCTTCTGATAAGGTCCTTTGACCTCCACATGGGCCACAATCCTCAGGTTGAGAGTCCCTACTCTACATGGACCAGGCTGGTTTGCAGCCATCCTCCTGTTTCAGTCTCTGTGGTGCTGGAATTATAGGTGTGAATTACCACATCAACCCTCCCCTATACGTTAAGTTGATTAGAGCAACTAATGGCAATGCAAAAGCCATGCGAGTAGCTGACATATTGTATTGCTTAAGACCTAACAGCAAGAAAGGGTTTTCCCATACTTAGTACACACGCAGCCCAGCCCACCCGAGTGCTTTCGATGCAAAGTTGGTTGACTCTTGACTGTGGACACTGAGGCCGTGGGAACCATCTCTGCTCACACAGATGTTCGAGTCCTCACACTTAACTCATTGCTTACTATCTAGAAATCCTAGGGTTTTTTTTTCCCTTTGGGTAATGGGCAAGGTGTCCACTTGATGGTGGGAGACTAAAATGTAGTCATATGAGTATATACTTACAGGGCTGGTACGGCCAGGAGAGAGCAACTAATACAGTTAGATTGACACATCTAGGACCTCTGGCCAAAATTCTTCTTCTTCTTCAGCTTCTTCATCGTCTCCATAGCCGCCGCTTTCTTCTTCTTCTTCTTCTTCTTCTTCTTCTTCTTCTTCTTCTTCTTCTTCTTCTTC
>JANHMN010000021.1:16264370-16291870 GCA_030674055.1 Rhabdomys pumilio
TCTTCTTCTTCTTCTTCTTCTTCTTCTTCTTCTTCTTCTTCTTCTTCCTCCTCCTCCTCCTCTTCCTCCTCTTCCTCCTCTTCCTCCTCTTCCTCTTCCTCCTCTTCCTCTTCCTCTTCTTCTGAGATACATATACATAAATGTTTATTACTAGACTATTCATAGTAGCTAAGCAATGGATCCATGTGAGTTTTTAAAAGAACATTTTATTGGCATATATTAAAGACATATGTGTTTCACTGTGGCATTTATCTTCACCATATTTATCCCTCAGTGCCCTCTCTTGTCTGCTTCCCACACCTGCTAGTGCCCTTACTTTTCCAGACCATTCCCCCTCTGCTTTCACAGTTTATTGTCTGTCTGTCTGTCTGTCTGTCTGTCTGTCTGTCTGTCTATCTATCTATGTATATATCTACTTCCCTACCTATCTTGATGACCTCTGAGTTTCATGGGACTGCTTGTGAGAACACGGGTGAGAGGTTATTATCAAGAGCACAGGCACTCTAAGTGGTTCCATTACTGAAGACAAGGTCTCTTCCTCACCCAGCAACCATTAGTATCTTATAGGTCCTCAGGCAGAGGAGGGGCCTTGTGAGTCTCTCCCCTTCCCACAGCATCTCAGGCGGTGATGTGAGCCTGCAGACTGCTGGCCATCAACCTGAAGACAGCTTTCTACAGCACTTTACTGAGAGGCTCTGCTTCTGCAACATTCCTGGGCCCTGGGGAAGTTGATATTGATGTCTTGTTTAGGGCTCGACTGTCATGCTCGGCACTCGGACTGTCCTAAGTCTGCACACACCACTCCCTATTGTAAACAAGAGCTTGTCTCACCAAAGCCAACAGCACCAGTCTATGAAGACAGGTTTTTTTTCCCAATATATATATTTTAATATTTTGAGATTACAATAGAATTACTCCATTTTCCTTTTCTCCATCCAAACTCTCCCATATATCCCCTCCTCTTGCTCATTTTCAAATTCGTGGCCTCTTTTTAAATTGTTGTTATTGTTGTTGTTGGGTGTGTGTGTGTGTGTGTGCGCGCACTCTCGTGTTCCTAAGTACATAAATACAATCTTCTCTGTCCACATGACGTTATTTGTAAGATGTTTCCAGTGACACCAAGAGTTCGTATGCTCTTCCCTGGGGTAGGCATTTCTTCACTTTCAGCATTTCTCAGCTGCCTATAGTCCTTTGTCTAGGATTGAGGCCTCATAACTCCCCCCAGACCCCAGTTCACATTAGCACATCCACTGGTATCAACCTTGCTCAGGAAATGTCTAGGCAGCCATGTTGGTGAGACTTCACAGGTGTGAGTGCTAACATTTTCTCGCTTCTCATCAGCGAAACTCGTCTTCGCAACAGATGGAGACATTACTGAAAACTACACTGATCAATGTGCAGAGTGCTTTCGTGCAGAGGGTTTTTGTGGCTATGTTCCTTTCCTTGACTCAGATAGGTGCCCTCTTCTCTTTGGGACTGTACCTTAGATCTTGGTATGTCTTTTGATAACAGATAATAGGCCAACGTCTTGGTCTATTCATTCCTTCTGGTTTTCACGAGGTATCTTTTTGTGGATAACATCTTTCTCTACGGCCATTTTGAATACCTTCCTGTTTTCTGTTGTATTTCATTTTCAATATAATGCCTATAATATGAATGCAGTTCTTCATATCTTGCTCAGAATTTACCGTGTTACCTGTATATGAAGGTTTATATCTTTCATCCGTCCAGGATGTTCCCAGCTTGGTTGTCTGTCATCTAAGAGTTTCTGCCAGTCTGGACTTGGTGACTGACCTTCCTTGGATCAGCCTGTGTCTAATAGTTCCTATAATTTGGTTGCTTGATCTAGATACCTATCAAACTCACTTTCACTTTTTTGATGAGGATAGTTTACAGGAGGTGGGGTCCGGTCACAGAAGCACATGGTATCTATCTCTGTGGTGGTGGCAGCTCCTGGTGCTCACTGATGCGATGTACATCTCACTGGCGTTAGCCAGGAGGCGGTACTTAACATTGTACCTTTTCCCTTTCGCAGTTGGAATTCCTGAGTTTACTGGAAACACTGGGTCTGGGTCAAAGGGTAAGGACATTTTATATATACATATATACATATATACATATATACACATATACACATAGACATATAGACATATAGACATATAGACATATAGACATTTAGACATATATATGTGTGTGTATGTATATATATGTATACATATATGTGTGTGTATGTATATATATGTATACACATATGTGTGTGTATGTATATATATGTATACATATATGTGTATATGTGTGTATATGTACATATATGTATACATATATATGTGTGTGTGTATATATGTATACATATATGTATATATGTGTGTGTATGTATATATATGTATTATACATATATATATAATTTTATATATATAAAATTTTTCATAAATTACTATCCAAGGAAGTCACACCGCGCCACACCACTGTACATTCCTATTTACAACTATAAGAAATGTTCCCTAGAGTTTGTCATCTAGAGTTATCCCTGGTGCCCTAGCTAGGCATGAAGCCTTAGTGTGTCATCTATCTCTATAGAACAGAGAGGCTCTCCCCCAGGCTGGAGCAGTTGCCTTGGGATCTTATTGTAACTGAGCTTCTGTCTCCTTTATAACTCTGGTCTCCATCCCTCAGAAGCTGGCAGCATCCTCTTGAGAAGCAATCAAGGACAGAGCAGAAGGCTAAAGGAGTATCCAAGGAAACGGGCGGGGGCAGGGTGACATCCTAGGTGGCAAAGCCCTTCCTACCACAATTGGAACAAAAGGCCAGCATCGCCAGCTCTAACTACCAGCCCATCCAGACGTGTCCAAGCCCAGTTGTCATTTACGCCCAGCACTGCCTCACCGTCTTCTTCCTTGCCCTTTAAATGTCACATTAAATAAACTAGGATGTTGTGCTGTGTTATGCAGGGCTCCCAGAAAGGAACAGAGAGGCTCCTTCCCAGGCTGGAGCAGTTGCCTTGGGATCTGGTCACATGGGACGTTGGACAGGGTTTACTTACAACCAAGAGCAGACCCTGCCAACCATGCTCAAATCCTGAGGCAGCAACTCCGCTTAGCAGGGATTATGCTTGCGTGGTCTTCAGTTCGAATGGAGATGTGGCAGGAGGGGAAGCTTCTCTGTAGTAGCCCTCAGCACCAAAGTTCTCTTCGGAATTGTGACAGTTCTGCAATCCTGTCCTCCGAGGACAGAGAAGCTGTCATGGCTGAAAGGCTCTACCAGCAATCGAGGATCAGAAACTTTGCAAACCTGTTGATGAAGACACTCAGTGCTAATTCCAGGAAGATTTTATTTCTGAATTCCAAACTGAATATTGCCATTATTGGTGTTAGTTCAGAGCAGCTTGGAGAGTAAAGTTAATGTGCCACATGGCTAAACGTTTTTTGAGACCTTCTAGTATACATAGCTTATGATGGTCTTGTTAGTAATAGAAAATTAATAAATGGGGGGGGGGCTAAGATGAGGGGAGGGAGGGAAGTGGGCCTGGTGTAAGTTATAGCCCCTCCCCAGCTACATAATTTAACATCTCCATCATTATGGACTCATTTAATTTAAATCCCTCTTAACATCCTATCCCAGTACAGTCACGTGCGGGAGGGGTTGGCATCAACAGACGAATCTAGGGAACAGGAACACATTTAATAGCATTCTGAGGTCTGAACGCTGGTTGATACCATTCACTTGTGTTTGACAGAAATGTCAGTGTCTAGTAAATACTTCATGGTTGAACACGATCACCTAGAGATATGTGACAGTCTAGGTCAGTGGGCTTCAAAAGACAAGAGTCTGTGTCTAGATTCTGAGCACTGGGGGGAGCAGAGCCTTGGTATTAGAGTGTAGAGCCCAAGTTGTCCACCACCTAAGAAATTGTGGTTCTTCCCGAGGACCTAGCAAGATGGGCAGTTATGGGGCCAAGACCCTACTCCATGCAGTCTGCTTCAAACACAGTTATGTTTAAATCAGAGAAAGGCTGCAATCTGATGACATCTAGTTGATAGAATGTAACACGATCTGGTGGCATCTAGTTGATCTACACAATGTAACACAATCTGATGGCATCTAGTCGATACATACAATGTAATTCTCTTTCATCCTTTCTTCTCTTCCTCTTTCCAGCCCCTTCCTTCTCTCCTTCCTGCCTCTGCTCTCCTCTCTCTACCTCCCTCCTTTTCTTTTAATTATAATATAATATATTCGACATCCAAGCCAAGGAAGGGATCCTCCTGACTGTTAAGTCTAGAACTCCAGAAAGAGGTGAATTCTCTGCCACGCATCTCTGTCTAGCACTACCTCTGCCATTTGACAAAATGGGAAAAAGAAGTCTGTGTTTTGTTTCTCTTTGTTTTGAAAATGGAGTCTTGCTATGTGGCCCAGGCTTGCCCTGAATTTCTAATACCCCTGTTTCAGCCTCCCCAGTGCTGGAATTTGTGCCACCACCATGCCTGACTTGACATTTTTAATAAAATAAATCATAATCACTGTATATGGGCACCCAAGATGGACAAATTGTTTTCTAAAACTCCCCATTTTATAGCAGGTTTTACCGCGCTGATCTGAGCGTACCTCTTTTGTCTCTCTTCTGGGCTTTATCATCCAAGTCCAGTTAGAGTTCACTGTTGAGCTCAAGCCTCTGTCTAGTTTTTTGTTTTTGTTTTTTTCCTCCCGTTAAGTTCTTTTTTTAATTTATTCACTTTTTATATGTCAATACACTGTTACTCCCTTCAGGCACACCAGAAAAGGGCATTGGATCCCATTACAGATGGTTGTGAGCCACCATGTGGTTGCTGGGAATTGAACTCAGGACCTCTGGAAGAGCAGTCAGTGCTCTTAACCGCTGAGCCATCTCTCCAGCCCCACCCCATTAAGTTATTTTAAGAAAAGGAACAGATGACTTCCCTGGGAGGATGCACTTTGTTCTGTGCTGCAGTGGCTTGCTGAAGAGGTGTGGCCAGAACTCCACACGTCTTTAGTTTCTCTTAGCCTGCGAAGGTTGTGGGACATATGAAATTGCGTGTGGACACAATGCCTGCCCAGTGTTCACGCTCCAGAAAAATAACTATTATCACTGTCCTTCCATTTTCAAGTTGTTCTGGAACTCAAATGCTAGGCTCTAAACTCAAGAGCCATCTACAACCAGTAATTTAAGGTCTATAGCTACCTATGTGGAATAACCAACCGGAAATAGAAGAGAAAATGATGAAGTTAACATATATGTGCTCTGCTAAAAGGATGTCGAATATATTATATTATAATTAAAAGAAAAGGAGGGAGGTAGAGAGAGGAGAGCAGAGGCAGGAAGGAGAGAAGGAAGGGGCTGGAAAGAGGAAGAGAAGAAAGGATGAAAGAGAATTACATTGTATGTATCGACTAGATGCCATCAGATTGTGTTACATTGTGTAGCTCAACTAGATGCCACCAGATCGTGTTACATTCTATCAACTAGATGTCATCAGATTGCAGCCTTTCTCTGATTTAAACATAACTGTGTTTGAAGCAGCTGACTGAGTACCACTGGGAATCAATGTTAGCATCATAGGAGACCTTTCAAATTTCTAACCAAAGAGGAGCCAGGTCCCTCTAAGTACTCAAGAGAAAGCATTGATCTATCTCATCACCTCGTGAATAGGAGGGTTAGTCATTTTGAATGATTTATTAACATCGAAAGTGTAAGAGCAGCTGTGCCTCCATATTCTGTGGTTGCTTTGCCGCTTGTTGTAGTCAGGGTTTCTATTGCTGCGATGAGACGCCATGACCAAAAAGCAAGTTGGGAAGGAAAGGGTTTATTTGGCTTACACTTCCTTGTGGTGTTCATCACTAGGGGATCTCACACAAGGCAGGAACCTGACAGCAGGAGCGTATGCAGAGGCCATAGACAGGTACTGCGTACTGGCTTGCTCCCCATGGCTTGCTCACCCTGCTTTCTTATAGAATCCAGGAGCATGCGCCCAGGGATGGTACCACCCACGGTGGCTTGGCACCTCCCCCATTGATCACTAATTGAGAAAATGTCTTACAGCTGGGTCTCATGGAGGCATTTCCTCAACTGAGGCACCTTCCTCTCTGATGACTTGAGTTTGTTTGTCAAGTTGACACAAAACCCAGCCAGTAAGCCAAAGATACTGAATTTTGAGATAGGCAACTTTCTGCTAATTGAACTCTATGGCATTGATTTTAAAGTTAAGAACACGAGTTTCTTTGTTGGAGAATCTTTCGTCTTCACAGGTCTTGCAGGTCTGTGCCATGGGGCTCGGATGAGACTCATCAATATTATTTGTAATCTGCAAACATTTATGTGTGTTCTTCAGATAGCCAGTGTTTAGGCATGTTTTTCTTTTTATTTCTTCTTCTCTCATACAGTACTTCCCAACTGCAGCCTCTCCTTATTCCTCTTTCCGTGGTCACTCCCTTCCAGGCTTCCCCTCTTCCCCAGATCCACTGATCTTCCACAGACCTCCCAGGGATAGCCACTGAACACAGCATAACAAAGATGCAATAAGACAAGGCACAAACCCTCATCTCAAGGCTGGATCAGGCAACCCAGTAGGAGGAAAAGGGTCCCAAGAGCAGACAAAAGAGTCAGGGACACTCCCACCCCACTGTTAGGAGTCCCACAAATATGCCCCAAACTAAACAACCAGAGCATGTATGCAGGGGACCTAGCACAGACCCATGCAGGCTCCATGATTGCCACTTGAGTCTCTGTGAGCCCCAGCTTAGTCAATTCTGTGGGCCATGTTCTGTGGTGTCCTTGACCCCTCGGGCTCCTACAATCCTCCCTCTCCTCTTCCACAGGGTTCCCTGAGCCCCGACTAACATTTTGCTATGAGTCTCTACATCTGTTCTCATCAGCTGTCTTGAAGAAGCCTCTCTGGTGACGATAGGGCCAGTGATCTATGAGTATAACAATGTCGTTAGGAATCATAAGCAAAGGCCCGATGAGATGGTGAAGTGGTGTGCATGGTTTGAGAAGGATGATAAAAACTCACATCTTTGTTCCCAAATCTCTCTCCCCTGGCACCTGAAACTATCATATTACTCAGGCCTCATGGGAAGGACATTGAACACTCTGCTGAAAGAAAACTTCCCAGAAGACCTCAGAAGACATGCTACATTTGCCTGTCATCTCTCAGTAACACCTTTTCAATTACTTTACAAATCCGGGAATCTTGTTTCAAAAGAAGGAGCATGAAGAAATGCACTCTCTGTCTCTCTGTTTATGTTTGTGTGTGTTGGTATGTATGTATGTGTGTATGTATGTATATATGCATGTGTGTGTGTGTGTGTGTTTGTATGCATGTATGTCTGTATGTGTGTGTCTGTCTCTCTCTCTTTCCCTCTCTCTCTCTCTGTGTGTATGTGTGTGTTGGTATGTATGTATGTATGTATGTATGTCTGTATGTGTATGTATGTATATATGCATGTGTGCGTCTGTACGTGTATGCATGTGCACACAGGTACATGTGGAGGTCAGAAGTCAATATCCATTTTCTTCCCCTATTGCTCTCCAGTTCATTTTTGGAGATGGAATTTCTTACTAAATCTGGAGCCAATTTGGCTTGACAGGCTGACCACAAATGCCCAAGATTCTTTGTTTTCACCTCCCCAGTGCTGAGATTTCCAGTGTGCCAGCATACCTGTTTTTTTATGTGGGTGCTGGAGATCTGAACTCGGATGCCCATGCTTGCAAGGCAAGCACTTTGCTGACTGAGCTAGCCCCTCTATCATCAGAAGAAGTAATTATTAATGGAGATAAGCTAAGGTAGACACATATATGAAGCCACACATTCATTTCTTCATTATGCCAACATTTATTGAGCACCTATTATATGCCACCACTTGGAAACAAGCCTATAGTATAGTGGAGGAGAGTATAAAAAAGCACAGAGAACTCTGGCAAAGCATCTATGAAGCACCGTGGACCACACTCAGGGTTGTGCCATCCTTAGGGAGGGTGGCCTGGAAGGGAGAGAAGTTGGAAGAATTGCTTCCTGGAAGAAGTGCTGGGACTGACTCCTGAACCCGTCTTCACAGGAACCCATCTTGTACTCTCCAAGGCTCCATCCTCTGAGTTTTTCTGTTTGATCAATTACTTGGATGCATATATCACAGGTATGTCTACCATAGGCATAGGCATAAAGAGAGATGGAGATTACTTTGGACAGTGGCAGAAGGAGGGCTCTGGAAGATCTTCACAAAGTCCTGGGGAGACGGCTCAGTGGGTAAGGTTGTTTGTTACACAAGAATAAGGGCCTGAGTTTGGATCCCCGGTGCCCACATGAAAACAGGGTATAATCTGTGCATGCTTCCAACTCCAGGAAAGCCGGTGGAGATCCTGGGAGCTCGATGGTCGGACAGCCTGGTTAAAATAGAAACTTTTAGGTTTGATGAGAAGCCCTGTCTCAGGATAATAAGGAAACAGGAGCATGGTAGGGAAGATGCCTGATATCTCCCCTGGCTTCTGCATGCACAAGCATGTGCACCCCTACATATACATATACACATACACATATACATATGTACATAAACTCATGCACCTCACATGCATGAATTCACATATACATACATATACACACACTCATACATATACACACCCTCACATACACACATACAAACATATACAATGCACCTCCATATACGCACATACACATGCAATTCCACATACATACACATGTACCCCCCCCCCCCACACACACACGAGAAAGAATAGAGGAATGAGCACAACCCAACACAATAAAGCCGAATACAGATCCACGAAAGGCCTCCTGCTTGTTTTAAAAATAAACAAAAGAACACAGCAAAACCCCAATCATACCCAAAAAAGCCGCACAGGGAGTGAGAGTGACAAACAATTTTTAAATATGTTTTAGCTCAGCAGTTAGGAAACTATGGCTCACGAAGCGAATTCAGCCAGCGGCCTGCTCTTTGTAAACAAAGTCTTTCATCTTGTCTAAGGCTACCTTCATGCTTTGTCAGCCAAGCCTAGCAGTTGCAACCTAGTCCATGTGTATACTTTGAAGCCCAAGGGCCTTTTGTGACAGTATTTGTTCCCTGCCTTCAGTCCACTGCAATCCCAGCAGGAGACAAGAGCTGTGACATGCACATTTCAAGGGCCAGGTCTCTATTAACATGAACACAGATGCTGAAAATCATTTGTGAATCGGTGAATGAGTCAGTGAGTGAATCAGTCAATGAATGGAGAACCAGAACCAGGAAGGAATGCCTCGTCTTGGCTTTTATGAGCCAGAGCAGACCAGAATCCTAGGCTCCGTTCTTGGGATATAGTTAGGCAGGAAACCTGGCCACTGGGCTGTGTCGGGGGAGCGGCACAAGAGGTCCTGGGATGAGGAGAGAGATAAGGATGTTTAGTCCAAGCAAGCAGACTTCCATGCAAATCGGGGTCACAATTCTGCTGCTGAGTCATTTGCGGCAGGCTTTCTCTCGAATGCCCAGTCTCCAAGGATAGGCAGTATTTCGGTGCCTGGTTTGCAAATGAGGAATCTGAGGCCTAGGAAGATTCAATTGCCCAAAATCACAACCAGTGAATGGCAAAGCTGGGACCCGGTCCATGCAGTCGGCCCCTGGAGCCTACACGCTTAATTGTATATCATTCATTGTCGTCCATGATTTGAAGTGAGTCACGCTGATTCCAACAGATGGAGCAGCAGGCAGAGGGAAGAGAAAAACAGACTCGGGCATCCTGCCAAAAAGACCTTTCTAACGTCCAGAGATGGAATAGCTGGTTTAGGATGGGAGTTAGAAATCCTGACTAATATGTGTTCAAGTAGGAGCCAAAACACTTGGCCAAGGTTTCAGAGAGAATATTCCAGAATGGGCAAGGACAGACGGTCCCTAAGATCTCTTCCACCTCTTGATTCTGTCATGGTCTGAGATTTACAGGGGGCTTCCTAGGGTGGCCTTATGGCCACTAGAGAGGAGATGTGGGGAGGAAAAGGAGAGAGAAAATACAGTTCCTAAGGAGACTGCAAGGATGAATTCCTTCTGCTAGCACCCCTGAAAGTTTCCATTACTTTACAATTATTTAATCAAGTTAGGAATCTGTCTGTGCATTCGCCCACTGATGAAGGCAGAACCCACAGAGTTCAGTCAACTCTCAGTGACTAGAGGAGCCAGCCAGGGACCAAGACTTTTAACATATAAGTTATCAGGTGGATACATACCCAAACCACAACTGAGGGCTGGATAATTTTGAAAGTCTCCTTTCCTTTCCCTCCACTTTTTCCACCATGATTTTTTAATGTATCCCCTTGCTGTGCTGGAAATCACTTTATTACTGGAAGTTAATGGCAGTGGTTGTCGATATAATATTCTCATTTTGTCAGACGACAATTTATGGGGCCCGACTCTCTTGCTTCAAAGAACCAGGCTCTGAGGTAAGAGGGTCCCTGATGTCCCATAAACTCCTACAGACTAATCAAGCTGCGTGCGTGCCTGTCTGTGTTCTTCACACAGTCCTACCTGAGGGGATAAACGATAATGTACCGCTCAAAATATATGGCTCCTTCTTGTTTAGGCATCAAACAGGAAGAATCCCTGAATTTCTGTACTTTCTATAGAAGCAAAGTCGAGCTATAGACTAATGTGTTTTTTGTTTGTTTGTTTGTTTGTTTTCAGTGCTGAGGACTGAATCTGGGACGTTGTGTATGCCAGGCAGGTGCTCAGCCACTCACAGGTATCCCCGGCTATTCTGTTTATGTCTTGGGCTGCTGAAGATCCCAGCTAAAGCCTCCTGCACGGTACAATGGAGCTCTATCCCCAGGTACACCAACCATTTCTGCATATGAATTTCCCCGGTAGATATTAATATGTTAATAGTAAGGACTAAAACCAGCACACAGTAGGTTTCTTAATATGCATTTGTTCAATATATAAGATCAATCAGGATTTATTGACTTTGAGGAAAGAGGGGTGTCAAGATAATTTATTTCTTTTCTTTTTTGTTCTAACAGGAACTTGTCCTGTTTGATATTTTTCTTGTCAGTAACCAGACAAATAGAACTCTTAGCATCTCTTTAAATGCATTACTCCCCTGAGAGGGGAAAAAAAATCTTCGTAAGAAAAACTTATTATTTAGCCAAACATTATGTTCCCAGCCTGCTTTAATTCTAGATCTATCCTCCTTCCACAGACAAACAAAGAGTTGCCAATCCAGTGAGAGCAGGAACTGTTAAATGGTCGATTCGCTCCCTAGATGAGGGTACAGGCTTTTGTGTCTAAGGAGACCACTTATTCACTGTGTACAAGGACAGAGTGTTCCTGTCTGGCTTGTTTACTGTGCGTTTTAATGAGCTGCCAGGCCTCTCATGGAAGCCGCCGCTCCAAAGGTGGAGAGAGATACCGGAGTTTGTCTCAGGGGTGGCTTAAGAGCTGTTTCTAATTCTATACTTTCCCTCCACCCAATTTATGTCCAAGGATTGAGTTCCTAACGCAAAAATGATAAAACTCTTAGAGGGTAAGTGGCCCCAGGGACAGGGCAAGTGGCATCTAGCTCCTCAAGGGCAAGGACTTTGCCTTCTTGGCAGTGCCCTTCTGGCACTAAGTGATATCTCACACACAGGAGGGACAAGGGATGAGGATGACTTCTTCATAAGGCACACACCCTTGTCACCATGTCTCCAGATTGCACATATCATTAAGCCTTGTGAGGGTCTATTCTGTGGTAATTTTCAAATTATCTGTCTGAAACTATAGCAGAGACACTAACCGTTCAGCGTGCCAGCCATTGAGTGGAGCAGGATGGACCCTGAAGAATGTCTATGTGGTGGGTGTTGACTGTTTAATTCCTTTCTCACGTGGTGTGCACGGGGATAGGGAGAGGATGTTTCCGGGAGTCGTGGCAGGGGATTTGAATACGGATGGTTTACAAGATGGAACAGAAGTGTTTAAATAGTCAAGTAGTAGCTTCCAGCAAGGATGTCAATTTAGTTATTGAAGCCATCAGACACCATACAGCCGAATGCAGCCAGAGTTCACCCACCAAGCAGGAATATCATTGCCTTTTCCCCCCAGAGATAACTATGACCACTGTGAAAATATAAAATAGAGTAAGTGGAGAAGATGGTTCTTACAGTATAGTTTAAAAAAATGTCTCTGAATCCCCAAATAAAAGTGATAGAGCATCCAGATGCTAACTCCAAAGTCATGAACACCTTAAGCACAGAGCAGAGGACAAGGCATCCCAGGAGCTCCCAATCCTCAAAGACTGGGGAGTATCAGCGACTGTGTGGGAGAATGCAGAGGGAGGGGCTGCCTGAGAACACGGGAGTCCTCCGTAGTCCACAGGTACTCCACCAAGAGTCCACTCAGAGGCAGTCTGGGTACAGAAGCTGTGAGTGGAAGGTTTGCTATCTCTAAAAGCGGACGAATGGACGAGGTCTGTAGGGAGAGAGAAAGAAAAGAAATTAAAGACTGAAACAGTCAAGTCCTGCTATCATCAGCTGTCTAGGGACCTCTTGTTCTTTTTGTGTAGAATTCTGATAGGCAAGAAGTGGTTCTTCCAGGTCGGCAGTTGTTGGGCTCAAGTGCCAAGGCTTATGGATGGGGTTCACAGGCTCAGAGGCTTATAGAGCCAAGCCCTGAGAACTAGAGGCTTATGGCTAAGGCTTTAGAAGCTAGAGATTTATAGCTCTGGGAGCTTAGGGTAGAGGCTTATTTCTCTGGCTCTGATCACCAGCTGCTTGGTGCTTGGCAGCTTACGTAATCCTTGGCCCTTAGCAACAACTTGAAGCAACATCACACAGTGCCATATAATATTATAGATCCCAAACTTTGGATGTCGGGACCATTGGTCCCTAGCAGCAGCTAGAATGAGAGGTCTTGGGGCTTAAGGATGCCTTAAGGCTTGGGAGCTCTGTAGAGGTCTTCCAGTGACTAGGACGCAGTCTCACAGATAGGCTCTCACAGTTTGGCTCTCACAGATTTTTGCTTCCTCCAGTTCTGGCTCTGCATCTTCTCTTGCCTTTACCTTCCGCCCTCTGCCATTTCCCTCAGCTTCCCACTGCTACTCGGAGACTACTTTTATTGACAGGGAGGTTGCAATAACAGCTGGCGGGACACAGAAGGATCTCCTGATTGACTTGAAAAATATAGGAAACAACGCGATTGTATAGCCAGAAGGGATGTGGCATGCAAATGTGGGATTGTAATTTCCACCAATCAGAGAAAAGCTGTTCCACAAAAAACCGCAAACAAACAAACAAACAAACCTAATTACGAGCCTCCAAAAGGAACCAATGATAAACCTGTCGTAGGAACAGCGTCCTATCTGTCAATTGCAAGCCCTTCACTGAGACACTAGGGAGCACCCTTTCTCGTTTGGCCCTTGTAGAAAATTAAGTGCAGGTGTCAGAAGCACTCTGTGAAGCAGAAGTAGGCAGCATCATCCTGAGGTCACCAAGACTTGTTTGTCAGGGCTTTGGTTTCAGGTGCCAGGTACTGGAGCAGACTGGAGCAGTCCTTACTGGAACAGACCTCCTGAGTTTGATGCTGCGGTTTCAGCAGCCAACCTTGGTAGCCAAGGTCACTGCTTCTGGAATAGAACTTTCTCAAGGCACCCAAGAAGCTTGCCAAGGAGTTGGGCTTCCGTAATGACAGTCTAGCCAGCTGTCAAAAGAGGGGCTGCCTAGTTATGGGCAAGAAGAAAGAAGAGAAGGCCACAGTGTACGTGGTAGAAAGCAAGAAGGCCAGACGATCTCAGAAAGCAAGCTGCCTTATTTGAAAAGCCAAGCCAACCTCAGAAAAAGAAGTTTCCATGGAGGTAGGAAAGTTACCATAGATGATGCATCTTTCTGAAACTTGAGAAAGATGAATTTTTCATAAACTAATAATAAATATCAAGATCAAGTCCTACAGTTAGTTGAAAGAGAAAAAACAGAACAGAATAGCATCTGTGGAGACAATGAAATCACACCAAAAATATGCGGACAGAACCAATCGACAATATGAAAGGATGACCCTCCGTATCTTTTTGCTTTGCATATGTGTTCCTTAATTATGTTCGTCACCCATTATCGTCTTTCATGGGCCAAGCTCAAGCACATGAATCTATGGGAGGCAAACCTATTCAAAGCATCACATAAACAATTGTTAATGTTCAAGAATTAGGGTTGTGCTGGATAGATTTATGTCAGCTTGATATAATCTAGAGTCATCTGAGAGGAGGGGACCTCAGTTGAGAAAATACCTCCACGAGATTAGGTTATAGGCAAGCCTGTAGAGCATTTTCTTAATTAGTGATCAATGGGGGAGAGTCCAGTCCATGGTGGATGGGGCCAACTGGAGCCAGTTGGTGGTCTTGGGTTCTACCAGAAAGCAGATCAAGCAAGCCATGAGGAGCAAGTCAGTAAGCAGCACCCCTCCATGACATCAGCATCAGCTCCTGCCTCAGGTTCTTGCCCTGCTTGAGTTCCTGTCCTGACTTCCTTCAATGATGAACTACAGTGTGGAAGTGTGAGTCAAATGAACCCTTTCCTCCCCAACTTGCTTTTGGTCATGGTGTTTCATCGTAGCAATAGAAACCCTGACTATAATGACAAGAGTTATGGTTCCCAGGAACCATTCCAGAAGGTTCTACTAGAGAACAGGTTTCAGATGAGAGGAGCTGGATGTGTGATGTAAAAGTACAGACGCTGGGGCTGACAAGATTACTCAGCAGTTAAGAACACTTGCCGTTCTTCCAGAGGACTCAGATTTGGTTCCCAGTGCCCCCCACATCAGGCATCTCACAATTGCCTGTCACTCCAGCTCCAGGGAGATATGAGAACTTTGGCCCCCACAGACACTGCATTCATGCGCACATACCCATATGCAGATGTCCACACACACATAATTATACAAAAGAACACAACTAAACATTTTACAATACAGATATTTTTTGAAACCTAAATAAGTGTTAAAATGAAGAGTGTCATAGGTGATGGCTAATGAATCCATAAGTTAAGTATGGGGCTGGTAAAAAAAAAAAAAGACAGACCAAAATAGGAAAGGTACATACAAAAATGCTCTTAAATATTCTCAGATATAATACCTGGAAGTAGTATTATCACTCTTCCGAGACAGCTGTGAGATAAAACAAAAGAATAATTGTAGTATATTCTACTCCTGCCAACACACTAACCCATGTTATTTAGAATGAAAATTTTTCATTTGTTAGAAAAAAGATGTAGCTATAATTCAGAAGAGGTAAAATATAAGCAAATATACATTGGAGTTAGAATCATTAATGTAACATATATCAAATAAGACTACTTATATATCATGTACATCATGATTCAAAATACGGCTGAAAATACACATGAAGTCTCTGTATGAAAAAAAGATAGTCTTTTTTTTTATAACTCACACATTTTCATAACAGTGAAAATTCCCATAAGTCCAATACTCATAGCCTCTGTGATACGTTGAATTTCCACACAGTACAATATGGCCAGTCACTGGTATTGAGAGGTCTGTGTAAGCTGGTGGCTATAGGTCCAACAGGGATCCCGGGATGAGAGACTGTTCATGGTTGTTAGCTGTGGTCTCGTTACCTTGAAAGGCTTAGCAAAGGCTGTGCCTTAACCGTGCCATGTGTGGCTGCTGTCCTGATTCCCGAGCACTGTCTAGCTGATGTTGAAAGGCTTGCTTTGAAATGCCATCCATCCATGCTACTATTTTTGTGTCTTACTAGTTCAAAACTGTACTCCCTAAGGGAAAAGACGTGTAATCTGAGAGGCTGGAGAGCTGGCTCAGTTGGCAAAGTGTCTCCTCCACAAGCCCGAGGACCAGGGTTTGGATCCCCAGCATCCGTGTAAAAGCTTGGCTCAGCAGCATCTGCAACTCCAGAGCTGGCATCAAAGGAGAGAGAAACGGAGACAAGCTCCAGGTTCAGTGAGATGCTCTCTAAGAAAAATAAGGTGAACAGCAACTGAGGTGGATGCCTGCCATGAACCTCTGGTCTCTACATCAAGGCAAATACACATGCATGCACACACACACACACACACACACACACACACACACGCGTGCGCGCGCGCGCGTACACATGCATGCACACACACACACTTACACACACTACACAAACACACACATAATCTGTAAATATTTCTTTCTCACTAGAGAATTTTGAAAATATTCTTCCTTGGGATTAAAAAAAAAATGCATCACCCCTTCGAAGAATTTTGGGAACGTAAAAAAAGAGAATCCAGAAGCTTTATCAAAGTTCCCACTTGAACGGAAAGCATATAAATACTGGACCACAACTCGGTGGCCCCCCTTCTGAACAGCACTGACTGTGGTTGTACAAGGCCAACTGCCTAAAGACAGGCAGAAGCTGTCCTGTGTTTATTGTCTGGCTCACTAGCGTCTTTGGTCCTTTCTTATTTAGTGTCTTCCTGCTGTTTCTTGGATCAGAGTGTCCCTCAAAGGCCCATATGCTGAAGGCTAGCTTTCTACCCTGTGGTGCTATTGAGAGGTGGTGGAACCTTCAGAAGGTGGGACCTAGTGGGAATGTGCCCTTGATGGAGACACTCTGGGATCCCCAGATCCTTTGTGGCTTTGTTTCCCAGCTGTGACGAATGAGATGGCCCGTCATTAAGTTATCCATCACCACGGAACAAACCTAAGACAAACAACCTAAAGAGAGGAATTATTTTGTCTCAATGTCTGCCCACAGTCCTTGGTCTCATTCCTTCTAGGTAGGTTCAGAGGTAGATCATCAGAGTGGTGGGAAAATGTGGTAGAGGCTGTGCATCTCATGGGGACAGACAGAGGAAGAAAACAGAAGACAAGATGCATACTTCAAAGATAAACCTCCAGCTATTTTCTCACCCAAGTCAGGCTGCATCTCCAGTGTTTATATTACCTTCCAATAATGCTATCATATTAAGAACCATCAATAGACCAATCTGTTCATGAGACCAGAGTCCTCCTGGCCTATCACCTCACAGAAGCTCAGCAGCTGGCAAACAAGACCCAAGTACATGGTACACAGAGGTGGGTCATAGCTGAGCCATAATAAGGCTTCCTCTACCACGTGCCCCTGCATGATGTAATGCAGTGGTTCTCAGCCTTCCTAATGCTGTGGCCCTTTAATACAGTCCCTCACGCTGTGATGACCTCAGCAATAAAATTACTTTTATTGCTACTTTATAACTGTCATTTAGCTACTGTTAGGAATCATAATGTAAGCATCTGATATGCAGGATATCTGATATGCAATCCCAGAAGGGGTCAAAACCCACAAGCTGATGTATGGTCTACCACAGGCTCCTAAATAATGAAGTCAAGAACCATGGACCAAATGCTCTGCAACCGTTAGCCAAAGTAAACATTATTATCTTATAAGTTGACTGTCTCAGGTATTTTGTCACAGCAATGCGGGATCATCAACTTACGTTTATGAAATCTTTTTATTTCATCACTTAATTCTGATTGCTTGGATATTAGAATCTAAGGAGGACATGTTGTCTTCCCCAATTCTTCATCTGCCTATGACTGGCTGCAGTGATTTTGAGTCATTCCTCTTATCTTAGCTCTATAGACACTGTTTCATCATCCTCTGACACCAAGGTTACCAGAACATGTTTACAACAAGCTTGATTTGATTCCCGCTCCCTCTACCCCGAGAAGATCTGACTCCCTTGCACAGATGTCAGAATAATAAAAAAAAAATCTTCCCATCAAATCTAGTAAGAAAGCCAGGCAACATCTTAATGTTCGAAGTCTGTGTGATGATTTCTCTTCATTGTCAACTGGACTGCCACTTAGAGTCACTTAGAGTCACCTAGGAGACATATCTCTGCTCATGTGTGTGAGGACAATTCTAGACACATTTAACTGGCAAGTGAAAGTTCAGGTGGGATGTGGGCGGCAGCATCCTATGGGGTGGGATGTCAGACAGCTGAAAGTGAGCGGAGCTCCAACATTCATCTCTCCATGACTCCTGACTACGGATTCAATTTGACCCATGGCCTCAGGCTCCTCCCCATGGCCTCAGGCTCCTCCCCATGGCCTCAGGCTCCTCCCCATGGCCTCAGGCTCCTCCCATCACAACGGGTGTGGCTTCTATCCCCCATTCCTAACTTGATAGACCATATCTTTTTTATGAAACCGTGACCCAAAATAAATGCTCCTTCCCTTCATTTGCTTCCAACAGGTATTTTGTCACAATGACAAAAGTAACTAGACAGCCTGTTTCTCTTGGTATATAGATAAATCTCTGTGGGTTTAGTTCTTTCGCTTTAGGAAAATGTATCATGTGCCTGAATACATATTTTATTACGTTTATTGGATCCTCTACACCAATTAAAGATACCAATTACCCGTTCGTTTGATTATCTCTTGCTTCTCTCTTACTACATCGTCTTGTCTTCTTCCTAATTGCCCGCCGACTCCTTCTGTGTCTCCCTTTGTATGCGCCATAATTACCTCAAAGCCTTTTATCCCTGCCATTAATTCAATTCCAGTCATGTCTTCCCTGTCATTTGGCGTTTTTAATTTAAGGATTAGATCTATCGGTGTTGTTTCGGCTTTCAATTCGTGTCCTTAGCTGCAAGTCCTCCCTTTTAACTCCTGCCGTTTTACGGAGGCAGTTTTGATGTCTTTACCCTGCAGAGTCCTCTGTGAGGACTTCCTATTTCTTTAGGGTCATGCTTCCTTGCAGACCGGTTTCTTCACAGCTCCTGAGCTCTCTTCCCCTCCCCCTCCACCTTTTTAACCATACTGTGTTTACATCGGTCACCGTGTAAGTCCTGTTTAGAGATCAGCTCCAGTTGGAGATTTTACACAGTTAATGTTGTTTGGTGAAATCGTATTACCCTCTTCCCATCTTATTTAGTTAGAGTAAGTTTATTGCCCTTTCAGCTATGGGTTTAGCTCAATTAATCATAGATTTGAAAAAGGAGTCTTAGTCCGCCATCTTTACCCTGAAACTTTAGGATGACTTTCCAGAGTATGCATCTTATCGTACCCTGCCCTTTGATGGTTTTTGAACCATCTTTAGAAAATAGGTCTAAAATTCTATTTTTTAAAAGTCTTACCCTTATGTCCAAGACCCTTCATTATTTGACCCACATCCTTCCTAGGTTTCAGGCCTCTCCTTATTTTCTACCTTATTCACTAAGACATAACAGGAGTGTGTTGCTGAGCCTAGATCTGACCTCAGAACCTTCCCTCCAGAGGCCTGCAGGCAGTGTAGGGGCCATTGGGGCTGTAGTTAAACGCACCTATTTATTTGTTTGTTTGCTTTTATTAGATATTTTCTTCATTTACATTTCAAATATTTTCCCCTTTCTAGGTCTCCCCTTTAGGAACCCCCATCCCATCCCCCCTCCCCTTACCTCTATGAGGGTGCTCACCCACCCACCTACCCACCCACAAACACACCTTTTTAAACGTAATTCCAGCATTTTCCTCTCTGGGAAGCTTAGCTAGAGCACTCCCCCCTCTCTCTTCCCTCATGTACTTCGGCTTTTCCTCTCCTGTGCTTTCTGTCAAAAAAGTATTTTATCATACTGTATTTATTATACTCAGTATTTATCATACTGAGCTATAATTGCCTTTTTCAGTGCCGGGTAATGGATTTTGGAGCCAGTCTACCTAGGTTTGGAACTTATATCCTTCATTGCTGTCTGTATGACTTTGGATGATATCATGCAACCTTTCTGTCCCCTGATGGGAATTCTCAGTTAACATATGCAAATCTATGTTGAGTACATGCTCAGTAAGGGTTACGTATTGTTTATTAAAGGGCATTCTAAATGACTGCAATAAAGGCCCCATAGGATAACAATTCTAAATGGACAACTCGGGAGCTATCCATGGTGCTAAACCCTGCTTCCCACCGCTGGACAGTGTTCCCACATCCAGTCACATGCTTAGCTCCATGTAGAGCCAATTGATACTTGTAACTTTCCAGAGGTGTTAAGGAACATGAAAACTGTTTCGCCCTTTCCATAGCCACCATCTTGGTTACCTCATGAGTGCCATTCTGTGTGACTAAGTTTAGCCTCCTGACTTGTCTGCCTGCCTCTGGATCACTTACTTTCCTGCAATCATATTACCATCCTCCAGGTCCTTGTATCAGGGCATATCTCTACTTACGATTCATAAGAGGACCTCAGAAAGGGTAGAGAGAACTTCAATGGTCATGTGAGGGGTTGGTTAAATGGTAACTGTCATTGTGGTGTGCACAGTAAGCTGCCAATAAAGGAAGCATAGAAGAAACCCATTGGCTGAGAGATTATAGTAAGGTTTGAACATCTTCCATTCATTTGTTGAACATGTATGGAGGGCACACCTTTTGTAATAGTTTCTAGAGGGACTATTATTAGTATATTAGCATATAAAATTACATTAGTGTAATTCTTTCTTTAAAGAAGCTCAGAGCCAGCAGGAAAGACGGCCATTAAATAGATTGCACAAAGCATGCGTTTCAGAGACTAAGATGAAATATGTGTTTGGTTACTTTAATTTTACTGCAATAAAATACCCCAGCAAAAGCACCTTAAGGGAGAAAGGGTCTATCTTGGCTCACGGCTTGATCACACAATCTGTCATGGCAGGGAAGGTGGTGGCGTGAGGTGTTCGGTTATGTGAGGAAGCACAGTGCTAAGTGTGAGGGCTCAGCTTGCTTGCTCCCCTTTATTCAACCCGGGACCCTAGCCCATGGAATGGTGCCACCCACATTTAGGGCGAGGCTTTTTAGCTCAGCTAACCTAGTTAGACACTCCCTTACGGCTAGGCTTGTATCCTAGGGAAGTCTAGATCCTATGACGTTGACAATCTGTATGAAAATAAATAGAGATAGCATTTGGGAGGCATATATGTAAATTCTCTTTTTAAAATATCTGCGAAGGGTTGAGCATTGGCACAGAAGCTTAATGGAGAACCCAGCTTCTCTGATGCATAGTCCACCGGATCCAATTCTTTGCCACCCCACCACTGCTTCTTCAACCCCCTCTTCCCAAAAAGGCCAGCTCCAGACTGTTGCTCAGAGGAGTTGAACAAGCACTTTGAAAGGGCAAGAGGAAGAGAAAAGGCACAGCAACCGTGCACATCTTAGACAGCGTTACATGGCCTTGAGGATCTCTGAGTGGCTGCAACGCTATGACAAAGAAAGCAGAGGGGACTACACACTGTCCCCTTCCCCACGAGTGTTTCTAGGCCCACATAAGCCAGATTCCCTCTCCTGTTATCTGTCCCAGCTTCTAAGATGTCTGGTCTCTGTGTCACCTCCCCCCACATCCCCAGCTATCGCTCACTCCGTAGGCCAACTATCCTTTACTCCTCCAATTCTAAGCACATAATCTTCTCCAGTGACAGACTCACCCTCCCAAGGAGCCTTTTTTTAAAGATTACCCCATATTATGTTGATATGATTACTCAACCATCAGCTTTACCGACAGAGAGACATAAGTCTGAGATACACTGATTGTCCATCTCTCGTTGGTTAATCTTTGGGACTCTGGAGTCAGATTCGATTTCAGATATGTCCAAGTTACATGTGACTGCGTGTGACTGAGAATGGCTGAGAATGATCCTCAACAAAATATCATAAGGTTACCACAAAGATTGAGCTTTTTGCAACATGCCTTGTAGAGTTCCTGAGTGGGAATTTCGTGGGTGACAGTGCTGCACCACGGGGCCAACAAGTTGGACACATCTGGTAGATATGTGTCTGTTATTATCCATAAAACACTGTTACTTACTAGCTATGTCATCTCTTTAAAATTGATAAATCTTATTTGCCTAATATATCACGTGACCTGTAAGGAGGAGATATTGACGACTCTTGTGTAGGGTTTAGGGACGATGATGCCATAGACACATAAAACAAATCATTAGTATCTAGGATATACAAAGAATATCTAAGATATCTAAGATATTCTTTGTGTTAGATATTTACTGGAAATATATTTTATCTATCTCAAGGAAATGTGGATTGAGTCACCCAACGCATGAACTTTCTCCATAGCATTAAATAGATATCTTACAGATGGTAAGGGCTGAAAAGGATTTCATGTTGTGCTTAGGCTAGTTTGAATCTCAATCCTCCTGCCTCAGTCTCCCAAATGCTGAGATTATAGACTTTTACTCCAACGTGCTGCTTTATGAATGACTCATTGCTTGAAAAACATGGTAGAAAGAAACAGTATTTTATTACTAGTGGGTTCCTGAATGAAGGACAGTAGCTGGAATGGAATTATGCTCATATTGGCTAATTTCATTGTAAAATATCTTGATGTTAAATATTTGTATGCCTCTCTCTCTCTCTCTCTCTCTCTCTCTGTGTGTGTGTGTGTGTGTGTGTGTGTGTGTGTGTCTGTGTGTGTGTGTGTGTATGCACACATGAGTGCGGGTACCTCTGGAAGCCAGAGAAGAACACAGAATCCCCTTATCTGGGGTTCCAAGAGTTAGGCTTTCCAGTATCCGTGCTGAAGATGAGCTCAGGTTCTCAGCAAAGAACAGCAGTGTTCTTACCCACGGCGTCACCCCTCCAGCCCTGTGTATTGGCTAATTTCTTACCTACAAACAGTAGAACAATTGGCTTATCTTTTGTTCTTTATGTGAGAGTGTAATCTAGTTGTGGTCTGGTCAATTTTATATCAGATTTCTTTCTACACTAATAACCAATGAAAGGAGTTAGGCTGGCCTTTCCAAGCTAGTATACATCTTAGAGTGTTGAAAACAGAGGTTTATGGCCTCCGCCTGAAGAGGGAGAGAAAAGACCGTTGCTGTTTGTATCCACAGGCAGTTATACAATTAAGAGAAGTGAGCAAAAAGTAAAACATGTTGTTCTCTGGTATTAGATGGGAATATTTTAGGGAAACAAACACTATGTGTGAGTTTAGAAAGGAAACAGGGGTGGGGCAGCTTGAGGCAGAGATGATGTTAGCATCAGAACACCTAAGACTGTGAACACAGGACTCACAGGCTCCACACTGCCTCTGCAAAGTGAAATGCTGACTCAATCTATTTTATATATGTGTGTGTGTGTGTGTGTGTGTGTATACATATATATGTAATACATATACATATATATATGCCTCTGCAAAGTGAAGTGCTGACTCAATCTATCTATATATCTATATCTATATCCATATCCATATCCATATCCATATCCATATCCATATCCATATCTATATCATCTATCTATATATCATTACACTTTGCTCATATTTATTTACTCTTCTGCCAACTGGTATATTTTCTCCCCTAAACAGAGCCTCAAACTGTACTACAGAGCCATAGTAGCAAGAATCATGATGCTGTCACACAAAGCTGTGTGCTAATGGAATTGAGGGAGGACCTAGACATAAACACACAGAGTTACAGTCACCTATTTACACATGTTTCAAAACCACACACTGGACCAAAGTCGGCCTCTAACAACAGAGCCAGGGGAGCTGGATGTTTATCCTGCAAAAAATCATTTCAAATGGACCAGAGACCCTGTAACTGCTTAAAAGAGTTGTCTCCTTTGAACATTGGTTCCTAGTCGGTGGTTTAGGAGGCAAGGCCTTGCTGGAGGAAGTATGTCACTGACTGTTTGAAGATTCCAGCCACTTTCAGCTCACTCTCTCTGCTTTCTGTTTATGGATTCAAGATGTGAGCCCCCAGCTTCTACTCCAGCCACCGTGCCTGCCTCCTGCTGCCTCAGACCCACCATCACAGACTCCAGCCATCTGGAACCACTTGCCCAAATAAAGTGTTTCTCTATAGGTTGGCTTGTCCACAGTGCTTTATCACAGCCATAGAGAAGGAACATACAGATTTCTATGTGAGACTCAAGGCCTGGAAACCACTAGAGGAGAGCGTAGGGGAAATGTTTGAAGACACAGGTATAGGCGAGAACATTCTACAGAGGACTCTGGCCTCAACAACTCACAAATAGGGCTATAGAAAACAGACAATTTCTCTTCACAACAAAGGAAACAATCACTAAAGTGGCAACCCAACCCATAAAAGTGTGTGTGTGTGTGTGTGTGTGTGTGTGTGTGTGTGTGTATGACGGGGCAATCTTTGTCAGCTATACATCAGATTAGTACCTAGAATGCATAAAGAGCTTCAAAAAATTCAACATCAAAAATCATCCAGTCAATGAGTAGATCCACAAACTCGATAGACATTTCTCCAAAGAAACACAGATGAACAATACAAATGGATAAAAAACATTCAAGATCATTAGCTGTCGGGAAAGTGCTCGTTTAAACTGCTTTGAGATTCCATCTCACCCCAGTCTGAATGGTCAGCACTGGCAATTGTTGGGGAAGACAGCAGGGAGAGGAACACGTCTTCAGTGACGGCTGGGACAGGAGCATGGCAGGTACCATGGAAATCAGTGTGGAGGCACCCCCAAAATTCACAGTAAGACAAAGATATGATCTAGCTAGGCCACTCTCGGGACACACCGTAAGGGCTCCATGTCAACACACTACAGGGACACTTGCAGACTGATGTTCACAGCTCATAGTCGATAAGAAACAGAAGAAGCCAGATGCCCAACAACACACGGAAAGACAAAGAGAATGAAGTACAGATGCACTGTGGGCTTTTACTTAGCCAGGAAGAAAAATGAACTGGGCGTGGTGGCGCACACCTTTGATCCCAGCACTGGGAGGCAGAGGCAGGGGAATCTTTATCTGTGAGTGCAAGGCCAGCCTGGTCTACATAATGATTCTCAGGCCAGCCAGGGTTACAGTGAGAGCCTGTCTCAAAGTAAAATAAAACAAAATAATCAGGAAAATGAATGTAGGTAGAAATTATGATATGTGTGTGTGTGTGTGTGTGTGTGTGTGTGTGTGTGCGCGCGCGCGTGCGCGCGCGCGTGTGCACATCACAAAAGTAGAAAAGAGACTGTGAGAGAGAACAGGACTTACTGGAAGGAGGAGACCTGGAGAGGATAATGGACCACATGTGATGGCAACCAGACATGGGGAACTATTTAACCTGGAGGAAGAGAACCTGCAAAATGAGAGAAGAGCAGATAGGAGAGGAAGGCAAATAAAAACAAAGTCCATCGACATTTATGTACGGAAATGCCGAAAGGAAACCCATGACCTTGTATGCAAACTTAAAACATTTAAACAATCATTCACGTAACGAATGCTTGAAGACTGCCAAAATGATTACTTAGCTAAAAATTATTACCTCCCGCACACTAGGAGTCTTATCTGTTGAACAAGAAATACTATGAATTGGATTAAAGATCAGATTCATAAAGCAGTGGTCATTATTTAGGGAGAGAAGGGTGCTAGTGCCATAGGAAGCAGTCAAGGCAGGATCAGACAAGAGGCTCACTGAGTGCTGCTGTTGTTGGGGACCACGGGCAGGCCAGTTCCCAGCAGCCACATGGGATGGCTCACCCACCTGTGCCGAACCACAAGGACCGCACACAGACAAGTGCAAGCTAAAATCTCTTTTAAAAAGAGACTGTAGAACGACGTACAAACCAATGACATTACTACTTTATTTCCAGGTTACGACTGCACGATGCTAACCATGAAGTTGTCACACAGCAAGTCTACTTGGTCCAAGTTTTTATATAGAAGAAACCAAATTACAGAGATGAGAGCGGCTGACCTGACCAAGTCAAGAGTTCGAGTTTTACTTCAGAATGGCACCCTTTTCGTGAAGCAGAGCACAGAATGAGATACTGGCTGGGAGCAAGTGGGCAGACTCCGTTGAAATCCTAGCTGTGCCATGAGCAGGCTGCGTGACTTGGGGTAAATTATCTACCTTCTCAGAGTATAAAGCCATAAAATCATAGTTAATGGGGTCGTGGATTGCAAGCGATAACAGAGAAAACACATGGCTCATAAGTAAGTACACTTACTAAAATTGTTACTATTTCCCCAAAGGCAAAAACATCAAAGAACAATATGATGAAATTCAGATCAAGGGAAAAAAAAAACCACCCACTGTAGGCAGATCATAAAATGAAGGAAAAGGGAAGCAGCAGGCTTCATTAATTTCCTTTCTCCAGACATCAGTCCATCCTCTCTTATCTTTCTTGATGAATACCAGAGAGAGATCCAGACAAAATGGTTTTACTCATTAGATCATTAGGGTACTTAGTCTGTGTGATATTATAGTCTCTGTGTTGCTGACAGTCTACGAGTTCCAGAAAATTACAAAGGCACTTCTTTGACGGCAGTGATAAGTGATGATCTCTCAGAATACGCTGCATCCATTCATCAGAGATGTTTACCCACCAGAGCCTTTGCGTTCTTGCCGCTCTCTCCCACCCACCTCCCCGTTTACCTGTCAAGGCTGGCTCTGGGAACTCACGCTTCTTTGCAAGTCTTTCAAAGAGTCTTTGGCAAACAAGGCGTATTGGTTCGCTATGGAATTTGAGCAACCTTGAATTCTGCACTGTTTTCTTTACTTTGCTCACAGTCAAAGCAGTAGAAAGGCGGGAAGAGGGGGGAGGGGCATCTTGCCCTGGATCAGGCAGACTGACATCCTGTGTTTTCCTAGCTCACAGGTGTGCAGTGTACTCAGGGTTGGGGAGCTATGCCCTTTCTCCCCTCTCACCCCAAATTAGCATTTTAAGGATGGCCTTCGGGGTGGTTTGGAGAAGTTGGGGTGGGGATGGGAGGGTGTGTGTTGGGAGACAGTTTGGCAAGCAGGTCGACCTGTGGGCTTTGCAGGCCTGGAGGTTGGGACTGCCCTCTGCCGAGCAGCTTTGCTAGGAGGGGACCACACTGACTATTCTCCACGCGATGATCATTCCTCCAGCCCTGACTTGACCCTGCGTTTCCTATTCAATTTTTAGCTCCCCACACCCACCCCAAAGAACTCCCCAAACAAGGAACCTCTAGAGTAGGAACTGGCAGGAGCGTGCCTTTGGCATGGGAAGAGAAAACCAAGGTACTTTGGAGGTGGCGCATCACCGCCCCCGCTCCCCGCCCGTCACTCCCTCGCACACTCAGCTCCCGCACCCGCCCCGCGCGTAGCTGGAACTTTCTCCCGCTGGGTTCCCGGAGCCTCGCGGCACTGGGGACCGGTTCCTGCCCGGATCGCGGGAGAACTCCAGGCTGAGGAGAGAGCCGATGCAAGAAGAGAGCAGTGCGCGCGGTTTGAAACACAGTCCGGGCCACCACAACCACTGTCGCCCGCGTAGCCGGGCGAGCCCCGCCCGTCCCGATCCCGGCCGCCGTACCGGGCGACGAGTCCCCTCTGCGCCCCGCCCGGCCTGCCCGGCCAGCAGCATGCGGAGAGTGAGTGTGCCCCTCTGGTGCGAGCGCGGGAAGGGTGGGAATGGCTGCGGCGAGGTGGCCCCGTGGCCCGCGACACCTCTGGCCATGTCTCCGCTTTGGGGCCTGGGTGCGCGCAGCTCCACGAGCCAAGGAAACTTTGCAGGCGTCAGTTGGCCTCCCTCGGTGACCACCCAAAGGAGGCGGATGGGGACAGTAAGCCCCGAGTCCGGGTCCGGGAACCGCAGGGAGGACACGGTACGGGGG
>JANHMN010000021.1:16296870-16302739 GCA_030674055.1 Rhabdomys pumilio
CAAGGTTTAGCTACTGAATGGCTAAGTAGTTTGTCTAGCACGCTACAGCTAATAAACAATGTAACAGGGATTTTAAAGGAAGCGTCTTGGCATCTAAGTATGTGCTCTTAATGTTTATGCTACAAGAAGAAAAAAAAAATACTAGATGCTTGGTGACTGAAATTGAGTCTCCTGCTCCAGGGAAGCTGCTGGGGAGCTCGTAGGCAGCCTCCATCCTTGGCAGCAGCTGAGTACAACCAGCTGTGATTTCAACCAAAAGTCACAGCACACAGAAAATATAAAGCTTCAGTCTTTTTGCCAAAAGCCTTTCCATTTTCATCACTGCAATCCTAGCATGATTTTGGCTGCGGTGCCTCCCTCCTGTGCAACTGAGCGGAGACACTGTTGAAAAATGTGTGGGGCATTTTTTTTTTTTACATTTGAAAAAATCAAAAGCAAAAACAAAACCAACAATCTGGCTAGACAACAATCTGAGGCCTGTCACCTCTTGCTTCTGTCAACGGACTACCCTGGTGGCTGTGACACTATTTGTCAGAGCAGCAGGTGTAAAAAATGCAAATGCTGATAAAACATGACTTTCTGAATTTAAAACTGTGTGTGTGTTCAAGTTGAAGGAACGGTGAGCACTCGTGCGTGTGTGAGTGCATGTGTGTGCATGAGTGTGTGTGAGTGTGTGCGTGTGTGTGCGTGTGTGTGTGTGTGTGTGTGTGTGTGTGTGTGTGTGCACATATTTCATAGGTGTTCCACACAGGCCAGACTTAATGAGATAACACTCATCACACATGCAGAGTTCAGACATGTTCTCTTGTGACATCCATGTGGTCGTTGATGAAGTCCCTCCAGAATGAGACTGACTTAGCTGAGACTTGAAGAATACAATGGACGACCAGAGAAGGAGGAGGAAAGCCATAGGCCGGCTGTGTGCATAGCCTATGCAGAAAGGGAAAAGAGGCAGGATTCGGATTGGCCAGAAGGATAGGTCGGTTATGCAGAGGGTAAGAATTGAGACCGGAAAGGTAGAGATAGGCTGGCTGAGGAGATGCAGTGTGAGACACTGTGGAAGGAAACCCGTGGGCAACACAAAACCACTGAGAGGTTCTCAGCAGATATTTGTAAATGAAATCTCGATATCAAAAAGTCTCTCTGGCTGCTGGGTATAGAATGGACTTTGGGATTGGGTCAAGAGTTGAGGTGAGATGCCTTGTTAGGAGTTGCTATGATCATTTGTGTCCACACAAGGAAAGGAGTGAAGGTAGTGGCGAGGCCCATCCTAGCCAAGATTTTGGCAGTAGAATCAGGAGGCTTGGTGGCTGATAGGACGTGGGAGGCCAGGGGAGGAACACTGAGTGACTGTCTCCAGGCTTCCTGCTTGGCTGAACTGGGCATGTGGCGGTGCTGTGAACAGGGACAACGCTCTGAAGAGAAAGCAAAGGACTGGGCTTGGGTGTTGCTTTGAGCTTGAGATACCTTCAAGCCATTTCAGGTAGCTGGGTGGGTACGGAGGTGTACAGCTTGGGAGAGTCTGATGTAAAGTTACTGATGTATAGATGATAACCCTATAACCTTAGGGTATAGAACCCCCACACACAGGATGTACTTACAAACAGTGGCTCACAGAATCTGTGGTATGTAAGAACTCCTTTTGGAAAATGCTGATTTCTAGACAACACCTCTTGAATTACTGATAACATTACTTACCATTACAGCCAGATACCAGGAGCTACAGTATCTAGCAGAGATAGCACTATGTATGATCTATAGTCCAGACAGTTTATCCTTAAGATTAGAACCTTAAACATCCCTAGCAGGCTGAAGCCTCCCCCCCAAAAAAGTGTGACAAAACAGAATTTGAATATGTGAAAAAGGAATAATACTAATAATATATTGACATCCGAATATTTGCTCTAACTTAGAAACAAACATGCTAAAATCAGACCTGGATTTGTCAAGATTGCACCCAGTTGCATTGAGTGCTGCAGCAGAGACCTGCAGACCCTAGTGATGGCTGCAAACAAGGCAAAGTTTATCTTCCAGGAGATCTAGAAAAGTTACACCGATTGGGATTTATTGGTGGGGATCCCAGTGCCTGCCACCAGCACCACCATCAGTGGGGAACTGAGAGCCTGTGGGATTAAACACAACTTCAGACAGGGTGGCATCCCACACATGTCAGGGCCGCTGGTGTTTCAGGATCACAGCAACCACAGCCAAGCAGAGCTCACCCGGCTCTATAGTAGGCTCACAGAAAAACAGCAAGTGATTCTGTAAGAAAAACCCACACAGCCTTAGAGCTGAGAAGACACAGGGGAACAGGACTGGTAGAGATCAATGTGGAGTGTAGCTAGGGGTGAGGCTGGGAAGACAATGTAGGGGCTCAGGACCAGAGGACAAAAACAGCATCTTGGCCATTCTTTCATTATCATTGATCTCTGCCCAGCTCTAGTTACCTCTGCAAATAGTCCTTACCTGTACAGCAGCCCAGGTCACGCTAACAGGAGCACTGACTGCTAGCATCTTCTATTGCTTTACACCCTTCCTTCCTTTCCTCCTCCTCTTTCTCCTCTTTCTTTTCTTCTTCCTCCTTCTCTTTCTCCTCCCTTTCCTCATCTTTTTTCCTCCTCTTCTTTCTTTTTCTCTTCCTCCTCCTCATCTTCCTCTTCATCCTCTTCCTCCTCTTCCTCCTCCTCCTTTTTCTTTTCCATTACACTTTCCTCTTGCTGGTACACAACTCCCCAGGTCCAGAGGCTCACTTGGTTTATGATACTGGAGTGCGTGTCTCTACCATGTTTTCTTACTCTACTGTTGACCAACACTTGAACCCCCCATCTTTCCCTTGCCTCAGTTATTACCACTCCTGTGTAAGTCTCCTTCCATCTCTGGTCTAGCAACCAAATACACGTTTCCAGTTTTACCACGAGTGCTTGCTTCTTTCCTTTGTTTTCCCATCCATACCTCCAGTAATGAACATATTAGAATAAACAGTTCCCTGAGGATCCTTTTACTCTCTGAGACAATCAATACTTACCAAAGATGTGTTTCACAGTCATCAGCTACTGTATTATCAGAGTGGACTAACTGCTGAATTGAGACTGTTGCTTCAGACAGCGCACAAGACACAGGAGTGAACTGCAGATGGACCTTGGTGTCCAGGACACCAGTCTAACAGAAGAACACAACACAGCTCTACTACAGCCTGGTCTCTCCTGAACAGTGTGCACACCTCCCCTAAAAGAAGAACAATAACCTTACAAGAACAGCTACACTGCCAACAACAACACCAAAATCTTATAAACAATTAAAACTCCATATGGACAGGCCCCAGGTCGAAAACACAAATCACATGACAACCCAAGGAAGGCAACGTGTCTTCTCCAAAAATCACCAATCCCTTCATACTGTCACCTAGTGGAAATGACTTACGTGAAATTCCAGATGCAGAATTCAAAAGAATGAATGAAAACCTGCTCAAACAACTCAAACAGGACACAGATATTTCCCAAGGAACACAAACTGCTGTATGGAATAAGAAGGCAATTCATGATATGAAATTAGAATTTAATAAAGATAAAGAAATACTGAAGGAAACCAAAATCAAGATTATGGCAAAAATGTAAAGCACAGTAAGGCAAATAAAGACCTCAGTGGAATGCCTCCTCCATAATGAACCATATGGAAAACAGAACATCAGGATTTAAGGACAAAAATAGTACTATTGGATCAATCAGTCAAAGTGGATGATTTTTTTTAATGTAATGATAGAACATGCAAGAACTCTGGGATATCATAAAAAGGACATAGGAAATGGAGAAGCATAAAAACATTTTTAATAAAATTATAGAAAAATGTTTCAATCTAGGAAAGAGAAAGGTATCCAGACATAACATCAGACAGACAGAGCCAGGAAAGAAATGTCTCACATCATATTACAGGGAAAGTATGCTACAGTGAAGCCGAGCAGAGAAAGTCTATTGAAAGCTGAGAGAGGGAAGGGTCAGGTCACACATAAAGGCAGGCTCATCAGAATAACTTCTGGCTTTTTCAATCAAAGTCTTAGAAGCAAGAATAGTTTAAAATGATGTATTTCAAGTCCTGAAAGATCATAACTGTCAACCCAGACTCATGTAGCTACAAAAATAGCCCATCATAATTGAAGGCAGAAGAAAAACTTTTCATGATAAAAACAGGCTAAAGGAGTATATGGCCACAAGCTAAGTAGGCAGGGGATGTTGGAGTGAAAACCCTGGACTGAAGAGAAAGATAAATATACTTAGGAGACTACAGGAGTTACATGAGGCTAGACCATTCATTAAACAAAGAAGAAGAAGAAAGCAGCAAAATTACAGGAATCAATGTACAGTTTTTAATGGTTTCACTTCACCCAAAAGACACAGACTAAGATATTTGACTGTAAAGCAAAATCTTTTTTTACTGCCTCGAAGAAACACATCTCACCATCCTGGTTAAGCATTATCCTATGGCAAAAGGATGGAAAAGATATTTAAAGTAAATGAAATCACCAAACAAGCAGTTTTCTATTCTACTATCTGACAAAATAGACCTCAAACTAAGTCTAGACAGAAGAGTTAAAGAGGGTCATTTCAAATTGACTATCCAATAAGACAATCTATCAAAGGTAATTGCACTTCTAAACACATATGCAACAAACCCAGGCCCATTTAACTGCATTTAAAATAGTACTAGATTGAGCCAGGCATAGTGGCACACAACTTTAATCCCAGCACATGATAGGCAGAGGCAGGTGGATCTCCATGAGTTATCCAGGACAGATAGAAATACAGAGTGGGACTCTGTCTTAATATAAGCCCAAACCAAAAATAAATAAAATGGGACTAGATTTAAAGTCACAGATCAAACCAACACAGGCATAGTGATTTCAGTACTCAATTCTCACCAGTAAATAGACCAACTGGGCAAAAAAATCAAGTATGAGAATCAGGTGCCTGAAAAGTGGCTCTCAGTCATGAAGGCTACTTGTTGTTCTTGTAGAGGGTGGAGATTTGATTCCTAGTATCCACATGGTGGCTCATATTCATCCATGGCTCCATTTCCAGAGATCTGATGCCATCTTCTGACTTCTGTGGGGACCAGGCATGCATATGGTGCACAAACATACATTCAGGAAATAAAGTAAAATAAATAAATCTAAAAATATTGAAATAAAAAGTATTAGGGTTAAATGATACAACGTTTTAAATGGCTCCAACAAACCTCTATAGAAACATAAAACATCAAAGAAAGCTCATTTTTCTCAGTAGCTCAAGAGACCTTCTCCAAATTACATATTGGGACGCAAAGCAAGTCTCAATGGACATCAAAACAGATCAGGGGAACAATCCCATTCACATTGGCTTAAAATAAAAGACCTTGGAATAAACTAAACAAGGAAGTGAAAGACACATACAATGAAAATGCTAGGATACTAAGGACAGATCATTTAAGAGACTCTAGAAGATGGAAAGACAACCCTATCCTTGTGGATTATTAGGTATAATACTGGGAAGACGGTCATCCTATCAAACACAATCCTTATAAAATCCCTGTAGGCTTATATTTTTCAAAAACTACTTTTAATAAGGGTTTTTACATGCTTTAAACTTTCTTTTAGCCCACCACCCACCAGAAGCAGTGGAAAGGGAAGGTTAATAGGGCAAAGGAGGATGTGGACCTTTTTAGAAATAGTTCTTAGTTGCCGGACAGTGGTGATGCATGCCTTTAATCCCAGCACTTTGGAGGCAGAGGCAGGTGGATTTCTGAATTTGAGGCCAACCTGGTCTACAGAGTGAATTCCAGGACAGCCAGGACTACACAGAGAAACCCTGTCTCAAAAAACCAAAAAAAAAAAAAAAAA
>JANHMN010000021.1:16302839-16317165 GCA_030674055.1 Rhabdomys pumilio
AAAAAAAAAAAAAACCAAAAAAACCAAAAAAAAACAAAAACAAAACAAAACAACAACAAAAACAAAAAACAAAAAAAAAAGAAAGAAAGAAAGAAAAGAAAAGAATAAAAAGAAATAGTTCTTAGGAGTGAAGTAAATTCAATCTGTGTTGTCAGGATATCAGCAGTTTAGTTCATAGGAATCAGCACCTGCAGCTCCATCCACTCCAAATACCAGTCACAAGTCAGCAACTGCAATTTGATCCAGAAGAAACCTCGAGGCTCTGTGGATCAGCCAGAGTCTGCAGAAGTGGCAAGAAGCCATTGGAACACCACCACAAGCATTTCTCTCTATGAAGTCATGACAATGACCAGCAAAGAATGGTAAGGCGAACCAATACCATACAGCATTATCAGCAAAGACCCACATCAGCAAGGCCCAATGATGACCAGCAAAGAATGGTAAGGCGTACCAGTACCTCACAGCATAGTCCACTATCTATTGGGTTATATTTACACCCTTTCCAAACATCATGTGTTCTCTCAAGTGTCTGCTCTAGCAGAGCATCACATGTCCTTTTTCCAAGCTGCTTCCAGAGAAACAACACATGTCTGTTCTCAACAAAACATCCTCTCACATGTCTGCTTCAGCAAAAACGTCCTCTCTGGAGACAGTTTCCAGAAAAACATCACATAACACACCCTAAATCTCCAAAGAAGCCAGAAATTTTCACTACAAAACCCCTACACAATTTCTCACATAAATTGAAAGAACAATCTTACAATTCATGTGGATGTACACAAGACCCCAGAGAGTACAATACAATTCTGAACAATGAACATGATGTGGGAGATAGCACCCTGTCTGATTTCAAGTTATGCTACAATCGTAATAAAAACAGCCTGGCACTGGCCCAAATCCAGACACATGGATCAGAGGAATAGAACTGAAGTTGTACATGTAACTCCACTCACCTTCAGCCTACCCTCTATTTGACAAAGTAACAAAATGGAGAGACGATAATGTCTTCCACAAGTGGTGATGGGAAAAGGAGGTATCAAATGGAACTCGATCGTTTTCTCTCATCCTTTATATAAACTGCCTGATGGACCAAAGAGCTCATAGCTAGAGCTGGAACGTCTACAGGAAAGGAACAGGAGTACTCTTTAAGACATAAACTCGGGCAAGGGCTTTCTGAATAGACCCCAGGCACACAGGAAACAAGACCAACAACCAACAACAGGACATCTTGAAACTAAAAAGCTTTTGTAGGACAAAGGAAAGAGTCAACTGAGGGCACAGCCTTCAGAATGGAAGGCAATCTTTGTCAATTACACGTCGGACAGAGAACTCCTGTGTAGAATGCATGAAAATCTTTTTAAAAACTAAACTTGAAGAAGGCAAGCAACCCAATTAGGAACCGACTATGAAAGTGAACAGAGAGTCTTCAGAAGGAGAAATGCAGGGCTAAGAAATGGTTTTAGAAGTGTCCGTATCCTTAGTCATCAGGGAAATGCAGATTAAAACTACTTTGAGATTTCCTTTACCCCCAGTTGGAATGGCTAAGATCAAGAGAACAGAGAGCATATGCAAGGATGTGAGAAGGGGAAACACTTATTCACTGTGGGAGAGTAGTGCAGCCACTACAGAAATCGGCGTGGAACTCCTCAGTACGCTAAAGATAGAACTGTCACATCACCCACTTGTTCTGCTCCTGGGCATATACTCCATGTAGTGTGGAGGTGGCAGCGCATCCATGTTCTCTGCTGCCTCAGGGCATGGAAGCAGCCTAGACAACGCTTAACTGATGAACGCATCGTGAAAATGTGACATCAATACACCATGGAGCATTAGCCAACTGTAGAGGAAAATGAAATTTGCAGAAAAATGGATGGATCTGGGGGGAAATAATGCCAAGGGAATTTACCCAAACCCAGAAAGACAAATGGCATGTGTTCCTCTCACCTGTGGGTCCTGGCTTTGAATCTCCAGATTTGTCTGTTTACTGAGAATACCTATAGAAGTCTGAAGCTAGAAGGAGACCATGGGGAGGAGATCTTAAAGGGGTGGGGGGATAGTAGAACACTAGTGGAATGAGGGGAGATAATCTGGGTGGAGGCCTAAATAGGGAGGTAAATGGGAAGGTAGGTCAGAGGGGGAGGAGTAGAGGGGTAATTAACACTGAGTGTGATTGAAAAAAATACGGAAGCCAATTTTATAAGAATACAAAAGATATAATAGCAAAGGGTTTGAATGGAGGTAGTTTCCCCACCCCATGCCCAGGAACCCTAGTTTATTAAATAAAATAATCCCAGTTCTGGTTATAGAATACTTCCTTTGTAATTTTTTCTTCTGGGGGGATCCCAGAGACCCACACCCCCAAATAGTACGGATCATTGCTACTGCTCTTGGTTGCCCATCAGAATTTTATGGTAAGACAAAACTGCCACGAAGATACCACAACTTTGACCTGAGGACGTGGAGAGGTCGAGCTGGTATTGAACTAGCAGCTTCCTCCTTGGTACTTAGTTTCCATAGTACTAGGAAGTGCCGAGCGGGATGCTGAGGGAGAAAAGCGATCTTACCCTGATGTGAAAACCTGCTAGCTACAAATGACCAACCTAAAAGATACATCCATCAGAGCAACAGTGGCACTGAGGTTGTGTAGGTAAGCGTCACCTTTCTGGTTGGATTTTAAGGCCCATTCCATAGGAGAGACTCATGCCTGGGTCTACAAATCTGCTCAAAGCTTGTGACTGAAAAGATCAAACGCCTGGAAGAGAACATACTATATCAAATCTTTATGTTTATACCCATACATTAGTTCCCATGTCCTTCATCAGAGAAACTACTTTTTGTATGGACTGTGGGTAATGCAGAGACCTAGTCAAAGTATAAGTGGTGATGAGAGCTGAGCTTTAAATGGGACATCTATAACACACATATACATACACACACATATGCACACACACATGCACACACACAACACACACACACACACACACACACACACACACACACACACACACCAAGGCTCAAAAAAAATATGACAGGGCAGAAAGCCTTTAAGAACCAGAAGTCTGGGAAAACTGCTGTGAAATTTTCTTGTGTTTGAGACAGGACTGTTGTACTCAGAGCTAACAGCAGCTCTGCTTAGATGCACAGGATGAGACTCTGCCCTTAGCTATGGAGCTATTGGCAACTGATGGTTCCTGGGGAAAGCAGAGTCATTTTTCTTCAAGGATGTCTCCTGGTAGGTTGTCGATGCTCTTGTGGATGGCCCTATACCCGTGTATATACGGGCATTAATCGGATTTAGTGGGTTAAAAGAAGACATGAAGTTGGGACAGGTATGTGTTCAGGAGTTGGAGTATAGAGTGAGTATGATCAAAATACCCTGTACATATGCATGGAATTCTCAAAGAATAAATCTACTATGACAATACTAAGACCAACTGAAGTAGTTTTATAAAATGTGATATACCCGATGATAAAAAAGACGAAGGATGCGTGTCTGAATGTGGACAGAGCTCTAGTGAGGCACAAAAGGACACAGACTACAATTCTGTTTATGTCACGTTCCAGAGTAGAAAACACTAACATATAGCTATAGAATTAAAACATAGCCATAGGGGGTTGACTAGGAAGGGGAATGAGAAAGATCTGCAGGATGGTGGTAATGGATTATTTCTTGGTAAGTGTGGCTTCCCTGGGTTTGTATTCTGGTCAAAATGCATAGGCATTGACCATATAGTTGAGAGCTGTGTGTGTCACTGTGTGAACTATGTTTTAATCAAAGATTCTAAAAGAAGGAACTAATATACACAGAGATCTCTGAGTACCTTCTACCAGGGGTAGTTCCTACCCTGTGCACTCAAGGCCTCTAATGATATATGTGATATATATATATGTGTGTGTGTGTGTTATATAATATATATGATATACATATATGTACATATGTATACATATATATGTATATATATATATATTTATATCTGCAATTATAACCATATACTACCATGCCTGCCTAGTTACAATCTTTTTTAATCAAAATGTTTAAACACACTTCATGAAGAATTAATGATATATTGTAATATCAACTCATTTAAGTATGTAGTCCACTGAATCTAAACCAGATTTGTGTGCTACTATTTTCCATGTCTTTAAACTTTATATGCACCACACCATATATATTACATATGCAAAATATTACGATACCTTGAATGTATGCACATGCACGTATCCTTTTGTAATCTGAATTATTTTGTGTAATATCGTATATGGAAGAGTCATCCCATTGATGCCAGCAGCCGATCATGCGTTCCTAGAGCTAAGTCTAAGTCTGCCCATTAGCACTCTGAATTTAGGGAATTTCAAACGCTGCTGCTGTGCATTCACACACCCACTTGTGTGTTAACGGTGAGGCATTCAGGGTGGAGGTGTTAGGATAACCACGTAATCAGGGCTACAAAATGCCATGAGACTTGCCAGAAGTGTCAGTGGCCTGCATTGTGCTAGTACTTAATACCGTCAGCCTTGAATGTTTCTCGAAAGTGCTAGAGGTATGAAATGTTTCCTCCTTATGGTGAATTTGTTACTCCGATTTCTAGTATGAGTTATATTTGAGTATAGTTCTTGGCCACTTGAGGTTTTCTGTAATTTTTTTTTTTTTGGCTGATTTCAGATATTTACATAATGATTCATAACAGTAGCAAAATTACAGTTATGAAGTAGCAAGGAAAATAATCTTATGACAGGGTCACCACAATATGAGGAACTGCATTAAAGGGTCGCAGCGTTAGGAAGGTTGAGAACCACTGTACTGAGCTACTTGAGACTGACAATGCATTGGTAAGGCTTTCACTTTTTCTCATAAGGAATCTTCCCACGCCCTCAGACTGAAGAGACTCACCTCTGTGTATCCCAGAGAAAGTTTAGTTTTTCAAAGTTATTTATTGCTATTAGTATTATGGTGTGTGTGTGTGTGTGTGTGTGTGTGTGTGTGTGTGTGTGTGTGTTTTGACTATTTTGAGTGTGGCCATTCACATGCCATGGTGAACATGTGGCAGTCCAAGGACAAATTTGGGGACTCAGCTCTCTTTCCTTATGGGTTCCGGAGATCAAACTCAGGGTGGCAGGCCCGTGTGGCAAGTGCTTTCATGTGCTAAGCTATTTTGCTGTCTCGAGAAGCTTAAAATTCGCCTTTCATCTTTAGGTCGTTAATCCTCTTGGAATTGAGGTCGACATATGAAATGAGACGGTTATGACCAGGTATCAAACTTGAGCCTGTGTGTGACGCCACCCTCCTTATAGAGTGTATTTCTGTACATGGCTAGATCTGTGGACTCTTTATGTGGATTTTGACAGTGACTTTACAGTAAGTCTTGGTATTGGATTGGCAAGTGTGTTCCGCCTTTCTCCTGAGAGAGTTAAATGATGTATCTGGTCCCTAGAGCAATGGTAAGTAGGCCCTTGATAGGAACTCAGGAAGTATCTCATGGAGGAATTTCATTTGGGGCCAGCTGTATAGACAGGTCAGAAACTCCATGGGGGATGGGCTGGGACTTTACTGGGTGAGAAGAACATTTAGAAGCATCCTCTCTCTCTCTCTCTCTCTCTCTCTCTCTCTCTCTCTCTCTCTCTCTCTCTCCCCTGCTTTTCACCAGTCTATTGCTTCTTGTCTTTTCTTAGCCAAAACAGAATCTTGAATGACTCCTCAGTCAGCCTCACATCTGCTATGCAGTGTGGACAGGAGCTGGCAAGCACGGGTAAGCGAGCTGGGTGGTTGCTAACTGCAGTTATTCAGAAGCCAGTCACAGGCTGTGGAGAGTTCTGTGCAGTCTTTTGGAAGCTGGCCAGTATCTGGGGCCTTAAGCCTTGGTGATAGGCAGGGGCTAGTCTAAATTTAGCTTTATTCATTTTCCATGCTTTTGAACATCTTTATTTCACAAACCAGTGTTGCATTAAAATAGAGAAGCTCAGCTCTTGTATGTTTTGTTACTACAGATAAAGGAACCTCCATTGACTTCATGTTCGAAATGTGCAATGCATGGTGTTAATACATGTACCTATGTTTTTTCATATACCTAAAGATATTTCATTGACTTTTCAAAATCAGCTTTCTCTTTCATTTGGGAAGATGAAATCTGTTCAAACTCATTCACCTAACAGTCTTGAAAGCTTGGGTGGAGTTAGGGCCGAGGCTGCCAAAACAGATGACCCCCGCAGCTCCTAAAATTCAGAATTCAGCGAGGAACAGTTACCCTTGTAGGGTGGTAATGGCACTGGGTGAAGCATACTGAGCATATGGCCTAGAGAGAAAACAGTGATACGGGGCAAGGAGAAGATTTAGAAAGCTGATTATTTATTCTTTTTAGTGATGGAAACTGAACCCAGGGCTTCCCACCTCCTAGGTGAGTGCTTTACCACCAACCTACATCCCCAGCCTTAGGAAGATGAATTTAAAGAGGAAGCTAGCCCTGAGGATATCCCTTGGAGTCCCATTTCTTCTCTCAAGCTTAACCCAGCCTCCTTGACCCTCCCCTGTCCTGATCAGGTAGCACGCCATTTTGCTTCTTATAATTGATATTTGTAAATTACTGTTCATTCTATACAGTCCTGTTGCTCTTTATTTATGGGTGGTTTCTTGTCCACCCCTTCCTCCTTTCACTATACTTTGGGTGTGGTACTGGGGATTAAATCCCGGGGCTCATCCACAGGCAGACTGTCTCCCTCGGAACTGTAAGCACAGTCACTTTTATTTTACAGAGTCTCACTGAGTTCTCCGAGCTAGTCTCGAATTCACTACCTTGAGCATTTCTTTGAAAGATTTTTATTTATGTATACATATGTTTTATTATGTTTATGTGTGTGGGCTGAGAATAAGTCACATGTGTGCAGGTGCCCTTGGAAGCCAGGAGAAGATATTGGAGCCCCATGAGCTGTCATCATAGGCAGGTGCCAGCTGCTGGTGTGGGTGCTGGGAACCGTATTCAGGTCCTTTGGAAGAGCTACAAATGCTGCTAACCAACCACCCAGCTATCTCCCCAGTCCCTCTTTGAAGATTTAAACTCTTAGTTCTTTCCTCTTGAGTAGCTGGGACTTTCAGCCATGTATTCCTGGCTAAATACAATTTTTATTTTAAAAAACAAAACAACTAAACACTTTTACTGAGAAACGATCTTGTGTTATTGACTCATTTTAAGTACACGGTTCACCGAATCTGGATCAAATTCTAAGTTGTGGTATTCATTCAGTTTTCTCAGGTAGAGTTCATGCTCAGGAAAAAAAAATGGATCCACACAAATGCCACTGGCACCCAGACTGTGTGATATAATGGCCTGGTCAAATGTATTCAAGTTTTGGGGGCACGGGGAGGGGGATAAGCCCACACTGTCCTTCAGTTTGGGGGCACTTTGTTTAGTCCCTTGAGATCTAAGGACTAGTTCTGCAACTAGAAATTTCCATCCAAGAAGGGTTAAGTAAACACACTAGGAAGGAGGGATGTGTACAGTTTGAAACGTGAATAAACTCTGTAGAGCCAGTAGTCAGTGCTTGTGATCCAGGCACACATTAGCAGGGGCTCTACAGTTAGCAATAAGCCATGCTGGCTACTTTCGTTGTAACTCAGCGCTGATCCGTTGGCTTTTTCAGGGTGTTTACAAACACGAGTTTCCTGCGGGAGAAGGTATTATTTCCATCCCCAAGCAAGCAGTGATGTGAAAGAATCCAGCGGGCAGTTGGGAAGAGAGAGGCTCCCCCTCTTTCCCCTCCCAAATTACAGGGCTGGAAATGTCCTCGCAATTGAATTAGCCGACTGGTTTCAACAATAGAAAATTCTTTATAATTCGTGTTGCCTTTAGAGATGGCAGAAACTAGGCTTCTGGTGATGGCTTGGAACTGCCTGGGCACGGACGGGCAGCCCTCCCGCCACTCTGTTGTGAAGTATGCTGTATTCACTGCTTTTGTGATTTTTTGAAAATTGGTGTTGGAAAAATGGCAACAGAGCTAGCGATATTTGTTGACAGGATAAAACTATCCATTTCTTAATGAGAGGGAGGCTTAGACAGGGCTGTGCTGAGGGCCCCGCTGCATTAGTATGCTTGGCTGCCTCTCTTTATGCAACTATCGTTCTAATAATGAAACTGGATATGCAAAAGCCCTTTCCAACCCATGCTTGGGGCAAGAAAACCCCGGAATAGTCCCAATTCATTGGGGCATCCAGGCAGAGACTACCACTGTATAGACCATAATCAAAGACAACACAGCTGAGATGATTCTAAGCTGGAGATATATATATATATATATATATATATATATATATATATATATATATATATATATATATTTCATATTCGTCAAATGAAGGCTAGAGTAGGATTGGTTTCTAGGAAGTCATCTAACAGCCCCGCCCCCATCCTATCACCTTAAACCATAGTTGGCAAACCTTTTGAAATTTTTTTCTTAAAGATTTGACTTATTTTTATTTCACATGTGAGTGTTTTACCTCTGTTTCTGAATATGGACCACACCCATGGCAATGCTCACAAAGGACAGGAGAGGGCGCTAGATACTCGCATCGGAGTTACTGCCGGCTACACGAGCTGCCGCGTGGGTGCTGAGAACTGAACCCACGTCCTCTGGAAGAACAGCCATCACTCTTAATTATTGAGCTGTCTCTCCAGCCCCTAAACTTTTTTTTTCTTTTTATAGGAACACATAGTAAAAATTTGGATCTTAAAAGGCTGCATGGTCTCTCATTGGAACTATGGAACTGTGCTTACATGATAGGAAAGCCACCATGGGCTACAAAGCAATGAATCCAATCCATGGGCTGCATTGGGATGAGTGACTCCATGGCTTGTTTCTATAGAATTACCCTATGCACACTGAAATGTGCATGCCACAGACTATTCACATGTCACAAGTATTATTCTGATGTTTCATTTAGAAATATAAGTAACATTTATAGACTAAAATGGGTCATGGGGTGTATTTGGTCTGTGGATCATAATTCGTGGTCCCTGCATTAAGGCATTAGAAAGCCTCCTGCTTCAGGAAGAGCTCTGATTTGTCCTCTAGTCGGTGAGTTATCCCTTCTCTGCCACAGCACTTCCTCATATTTAGTGAGTGATGAACAGCCTCATGAACCAAACCCAGAAACCCACCCAAACTAAAAGATACTCCAGTCTCCTGCCTGTCATGCCGTGCATGGGACACACACACACACACCCTGTCTGATACACATCACACCAGAAATGGTGTGATACAAAGAATGCTATTCTTATCCTTTGGAATCCTAGTAAACAGTTATGTTTGCCCAAAATCTAGGCTTATACACCGAATAAATGAATTAAGATCAGCAGAACATAATAGGGATTAGAAGCAAGGGCAGGGATGTTTGTTTCCCATTCTTTAGATGATTCCTTACTACACGCTATTAAATGAGATTTATTTACAGAAGCCTTGTGCCCTATAAATTTATTAAAGCTACTTTTGAATGTTTTTTTTTTTAAATTCCTTAGTGCACATATAGTGAACAGGCTGGTTGGCGTACATAGGGTCATATGTAACAATTATTCAGGCATACCGTAGGTATTGACAAGTTTATGAATGTTCTGTGAGATAAATGCCAGTACCAAGTTAGAGGCTCAGAGAACGAGGAGGGCAAAAGAACAGCAGTGTGACGTCTGAGCTCAGCTCAGACACAGCTTGCGCCTCTTCCTTCTGTGAATGTGATGACTGACAACAGTTGACTTGTTTGTCACCATCGAAAGAAGTCGCTCGGGTGAAGGCTCTCTCCGAAGTGCCCTAAAAGCCACTGCTGTGGTTTGCCAAGTCTGAACTCAGTCTCTTGTTCACAATTCACAGACACGGTTCGATGTTAGGATCAGCTGTGGGAGTAGGCAGAGATCTGGGCAAACATAGACTCAAACCCACCCCTGACCCACAGAAGCACGAAGATTCTGGAGGATTTCTCTGACGGGCTTTATCTCTAAATTTCACTCCATTGGTCTTCATCAACAAGAAGGCCATTGGGAGCCAGAGGGTCAGGAAGTACCTGGAGGTAGGGAGAGATGGTACTGCATCGCCCTAAAGCCTGTGAAGCCGTGTTCATCTCTCCTTTATTTAAAGTGTCGTTTGGGAAGTGAGCCTGGGAGACTGTACATCATGAGCACGCAACAGATTGACAGCATCCCTTTCAGTTTGGCTACTCCAAACTCATCACTGAAAACGTCTTTTCAAGTTATTTCTGGAGCTAGCTCAATCATAGTGTTGGCACGCGCAGATCACAAACACTGGAAGAATCTCGGTGCTGCTAAAGAGATGAATTCCTCAGGTTTTTTTTTTTTTTCCCATTTCCATTGACGCTCATTTACATGAGGGTAATTGTAGATTTCAAGGGAGTGCATCTGCCTCCACATGGGCAGCCCAGATTGTTTTTGACAGTAGTCTTCAGTAGTATGTACATCCGCACAAATGTGCTTCTGTGGTACTCAACCCTTCCTCTTCCTGATGCGTGAGAGACACAACTAAGCGTTCCTCTGTGTGCAGAATCTCACCACAAATATTGTCCTCGCTCTTTCCCAGGGGCCTCGTTAGAATTTTAAATAAACCGTAGTTTCGTGGTCCTCATCTCAGAAGTTTTCAGGCCTCTAGGAGGACGATTAGGAAATAAGTCATTGGAAATAATTATTGGAGTGAATATCAATTTATTTTAATTAAATCGTATTTCCAAATTATATCCATTATAAAAGCAGAGGTGGCCCCTCCCCAGCCTAGCCCCGCCCCCACGGATAAAATCTGTCTGTCTGTCTGGTCCTTTGCCTCATTGCCGCATTCATTACTTTTGCAGAGTACTCCTTTGAGGTAAGTTCTGCTCTGTATCCATTGAAAGAATCTCTCTCTCTGGATGTTGACGATTTTCTAGAGATAAATTTCTAGTGAAGCTTCACATATATTTGCTTTTCTGCTCCCCATTGTTCCTCAAAGGCATCAAATGAGAACTGGGGCTTGTTCTGTTTGTTTTTTTTCTCCCATTCAAGTGCTGACCAGGTCTCACCCTGCTTAGCTTCTGAGATGAGACCCGGTGAAGCGTGTTGGGTGTTGCGACTATAAATAACCTTCATTTGGGTTTCTGTTGACCTTCTCTCAGATATGGAGGCTGTGCATCTGAAATCACCCCTGCCTGCTCTGTATCTCCAGAACTGCTTGGCATATCTCTATCATCTTTCCCTTCTACTGCCTGCTTCCTGTTTTTTAGACTTTTGTGTTTCAAACCAGGATCTGTGGGCTCTGAAGAGACTCTCTGTCAATGTTCTTAGGAACTGGAGTGCTCATTGTAAATTTTACAGTTTTGGTTTTCATGTTCAGGATAATTTAACAACATGAGTCAGTGTGTGTTTGGCCTCAAAGGGTTGAAAACAACAGAATGTGGTGGTGTGTTCGTGTAGCTCAGCCACTCCAGAGGCTGAGCCATGAAGATTGTGAGTTCAAAGCCAGCATAGGCAACATAGCAAGACTCTGTCCCCAAAGTAAAATAAACAGAACGCAGGTTTGGAACTAGTGTCACATATTTTATCCTCTGTGTGTATTGTGTGGGTCTTTGTTAGCTCTGAGTCCATTGAACCCTTTTCAGGGATCTTAAAATATTACTGAAAATTTCAGGGAGTCCCTAAGTTATATGCTACACATTACCAGGGTGAGTGGGGGGGGGGTGGTTAGTCTTGTTAATAAAAAATTTTAACAGGAGACTCACTGGGAATCTCAAGGACAATTTTATTAGAGTTTGAGAGAAAAACACTGGAGCAAGCAGGCTGAACATCTTTGTCTCAGCAGCTGTAGGAGGAAGGAGGTGGAGAAGAGACAGACAGAAAGCTATACTGCTAAGAAAGCAGGTGGGCTCAGTAATGGAGGTCTGGAAGCTGATGCATGGCAGACCAGCAGTGCCATAATGAAAGGGGAGAGGCATTTCAGAGGAAGGGTGAGAAAGTCCAGTGTCCAGGAGACCATGCCAAGGCACTGGGGAAAGAGATGGAGGAAAAGGAAAAGGAAAAAGGCTGTGTTTCAGGGTAACTCCAGCAGAGCTATGTTTCAGTGCCTCCATAAGCAACTTCACCACGGGAAGGCTAGGTGTATTATATCATTCAGGGGATAATTATTCCACCCCTCTCCTCAGAATGTGCTTTAAGTGGCTCAGATTTCCTGAGTGGGGAAGGTAGACTCCTGGATAGGCGGTATATAGGTCTAGCTGGATTAACTCTTTAAGTGAGAAGACAAGAGTGTACAATGTTCTAATCTTTGGAGTAGATCAGAATGTAGTAACTCCACCCAGGCCAGAGGTAGATTCCTTTAGGGAGAGCGCCAGCCTCCATTTCCTCTAGGGCTGTTTATCTCCTGGCTAGCTCTCTAACCATACCTTTGCCAAGATTTACTCTAGTAGCCCATGTGTGCACTGTACTTTTTTGAATGGAGCTTTCTCAGTGGACTGTGAAATGTTGGAAGATTGGGACCATGACTGGCTTTACTGTCCTGAAACCTAGCACTGAATATATATATATATATATATATATATATATATATATATATATATATACACATATATATGACATATATAAATATATATATACATGTATGTATACACACATGCATATAAACCATATATTGCATTTATATAATATAATATATTAATTTATATATTATATATATTGACACACATATGTCAATATATGTAAGTCAATATATATTGCTATATGCAGATATTTATGGTTGTAATCATTATGTATAAAGACTTATCACCCCTAACCTGAAAATCCTAAATTTAAAATGCTCCTAATGGCTGGAGAGATGGCTCAGTGGTTAAGAGCAATGGCTGCTCTCCCAGAAGACCTAGGTTTAATTCCCAGCAACTACATGGCAACTCACAATAATTCTTGGGAACCTGGCACCTTTATAGTCATACTTGCAGTCAAAACACCAATGCACATAAAATATAAATAGATGAATAAATAAATAACTAAATCTTTAAAATACTCCCAAATCTCAAACTTACTGAAAGTATAGAACTACTTTCAGGCTGTGTATATGAAGCACAGTTAACTTTGTATTTCTGAAACTTGGGAATGCAGAGGGAGGTGTTCGTGAATATGATGGGACTTTCTCAACCCGTGAGCTTATTGACTCTGGGGACTGGGGTCCTGCAAAGTCAGCAGCCACCAGACCATCTCAGCTTCTATGACTCTGTATCTTGTAAACTTGAAGACTAAACTTCACAGAGACCAGAGGGGGGAATTTCTGAAAAGAGCTTTATTTTGTGGTGGAAACATAAGAGAAAGGAAGTAACAGGAGCTCCTGCATTAAAGGAGAAGGCTAAGAGACAAAGCACCACCATGAGAAGTCGGACGAGGCACCTAAAAATGGTTTAACTCAAATTCCAACATGGTATCCCAAACTGAAGCTAGCAGCTGTTGGACAATCTGTCTTGAGGGTTTCAATCAGTCATAAAATAAACGTTCCGGTTTCAAAAGCTAACAAAAAAGAAGGGAAGAGGAAGAGGAGGAGGAGGAGAGAGAAGAGCAGGAGGAGGACCAGTAAAAAACAAGGCATCTAAACATTTTTACTATTTGTGGCCTCAGGCCAGAACAGAAGTGCAGGAAGAACCTGGATGTCTCTAGCTTCTGGTGAAGACAGAATTGGCCGTCAAGGTCAGATACAGATCTCATCTTTCAAAGTCTCCACTCTAAACTGGCCTGACCATCTTTTCCTTCTGTTCTCAATACTTAAGTGTGGATCCCATCTCTAATATATCTCTTTGTGGGTATGGAATATTCCTGAACCCCCAAATTCCTGAGATCTAAAATGCTTCTGGTCCCAAGCATTTTGGATAAGGGGTATTAACCCTATATCGTGCCTTTGTTCGCCATTTCCAGGAATGGCTGTAGGTATTTGGGTGTTTATGTTTATTTAGTCGTGTTGATACATGACATTTGGCTTTGCTCACCCCTTATTTGTAGATGTTTGGGTCACTGTCATTTGATGACTTTCTTGAGTAGCATAGCTTAAAATGTCTTTGAACAAAATTAGTTTCATCTAGGGTGTTTAACAGAGAATTTGTTAATAAAATTACTAAGTTAAATGGTTCTATTCTTTTGTTTTAAGACTTTTGTTTTAAGAATGTATCAGATAGGGAGACTATACGGGTCTTTTTAAGATACATTTTCCTCTCTTCAATTCAATTTTCTTTGATTTGATGGCAAGAACACGTGGTAATTACTGTTCTTCTGCATCCACCATATCACTGTATCCACCCATCACTGCATCCACCCATCACTGCATCCACCCATCACTG
>JANHMN010000021.1:16329322-16354330 GCA_030674055.1 Rhabdomys pumilio
GGGGGGTAGAGGGTATGTGGATGTGTGTGCATATATATGGTGTGTATGTGTGTGTGTGTTGATGTGTGCCTCTATTTGGTTATGTGTGGTATATGTGTGTATTATGTGTGCATATATGTGGTATTTGTGTGTGGCTATCTGTGTTGATGTGTGCATATATGTGGTCATGTGTGTGAATGTGTGTGAATGTGTGTGTGTGTGTGTGTGTGTGTGTGTGTGTGTGTGTGTGTATGCTTGGTTTCCATGTACATTCTGGAGGTCAAAACTCACATCCTACATGGACTTTACCTACTAAGTCATCTTCTTAGTCCCTAGATTCCACCGGCCCCCCAAGCTGAGAACTGAACCTAGGACCTCACACATGTCAGGCAAGCGTTCCACCATTGGGCTCTAGCCCTAGTCCCAGATTTCTTCTGATCTCCTCCCTGCCCCTCTGGTCTAGAACAATGTAGGTCATTATTGTACATTTCTGAGGGTTTGTGAGACATGCCAGTTTTTCCAGGCCATTGCCCAGTATGCCTTCATAGTGAAGATTCAGAGCCACATAGATCCATTAGGGAGAAGTGTCAACGCCTTAAACAAAATAGGTGGGGAAAAGATGGAAATAAATTTTTCATTAAAACAACAACAACAACAACTGTAGAGCTTGCTGTGGTGTTATGCACCTTTCTTTAATCCCAGCATTTGGGAAGCAGAGGCAGGCTGATCTTTGTATGTTTGAAGCCAGCTTGGTCTCTATAGTGAGTTCCAGGCCAGCCAGGGCAACATACTGAGACCCTGTTTTTTTTTTTTTTTTTTAAACTGCATCACTCACCTAATCCTGACATTTCTCCCAAGACAAGTAGTAGATAAACAAGCACATGCAAATCAGAGGAGCCTGACTAGAGATAAGAGAAATGCAAACTGAAACACATGAGCAGATAAAAATAAGGATAGAAGCTGACGGCATGGGGAGAGTTTGGAGTCCCCGTGTGCAGCTGCTGGGGAGTCAGTTAGTACAAGCACTGTGGAAAAGAGCTTGGTACGTCCTCAAAACACTAAACTTAAAACTTAAAAATCGCCACACGTCCCCGCACTCTGTCAGTGACAGAGCCATGAGAAATGAACGTATACCCATGGAAAACCGTGGCAGCCTGCAGCCTTTTCATTGTTGAAACTATAGGAGGTTTAAAATATAGAGACAAGTCCCCTGCTAGATGTGTGATTTGCAAATATCTCACCTTAGTCTGTGCGTAACGGTTCCACTTTGTTCATGGTACCTTTACTCGTGACCTTTCTCAACATTGTGTGATGCCTGTATCAGCGACCTTTCTCATTGCTCTGACCAAGTAGCTGACAGGAAGCTGCATGGGGGAGGGGGAGATTGTTCTGGCTTGTGGATCAAGGGCTAGGAAGAGGTGGTTATGCAAGACTGTCTGCTCACATGCCGGCAGATAAGGAAGCATAAGAGAAATTACCCATGTGGTGCCCAGTTGGGTTTTGGCTTCCCATTTTGTATTCTGTCCAGGAACTCAGCCCATAGGAGGAGGGTCTTACCTGCATTCAAGGTGGGTCTTACCCTCCTCAGTTAATCCCCAAAGATGTAGCTCTCTAATCCATGCCTTATGAGGTCCTTAGTTCACTGAGGTTGACTGTTGAAATCAACTATTATAGTATCTTTTGCGCCAAAGTTTTTAATTTTGTTGAAATCTAATTCATCTATTTTTCCCCTGTTAATATCTTGGGTTTTGGTTCTGTATGTATGTGCTAAAATTATTAGATTGTTTTTTTTTTTAATTCTGAGCTAGTTATTTGCTGTAATATACAAGAGGAGTTAGCTGTGAGTAATTGTGTAATTAAAATCTTTGTTACTGAAGAGTCATAAGATTACATAATTCTGAGATTGGGGGTATTGATGACTTCCCTTATTTTGAATCCCCTCCCCCACCTGCACTAAAAAAGATACTAAAACGAGCCTGGTAGCTGACTCTGGAAGGAATTTTGTTTCTTTTCTCTTTTTTTTCCTAAAATCTAAGCTGTGTCCTGTTCAGGCTTTAAAGATAGATCTGAGTTTCCCTTACATCTTTGTTCCACTTACTCTGTGGCTTTTTTTTTTTTTTCTAAGCTTTTAAAGCCCAGGGAACTCAGCTGCCAAGATGTAAGAACGGACAACACACCTCTTGGAGATCTGTTGCTGAGACGGTATATATAGCTCTGGGCACAAGTAGCCATTACTCTGTGTGTCCGTGAACTTATCTCGGGTTCTCCCTAGGGTTAGACAGGAATGAAGCTTTTGTCTTTTTGTCTTTTGCTGCCTCGGGGTGTGTGCAAAGACAACAGAGCAAGTAGTGTTTCCCTTTAGATGATGGGGAACGCCTTCATCTCTTTGGGTAAACATCCCGCGGAATCCAGGGGGAGCTCTTGTGGTGCTGGCAGGCCCCGGATTACACAAAGAGTAGACTAGGTGCCCAGAGCGAGGGGTCTACGGCTCCGGGTGTTTGGAAACCACTGGCACTCATGCTGTAAACTCATTGCCCCTGGCCCCAGCCTTTGACAGTTGTTACAGTCATCCGCATGACTCAGCGTTGAGTCACATCTGCACACAACCCCTGTTGCTGTTACAGCCCGAGTGCACCTCAAATTTGAGCCCTTTAGCTCCTGAAGCCGCTAGTGTTGCACATGCTGAGAATGTCTGTTCTCCTGGTCCTTAAACCTTAAACCTTGGCAGCTCCGGGGAACTTTCTGGTGATTGAGTCCTCCATTTTTTTTTTAAACAGAGCACTACCTCTCTTTGTCATTTCTGCCCCTAGCCCGATTCTTCAGCTGTCTTCTCACTGTCACTGAGACTACAGCTGGTGGCTTTGTGGCTGCCATGGCTACGGTGCTGTTCCTGCCAGCTCTTTGGGTTAGCGGCTTAGGCAAGACCACCTAGAGAAGTCTTATAGCGGGGCAGCATGGTGGATAATGGCCATTTCTACCTGCAGTTCCAGGGGCTCCTATGCCCTCCTCTCGCTTCTGTGGGCATTGCATTCACATGGCACCCCCACATACAGGTAAACAAAACACTCATACACATGAAAGAAATCTCTAAAACAACAACAACAACAAAAGGTTTGTATTTGTACTGGTCATGCAGGGGTTTGTGTGCACCAATCACAGGCCTTCTGCAGGGCTTGCGAGGAACTACTCTTCCTCTGTTTGGGGTAACAAAAGGCTACAGGGTCACATAGAGTTCACCCGGGTTTGTCTTCCTCTGGGTGCCGCTTTCTAAGGCCAATGAACATGTCTGGAGTGGTCATGGTGGGGATATGTCGTCAGCTAGGGATATAGAGGTGTTTCAGTTGCTCGAGTTTCTTCAGTGAGATTGTAAAGTGTCCATTAATATCTGGGCTGCCAGGACCATGCAGTCAGTTACTAGGAGAGAGACTGCCCAACTGACAGTCCTACACTCAAGGATACCAGGAAGGGCTTGTCAAGTGGCTCACTCTTGCCACTTGTAATTCTCACAGACCGCAATAAAAGTGTTTGCAGTTAGCACTTTCAAAAGCTCAATAGAGAACTAACACTTCTTTTTGTTGTTGTTTGTTGGGGCTTTACTAAACCCAGGCTGGCCTAGAACTTATTGTACAGCCTAGGCCAGTCCTGAGACTGCCCCTGCCCCTGCCCCTGCCCCTGCCCCTGCCCCTGCCCCTGCCTCCTCTGCCTCCTCTGCCTCCTCTGCCTCTCCCCTGTGTGCTGAGATTACAGGCAGAAGTCGCCATACCCAGTAGAGTTAATAATATTGCTTAATGTTAGCTAGCAGTGATTAACAGCATTAAGTCCTGTCCTACTGCTCTGAGGAGAGTCCCTGTAATCTTTTTTAGCACCATATTCTTAACCTTTGAAAATTAACTCCTCCCAGATTGACCCTTCAACTTCCCATAACCTTCTAACTTGTACCTTAAAAAAAATCACTCACTGAGTCAATTTGTAGGACCCATATACTCTGGAGTATAAAGCTATCCACTGGAGTGCAGTTGACCTAACTGGGGTCACACCCTTGAGGAAGACCAGTACCCCCTTCCCAGAAATCATTGTCCATCAGAGACCAATAGCTCTTTAGTTAGGGGCAGGGCCTTTTGATTTCCTTCCTCCATGCTAGGACGCTGATTGTCTTGTCTTTGATCTATTTTCTTAGACTTGATTCCTCCCTTCCTTCTTTTGGTAAAGAAAATAATTATTTTTCAAGTCATCAGGGAAACCTTTCTTAGTCCCCAGACATCTCTGTTTTTGTGGAATTCAGAGAGAAGGGACGGAATGTCTGGGCAAGGAGCCCTAGTGTGGTTGTGTGAGCTTGCAACCACCGAGTAAACAAAAGTTTCTAAGGAAGGCCTGGAAGGAGCCCTGGCGCTCTTGTGTGTGGGTAGATGTTGTGTCTTTCCTTGTGGAGTACACTGCATTACCAGGAATCTTGGAGAGCAGCGGTCATCAAGGCATCCACTGGGGAATTGCTGAGCCAAAAGATTAGTGATCTGAGAAACAGGAAAAGCCCCATGGTAGGGTGGTGTGAATGAAGCAATTTTGCAAAAACTTCTGCTTTTTGTTTCTCGGTGATTATTTTTAACTGATGCAGTAGCATCTGAAGCTCCCACAGACTCATGGGCTCTTAGCACACGAAAGTAGCCTAGAGCTTACAGACCTAGAACCACACCATCTGGCCCGAAGAGAAGGTAAAAATTGCTCTCTGGTTTTCGTTGGTTTGTTTCGTTCTTAAGGGAGATGTTAACAAGGCTGTCGGCTTAGTTCTTTCTGGCACACACTTTAGGGTTTGGTAGATAGCTATTTTTGTTTTAAAGAGACATTCCAGTAAACAACTGCAGGCAGTACTGTTATCCATGGCTTCTAGAAGGCATCTCAGGTCTGAGGGCAAGTTTCTCTGTCCAGGAGGTGGGTTGTATGTGCATCTTACTCCTATGAATACTTCGATGGGTGCTATTACCAAGTGAGCTTTTATTTAATTTGATAGACTTCAGTGTTAGCTAGGACCGTGACTGATAATAGAAAGTACCAATAATTAACATTTCTTAAGAGGCCACCATGAGCTGGGCACTATTAGAAGTATGGTACCTGTGCTAACCATGTGACCCCCTCAGAAGCGCATTGAGTTTGTTAGCTGTGCTTTTACTCCTATTTTTTAAGCAGGAAAATAGATCAGACCTTCCATCATCATAAGGGCAAGCATTAACTGTTGGGCCAGCATTCCTAGCAGGGCACAACAAAGCCAGGTTTATGGGATACATTAGACTTGAGATTGGGCTAAGTTTCATAAAACTCCTCAGTGGTGTGTGATATATAGTTGGTTTTCAGTTATTCTTGATCATGTATGTATGTGTGTGTTTGTGTGTGTGTATGTATATATATATGTATATATATGTGTATGTATATGTGTATGTGTATATGTATATATATATTTTCTTAAATATTCAATTTGAAAAAGAGTTAGATAAGGTCTCACTGGTCTCCCAAACTGGCCTCAACCTCTTGAGTGCCAAAAAGTTTGAAAGTTTTAGACATCAGTAGACATTGTAAAAATGAAGTCCACTTGTGTATCGAATCAACGATTGATTCTTAGGCAGTTTGTGGGATTGTTGTCTGGAAGGCAAAGGGGATGGGGCCCTGGTCCCCTGTGCTCTCAAAGGGATGTCACCAAAGAAGAAGAGGAAAAGCATTTCCAACAGTTAACATTTCTGAAGTCATGACACAGAAAAGAGTTTCTCGAATCCTATTTTAAAAGTCTGATGGCTGCAATAGGAGATGCCATGCGTTTCTGGTTGACTAGGTTGTTGTCTGGTATTGATGAATTCACCCAGAGCTCTCAGGTATAGGTAATGGGGTACAGTTGCTCCAGGATGTGGGCTTCTCACTGACTACTGGGTGAAAGGTGCCCACAGGCCCCTTTGATCACCTTAAATGCCTCTGCAGGGCAGGCTCAGGGATGAGATACATTTTATAATGCAAGTAAAGAGAGGAACCCCCCCCCCCACACACACACACTCACACACACTACAAGAATAGTCATTTTGTGATAAAATAGGAGACAGGCTGGTAACACGTTAGGTCTTGATAGGACTTCTTCAACATGGAAGATTTTGGTTGTTCTTGGTACATGGTAAGAATCCAACCAAGGGCATGGAAGGTGGTTTGCTCACAGTAGGCCCTAACCACTATGCTTCCTTGGATAGATCAGCTTTAGAGGCAGACAGACAGAGAAAGAGTAGCCATGAGGCCATCTCTCTGGGAGAGATACATAGGCGTGTTTTAAGCTGGTGGACAGAGCTCTGGAACCTTAGAGAACCTGGAACTAGTAGCTCATCTGGGTCCTGGAATTACCTCTTCCTTTAGCTAATGTGCTATCCAGATTTGTGTGTGTGTGTGTGTGTGTGTGTGTGTGTGTGTGTGTGTGTGTGTAAGTCTGTATGTGTGGCAGTGGTGGGGTTCTAAAGATCAAACTCAGAACCTTATGGCCTCATGTTTGCTACCACTGAGTCAAACCTCCACCTGGGTGTGTGTGCTATTTCATAGCTAATAAAGTCCTGTAGATGAAGTCACTGGCCAAAAGGAATGTTGGGAGATTCCATTTTTTTGAGAAATATATCTTGGCTGCTGCCAGTTTGGATGGTGTTCTGAGTCTGTCACACCCCTAACTCAGGTCAGTCTCATCAGAGCCCTTCGAGGCATGTACTCCTGCCCGCACCAGACAGCAGAAACCAAAGCACAGAGATGACGACTGACTTGTTTTAACCAAGACTAAACTCCGGATGTCTGGTTGAGTGGGGGCAGAGTGGCTTGCCTTCTGCCTTGGACAGCAATTTAGCTAAGTCACCCCGGGAAGAGAGAGAACTTAAAAATTGTCTAGACACATGGAGTGGATTGAACACAGAAGCAAACGTGTTACTTCCAAACTGTGTTTGAAATAGTTGTAGCGGTAGCGTGGTTACCCCTGGGTGCTATCAGGAGCCCTTGAGCTGGTTTTAGCTTCCATGACTCTGGCCTGGGGAGAAGTTGCAAAACAACTTAGGAGTCTAAGATCACTTGCTCTTCCCTCACTCTGCCCCCACACTTCAGTGCACCACCACACAGCCTGTGTGAATGTTCTCGGTTTTGTGTGTCTCTCTGTGTGTTTGTGTGTCCAAGTACACATGTGTGAGTATGCTTGCATGCGTATGTGCACACTGCATGTCGAGGTCAGAGGGCAATTTCGATGCTGTTTCTTAGGTGCTGTCCACTTTATCTTTCGGAAAGATTTATCTTTATTTTACGTGTCCGTGTGTTTTATTGCATGTATGTATGGGCCCTGTGTGTTTACAGTGCTTGAGGAAGCCAGAAGAAGATATTATTGGGTCCTCTGAAACTAGTTACAGACAGCATGAGCAACCAACCAAATCTGGATCCTCTACAAGGGCGTGACTGAGCCATCTCTCCTGTCCTCTTTTTGTTTTTGAGCCAGGATGTCTTGTTGGCCTGAAGCTTGTCAGATAGGCTAGACTGTCTAGTCAGCAAGCTCCAGGGATGATGGTGATGATGATGGTGGTGATGGTGATGGTGATGGTGATGATGATGATGATGATGGTGGTGGTGGTGGTGGTGGTGGTGGTGGTGGTGACGATTTATTACAAAAATGGCACCAAGCCTGGCTTTTTACATGGGAGGGGGCGGGGTTATGTTCTGATACTGATATTCTGTATCAATAGCAATGACAATAAGACTCTCTGATTCTGGTTTAGAAGAGAGAGGTTTCACAAATAATTGGATTATTATTTTGATGGAGGGTCTTTTTTTAAAAAAAAAATCACTAAATTACTGGTTAAATTGTCTTTGTCCTACATAAGAAGTGGGTTAATTAGATTGTAAAATTCAAAATTTTTATGTATTTTTATTGCTGTAGCCCTCAGTAGAACTTTGCTTGTGCCTCAGAGTGTCTTTAGATGATAATAATATTATTATTAAAAGCTAATATTAGGGTTTTCGTAAGCACTGGAGCTATTCGGAGTACTCTACTTTATACCTTAGAAACTCTCATGCCTTTCATAGCCAAAGTACTGAGAGATACTGGTGAGCAAAGAGGGGTTACCGTGAGAGACAAGGAAAGGAAGACTTCCCCGCCTTCTTTTGCTTGTTCTTTTGTGTCTGTCTGAAATGTCCCCTTCAGTATCCTGGTTCCCCGGGGAAGGGTCTAGTTGTTGTTGTTGTTGTTGTCGTGGTTGTTGTTGTTGTTATTCAGTCAAGCTAGGATAAAGTTGATGCCATTTGAGGTTTTTCTGGGTTTTGGTTTTCCCACAACGAAAGCATATTTCTTTCACAATTTGTCATAACAATGGCATCTTAGAAAGAAAACATTTAAGACGTCTAAGAAAAACTTGTAGAAACTCATTCGATTAACATCGTCAGTGGTCTCCACAGCTGTACCATACATTCACAATCCATTTCTCCTCCTTTACATGGCTACGGACACAGGCTAGAAGCTTCACAGAAGCTTCTCCTCTTCCTCCTCCTCCTCCTCTTCATCTTCCTCCTCCTCCTCTTCCTCCTCCTCTTCCTCCTCCTCTTCCTCCTCCTCTTCCTCTTCCTCCTCTTCCTCCTCCTCTCCCTCCTCCTCTTCCTCTTCCTCCTCTTCCTCCTCCTCCTCCTCCTCTTCATCTTCCTCCTCTTCTCCCTCCTCCTCCTCCTCTTCATCTTCCTCCTCCTCTTCCTCCTCCCTCTGTCTTTTCCTGTAAAACATGTGCAGTGGTGATGAATTCTTTCAGATATCATTTACATAGAAATGTCTGTTGCTCTTCTCTTTTTCTCCCCACCCCCTTTCTTTCTTTAAGACAAGTTCTTCCCATGTAGTTCCAGCTGACCTGGGACTCACCCTGTAGACCAAGCTGGCCTCAAACTCACAGAGATCCCCCTGTTCCTACTTCCCAAGCTCTGGATTGAAGGTGTTTGCCACCTGACATGCCTGGCTTTCCGTTTATTAAAAGATTGGGTTTTTCCCAGATATGGAATTCTTGCTTAACATTTTTTAAAATTCCCTTTCAGAATTTAATGTCATCTCCTTTCTCAGGTATCACCTCCGTGGTTTCTATGAGAAGTCAGCTATTAATCTTATTGTGGATTCTTTGTACATAAATAGTCACTTCTCTTTTGATTTCAAATTTTTCTGGTTTGGATTTTTTCTCCTTGAAGTTCAGGTAAAGGTTTCTTTTTTTCTTTTTCTTTTTTTTTTTTTTTTTTTTGTAGCCCTGGCTGTTCTAGAACTCACTCTGTAGATGAGGCTGGCTAAGAGATCTGCCTGCCTCTGCCTCTGCCTCTTGAGTGTTAGGAATGAAGGCATTCAGCTTTTTCTTCTTCTTGTATATACATTTTTTTTTTTTTTTTTTTTTTTTTGGTTTTTCGAGACAGGGTTTCTCTGTGTAGCCCTGGCTGTCCTGGAACTCACTCTGTAGACCAGGCTGGCCTCGAACTCAGAAATCCGCCTGCCTCTGCCTCCCAAGTGCTGGGATTAAAGGCGTGCGCCACCACCGCCCGGCTTGTATATACATTCTTACACATCACATTTAGCTACGTTTTTGGCATTTATGTCTTCAAATCTCCCTTCTGCCTCTTGTCAGTTTCCTCATGCCTACACTGGTTTTGTTTACTTTTCAATACTCCTTTGTCTCTCTGCTTCTTAAATTGGATCGCTTTAACAGTCTCTTCCAGCCTGCAGGCTCTGTCTCCTGCCTGTGCAGATCTGCTTCCATTTTAGTCTTTGTGCCTAGCAGGAATTTCTGTCGGATCCATCAATAGTCTCGTTATGTTTAGATGCCATGTTCCAGGTTTGCTTCAATTTTCTGTAGTTCCCTTTAGCTGACCAGTCTCCCTTCCATGACCCCTGGTGGAGCCTGGAAGCACAGATCCTAATGGGCTGTATATTTCACTATCTGTTCTGACTTAGCACTCATCACATGCCCTGCAATACCAAGAGTCAGACTGACGGCCGAGGTAACTGACGAGCTAGTGCACGGGCCGTGTATACAGCGTACATACTTTGCACAAAGGGCTGGATGACTTGTGCCTTAGGCAGGATGGGGCAGGCGAGGAAAGATTCCAATGTTCTATCCAGAATTTCTATCCAGATATGCCATTCACAGTTATAAACTGACTCCTTAGTTTTGGTACTCCACATTTAATATTTCCAGACAGCATTTGACTACAGGTAACTGAAATTGTACTTTAAGAGAAACTGCAGGTAAGGAAGCCACTGTATCGATTTAACATCTGGCCAATGGCTATACTTACTGGGTTGTTTCATAAATAAATGATTTCTGGAAAATTCTTTTTTCTTTTCCTCAATGAATGACCATATCTCCCTAGAGCATGAGTCAGCATTTTATAAAAGTTGAAAACATGACATTCTAAGTACTCTTATGAGGTGACCCTGGAAATCTTACTTTCCTGCTCTTTGGAGATCTGTTGGTTTGTTGTTGTTGTTATTAGGGGCTGATGTATATTGTGACCTTGCTAACTGATATCTGTCACTGTGTATTCTTGTTTTTTTTTTTTTGTGGTCACTGAAGTTTCTGTTCTGTTATCTCTGTGGTTGGCCAGTGACCTTCTTAAATGTCTGTCTCCGAAGAAGGGAAAACGTGGGGGGATTTATTTCTTAAAATTTCCCTGTAGATGTTAGGGGAACTCAACAGAGTCCAAACCAAAGTAGGCATCTGGGTCAGCCAATCAGGAGGCACTGTCAAAATGCATGACAAAATTTTGGAAGGAAGGGTCCTGCTGCAATCCCCAGCACCTGCCAGCATTCTAGGTGCATGGTGCTCCCAGTGTCCAGGCAGATCTCTGAGAGTATGTGGCCAGCCTGGTCTACATAGTAAGTAAGCTCCGGGACAGCCAAGGCTATGTAGGAAGACCCTGGAGAGAGAGAGAGGGGGGGGGCAGGAGGAAGAGGAAGAAGAGGAAGAAGGGAGGGAGGCAGGGAAGAAGGAAGGAAGGAAAAGGGTCTAGTTTCACTTTTTTCCATCTGAACATCCAGTTTTCCTCTCCTGTTTATTGCAGATACATCTGTCCCCTGTTATGTTGGACCCTCACGTACACGTGGGAATGATTTTCTCGTTCTCTGTTCTCTTTGTTTTTGCTCCTTTATATTTTCTGTATCTTTATTCTTTTTGTGTTCTTATCGTTTGTTCTTGTAAGTTTTGTTTGGTTGGTTGGTTTTGAGATAAGGCCTACGGAGCCCAGGCTGGCTTCACACTCCCGCGCATCACGCTTCAGCCTCCTGAGTTCTGCCGCTCGTACCGTGTGCTGTGCTATGTTGATTCCTGCACCATTGTAGTATAATGTGAAAGCAGGAAGTGTGGTTTCTCCAGTTGTTCCTGCTCAAGACTCTTGTGTTGGCAGCTTTTCCTGTTGCAGTGACCCAGCGCCTGGCAAAAGGCCCTTAAGAAAGGGTTTATTTCGGTTCATAATTCATGGGTACAGTCTACAATGCTGGGGGACATCGTGGTGTCAAGAACTTGAGACATCTGGTCACACGGCGTTTGTAGCCAGGGAGTAGAGAGTAATGCCTGGTTCCCTTTCTTCTCTGTATTGGATCTGAGATGGGGCAATGGTCCCGCCCATATTCAGGGTGACCTCAGTTAAGGGGTTTTTGAGGATGTCTTTTGTGATACTATGCTTCAAAGCCTTGTTCTGTTCTGTCTATGTCATTGGCATTTTGATATGCATTATATTGAGTCTGTGGGTGGTGCGAACACAACATCGAGTCTTCCAGCTCACGAACACATACTATTTACTGGTGTGCTCTTTAATGCTCTCCACTAAGGCCTCAATAGATTTCACTTATGCTTAAAGGAGTCCAGTTTGCTTTTCCCAGCCGGAATGGCAGTGATGGGCACTGAAGCAGTAGCCGATGTTCCCTTCCTTTCTGGTTACCTTTTGAAGTCCCTTTCTTCCAGGCCCTTAGAGGAGAGAAGAGCCACCTAAAGTGGAAAGCTGACAGAAATGCTGGACATACTGCAACAGGAACCAGAACAAAGGGGCCAGAGAAGGGAGGACAGGGTGCTTTTAGCGCTGTTGTAGCGATCTGGATTGAGAGAAACTTGATTTCACTGGGTGGGGTTAAATCTTATCCAAGCTCTAGGATCCAAACAAAGGGCGGTGTCTTAGGGTTTTACTGCTGTGAACAGACACCATGACCAAGGCAACTCTTATAAAGGACAACATTTAATTGGGTCTGGGTTACAGGTTCAGAGGTTCAGTCCATTGACATCAAGGCAGGAACATGGCAGCATCCAGGCAGGCATGATGCAGGAGAAGCTGAGAGTTCTGCATCTTCACATGAAGGCTGCTAGCAGAATACTGGCTTCCAGGCAGCTAGGATGAGAGTCTTAAAGCCCATACCCACAGTGACACACCTACTCCAACAGGGCCACAGCTTCTAATAGTGCCACTCCCTGGGCCTGGCATATACAAACCATCACAGGCATCAATTCAGATGTCCCACTTTTGGCTTTCCTCTGGCATGTCTGCTCATGGTGTCCACTCCCTTCCCTCCTGCTTGTGCCTGAGTCCTTCATGAACATCACCAGCCCCACTCACACCACTGGGGGTTATCTTAGTACTCTCCTCAGAAACTTCTGACAGTAACCTTACTCAAAACAGCTCACCTTTCCCTAGCCTCTTACCCAGATCTGAGACACTCCTTACATTATGTTGACAAACAGGCCAACATTCACATAACACACGGATTTTCTTATATACTCAACTTCCTAGGAACCGCTAGACACTGCCCTTGGCTTTGGAAATAAGTGGCCAAGACAAAGTTTGAGGTTTTATGATGGGTTTGTATTCGCGTTTACAGAGATAGATCAAAGTAGGTACACGGGATAATTTTAGGTGGTAGTGAATATGTGGGGAAAATGAGATGGAGTAGGAAATGTCCTGGTTATGGTTTCTTATGGTCAATTTGACACAACCAAGAGTCAGCGGGGAGAAGGACTGTTGGGGTTTCTATTTGAGTTCCAGCTCTGGCTTCTCTCAGGGGTGAATTGTGATCTGGGAGTGTAGGAGAGAATAAGCAGTGTCTTTCCCAGGTGATTTTAAGTGGTCAGTACAGTCGTGACTGGGGGTGCCTTTGGGTTGATGTTCAGTGAAGGCCTTTCTGTGAGCTAAGATTTGGATTGTGTGGACTATGCCAAGTGTTGTCCTCTAAAAGTACAGACACTAAAGTTCCAGCCCCAAATCCCTGTGTGTGTGTGTGTGAGAGAGAGAGAGAGAGAGAGAGAGAGAGAGAGAGAGAGAGAGAGAGAGAGCTTGTGTATATCATGCATAAGCAGGTGCGTGCCCAGGCCAGAGGGTATCCAATTTACTGGAACTGGAGCCCCAGATCATTCTGAGCCACCCAGTGTAGGTGCTGGGACTGAAATGGAGTCCTCTTCAAGATACCAAGTCATCTTGCTGGTGACTCTCTCACCCACTTGTGAGTAACTCAGCAGGATGCTCCCAGGCAGTGAGTGGTGGGACTCTGACTTAGGCTCAGCTCACGAAGGCTAAAGTCTCAGAACTTAGCTGTTTATGGCTCAATCTGGGAGATCTCACAAAAACTTACATTACAGGCTTACTGGTACTTAGCTTGCTACTGTAACGAATGGGTAGAGCTTTGAAGGGGTGGGACTTTCTGGGGGACCTTCCAGCCACTGTGGTATTTATACCCTTGAAAAGGGAAATGGGACTCTGCGTCTTTGTCTTCTTTTTCCTGTGGTTTCCTGACCACCGTGAGGTATGCTCCTCTGTCCCAGTGTGTGTTCTCTGCCATCCAATGTCTTTTTTTCACACAACCTCCAAAGCAGCAGTGCCAGAGGCCCATAAACTGAAGTCTCAGAAACCCTGAGTCAAAACAACCTTTGCTTTGTGTAAGTTGACTGCGTCGTCATCTTCGGGTAATTTGCTGTAATAACATTCTTGGTTACTGTCTTTTGCAGAGACGAGATCACAGCAGGTAAGAGAAAGATTGCAATGTTGGAAAAACCAAAACAAAATAAAAAGAGGAGCCAGAGAGTGCAACCTGCTAGAGAACATGCCTATTGACATGCAAAGACAGGGTCCTATTACCATGGAAATCCTGGCAATAAATTAGTTTCCCAACTGGAGAAGTGTAGCCCTAGATTGTATATAATCCATGTGTTAAAATATAAAGGTTCTATATATTAAAATAACATGCTGAGTCTAGTTTGTAAGCTATTTTGGAAGATATCCAGTGTCCTCTTTGTTCTCTGGCAGCATGGAGTCTAAATGCAACATAAATTACACTTAATCTTAAGTCAAAAATGAGCACTGCTTTAAGATAAGAGAGAAAGACACCAGTGTATGAGACAGATGGTGTGCCATCTCCTCTGATTGCTCCTGACAGTGTGTGCCGTGGGGTGCCTAGCTATGTTTGTATGCCTGTAGATTGAATCATATTTTTCCACAAAGAGATGCCTACTCTGATCCAAACACTTCACTGTGTGTTGTAGTGAACGTGACTGAATGCCCTTTGTAAACCTGCCTGTGGTTTATATCCCAACCTGGGAATATGAGCAATAAAAAACTTTACAAATCTGGTAGGTGAGTGATATTTTGTGAAACAAAATAAAGCCTAGGCAATGAAGGTGTTTTGAGAGGCCGGCTACAAAGGTCTCACCGGAAGTGACGTTTGGGCAATTGTTGAGAAGAGGGACTGAGTGAGCCCAGGGATAAGTTCCTGGAGAGCACGTGCCAAGCTACAGGAACATTGTGTGCACAAGGGAAACTGGCTGTAGGCATGTGGCCTAGGGGAGAGCGATTGGCCTTAAACTCTTATTCTAGTGGGATTTAAACGTCCTCTTGGCCTTGGACATCTAAGGAAGACCAAGTGCCCACTAACTGAAACGGCTTTCCCGTGCACGCAAGGCTGATGTTAGTTATGTTGGTGGGAGCATGGAAGCTTACTGTAGGCCACAGGTTGTCCATTGACCACACCGGACAGCAATGCTGAGCAGGCAGCTGAGTGTCTGGTTCTGGCTTGGAGACATGCAGTGTAATCTAAGAGAGTCCGTGTGAGGTTGAGATGAGACCCAAGCCTCCACGCTTGGCACTCTAGGAGTTGGGGAATATAGGGTGGTGGCGTAACGAAAACTGGGAGAGAACAGTCCAAGCTGTGGAAGACGATGAGGCAGAGAGTTGTGTCTCAGGATTCAGGTGTGTCAGTAGGAGAGTGCTAACTGTACATTACTGCTAACCCAGCCATGGGGGATGACCCAGAGTTGACCCCGGATTCATCAGCGCCCACTAGAGGTCATAAGTACAAATGCATTGGAAGGTGGCTGGCAGCTAATACAGTCTGTGGGTTTGTTTGTTAGTTTGTTTTCCCTCTGCAAAGTACACATCATGTACCCTGGTGCACCCTGTAGCTTAGATTCACGCTCTTCTGATTTCCCTATTCCGGGGAAGCGCCTCTGAGCATCAGTTTCAGAGCTACGAGATGGTCTAGGGCAGTGTGGCATCTCAAAGGAGCACCGGTGGTGAGATGACACACACAGGTTTGTTCATGAGAGACCCGGGAGAGCAATGCCAGGATCTGGAGTGCCGGCCCGTGTACTGAAAGTCATAAAAGATCATTCTGGGTGTAGAGTGTTCCTTCCTGGTCTTCTCCCTCATATACTTGCAGAGCACGCCTTGTTCTTCAGGGCTAGGCTTTGTGTCTCCATGCTACCATGTACTAGCCCTCTGAGGAGTCCCATCCATCTCAGCAAACCTCTGTCTATTTGCAAAGCAGGGACAATAATGGCCCCAGGGAGCTGTGACAAACTGCTGCTTGCCAGTAAAACCCTTTGCGTCCCAGGACATAACAAATACTCCATATATGAAGCCTCTTACAGTTATTACAACGTGGGGACTTCGGTTTCCAGGGTGTCGCCTTTGGTAGAGCTGTCTTTAAAAAGATTTTTAATCTGTGCCATTGCTTGGCGTTTCTTTATGTAATGGATTGAATAGAGTTATACTCACAAATCTATTAGGAATTTTCGTAAAGAAGTTACCAAGTATCTTTTCCCCCCTGCTGGTTTCTGCTACTGGGAGAAAAATGCCAACAAAACAATTTAAAACAGTGCACTGCACACTCAGGACAAATTCATAATTTGTTCCCCTTTATCGGCACGGAGAAAACAAAACTGTCAGTTTCCAATTCTCCAGCTTGCCATTACTCATGCGAGCAGCCAGGAGGACGTGCCCTGTATACAGAAGAAACCTGAGAACCTTCTACCTGTGGGCTAAATCTACAGATGCCTGTAAGATGCGGAAGGGTTACTCTGAGTAACTACAGTCTATTTATGGTTACTGTTAAGAATGATCAGATGCTTCCAATGGGCTGGAGAGAGAGCTCAGTAGGCAAAGTACTGACTGCACCATCATGAGGACTTCAGGTTTAGATCTCAGCACACCAGCAGGGTTCCACAGAACCTGCCTATAACCCCAGTGCTAGCTCAGGAGCAGGATGGGAAGACAGACTGATCGTAGGGGGTTGATACCCAGGCAGTCTAGCTAAAGCTAACCTTCAGTCTCGGTGAGAGACCTTGTCTCAAAAAATAAGGTGGCATGCTCAGAGTTCAGAGCTTATTGCTCTTCCAGGGGATGTAAATTTGGTTCCTGGCACCAAGAATAAGTAGTTCAAAACCATCTGTAACTCCAGCTCCAGGGAATCTGATGCCTTCTTCTGGCTTCCACAGGTTCCTGCCTAAAGATGTGGTACACTTAGACGGGAACGTACATATAAATAAAAATAACAAGGAATCTTTAAGAATATAAAGTAGAGAAATGGTTGAAGACATCCCAACATCAAATTCTGCCCTACACACACACACACACACACACACACACACACACACACACACACGCATGCACACGCACACACAATACTTTCAAAGCAGTGGCTGGTGTCAATGAAGTGGTTTTAGGCTAGCTCTTTTCTAATCAGTAAGAGGTTGGAAACTACTGACCCATATGAACCTGAGGCAGTAAGAGTAGCAAGGTGCTTCTTAGTTCTAATCCTGCCTGGGAAGAGCGCTGAGTGTCCCTGTCCCCTCTCCTCTGCTCTTCGGTCTACCACCTCATATTGTGGGAACATGGGTGTATGTGTTGAACAGAGCCTGAGAAAGGAGAAGGCAGAGGGTGTAACGGGAAAGTGAGCTACAGAAAAACTTACAAAACCCTTACAGTTGTATTTCTTTAAATACGTCCAAAACTTAGGCTCACTCCACAGTGCCTTAGCGTGTCATTTTTCTAAGGTGGAATCAGATGTAGAGAAGAGAGAAGATGACTGTGTTTAAAGAGTAATGAAAGACGGTATCACTTCCTGTGCAAGCTGTGAACCTGGGAGCTTCACATATATGTTCCAAACTCTGTGACAACCACGGGCCATTTCCACTTTGCAAAATTATAGTGAAAAATGTTGCCCTCTTTTCCCAGGCTGTTGGGTTTTATTGATTGTCTTTCCTCTTGAGCTTTCTCCTCAGTATCCACTGGTATTGTGTGTGTCGCCACCTCGCCTCTTGTTTTTAATATGAATGGCATACTTCAAAGAGGGTTCCAGTCCCTTTCTCCTTCCACTCTGTGCTCATTCTTGTCACCACACCAGCACTGACTGATCTACCCCGGTGGCTTTAGAGCATTCTGTTGTACGGATGTACATATTTTAATTTTCCAGACTTCTAGCTTGTTTTAACAAGGTGACATTACATTCTCGCACAAAAGAGTTCTCTTAATGAGAACCACTCAAAATAATATCCGTGGCTGCTTTCCTAACGCTGACACGTGATAGACTCCCAGTAAATATTAGCAGAGTGGGCGAATCTGTCTTCTGTGCTATGTGTTGGCCGTTTATTTTGCATGTTGTCTTCCTTTAATAGATATTAGAAAAATAAAATCCAGCACCGAGAATGGTCACATCGTCTAAACTAATGGACTTGGTGTTAATGAGGTTCATGTCATTTCATCTGTATCCCTAGCTCCTAATTTGCATAATAAGATATTTAATGTCCCTGGTGAGGGCAACACAGTTAGCTGTGTTTTAGAAGGCTTATGTTCACCAGCACCAATGGGGATGGTAGCTCTGTATAGACCAGAAGGCTGGCACATTTCAATCAGTTTGGTGGGTGTTTAATTTGAGTGAATAGCAGAGGCCTTAGCTTAAGTGGTTGGGAATCTGGAGTGGTTCAGGGCTGTTCTCAGAGCTCTGAATTGGGGACCTAAGACCTGTACTTTGGTTAAAGGGATCTTCCGAGTCCTTGGCAGGAACCCTCCATGTTTTGCTGCAGGAACACCTTGGTTCATTGGGCACACAGTCTTCTTCATGGTCCTTGACAGTATACATGTCTTGGGAAATGACTTCCTTTTTGTTCTCTTGAATTGTCACAGCTTCTCTGAGGTGTAGGAAAACAAATATGGCTGAGGAACTGCAGGGTCTCTCATGCCACGCTGTGTATAGTTGACTGAGAACGCCCTGGCTTCCTCCAGCTGGAAGTTAGGCCCGGCTGCTCATTAAAGGCCTCTCCTCGGTTCCTCACTTCGAGGCCCTGACACACGAGGAAGTCCTTGGGTTTCCAAAACCAGTTTATTGGCATGGTGGATGGTGGATGGATCTAGATGTGCGTGCACCAAAACCCAAGGCAGACCTGAGTTAAATAGGGAGGGAAAGAGGGGGGAGGGGCTGGGGAGGAATGCTTAATCGGCTCCACCCTCTGGCCTTCAGGTACCTCATTAGTATGTAAATCTCTCAAGGGCCTGGAGCCTGTTTATCATGCCCACCTGTGTATGTGACTGAAGGGTGAAGGTGGAATGGAGATTAGACCTCATGTCAGGCCCGATACTGAGGGTCTCTTGTTTTCATGAATTCCTGCAAGCTGCTAGCAAGGCACTTACCTGTAAGGCTCATGTGTACAGGGTCAAAGAGGGGAATGTTTTGTTCCCTAGGAAAAAAACCAGGACCATGCACTGAAAGAGGCTGACTTGGCCTAAATAACAAAGAGAGTCTTTCCTGGGAAGCCTTTCTGTACAAAATGGTGTAGCATGGTGTTTCCCTGAGGGTGGGGAGCTTTGAAATAGGCCATCCATAGTTAGTTATGAAGCATCCAGAAGTTCCTAAGGGTTGCAGGCTCTGTTGGCTTTTCTCTCCATGGGCCCTCTGATCCCTCCCGTTATCAGAGTCTGAAAATAGTCAAGCCATCCCCTCTCCATGCTAGTCTGTGGGGAAGAGACTGGAGTGACCTCATGCTTCAGTGAGATTCACTCAACAGGTCTGCTCATGTCTCCTTGGATACCCGATTATAAAGATGGGTCAAGTGTAGTGTTTTCCAGGGACATTAATATTCCTGGTTAAAAAGAAAAATCAGTTTCTGTCGCCAAGAAAGAAGGAAGGAGAGTGAATGGAAATGAAGAGAGACTTTCTCATTCCCCTACTCCCTTCTTTAGGCCAGGCACTGATTCATGAAGACACATGATTTGCTCAAAGTCCTCGATGAAAGGCAAGGATGGGGACAGAGTCCTTTCACAGGCCTTTCCTACCAGGCTCCTGCCCTGAATCCAGGGCACTGGCTTTGAAACCCTGTCTTTCTTGTGTGAAGCACTTTCTTCAAATTAGCAGGAACTGCTTATGCCTTTGGGAAAACCGGCCGCGGAAGATTTATTTTTTACTTATTAGTCTTGTGTCCGCCAGCATTTTCTTGATTTATTTTTTTTCTTTATATCCTGCCACTTTATGAATTCAATATTACACATCTTTTTCAGTCTATTTAGTGGACCTATCGATCTTTTTTGTGGACGTACTGAAGATTGCTCCTGGGCATTCAGATGTTGGTGAAGAATAATTATTAAGCTGGCTGGTAAGAATCAAAGCGACAGCACGTGAACCCAGGACAGAGGAGCTGGAGGAAGTCTAGATTTGCTTCTAGAAAATGCTATTCATTAGGAATATTTCCCACGAAGATCTAGTATTCATCTAAATTTAAATGTGCTCATGAATGCATGAGAGTGTATGTAGAAACTAAAGTCCTCTATAACAGCTTTGAGTAGTAAAGATATATCTCCACCTTCCTATCTTTTACCAAGTAGGAGGAGCTATGATTGAAGGCAAATTATGTAGCTGGGACATTGACTCAGCCAATGAAGTTATATTACCCAGCAAGCCTTGGACCTGAGTTCTGAAGGCTTATAAAACCTGGGTGTGCAGCCTGTTTGCAATCCTGGCACCCAGGAGGCAGAGTCACGAATCCCGGGAACAAGCCAGCTAGCCGGACTAGCCAAATCAGTGAGCTCAGGGCCAGTGAGAGGCACTGAAGAGAGTGTGAGCAATCATGGAAAACACTCGGCTTCAACCTCAGACCTTTACAAGCATGTACAACTGCATGTACATGTCTACCTGCACACATGTGAGCGTGTATACCTACATGCACACCACACGCATATTCATATTCAAAACGGTACTCTGGTGGGATATCTTCATGTGTTGTAAGCACAGATAAAAGAGGCATCTAACCTAGCATTTGGAAGTAAGGGGAGGCTTCTGGGGAAATATTCAGGCTCAGCTCTGGAAATGGTAGGCCTTAGCCTCACAATGGTTTCTCCAGATAGAAGAAGCAGAGGGTGTTAAGAATGGGGACTCTGTTACAGATGCAGAGGTCAGAGATATCCTGCTCAGTAAGGGACAGAAACAGTGGGTGCTGACTGGCCAATTGTGCCTAGGTCACAAGGGGTTGTATCAGCCATACAGAGGCTCTGTCCCTGTTTTTCTTTTAGACAGGACAAATTTGGGGTCCAAAAGTTTTTGGGTGGGTTGGTGTCCCTATCCTTCCACTGGGAGTCCTGCCTGGTTACTGGAGGTGACCTCTTTGGGTTCCATGACCCTACTACTGTTAGGCATCTCTGCTAAGGTCAACTCGCATTGACTTTTGGGAGCATCCCCTATCCCAGATCTCTGGGACTTCCTAAAAATTCTCCCCTATCCTCATACCCACAGCGATTTGAGTATGTTAATTTTTAAAAATTTTGTCCTAGGAAAAATTATTATCTTAGCTTCTCTGTAGCGAATGAACAGACACAGAGCATTAAGTGTGAGATGGAGAAACCAGTTAGGAAGCCATAGGGCATCAGAGTAAAGACGCTGTTGTTAATGGCTTGGACTATGAGAGTGGGTCTGTTTCTGTAACCTTTGAAGAGCTCACTAGAGGTCAGGAAAGAGTGATAAAGGAAGTAGGTGCTTGTTCACGCACCTATTGTCTGAGAGTCAGCACGGGGACCTCTAGAGGAGCCACCCATTGTTGGCCAGCAAGGCAGTATGCTGAGTTTCTAAGCTGTGATCTCCCGGCTACCCTTTTCCTCCTACCATTCTGACCTCTGGAGCCTCTACAGGTCAAGAAGAATCCCTTTCCTATGTCAGATACTCCAAGGCAGCTGTTCCATCAGCTTGTCTTCCCCAAGGCTCACGCGCCTGTGCCTCTGGCCTTTCCCCATGGGGCTTAATTTTGAAGTACTTTGCCAGTCCGTCAGTCACCTTTCTTCAGACACACACTGCATTGCTCGATGCCCTTTTGAAAATGGGATGGATCGCAGCCGGCTGTCACCTTGACAACAGGGATGAAGGCCCCAGGAGAAAAGAAAATCCATGTTTCATATTTACAGTAACCACTAGGAAAGTAATACACAAAGAAGAACATTTAAACATACAGATATAAGAAAGGTTTATATCTGGCTATTAGGTTGCTATTTTAAATTTTGATTAGGTTTCTGTTAAATGGATACTGAGAGGTATGTTGTTCTGATGCTTGGCTTTTTCACTTCAATAAATTTCTCACCGACATTGCTTTCCTTAACTATTTTTGGATGTGATGTAATGTATTTATTTATTTATTTATTTATTTATTTTCTTGGTTTGTAGGTTTTATAAATAATGTATAGTTGTATACACTTAACATCACACCAGTCTTTCTTGCCGTCTCTTAAGCACAGATTCCTGGCTTGTAATTTCTTGGTACAGACATTTTTTCCCTGGGCTTTGGACACACGTGGATGATAGTCCTCCAGGCAGAGTTTACCTGTTCCTCCCCCCCCCCCCCCCCCCCCCCCCCCCCCCCCCCCCCCGCTCCCTGAAATGGATCAGTGGCTTTGGCCATTTCAACCGTCCCTGACCCCACCCAGGTGCAGACAGGGAAGGCCATCAGTGGAATCAGCCCAGGGTTTCGAGTGCTCGCCCGCCCGATTGCCTGTGTACCAAGCGCTGGCTCAGCTGTTTCCTGTATTTCTACCTAGTATTTCACATATGAATCGTATACCTCATGCTCACGGGCAGAAAATGATCGGGCTCCCGGCGAAGTGGCTTGCTAGAGGCCACACAGTCTGAGTGAAGGCGGTTTTGGTATAAGCAACAGAAGGGTGACTGGAGACGGTTTTAAGTCTATACAAGTGCAAGAAAACCTTTCCCTTCAGTTGGAACATATCTTACCAAAAGCTGCACATGTCACTGGCGATGTCACTTGGTCAGTTGTCCCACCTTCTCCACAAGCACCACCCAGCTCAATGAATAGACTTTTGTCAACCTCGCAAGCAAAGCTGTAGGCCTTTGGCGATTTGTGTGCTCGCCTCCTCCCCGGGAGCGAAACAGTGCTCATTCCTAACACTTGCTGTCATGCTTGCCTGGGTTTGAACCTCACTAAATAAAGTGTAGTGTGAATATTTGCTTATTAGCTTTTTCGTTTCCCCCAGCAGTTTGAGTCCGAGACTTACGGCGTGTCACGGTGATCCGTACACTGTCCCCCGTTGTAGAGCATTCATATTGCATGACTAAACCGCAGCCAGCATTTTGCTGTTGGCAGGCATTTCTGTCACTTCTGGTTCGGGGCGACTATGAATAGTGCGGTTGGGAACAGTCTTGTATGACAAAAATAGACACACATGCGCTTTGGGGTCAGGGATAGTGTTATGCAATTGCTTCTCCGTGTCTGAGACATTTCCTCAGAAACAAAAGCTGTTCGGTGTGAGACAGCAAGAGAGCGTGCACTCCTGTCTGTTTACTTGTGCGCATGCACTCTCCTGGAGGGACAGGGATGGGCAGCCTATGACACACCTCCTGGAGAATATATGGCTGCTGCCTCTTGGAGGCATACTTGCTCCAGCAAATGGGACATTAACTCTGCTGCTGGCAGCAGAACACAGGAGTAGCTGTGGGCGGAAGAGTGTTTCTGTGATTTAATTATGAATCTCAGGGAAGTATATTATGATCCTCTCAATCTGCTGCGCTGGATGGCAGGACGCCACAGGCACGTCTATCAGGTGTTCCAAACGTGCCAGAGAGAAAAGGGCGAGGGACCCTGTGACAGCCTCTGTATATCTCTTCACAGAGCATCCTCACCAGAGATTTGGGTTCTGAATCAGGTTAGTCCCCTAAGTCATTAACAGCTATGGTTGGGAGATCATAAGGGCATAAGGCAAAGTTGGGGCGAAGGAGTCACGTGTCCTACCCGGGGTCAGCTTCATTCATACCTGCTCTGGTTTCATTGTTAACAGCACCTCGTTTGTCTGGTAGAGATGTCCCAGTTCATTAATAAATGTTATGGTCGTCAACTTAGATACAATGATTAAGGTTCTGTTGCTTATACGCACTGTGACCCTGAACAAGCCACTGAAGCCCTCGAACTTCACCTCACAGACTGCAGCGACGAAACGAGGGTGGTAGACCTTCAGCCCCGGCACAGAAAAAGGACCCAACTGTTTACATCTCTCTGCTGTTGCTTGAAGCTAGATTTTTCCTTAAAGCGTGAAGATGAAGTGTGATTGCTGACAACCACAGGGGCTGGAGCTGTGCCTTCTCTCATCTTCCCACCAAAAGGGTTTGTTTTCCTTCGTTCCAGGGTACTAGGCAGAGTTAATCGGTTAGGCTTTCTCTGAGGACTACCACATGGATGCAGAAACTGGTAGCATTCGGATGTGAAACTACCATCAAGCTGCACCTTAGGGGGTAGTTAGGAATGCCCGAGACAGTACCCCGAATCAGTGGAGTGACCATACCATCTGCTCTTACAGTGTTGCTCTGTGTAAAAGTCAGAAGTATTCAAGACAACCTTTGACCCGAGGTTGTCTCAGTTTGGCCCCAAATAAGATCGGTGTACACCCATCCCTGAGTAAGGGGTCACTTTGGGGAAAAGGCAAAGATCCAGAGAGAGTAGCAAGGTAAACTGAGTAGTCTTCTAAATGGAACACCACCTTGCAGCCTGAGGTGAAGATACTGGAAAACTTCTTGTGTGTAAACATGGATGCCTCTCTAGTCAGACAATAAACTGGAAAAAGCAAGTTCCAGGAGAATGCCTACTGTAGACGTCACTTACACAGAATTGAAATTTTTATTATTTTTTAAATCAGTGTGTGTGTGTGTGTGTGTGTTTGCGCGCGTGCCCAAAGAAGGCGAAAAAAGTGTTAAACCCTCTGGGGCTGGAGGTACAGGCAAGTCATGAGCCATCTGGTGCAGGCATTTGTTGGGAACTGAACTTGGGTCCTCTGGAAGAGCAGCAAACACTCTTAACTGCTGAGCCATCTAGCTAGTGCCATAAATACTTATTTTATTTTTAATTATTTGTGTGTATACATGTTTCCCCATGTATATGTGTGGGGATGTGCAAGTGTGTGCAGGTGCCTATTGTGGCCACTAGAGGGCATATGATCTCCTGGAACTGGAATTTACAGGCAGTTATGAGCCCAGGTACTGGGAACCAAAGTCAGGTCCTCTTCAAGAACAGCGTCCTGCCCCACATTTATATAGAATTTAATAAAGCCAACCTAAAAGATTTCTTCTTTAGAGATACGCACATGGGGAAAAGGTGTAAAGAAAAAGAAAGAAGAGGTTGATTCAGAATTCTTGGGCAGTGGGAAAGACTGGAGGTGTGGGAAGAAGCATGGCCTGAGTCCCTCCTCCTCCTCCTCCTCCTCCTCCTCCTCCTCCTCCTCCTCCTCCTCCTCCTT
>JANHMN010000021.1:16364750-16407389 GCA_030674055.1 Rhabdomys pumilio
ACACACACACACACACACACACACACACACACACACACACACACACATTCACTTGATAGAGCTTTGCTTATGCTTATCAGTCTCTCAACAAACTTCTACCTCTCAAATTAATTTAAATCTGTGGTCACTTGCTGACCTGTTGCACATGGCTACCCACTGACTGGATTCTCCTTCTTGTGGCTCTTCCCACTGCCTCTCTGGCTCCTCCTCCTACCAGGTCTTAAGCCTAAGTACCTGTCCCACTCTCCTTACCAGACTGTAGACTCCTGCAAAGACCAAGACTAACTTTACATCCCTGCAGCTACTAGGCCAAGTAGGTGCACAGGACCATTCACTGGGTTCTGCGTGGATGATGTATCACACAGAAGCCAGAAAGAAGTGGCTTCTCTATGGCAGTGCTTTTCCTCAACTGATGTCTGCTAAAGGAACATCCCAGAGCCAGCATCCTGATATCCTGCTGAGGGACACACAATGGCCTCCCATTTGAATGACTATGACCCAGGCTTACAGGCATGCAAGCCAAGCATGACATTAAACCACATGGATTAAGGTTCAAAAATGAATGTAATGTTTGGCTTTTCTTCCTTACAGTCTGTGAATAATATTTGTGGTTCCAAATCCTTGTGAAGGCGCCTCTGGAATGAGCTCTAGATGTCTTGGTTTTTCTTGGCAGGGCTGATGAAAGCCATCAGTCATGTCAGAGGGTTAGGCCACCAAGAAGACAAATCGATTCCAGAGCTGTGCACAGACTTGGATCAGTTGATTTTTAAAAAATTTATTTCTTCCTAATTCTAATAGTAATTCTGCCTATTTGTGAAGTGCAGAGTGACATTTCAATAGCTTCATACTGTGTGCGGTGATGGGATGGGGCAATTTGCAGAGCTATCACCCCAAACCTGTATCACTCTGTATCTTTCTGTGCCTCTCTACCTCACACCCTTCACGGGTTCTCTTAATCACCATTCTCTACCTTTAAATATCTATATACTATATACATCTAGATAACATATTTTAATGAATATAATTTATTATACAATTATATATCATATAAATATATGTATGTATTTCTAGACATTATTATAATGTATAAGTATATATTATATATAATATATAAACATATTTTATGCATATATTTGCATATAACTTTTTTCCCCTTCCCTTCTCATTCTTGCTCTGATCCCGCTCACTCTGCCCCCACTTGCTCCGGGCCCCCACTTGCCCCCACCCAAAGTAAACTGTAGCTGTCTTCAGACACCCATATGAGAACATCAGCTCTCATTATGGATGGTTGTGAGCCACCATTGGTTGCTGGGATTTGAACTTATGACCTCCTAAAGAGCAGTCAGTGCTCTTCACCGCTGAGCCATCTCATCAGCCCTGTATATATCATTGTAATATATGATACAAGTATGTTTTCAGCTTCCAGATATCAGTGAGAATGCACAGTGCTTGTCTTTCTGTGCCCACCTTATACTTTTAACCTACTATCTTCTAGTTGTATGCTACTGAGATTGATAGACAGGATTTTATTTTTCATGGCTAGATGTTTTTTTACCCATCAAGGTGAAAATCCCACCTATTTTCCTTGTCCACTCCTCTGCTGATGGACCACTTGGGTTGATCTCGTGTCTTGGCAGTTGCGGGCAGCACTGCTGTAAATGTGGGGACACAACCAGATTTTCAAACCAAAGGGCTCAGTCATCTCCACCTCACTGTGTAATAGAATCTGCTCTCTCTTCACCACAGAGTGTCGAGCACTTCTTAAGTTTCTTGTGTTTCCCGCTGAACTCTGGGTAGCACGGGCATTTGTGACAACGTGGATAGCAAAAGCTTAGTTGCCATATCAGGAAGCTTGAGTTCAGAAGGGCGTGTGAGGATGGGATGTGAATATTGTTTCTCAACACTGTGGCCAATGTCATGGGGGCAAGAAGCCCACGGCTTTACTGTGTGACGTTTAGCCTCTCAGGCACGGCGCTGTTGGTCCATGTCCTCGCTTCCGAGTGTCCCTCTTCTTCATGGAGGAGGCACCTGAGAGGCAGGAGGGAGACCGGCTTTGAGGACTGGGCTGGCTTTGACTTCCTATGGGTCTTAGCTGTGAGCATCCTGTTATAAGGGACACTTGGCTACTCTGCAGAAGGGACTGATGTCATAATTATGGATGTTTCATTATTTCTGCGTTTTGTTTCTTTTCTGAATGACAAAACTCACAGTATCTCACTTATTAAAAAAATAAATCAGGGGGTCTCTAACAGCAAGAAACATATGCCCAAGTGGCCACTGGGCACTCAGAACCTTAGTTGACCCTCTCTCTTAAGTAGAAATCGTGCTGGCCCAACTCTGAGAGTTCCTCTGAGGATTAGATGTGGACATAACATGCATCTGTAAATTCGTGTCTCTTCCACTGCACACTGATGACTCTGGCTCAGGCTTAGCGCGGGGCTGAGCATCACGTGGGATCACATATGCAAAGCACTTGGTTAACGGTGGGGTCAAAGTCAATAGCATGTACCTGCCTCCAACTTCAACCCTCCCACCCACCAAGCCACTGTCCTGCTTATGGCTGATGGCACACACTGTGGTTCATTCCCTCTTGGTCTCTGACCTCTCTGGCCCCTCCAGTGTTGGCGTCTCCTCTGCTGTCTCCTGTTGAGACTGTCCCCCTTCTTCTCCATCCAGGATTCTCTTTCTCATTTCTGCTCCCTAACTTCAGCAAGGACTCAGTGGCCAGCGTTGTCTTCTGTAGTTTCTTGCCTGGTCACTTCTCACTTGGAACTCATGCTTATCGTCCATGCCCATGAAGCTTTCCCTCTCATGGGATTAAGTCCTCCAGGTTTAGCATGGGGCTGGCATATACAATGATTGACATTCCACTCTTAGGAGCTGAGCTATAAATTACACAAGCCAGTAAACCTGGACCTTCTCCTCCTTGCAAGCGGATTGCCTCCCAACAGGAAAACATAGCTGTTTACAACAAAAATGCACCACAGAAAGTTTCACTCTGTTGCATACAGCAGGTCCTTTCCATACATTATGTCTTTTCTTAAACATAATATCCAAAGGAGACTAAATATGGCTCTTCACGTGTGATAGGAAAGGGATCGAAGACAGATGACAGACCACTTGTACCAAAGTCACTCACCTTGAGGTCAAAGCAAGCTCCCCTTTGTCCTCTAAACCAGTATTTTGTCCTGGTGACTGATGGAGGGGAAGGAATGGAAGGGAAGTATGAAGACCAGCAGGAAATGCCCTTCAAGATGAGCGGCCTGAAAGAGCCAACGGTGCATCGTGAAGCAGCAATTGCGTCCAGCATGGGAAATAGTCACAGCAAGCAACCTGAGCAACAGTGTAAATGACGGCCTCCAATGACTTGCCTGTCTTCTGCTAGCAATCAAAAGAAGGAAAAGGAACTCACTCTCAGCTTCATTGGAAAAGCAAAGCAAAATAAAACAAACCTTCAAAATGACTGTCTTAGGGTTTCAATTGCTGTGAAGAGACACCATGGTCAAGGCAACTCTTATAAAGGAAAACATTTCATTGGGGTTGGCTTATAGTTCAGAGGTTTAGTCCATTATCATCATGGTGGGAAGCATGGCAGCATCCAGGCAGACATGGTGTTGGAGGAGCCACATCTTGGAGGAGTTCTATATCTTGATACAAAAGGAAGCCAGAAGGAGACTGTGACACACTGGGTGGAGCTTGAGCATAGGAAACCTCAAAACCCACCCCCACGGTGTTACACTTCCTTCAACAAAGCCACACCTACTCCAACAAGGCCACATCTCCCGATAGAGCCACTTCCCATGGGCCAAGCATATTCAAACCACCACAATGACAGAATGTACTGAGAGCAGTTTGAGCAACACAGAGGCTACCATGGCATCTTGGGATCAGATCAGGACTGAATCTCTGCTGTACACCTTCTTGAGCTGTAGGGCCGTGAGCAGCTTTCCTATCTCTGTGCCTCAGCTTCTCCATTTGTTGTCTGTGAGTGGATCGGCCCCTCAGGGAAGTTGTGAACTTGAAATGTGATATGCTAGAGACTCAGAACATGCTAAGAGCTCAGTAAACAGCAGGAGTTATTGTTACCGAGGCTGAGGAAAGAAAACCTCACTCAGAATCTCAGAGATTCCCAGTCCTTGGCAGGAGCCAGACGTCAGTGGCCCAAGGACAACCACAGCACTCTGATGAGCATCTGACAGTTTCCTAACTCCACAGAGGGTCAGGGCTGGGCTGTCACTCACTGGTGGAGAACAAGACCTTGGGCTGATAGATCCTTACACACAATACAGGCTTTTGTCTTCAGAGAGTACATCTAAGATCCATGTGTGGCGCTCCTGATGAAAGCAGGCTTTGTCCTACAATATCGGAAATATTTTCTTTCTAAAAAAAATTATTTATTATTAGTTGCTGTGTGTATGCATGCATGCCATGGTTCTGAGATTGAACTGAGGTCCCCAGGCCTGCATGGCAAACACCTTCACTTACCAATCCACCTCACTGGCCTAGAAAGGTTTTCTTTGACTAAGAGAATGGGCTGCTGACCCTAAGAAGGTTTGTTATTTAAAGTAAATAGCAAGGTACTCTGTTCTTGCAAGGATATAAAATAAATTGATTTCCAGGGCAGGTTTTCAACTAAGTGCTAAGCCCCCCTCACACTGCTCTCTGTTCAGTCCCAGAGAGGTATGAATAGCTCATGAAAGTTTTATGTTTGCCCACTGCCAGCTTAATAAAGTTGGGCTTGGCAGGTTTTTGAAGAGTACTCAGGTTATTAACTGGCTAAGGTATGAGTCTAACGGCACCTCCTTAGCCGGCAAAACATTTGAGAACATCTAAGATATCCCTGTGGGATGCAGAGGATGCCCGAGGTCCAGAGGCAGTAGCTTGTTTTCCTCCTTGCTGGGAATGGGATGAGAGGGAATGTGGCCACCCATGCTCCTGACATCTAGCCATGGAATATGGGAAGTCACAGCTGTTGTCTCATCTGGACTTTTTTCATTTTTTTCTTGTGTTTTGTTTGATATCAGGGTTTCGCTATGTAGCTCCAAATGGCCTGGAACTCACTATGCATTAGACTCATAGATATCCTCCTGCCTCAGGACCTCGCGTGCTAGAATTACAGTAATGCCCAGCTACCCTCAGCTATTGTAGCTCCTCTCTACTTTCTTCTCACACCAACCTGTCTTCTTCCTGAAGGCTGTACAATCATAGCCTTCTGGTTATGGGCTCGCTTTGTTCTGTGGCTTGGGACATGAGGCTTAGGGGAGGAAACAACACAGGCTTCTCAACCTTCCCAACGCTGTGACCCTTTACTGTGCTTCCTCATGCTGTGGTGACACATAATGAAAATTATTTTCATTGCTACTTCATAACTGTAATTTTGCTACGGTTACGACGAACCCTAATGTAAACATCTGTGTTTTCCAACGGTCTTAGGAGACTCCTGTGAAAGGGTCGTTCAACCCCCGAAGGGCTCATGACGCACATGTTGAGAACCAATGGTCCAGATGGTCCTCACCAGCCTTTGGCAATTTCCCTACAGTCACTTTCCTCAGAATTCCTGGAGGTCTCTAGTGGCACCCACGAGCTCGTTTCTGGGATTTGGAGGTGCATTTGCAAATATGTAGTCACTGTGATAAAAAGCATGGTCTTGGAAACACAGGACCGTAGGACCAGGGAAGTCATCACCATCCTCCTTCCCAAAATGTGCCCCATCTAGAAGTGCTGGTAGGATTTAGGTAGGAGTGACTGCGTCATATCTTGGCGGTACAGAGTGATTGGAATGCCCAGCAGTGTGGACACCTAATGTTAGCTGCATCTAAGGAATTAGAGCCTCAGTTCCTACTTTTGGAGAGTGGACTGTGCTTTGGAAATGAGGCACCTAGGAGCCGATGCTTCAGCTGCAGCCAAGCTTGAACTCAGACTGAGTTCAGACCTAGATTCCCTAAGCCAGAGTAGTAAGGTAAGCAGCCCCCAAAGTCTCCAGCCATGGAGGCTTTGAGATATAACTGTTTCTTGTTTCAGATCAGTGTTTGTGGATTGTCCTGTTAGGTAGCAGATCACCATAGACATGAAACTCATTTTCAAGTGACGTTTGGAGCAATGGTCATTACATGCTAATTTCCACCCCGTTCATCCAGACTGTCCTCTGTGCATTTAGAAAGTTACTAGCTAGCTAAAGTTCTTGAAATGCTGTGAGCCTTAGTTTCTTCCTCTGTAAAATAGGTATAATAGCAGATCACCGGGTTCACATGGATACCTTGTCCACAGTAGGGTGCTCCATAAATGGGTAACTCAATAGCATTAATATAGTATCAACCTAACCAGGTATAGTGTCACACACCTTTAATTCCAGCTATTGGGAAAGCAGAGGCAGGCAGATCTCTGTAAGTTCATGGCCAGTCTGGTCTATAGAGTGAGTTCCAGGACAGCCAGGGCCACATAGTGAGAAACAGTCTCAAAACATGCATTACATATACATATACACATACATATATACATGTACATTATATACATATACATCATATACATATACACATACATATACATCATATACATAAAATACATCTTATACATCATATACATATACATTGTATTTTCTGAGACAGGGTCTTACTATGTATGTACATGTATGTATACTTATATGTATACCCATACACACACATGTTTATATATATGTATACACACATACAGACATAGACACATATACAGACACACACACAGACACACACACAGACACACACACACACACACACACACACACACACACTTTCAACCTTCCTGGTTCTTGCTTTCTCTCCCTTATTCTCCATCCTTTTCTTTTCTTGCTTCCTCAGACACCTGTCACACAAGCATGGGCTCTTCTGGCCTCACCTCACTGTACAGAGATGAATTGCCTCAAGATCTTCTGCACTGATAATAAGCTCCAAAGAAGAGGGGGATCTTCCAGTCTTTGTTTCCATAACACCTGACACCAAATAATGAGAGAATGAACTCCTTCTGGGGTATGTGCACATAAGCCATTGTTGCCATGTAATGAATGCCATTAAATGGTTGACTCTTTTCTCCAGCCACACGGGTGACATTCAAAAACCAAAGATTATAGCAGGGTCTGCTTACTTCGGCTTCTGCCTGCCTGTCACAGAAAACTGGCTATAGTAGATAATCGTTCTCTCTTGTACATTTTCCTCATACATAGGAACCACTTAAAAGTCAAAATCCCTTCCAATAGTTGGAATATAGGTGACAATTTGAGATTCGTTAAATTTAAATTATGATTCACGTTGTTTCCCAGAACACAAACCCTCAGAAGTCATTAAGTGTTTTTTCTGTAGTGCTGCAAGCACAGCAGAAAGACAGGGAATGAGATTGTCTGAGTTATGTCCAAATCTAAATCTCAGGATTTATGAGCTGTGTATCTGCCCAGCTGTGGCCCCAGCTGTTTCTTCCTTGTGTGTCCATTTGTTCTACCCCATAGGGTGACAATGAAGACTAACAGAGAATACACACACACACACACACACACACACACACACACACACACACTGGCATCCAAGAATCTCGGCCTCCATTCTGTCTTTGCTGTCTGCCAGATGGATAATAGGTGTCCATCATCTATCAAGAGACAATGCTCCCAGGACCACACCCACAAACAAGGAGTTGTCTCATCCCCGAGGGATTTCAGAAGGCTGACAGGTTGAGGTCTGTGCACTGGTGAGCCGGGAACAAGCCTCTCTCCCGCATGACGTCACTGGGGTTAAACTCTGAACATCACCAATTCTGGGTCAGCTCCCTCTGGTGATTGTATCTTTCCAGTTGGCAGGTCCGGGTGCCTCAGATCGGTCCAGCGTGCTGTTTACTCTTGGTTTTGCTTTGCCAAGGGAAATCTGAGGACTTGTTATTCTGCTGTTAAAACATTAATTAGTTGCACTTGCAGCAGCAAACATCATGTAAGCCCAAATTAGTACTTTTAATATCTCCTCTGCTGATGCTGAGTGGGACGGAAGCCAAATCTGGTTGGACATGCACTTAGGGCTCCCCACCAAACAGCAAGTGGATGTTGAGTGCCTTGGTATCTCACTACGCAGAAGGCACTGTCTCCACGGCAGGAGCATCAACTGGACCAGAGAGCCTGGAGACTGGAAGAGCAAAGCTTGCGCATGTAGCTCAAGGCCTTTCCTTGTTCCTCTTGGTAAAAATCACCTGGTCCCTCTGCCACACAGCACTGTAAGCTCCATCGCACTGTGAAGATGGAAGGTGGGTCTGCAGAAACGTGTGCTCCAACAGAAGAGATACATCGCTAAGAGGGAGTTACAACACAGAATTACAGATCTTTAAAAGGTACAAGCCTCCAATACTTGCAAAGGAAGAACAGGATACACATTCTTAAACACACTCGTGTGCACGAGTACTGATCGACGCTCTTGCTCTACAGAGCATTTTGCAGGAGTTACGAGAACTCCAATTTGTTTGCATTTGCAGAACAAAGCTACTTATAGGACTCCATCTGGATGATGTCATAATGGCAATATGTGTAAACACAGCAGATTGTTATCTTTCCATAATAGCCAAAGAAAAATGAAATATCTTTTAACGAGAGACCGGTTACTGACACACTTGTTTGGCTATGCGGTGGCATACCGTAGCGAGCCTTGAATTGATGTGCTTTAGAAGAGGTAATGATGCCTGTATGATATTCGTGCCACCTGGTTGGATAAAAAGCGTGGGTCACAAATCAATAAACATAGAATGGTTCCAATTTTGTATGATAAATATTTCCATAAGAGCAATTTGGCAGCTGCTGTCTCTAGATTATTTTCATCTTCAGTTTGTATCATTTGTAAATTTCCAACTTTCCTACAAAGACTGTGCTATCTTTGTAGTTCCAAAAAGCCATGAGCAAGAGAAGTCAGTACACTCGGATAAGGGCCTTGCCCAGGTGTTTGGGGAAACTGAGGCCAGAGCTTGGGGAGAAATGTGCTCTGAGGGCCACCAGGGTCTATGCTGAGGGCTGGGCAGAGGAAGGAGGAGCTTCTCTTCCTCCACAAATGAGGGGCCTATTACCATGGAACTGATGCTCTGTAGCAAGGAAAGACAAACAGAACTGAAAGTAGTAACAGATGCTATGGAGACCTTAAATCAGGGTGTTTGATTGGTGAACAGCTGGGTTAAAACTGGGTTTCATTGGTGAACAGCCAAGGATGTGGTCTGCAGAGTTCACAGCTCTGGAAACAACATGTGATAAGAGCAAGTGCATGCAAAGGCTCAAAGGTAGGAATAAGCCTGGAGATTTGTTTTGTTCTGTTTGAGGCAGAGTCTAGTCACATAATCCAGGCTAGCCCTAACATCATGGCAGTCCTCCTCAATGGTGGCGTTGGACATGTCCGTCACCATGCGAGGCTGATCTTAGCTTTTCAAAAAATAAATCAAGGAGCTCAGAGCTTCACGGGCCTAGCAGAATGGACCATTTTAGTCAGATTAGAGCGGCCGGCAGGAGCAGATTACAAGGGCTAGCAGTGTGGCATTTTACCGAGACGTAAACAATTGAAGAGTGGCTGGATCTCTTTGCTGTCACTAATCTGAGCTACACAACCCAAGGCAGCAGTAAACAAGGGGATGAGCCTTGGCTGCTGTGGGAAACTGGAACTCTTGGTAAGCTTTGCTCAGTATGGCCACAAAGGTCGCTGTGAGACCCCATGGGACCGGCTGCTCAGTATAGCCAGGTGAGTGGCAGTGTCCTCTAATTCAGAATAACTTCCCTTGGTCTACCTTTTCCAGCACACTCTGAACTCTGGGAGATTGACTTGTCTGAGGCTATGAACAGTTTCCCTCAGTCTTTAGTTTCCAGAAGTCAGCCCACAGGGAGGTCAACAGGAGATGACACAGTGGGTAGCATGATACTGATGAAGTTTCCTCAGCCTTCTGTGCCACAGAACCTCTGGTTCTCAGCTCCCCTGATTGAAGCTCCTGAGGGAGACAAGCTTCTTTCTAAGTCAGGTGACTACCCACTGCTTTATGCTCTAGTGCTGGAAATTATGAGTCCTAAGGTTCTGTGCCTCTCTTGAGGCGCCCCTGCCTCCCCACACCTTCCTAAATAAACCTTTTATTAATCTCACCTCTGATTTGCAATTCAAGTTTACCATTCATGTCAAGCAGGAGCTCTGACTGAAAATCCACCATTTTTCCTAGTGGTTTAGGATGTTCTAACCACTGAACGGGAGCCCAGGGACTGGTCCTCCAGGAGCTGCAGTGCCAGAGCCCACAGGTCCAAGTGGTATTGATGAGGGTTTGGGTAGAAGACTTTCTAGGAAGGCCTCAAGAACTCTGGCTCTAAACAAGGTCTGGGGAAGTTGATGCATTTGAAGACACCAACGTAGCTGTTCTTGGGGTCTAAATACATGCCACAAGCTCCCTCAGACCTTGAAAGGTACCTACTAGATCTCAAACTAGAGGACATAAAGCTTTTGCACGTGCTTTGGAACCAGGGGACACGCTAGACAGTGGTAGAGCATTACAGCATAAGGGTGTGCATTACAGCATAAGGGTGTGAACTGCAGGGGTGGGGAGTTCTAGGTTCAAATCCTACTTCAGCCACTGTGCTGGCTGGTTTTATGTCAACTTGACACAAGCTGGAAAAGAGGAAGCCTCAATTGAGAAAATGCCTTCATAAGATCAGGCTGTAGGTAGGCCTTCAGGACATTTTCTTAATTGATGATTGATGCAGGAAGACCCAGCCTATTGTGGGCGGGGCCACCCCAGGGCTTGTGGTCCTGGGTTCTATAAGAAAGCAGGTTGAGCAAGCTATGAGGAGCAAGTCAGTCAACAGCATTCCTCCATGGTCTCTGCATCAGCTCCTGCCTCTAGAATCTGTCCTGTTTGAGTTACAGACCTAACTTCCTTTAATAACGATGAAGAGATGATGACGTGTAAGGCAGACAAATCCTTTCCTCCCCAAATTGCTTCAGTCATGGTGTTGGCAATAGTATCCCTAGCTAGGACAACCACCTCATCAAGCTACTTCCCAACCCAATGTCTCCAACCTCTAATAAAATGATAACTTTTGTAATATCATCTCTCCCCTGGTGTATTATAAACTGATACAATGTATCAGTATAATGTATGGTGTCTGAAACAGTGAGAGATAATTATTGATACTGAAACACCAAAAGGATTAGAGGGTACAATAAGGATTTGTCATCAGAATTTCAGGCATGATAATAGTTATGTAATTATGGTTTTTTAAAATGAGTCCTTATGTCTTGGAGATACATAGTTACCCACTTGTGGATTTGCTTCAGAATTCCCCTGTGGGGAAGGAGGTAACGGCTAAGAATATAATCATAAGCCAGTAATTATTAAAGCTAGATAATAGTTACATGGGGGTTTGTTTTCAGTATTCTCTTTGTGATGTTTGACTTTTTCATAAAACAGAGTTTGAAGTTCCCACACTGGGAAATGTCTGGTAGGAGCCGAGGCCACAGTAAACACCTCACCAGTCACCTTGTTTCTAGAGAAGATAGTGGGCTCATAGGCCTTCCCTCCGTGGTGGTCACTGTGCCACCTTGATGACTGTGAAGCCCTGCCCCTTTCCTGGCAGCCAGTACCCGGAGCCACCTGCTCGTGGGGAGTGGTGAGTGTTCTGTCGTCATGGCAACAGGGTCCTCTACTTAATGGCTTTGAGAATAACTTTCTCAGATCATGTCACTTATGGAGATAAATTCACTGAACATCGTAGTTTGCTCTCACAGGCGAAGCTTGGGGCCTTTGAGGGCATTAGTGTCTTTGCGGGGAAATCAAGGGTAGAGTGAAAGAATGAAAGAACGGAAGGAAGGAAGGAAGGAAGGAAGGAAGGAAGGAAGGAAGGAGGAAAGAAGAAGAAGAAGAAGGAGGAGGAAGAGGAGGGGAGGAGGAGGAGGAGGAGGAGGAGGAGGAGGAGGAGGAGGAGGAGGAGGAGGAGGAGGAGGAGAAGGAGAAGGAGAAGGAGAAGGAGAAGGAGAAGGAGAAGGAGAAGGAAGGAGAAGGAAGGAGAAGGAGAAGGAGGAGAAGGAGAAGGAGAAGGAGAAGGAGAAGAAGGAGAAAGAAGGAGAAGGAGAAGGAAGGAGAAGGGAGAAGGAGGAAGAAGAAAAGGAGGAGGAGGAGGAGGAGGAGGAGGAGGAAGAGGGAAAGAAGGAAGAAAGAGAGGAAGGAAGGAAGAAAGAGAGGAAGGAAGGAAGGAAAGATATTTGGTGGAGAAACAGAGACAGCATGTGCTCACAATGACTCTGATATTGCTGTCCAGCTTCTCTGGACTTCAGTTTCTGAGTAGATGGAGTAAGAGATGTGATCAAGTCTCTGTGATTCTTTCTCAATCCAACATAAAGTTTTAATAACTTTCTGAATAAATGTTTTCACATTCACTGGAGAAAACCAGGACCATGTAGAAAAAGCAGAGACAATGTAAATTGCCCTAGTTCTGGCTCCAAGAAGTTAAATATCTCCCAGTTTTATTTTCAAGAGCCAAATTCATACATAATTTGTTGAACACTGAATGTATGGATTGTTATGTCGGCCAGAAAAGATATAACAGGTGAACAAGCCTGGCCCCTGCCTTGTATACCTGTCCATCCAACAGCACAGATGATGCCCCTACAGGTTTACATGGTAGATGCGGTCCATGGGAGGCTGACACTTTCCATCTACCAGTAAGATCTGGTTTGCTGCCATGTTGGGGCTGTCCTGGTTAGATCTTAAGAATTTTTCTGAATGTTATTTCTTATGGCGAAGCACAAAGAGGCTTTAGGAAGCTGTGTTAGTTACATTTCGGTTGCTGTAACAGATTAGTTTGACAAAGGCAACTTGCAGAAGAAATCATTTATGTTAGCTTATGGTTCCAGAGTGTTCAGGTCTATGATGGTGGGGACAACAAGGCAGCAGCCAGGCATGGACGGCTGGAGCAGCTAACGGGGTTCACATCTTGAATCTCAGATATAAAGCAGGGAGAGCAAACTCCAAGTAGGGAAAGCTTTGCTTCTTTTTTTCTTTCTTTCTCTCTTTCTTTCTTCCTTTTGTTTTTTTAACTCTGAAAGCCCACCCCACCCTTGGTGTGATACTTCCCCTGACAAAGCCACATCTCCTAAACTGTCCCAAACAGTGCCACCAACCTGGGATCAAGTGTTCAAATGCCCTAAACCATGGGAGGTTTCTCACTCAAACCACCACAGAAACTAAGAAAGAAAGGAACATAAAGCTGTCAGACCAGACTTCTCCGCCATGTTCGGCCTCTTTGTCCGCCACTCTCAGACACATCAGCCGTGACTGCTCGGAGCAGCTTCTCTGCTTGTCCATCTACTGTCTTCAGGTCACCCCTGCCAGAAGCATTGTAAGCAATATGGCAGCTACAGAGGAGGAAGGCTGGGGGAGGAGAAAACATTTGGGGGGGAACTGGAAGGGGGAAGCTAGCCCCCTTTCCTGTTACCATTGCAACGAGAGAGCTGTAAGAAACACTGGCAATATTCTTGGTGAACTCCTGATCTCTTCCAAGGAGACAGGGAAACAAAGGCACACACGTTTCCAAAGGCCCCTTCCTTCCCATTCGTCATATAGAGAGGGGCGATTACTTCACTCATAGAAACCCCCATCCTGTGAAGCCTCCTTCACTCACCCCACTTCCGGAGACTTGAGTTCCGCCTCGCAGAGCCTTCCCAACACACAGGACATCCCGCAACCTCACCTCCCGCACGGGAATCTGAGCCTGTAGCTGAAAGACTCCTGAGCAGGTTTCTTGCATCTGGCAGAGATATGATGTTCCCGTGTCTTTTCCAAACGAATGCAAGATTGGTTTCTATAACTAATACTATTATTTTTCCTACCTGTATGAGCTGAGATTCCTTAGCCTGCCTTGTAGCTGAATCTTTTGGAAAAAGTCCCAAGCCGACCCTTGCAAAGGGAGTTTGCTGTCCAAGTACAAGAAACAGACGCGAAAGAAGAAATAAATATTATTGGTGGCGTAGATTTGTGGTTTCCTAGCTCTCGGAGAACTCAGTCCTGAACAAACATAAGTTACCTGGGCGTTGTCCAGAGAGACAGTTAGACGTGCAGAAACAGGAGGAAACTAATAAGCAAGCAACCCAGACTCCAAGTTCAGAGAAAGTAATTCAAATTCCTTAACAGAACGGGACATCAGATGGTCTTCTTTCCTTCAAAGAGGGGTGCATACCTGGGTCCAGTGCACAGGACTGCCGCTTGATCTCTCTGCAGTTACTTAAGGGCTGTCTTGTACTGGAGAGACAGACAGCTCTCTCTGCACGACAGCAAGGGATTGAACTGATACTGTGTGTGAAAATGAACAAAAGATGGATTTCTCTTTAAGGGAAACACTTCTAAGAGCCAATGCAAAGGAATATGTGTGGAGAGGCAGTCTGTTTCTCCCTCGCCCCTGACTCAGTCGCCAGATATCTATGTTTCAGCATCTTGGAGGCGCCAAGCCCTTCCACACTCTGTAGCCAACTCTGCTTGGAACGCTATGTGGAACCCTGCTTGAGTCCTGACTTCCCCTTTGACCTTTGAACCTAATGAGTCGTACACTTGGTTCCGGTCTCAGCCTGATTGTCATAGCGGTACACAGTTCTTTCCTGCACCCCTCTCTAAAAGGAAGTTTCTCCTTGTAAGTGACCATAACCCTTCCCTCTGTGCTTTCCTTTATAGCACATGCCAAATGTGTGCATACACATGTTTGTCTGTGTGGATAGACACGTGTATCTATGAGAATACATATACTTCATGTGCGTGTGCATACAAAGACAAAGCACAATCAAAATTCGTGTGACTTTATTTCTCTGTGTCTCAGCACTAAGCATGGAGTCCATTGCTTCATTCTGGTTTTCTGTGTGCTACCAGATACAGTAGGCACCAATTAGTATGTTAAGTCCTATGGCTTCTGCTACCACAGTGTCTTCGAGTGTGTTTTCCTGAACTGAGCTGTGAGAAATGCTTGCAGATGGGCCAGCCTTCAGATCTCGATAATATTGTGGCACTTTGTGTGGAAGGAGTTGATTTTCCACTTACTTTTTATTTTTCAGACTTTGTCAAAGAGAAAAGCTTGTTTTGGGTAAATGTTGTCAGTCTAAAATGAGAGATAGATGATGGATGTGTGGATAGGTAGATAGATAGATAGATAGATAGATAGATAGATAGATAGATAATGATATAGGTGGATACAGATAGAGGATAGAAATATAAGAAAGGAGGGAGGGAAGGAGGAAGGAAACAGAGAGAGGGGGAGGGGAGGGGAGGGGAAGAGGGAGGAGAGAGTGAGCAAGGGGGAGGGGGGAGAAGAGAGAGGGGAAGGAGAAGAGATTGGTTGGTCTTCAGCAAGCAACACTAGACAGAACATTGTAATACGATTTTGATTTTCATGTGTTTGATATCCTTTATTCATGGCAAGAAATACTGATGCTTTCCCTCAGGGAAGTGAGCCCAGCCTTCGATTTAAAATAAAATCAAACAGCTTGGCTTAGTGGCGCACACCTTCGATCTTAACACTCAAGAGACAGAAGCAGGTAAATCTCTGTGTTCAAGGCCAGCCTGGTCTACAGAGTGAGTTCCAGAATAGCCAGGGCTAGACAGAGAAACTCTATCTTTAAAAAAAACAAGCAAACAAATGAATGACTACATAAGGCAAAATCCAGTAAGTTTACCTGATAAAAATATTGAGGTAATATTTGTGCTACAGGCGCTTCTTGAAAGGTCTACAACTTGGAATCCCTTGGTTCTGGGCGGAAACCAGGGCGACTTCCTCTGGTTTTCCTCTGCGCTCACTGCGTTTCTAGAACCCATATTTCTTGGCTAAGGGTTCCTGGGATCCCATTTCTGAGCTGGTGCAAGCCTGTGGCAAAGTTAGGAAAGCAGACAAGGACTTGTAAGCTAAACTTACTCAAGTCACCCTGAAAACATGTCTCTTTTGATGTTAAAATAGCCTTTTTTCAAAATAGCGACTGGATCACAAGTATGCCTTTGGTGGCTCTGTTGTTTCCTCCATTTCATTTTGTGTCCAGGGTGACTTGGAGGAGCATAGATCCTCTGGGTGGGCCCCAACAGTCTGGGGACACGCGTGCTCATCTTTAGCAGGAAGGGGATTTAATACATCCCAGTAAAATTGTGCATATCTTTATAAATAATAAAGGAAGCAGAGAAATATCTCTCTCTCTCTCTCTCTCTCTCTGTATATGTTATATGTGTGTGGTATGAATGTCTGTCTCTGTGTGTGCATGAGTTTGTACATATGGCTGTGTGTTCATGAGTGTGTGGGGGGAGGGGGTGTCTTAAGGCCCCTAATCAAATGTGTGTGTTATAGAAAATAGCCTTTCTACTTAAAAAAAAAAAAATAGAATAAAAGGGAATTGTCTTCCTTCATTTCAAACATGGATCGCAAGAACCATATTTTTAATGAAAGATGGCATCTAGTTCATGAATTGATTTGGCCAGTGTTGTGTAAGGGGCAAACAGGTGGGAGCTGTCCCTGCGGCAAATTCTTCCCCTGGAGACAGACCTGGGATGGAAGGATCTGAGGTTATGATACCTAGAAGATGGATGCGTATTTGGAGGCTCGGGCTCCTGGTCTTCTGAGGAGAAAGGCAAGCAGGAGTTTACAGAGCAGAGACAGGTTGTCATCTGTGGAAATTTTCTGCTTTCCAACCTGAGCATGGGAGAAGCCGGGGCCTGAAACCTAGTTATAACTGCTGCTTTTTCTGTGTCCAGGCTGAGCTTGTGTTTGTAGGAAACTTAGGGCTCTGTGGGAAACTCAGGAGATAGTGACAATACTGGGCTTTATATATCCTTTTATCAGTTCCAGCTACCGCCTAACAAAAAGCTTCCGAAGAACAGACCCTTACATGACATGGGCTCACATGTATCCAAGCAGCTAGACCTGTTGATCTTCAAATCTTAACTACACAACAAACGTTAACACCTTTCATGCAGGAAATCTGTGATGGGTACCATGGGGCAGCTGTGGAAAATGCCAGACATCGTGGAGGGGGGCGGGGACTGTGTGACCAGGATGTGTTCCTGCCTTTTCACACATGCAGTTCATCAATGGCACGTGAGCTAAAGTGGAAGACATAATGGAAGAATGTAACATCCTTGAGGACCAAACAGAGGGACATGTTTAACTGTGGGTAGAGAAATTAAGGAGAGCCTCATTAAAGGGCATTTGACCAAGACCCAGGAAGGTGACACACTGTGGAGAAGATGCTGACCATCTGTCAGGACAGAGAAACCGTGGGATGGATGACTCAGAAGCGCTCATTCTGCTCTTGTGGGTGACCTGACTTCAGCTTCTAGCACCAAGTCGGGCTGATCACAGTGGACTGTGACTCCAGCTCCAGGGGCCCAACACATAATTAAAATAAAATTTGCAAGTGCTATTGTTCTAGAAATGGCTTCAATGGTTGAGACCTCTTCCAGATAACCTGGGTTCAACTCCTAGCAGCCACGAGATGGCTCACAGCCATCTAGAAACTCCATCTCAGGAGATGTAGCATCCATGTCTGGCCTCGTGGGCACCAGGCATGAGGTGCACATATATACCTGCAGGCAAAACAGCTATGCTCACAAAATAAAAATTTTACAAATAAAATATAGCTTTTAAAGAAAGTGTGAATAAAAAGGTAGAAAAATGTTTGGTCAGTGGTGGTCCCTGGGAAGGACTCCCTTAGCTGTCATAACATAATTGGTGACACATTGGTAAGGGATTTCACTACAGTGTGAAAGGAGCACTGTACCATCATGGCAACAGATGTTACTGAAGGCAGCGTGGGAGGACCACAGAGTGACAGTGACAGAAAAGGTACAGGTGGGCAATGCTGAGACTTTGGAGCATATATGGAGTCAGATCTTTATATCTAAAAAATATTTTAAATTGCATTATGTGTGAGTGCACCCATGTGTGCGTGTGTGTGCGTGTGTGCGTGTGTGTGTGTGTGTGTGTGTGTGTGTGTGTGTGAGAGAGAGAGAGAGAGAGAGACAGAGACAGAGACAGAGACAGAGAGAAACAGAGAGAGAGAGAGAGAGAGAGACAGAGAGACAGAGAGAGACAGAGAGACAGAGTGACAGAGAGGGAGGGAGGATAATTTTTGGGAGTTGATTCTCTCCTTCCATCATGGGGGACAAAGGGAGCAAAGTCAACCGTGGTTGCATTTCAGCAGCTCATAATAAATGCGTTTGTAAAAGGTGTTTAGAGGAGACACAATCCTTAAAGTATCTGACAGACGAGCATTATTATATGTGGCAGGGAATGTGATTTTTCCTTGGCATTTAGACTAAGGCAGCAAACCTAATTTTGCTTCTTGAAGGTGAAATTTTTCCCCAAACGTTATAAAGAAGGCTTCTACAGTTAAGATTGTTCTCCATTGCAAAAAAAAAGTCCCTAAATCCAGGCAGAAACAGCAGGAAATCTGAGAACAGAGCTTCCAGTTTCCAGTCTTCCTTAGCCCTCAGCATCACCGCCTGCTGTGGGCGTCCACCTTAAATCGCCATGGCTGTTCTCCGTATTAGCCAGCAGGTGGCAACAGTGCTGTCTGTACACCGGTTGTTTCCTGTTCGATTTTACTCTTGAAGTCACACACAACACGCATACTCATTATAGGATCATTATAGGAAGAGCTAGGAAAGAGAGGTGAGCGAAAGGGAGCCGAGGGAGGGGCACCATCTGCAAGAGAATCACTACTGTAGTACAGTCTGCCTTTGTCGCACACTGGCCCGAAACCAGTCCCACAGTTCGCAATGAACAAGTCGTTTTCAACAGCTCTCAGGCACCTTGAGTGATCACAGAGCTTCAGAGATGAGGATCAGTAACAAAGCAGACCCCACGGAAGCAGCGGTTCGAACCCTTCCTAACTCCGCGACCCTGTCACAAAATTACTTTCATTGCTACTTCATAACTGTAATTTCGCTACTGTTATAAATTGCGATGTAAATATCGGCGTTTTCCGAAGGTCTCAGGCAATCCCTGAGAAAGGGGTTCGTTCAAATCCCCCCCACCCAAGAGGTCACAACCCACAGGCTGCATGACAGGGACAAACACACAAATGAAGAGGTGCTTGGCCTGGGTTGTAGAAAGTAGCTGGGAGGCTCAGTTCCCACCTTCTTGTGGCTCAGACAACAATCCAGCAGAAGGCTGTCCCCGGGGGAGGGTGTGTGTATGTGTGGCATTTTTAATTTATATTTGTTATGTATGCATACTGCTTAATGGAAGTAGAATCCCTCGACACATTGGTATATATAAATTTCATCACCTTTTCCTCATTAATAACATGTTACAAATATGTCTGTGACTCAGTGTCGCTCCACGTCTCAGTGAGTACTTAGTAGCGCGTTGTAGAGTGTAACGACCATGTGGATTTTACAACTTACAACTATAATAGGCATCCTTACAAAGATTATCTTTGCACATGCTTTTTGTGTACGTTTGCTTTGTTGGGATACATTCCTGGAAGTGAGACTGTAGAATCATAGCGTACACTCATTTTTAAAAGCCTCTCAAACGGGATTTCAGATTCCTTTCTGAAAGAATGTAGCAATCTGCCCTCCCACCGGCATCTGCTCTCTTATGCGCTCTCCCACACAGGAAAGACTTTAGTAAGTGTTGCCTATCCAGTAAAGGAAAAAAAAGAAAAAAGAGGCTTGAGTTAATCTTTCTGATGAAGTTAGTGGGGTGTTGCTGTTATTGTGGTTTTTAATATGGTCGTTGCTACTTTGCACTTATCCTTTAATTACCTCAGATGTGGTGGTGCAGGCAAATTAATCACCATATGCCTATTTTTCTATTCGTTCCCAGAAACCCTCACGTTACTTATTTTTTTAGTTTGGAAAATGCAAACCCCACTCAAGGCAGTTCAGACCTTCATGTTTCCTCCTAACAGCCCCAGCCCAAAGGTGGGGGCAGTGGTTGAAACCTGTCATTCCTGGTGTCCCCTCCAGGGCTGGGAGCACTGTTGGAATGGGTGAGACACTCCAGCTGCCGAGCTATTTTTGAGATGATTGTGGGAGTCTTGGGTCCTCAGCGTTTAAACCTGCCATAGTGATGTTCATATAAAAAAAATGTGAAATGTGACTTTAGAATCTTGAGTTCATTTGATAGATGCAGACAACCGAAGGGATAGTTGAAGCAGCAGAGGGGCACTTTCTCAGCAGAACCCTCTAGTTTTCTTGTCTAGCACTGATTAGTTTAACAAGGAAATCACTCTCTTCAGTTCCTAGGCTGATGTATTTGGAGGAAGACCCATGGGGAATCTCATTCCCTCTCCCTCCACTCCATCCACCGTTCAGAGTTGAAATGTGGATCCCCAACCAGGAGACCAGTTCTCCGAGAATTTTTCTGAGTTGCTCTGATGTCTAAAAAGAAGACAAACTTCCAGTGAGGGTGACCCCCAGTCTCACATCAGCCTGTGGCCTGATGCTTCTGAAAAGGAAAAACCTCCCAGCGAGATCTGTTTGGAGCTGGGACCTGAAACGGAAATTCATGAAAAGCTAAAAATCATCACAAACTCTCACTAAAGTACCATTCAGTGACCATCATTGGCCACCAGTCCTTGAGAAGGACTGGCCTTTAAAGGGAAACAGAGTAAGAGCCATTAAGAAGAAAAGGCAGTGCAGGAGATGCTGAGGTATGGAGGCAGGCTTTCTCTGAAATTGACCCTGGATGAGGATGGCGTCTCAGGGGCCTTCTCCAAGGTGCTATTGGCCACGGTAATTGTGTAATTTGTAGAAAAGGGAACTTGAATGACTTCCTCTGATGTGTGTATCCAGGTGGTCTGCTCAGGAGATGTTTCTCTCTCCCTCTGCTTTCTGACCCACACTGACAGGATGGCAGAAATTTTTAGGGAAAGACTGCTTTTCCAGACCTGGGTCTCTGCAGTGTCTCCTCAAAGCATTCTTGGATGCCTGCCTTCAAGTAGGAACTGCTTCTGAACGTTGACTGTTTAGTCTCCTTAACTTGACAGTTAGTAGACATTTTTACTGATTTCCATCACCAAGGGCTCTGTAAAGATTGTGTACTAGCTCACACCCCCGTAATTAAGCCACCATTGCAGAGGTGTGCAGCCCCTGCCTAAGTGTCACTTTCTCAGAAAGGCAGTGGGGGTACCATCCCTTCTCCATATCAAAATACTCAGACACCCCAAGTCTTCTTTCCAGCAAATTTCTCTTGACTTTTTTGAGTTAGGACACTTGAAGGATAATTTTAATAATAATTATATAATATATAATAATAATAATAATAATAATAATTATTATTATTATTATTATTATTATTATTATTATTGGTTTTTTGAGACAGGGTTTCTCTGTGTAGCCCTGGCTGTCCTGGAACTCACTCTGTAGATCAGGGTGGCCTCGAACTCAGAAATTCACCTGCCTCTCCCAAGTGCTGGGATCAAAGGCGTGCGCCACCACCGCCCGGCTTATTTGAATTATTATTAAATCATTTGTCTACCACTGCAACTTGAGACTTTTCCTTTTATGTTTGTTGCCTCCTGATTTTAGAAGACCCACGTGTTTAGTATGTAGACTCTATGTCTACTATGTAGACATACATGTGTCTGCTATGTGGTCTCTATGTAGACTCTATGTTTCTTATGGAAACTCTATAGGAATGCTGAATATGAAGGAAGTGACTTAGTAAGACCCTCTCTGGGCCCCTGAGCAGACCCCTTGTGAGCACTCAGGGTGTGTGCCACCATAGCACCTCTCTGTCCCCTCTCACCACAGGGAAGGAACCTGTTTTGAGCTCTGTGTCTTAGCACCTAATGAGGTACCTGGCATGTGGTGTGTACTGAGTAAATATTTGTCACTTGAATAGGTGGGAAGTTAGGCCCTCAGAAAACATGTTGCCCACTCACCTGAAATAGACCTTGCTGTAGCCTGTGGGTGTCTTTTCACTTAATCTTGTCAGAGGGGTGGCTTTCAGGGCCTCTCCATGGTATGAGGCCCTCATCCACCACACTCAAGTGGCAGAGGTACACCGTCTTTTAGACTGCTTGGTTTTACAGCTGTTAGGATCTATATGGCTTCTATATGGCAAACAAAACAAGTGCAGGGGCTTGGAGAAGCCATTAACTGAGGCAGCCTGGTCTGCTCTGTGTGTTCATCATCCACCACTGGGTGCTCCCACCACTTGGCGCTCCTGAAGTCAGTATCCCTGCATTTGCTGAGCCAGGCAAGCTGGTGAAATGAGAGGAAAAGCCAGGCCCTGATCACAGGGCTGAATGTCACAGCAGCAACAGAAATAGCTGCCATCTCCTGAGTGCCTACGGCATGCTGGAGGTTTTACATGCCACTTAATCCTCATCAACACCCTGTGAGGAAACTACTGTCTGTCTCCAGGGTCCAGATGACTCCCCAGGAGGACCAGCTACAAAACAGTGTTGCCTGATTTCAGATGCAGAGTTTCCTGGTTATAAACCATGTAGGTCCCTTTCCTCTCTGTACCCCTCCACAGCCTTTGCACTTTGGAGCAGGAGAATTGGATCTTATCAGAAAAGCTTTGGAATCCCTTCTCTTGTTCAAGGAAAGACAACTGGAACCCTCAAGAAGCCGCAGGAAAATTCTTCTCCGTGTCTAAAATTGAATCTGCATGGAGAAGACAGGGACCAGGCAGTACAGGGCATGTCTGAATTTCTCTGCGTGAGCGAAAGGCCTGTTGCTTTGGGTTTAGATGGATGTAAAGTGAGACTCAAATAGAAGTCAATGTCTCGACCAGTTACAAACTAGGTCCAGATCATAAGGGTAGACTGGTCTGTGCATTCTGTGAGTGTATGCAAAAAGTGTCCTGAAGCCAGCTTTCTCTCTGGAGACCTAGGCTGTCTTGTAAGAGCCCTTCTTGATGTTAACCCTATTCCATACAGCCAAACATTTCTCTTGTTTCTACTGACCTATAGAAAAGGAGAAAGGTGGCCAACGTCACTCAAAATCTTTGAGGAAATTCTGCTGGTATTATATTATGCCTGAAATTTCCAATGAACACTGGGAATGTAAGAAGACATGTTACTGTGTCTTCAGTAAGATGTGCTAATGCATACTAGATCTCTCTCTTTCTCTTTCTTGTCTTTGTGGTGTGTGTGTGAGAGAGGGGGGACAGAGAAAGGAGAGAGAGAGAGAGAGAGAGAGAGAGAGAGATTGATTGATTGATTTACCTTGTGGGGTGTGTGTGACATTTACTTTATGGATCACCAATAATGTGCTTGAAAGAGAATCAATCCTCTTGTCCTTTGTTTAAAGCAAAATAAACTTAGTTTCCATGAGGGGCTTACCTCCTGAACACTTAGGAGGAGCTCGGCACTGTTCCTTAGCCCCTTGACAGCTTTGTTTTAAGTTGAATGGTGTCAGAGGTGGAAAATTCTCTTGCCTCTCCCAGACCCTTACCTCTTCCAGTTTCTGCATCTGTGTTTGGTGGCTTTCTCCTGTCTTTGGTGGCTCTGGAGGGCGGCTCATTTCAGTCATTGTGTAGAGACCTCCACAGCTCAAACTGGCTCCTTCTCTGGACACACCGCACCCCCACCCCCACCCCAGCCTTTGTTTGGGAGTTTTCACCATGGAAACAACTTTGGCTAGTCTCCTCCACTCCCTGGTGGCCTTGAGCTTTGCCCACACAGTACGATGGTGAGCATGCTGGCTGGCTCTCAGTTTGCTGTGCACATGTTCATTGCTTATTTGGTTTGTGGCCTGATCCCAAGATTTGTTTCTGCAGAAGGGTATTTTTCCACATCTGTGTCATCTCCCACTCCGCTCAGTGAAACACATCCTGCAAAACCCCACGGCTACACACCCCTGTTTCCACAGCGGTCCTGACATGAGGTCAGGCCAAAGCCAGGTTCTCACTACCATTTACTCTCATTTGGCTTCCTTTGGGCATCTGACGAGCTGTTTTGTCTCTGGCTTGGAGTGTAGCTCAGGAGGGGGCCACCCTCATAGACTGTGCCAGGGTCTGCACATCGTTGCTGGTGGCTGAGGTCTGGCAGTCTCACTCAGCTTTTCTCGGCTCCGGATTTATCAGAGTGCACTATTTATGCCATGCGCATCTTGCTCGGGCCAAGAGTCTTCAATCAGCCGTGTGACTTAAGTTGCCAAGGAAACAGTGTCTAATGGGACCTTGAAGATTTACAACCTGTTTCCAGGCCGCAAGGATTCCTCCAGAATTCTTGCTGACACAGTTTACTCCCGTAAACTCACAGCCCTGTGGGGGATATAAATCTCTGCCTGTCTCTGCACAATTCATTTTTCCTAGATACAAGGTCTAGAACAGGAGTTCAGGGAAGGCAGGCTGCAGGGGGGTCATGAGCTCCAGGGTATGGGATGCTCTGCCTTACGATTTACCACCTCTTCTCACAGGAATATCTCCAAGCAGGATAGCCTTGGGCAAACTGTGGAACGAGTCTCTGGAAAACAATGATACATCTTTCCCCATTGATTTCCACAGGACGGAATGAAAGAAAGCATAGAAGCTTCCTAATAAAATGGACGTAGTCATTCACACGATAGCTGCTGCTATTTGTATGGGTCCATTAACCTTAAAGGGTGATGATGACGTACACTGCCCTTTGTTACTTAGAACTGAGGGACACATAATAATTCCCAGCATTTTATAGCTTTTTATGCTGCACCAAGAATCTTCATTAAGCTAATAGGATAGTCAGGTTTTCATGGCTATGATAAAACACCTGAGCAAGGTGCCGGGTGGAAAAGGCTCAGCAGGGAAAGCACGCTGGGTAAACCTGAAGACCTGAGTTCAGATCCCCAGGGGCCACATAAAATGGCTGCGTGTATGTACCTGTAACTCCATTGTGGGAGGTTTGGGGCTTAGCCAAACTGATGAGTTTCAGGGTCAGCGAGCCATTCTATCTATAGAAAGACAGACAGACAGACAGACAGACAGACAGATGGACGGACGGACAGACAGACAGAGAGACAGACAGATAGATAGATAGATACCAATTAAGGAAAGATATCCAGTGTCTGTCTGTGGCCTCCATGTGCACATGCACATACATAAACTTGTATGTACACACACACACACACACACACACACACAAGTTCATACACCATACATGTACACACATGTGTCTGAGCACACCACCTTAAGGGTTTATCTTGCTTTATCTTTCCTGAGGCCTCAGTGCATCCTGGTCGGGACAGTGTTAGCACATCCCAGCAGAGGGGAAGCAGAAAGGAAGAGAGTGCCCATGCTAGCAGGCTTGACCTTCTTGTCCCTTATTTGGTATAAATCCCCTGCCTATGGGGTGATGTCTCTTACACTCAGAATGTGTCTCCCTGCCTTAATCAATGCTCTCTGGAAACACCCCCACAGAGATACACTGTACTAATGTAGGCACTGCTTAACCCAACCAAACTGACAAGATTAAATATCACAGCCACTTCATGCGATATGCAGTAATAGGTGGATGGGTGTTACTTCTGTCCCCTTTTACAGACACAGAAACTGGAGCTCTAGAGAGACTAAGCTCATTAGGATCAGAAAGAAAACGGGACCAGGTCTCGGTGGGATGGACCACCGATCCTAAGAAAAGCAAATGCGATGCACCTTGAGACTGCAGGCTGCTGGGGACAAGTGACAGTTCCGTGTACACCAGAGGTAGGAGTCAGTCAAGCAGGCAAGTGGACTTCAGGAGCATTGCCATGGAGAGGTACGGGAACTTTCTGATGCCTAGAGGCAGAGAGAGCTCAGGGGCAAGTACCTCATGGCAAAAGAAAAGCATGAAGCTGAGGCAAGAGGGACGATCCCGTTAGCACCTTAAAAAGGGATGAGTGTACAAAGGAAATGGGAAGAAAAGAAGGAAAAGGGACTTGGGACCCATTAGGCCACTTCCAGTTCACACAGCCATTTAAAATAACATTGAAAGAGACTGACTACCAGTGGGATGAAGTCTGCAGGCAAAGACATGGCTGTATAAAGTCGCTGTCAGCCATGACTGCGGCTGGGGAAAGAAACTCACAAAGGACGAGAGTGAGGAGAAAAGAATGGGTTGTTACGGTAACAGATCTCAAGGCTTGTTCTCATTTGTTATTTGGTGCATTTTGCTTCAGTCCAAGGTTGTTCATGGTACACTGCCTGAGTGGTCAAGACGCCAGCATTCTGGAAGCTTCCAGCCCCCTTCCTTCCAATTCGTTAATGCATTAGTTTATTTCTGGCTGCCTCTTTCGGGCAATGTGCTTCAGCAAGTACTGGTTGCATGTGTGCGTTTATCACGAGCTGGGCTCTGGGTGCCTGACAACCCCTACCCCCTCCCAGCTCCCAGAGACTCCCCAGCTAACCTAAATGTGCCTTCTCACTGTCCCTAAGTGGTGAGTGCTTCTCCTTTGTTAATGTGACGCAAAAGACAAGGCAGGGCCAACCAGAAAGCAAGGCTTTGTCTGGGGTCTAGAAAGACTGGAGCAAGGGAATTCCATAACCAGACAAGTGAAGAGCTAAGTAACCCTGTGTCAGCCAGAGGCATCCAGAGGACCTGGCTTGTTACTGGCTGGAGTCTGTGCTTCTTCACAGTTGCCTTCAAGCTTCCCACAGGGATGTAAGGCTTTGCTCCCTCTCTGTGTGTTTTCAAGAGGCTAACTGGAAAGCAAAGAGAAAGTGGCATGCTGCCATCAGCCTGGGCAAGCCAACAGTTTGTCCTCATCCGTGTTCTTTGTCTGTGTTCTGCGTATTTCCGTTGTCTGCTCTCTCAGAGTATCCTCAGCACCCACTCGGTAGCTCAGCACCCACTCGGTAGCTCACATACGCCTGTAACTCCAGTTCTGGAGGATACAACACCCTCTTCTGGCTTCTGTGGGTACCAGGCACACATGTGGTGCACAGACAGAGACGTGCAGGCAAAGCTCCTGTGCACATAGAAGGGGGAGGGGGGAGAGGTCTGAGATTTGCTCTGCAGTATATTAATATAATTACAGAAAGCATGGGTAAGAGAAGAGATAAGGATGACAGACACATGGCATTCCATTCCCTTTGCTTCGTTTCTTTAAATTATCTTAACATGTTTTTGTAGTTTGTTGTGATTGTTTGTTGAGACACGGTATCACGTGATCCAAGCTAGGCTTTCACTCACTGTGTAGATTAAGCTGCTCCTAAACTGAATACTCAAGACCATAGCAGATATTAGCAAGTACTCTGGAGAAAGCTACGAGGAGACCATGGAGGTCTGGAAAGTTGGTGACTGGAGAAGACCCCTCTGGAAAGTCCTGTTGGAGCAGCCATGAAGGACCAGCAAGATCCCCGACAGGCACTGAGGAGGGATGGCTTCCAGTCAGGGGGCTCTAGGGACACAGTACACCTTGGTTAGATGGAAGACCGGCACTTAGAGGGGGTCGTGGGGCTCTGCCTTTGGCAGCATTTTTCCTTTCCCCTCTTCTTCCTCTCCATCCCTTTAAAACTCTTCCCAGAGATCAGCTTGTCTCTCTGGGGTCCATTTTTCCATTCCTTTGGGTTTTAGCTGTTCTGTAAGCTCGCACTGGTATTCTGTGTGGATTTTTGTTTGAGGGACCTTCTGTGAAACCAGGTTAGGCTGCAGGACTACAGAAGCATGTGTAGGTTAGAGACCCAGGCACTCGTTGTTTGGAAAGGAATGAGAATATCGAAGTCGGCTGTCCGTCTCACAAAAGTCACATGCTGATTCATTTGTCACAAGTCTGAGCCAGTGACTAGTTGTAAAAGGAACCAAAGAAACAGAAACAAGAAATAAATTGTAATGAAGTTGTTTTTTAATGGAAAAAAAAAAGCCATTCCCTGTATGAGGGTGCTGCTACTGGTCCTAACAGTATTTAAGCCCTTTAGTTAAGAAATTCTATCTGTAGTGGTTTATCCTAAGAAAACAATCATGGATATATACAAATTTTTGTGTGTGAAAAAAAAAAACAAAAACTCCATCCATTGTTAAAAAGAATTCAATGGAAAAAGTCATATAAACAACAAATTGATTACGTGAGTTGCAGTAAGTCCCTTGTAGAGTGTTAGTTATATCAACGTAGACATTAAAAGGGTGTCATGAAAGAGTAGATGAGGTGGTGTGGAAAGTTGTTTATGTTCTATTTTGTGTCAGCAAAGACTTGGCTGTAACTAATAGAAGTGTTTCACAGTCGCTAAAGTAGGTAGAGGTGAATGGTTCTCACGTAACGGGACTGATTCGATTGCATTAAGACCAATATCTCGGCTGTTCCTGCAAGCACTCCAAATGCTTAACACATTATGCTTGAAAAGAGCCACTCCAGCTTCAACCATTCAGTCCTCTGCTGGGACACAGGCAGAACAGGGCAACAAGAGCTGCTGACGTTTCTTTTCTATCCTGTCGTCCAAAAGAATGTCACATGCAACCTCTGTATGCAAAAGACACTAATATAAAGTGTTTAGTAAGCTTTGCAAATGAGATGAGATTGGATATGAGCCTTAGATTAAGGCAGGAGAGAGATCTTGAGAACAGGGGAAGAGGAAGGCACACAAAACTCCAGTTGAAGCATCTGCCAGCAAAGGTGTAAGAATTCAGCACAATTACCAACTGCTCGAAGTCTGTCTCTTCCCGAGTGTAAGCCAGCTGATGTCTAGAGATTTCATCTGAAACCCCAGTTGAGGGAAAGGGCATGGTCATTTTAAACTGTGTGTATGCTCTGGTGGCTCCTGGTTTTTCCTTGTCAGAATACAATTGAAGACTGTCTCCTTCTACTTTATGCTTGGTGTTCCCTGACAGGTACTATGTAGGCGTACTTTTTGGCTACTTTATTGGGTTCTTAGATCTACCACCCTTCTCCACCCCAATCCCTTCCAACCTCTAGGTAGGTGAGAAAGAAGATTAGAGGGGGAAAGGGGTGTCGATGTTTTAGACTGCTTCCTGTTGATTAGGGGCTTCGAGATCCTTGGGGCAAGTCGAGCCTTCATCCTCAGGATATCCTATTTCTTCTAGTTGTCTCTTTGCTTATGACCACCTGACAAACTACAGCAACAGGAACCAGCAGTAGCAGGGGTGGGGAGGGCAGCAACCTCCTTAGGCCCTTCTGGGGCTCTCGAATTTACACCCTCTCAAGAGTTCTTAGAATTCCAATCACTGTCTGCAGCCGGCAAATACCACACCCCTCCTAGAGCACGAGACGAATCACAGTCATCGGCTGTGGACAATCTGAAGCGACTCATATCCTACACCTGGGATCAAAACAAAACCATAATCATATAACATAACTGGGTTTTTAAAAAAGAAACCAAAATTCTCACTACAGTGCTAAATGTTGTGCCCATGTAAACGGCTAACACCTGAGGTTGTACATATTCATGGAAGACAGTCACTTATTAATCAGTTATCGATCTCCAGAACAACCTCATTCATCTTCTCAAAAGAGGAAAAAAGGAAAACCAGAAGGGTTTCTTAGCAACCTTTTGAGATGTAACTTGAGAGTCACCAGTGTTCTGTACTGAACAGTTAATTCCAGCACTCTTAAAGGGCCCATACCCGAGCTTAGGTGTGTCTTATTCTCTGTAACTTTCTCTTAGAGAAGCGCATATCCATGGTCTCAGGTGTTTTCCCTCCTTCTGAACACTGCTCTTCTTCCTTAATATGCTTAGGAAAACCTCCAGTGCTGCTTCAAACCAGCTAGGCCTAAAATCCCTTCCTGTGTTAAAGCCATGACTCCCAGCTGGGCTTGCGTTGAGGTCCCTGACTTATGAGGTGGGACTCCTAGAGGAATTGAGGGCGACAGGGTGGAGCTGTGTCTCTGACCCTCGCTGCTGACAGGATCGCATCAGCCAAACCACCAGGGTCTGGACCCCACTGTTGAGTAGCTTGCACAGTAACATTCCAGGCACTGCTCTCTTCGGATGCAGGAAACCAAACATTTAGCACCTGTCAGGGACAATCACGGCATGGAAGGAGGAGAAGTTAGGACGTGACAGCCGGAGAACCTAAAGGTCCTTGTTCAACGGGACAGCGTCCCCACAGAAATCAGTGCTATTTTAAAGAGTCGATGACTTTTTTAATTAGAAAGGAATACTCCAAATTTTTATTTTGGAAGGATTCATTTTCTTCTTCTTCTTCTTCTTCTTCTTTTTTTTTTTTATTATTTTTTATTTTTAATGTCTTACATAGTACAAATTCAAATGATTCCCTAATGTTCTACCAGACACACTTAAAGTCCTTCAGGATGGGGTTATGAATGAGAATATTTCTCCTTTTCATTTTTAAAAGAAGACTTATTTTGTAATGAGCAGACACCAGTTTTATATAAAACAGTGAGAACTCGTTTGACACTTACATCAAGGGATACAGACAGTAAAAATCTTGCTCACCTCTTCATCATTTGTGCACACTATATGAAGATCAGAGGACAGAGCAGCAAGGGATGCATCCCAAGCCCCTCCTCCCTGGAGGCAGAGCTTGCCAGTCTCTGCTGATGCTGCACCAACATGCTGCAAGTATGATGTGTACCCACCATACTTAAAAAAATGACAGTGCTTTCTGTGGGGACCCCATCACGTTGAACACGGACTTAATGTTCTCTGGCTGTCACATCCTAACTTCTTCCACACTATGTTGTCCCCGATAGGTGCTAAATGCTGTGTCTTCAATTAAATTATTAATACTTGAGGTTGTACATATTTGTGGAAGATTCACTCATTCATTTATTCATTCATTCATGAATCCATTATTGAAGAAGGATTCATTGCCAGAACTCCATCAGGGATGCAAAGATGAACAAACCCTTGGCTCAACTTAACATTCTTCCGGAGCCCAATGCACTAAGCAGTCACAACCCAGATCCTTGGCACCATGACGGCAGGCTTAGAAAACAAGGGTCACTTACCTGGCTTCATGTGTGTGTGTGTGGGGGGGGGGGGCACCTCTGTGGAGGGTCCTACTAGAAAGTCATTTGTGTGTGGGGGGGGACCTCTACAAAGGAAGTAGGGCCAAGTTAGAAAGCAGGGTGAAGAAAATGGGGTGTTTCCCAGGTGAGGGAAGGCAGTTTCAACCCTTCTCAAAACCAGGCTGAGAGCTGCAGTTTTAGTTCCTGGTAAAGAAGTGTCAGTAAATAGAATTGGGAAAACTTAATAGGCTCGTACATACTCCAGAACGGTTTGTTTCCTTGTGTACAGCATTGCTAAACCATTACCCCCCCCCCCACACACACACCCATGCTAGACCCTTGGACTTTATAATGTTAATCTCCTGACATTGAGTTATGCAACAGAAGTGAATTCACACTTTTTAAAATAATTTTTAATTTTGTTTTTTGTTTGTTTGTGGAATGTTGTATGTGTTCTCTTGCTTGTATATGCACAAGTTTTTTTGTTTTTTTGTTTTTTTTTTTTTTTAAGGTACGAAAGAATGCCTTCCTCTATTTGCTCCACTGTTTTTTCTGAGACAGGTTCTCTCTCACTGAATCTGGATCTATCTAGCTGTTTCCCTTAGACTGGCCAGCGTGCTCTCAGAGGTAGCCTGTCTCTCCTCTCCTGAGCCGAGATACCTTTTCCCATGGTGCTGGGGTCTGAATGAAAATCCTCAGTCAGCACATTTAGTGCTTTAACCACTGAGCAATCTCCGTCTCCAGCAGGCTCCCTCCATCTAAATTTAAAAATATCCTTAGGCATCATGTTGGCGACACTTTCTGGGCATAGCTTTTGACAGTCCTAGGAGACACAGTCAGTCACACAGCAAATTCCCTGGTCCTCGGGCTCTAAAATGTTTCTGCCCCTCTTCCTTTCCTCCGTAATCCCTGAGCCTTAGGTGAGGGAGTTGTTTTGTATCAGTTGGGGTTGTCTGCCTAAACCTGAGCTGACCTTGGTCAACAATAGACATGCTGATGTGGACAGGGAAAGCACAGAAGCTTTCAACCCTACACAAAGACAGCTAAGGAAGGCAGAGAGCAGGAGAAACTGTCTTTCTCAGGGAAGAGCACACCAACTGGCTATCCAACAACAATGGTCAGCCCTAAAAGCATGCATAGAAAGTAACATGATACAGACCGAGCAGACTGTAATTACACATTTAGGAGGATGTATGTCTATACATGTGCATATGCATATCATATATGTATACATATATGTAGCAACAATGAATAAAAAAAGCGACTATGAATTTGAGAGAACACAAAGGTACGTGGGGGAGTTTGCAAATAGGAAAAGGAAGGGAGAAATTATGTAATTGCATTGTAATCTCAAAAAAAATAACAAGATAATTAAAAATATATCATTTGGGAGTTAAAGAGGCAATACGGTGGTGTCTAAGAGCACTTACTGCTTTTGCAGAGGACCTGGGTTCCCAGCACCCACAGGGCAGCTCACAACTACCCCCTGGATCTGAGGGATGCAATGCCCTCTAGACTCTGCGGGCACCTGCATAGATGTGGTCCACATAAAAACCGATGGATGTGCACATACGATATACATACATAAAAACAAAATGAATAAAATTAAAAAAAACTCATCAACCTTTCTTCTCTTCAGTATTACTTTTACTATATTTTAGAGCAGATTTGAAGCCTAGAATTGGAATTAAGTCTGGAGTGTTTTCCTTGGTTCAATATAGAAGGCATGATGTAGGGAAAGGAGACACAAGGGCTCAGGGTGTGGTTCAGGTGTAGAGTGGTAGTCTGGCATGCAAGATGCCTGAGGTTCAATCTCCAGCTTGGCATGAATGAGTGTGGCGATGCATGCCTGTAATCTCAGCGTGGGGGAGGGGAGGCAGAGGTAGAAAGACCATTGTTGTTGGATAGCCAGGGGTTCAGGGTAATTCTTTGACATAGTGAGTTCAAGGCCAGCCTTGGATGTGTAGAGGGTCCTGTCTCAAAAAAAAGAAAGTAAAAAGACATGAACCTGGTGTGGTGGTGCACACCTGTAGCCCCCCAATTACTCAATGGGCTGACACAGGAGTCGTGTTTGTTCCAGGCCACTAGAGACTATCTGAAAAGAAAACCATGATTAAGGATGTACCCCAGTGGACAAATATTTATCTAGCATGTACGTGGTTCTAGGTCTGATCCCCAACACCGGAGCTGGGGTTGGGGAACAGGGGATAAGAAAGTAAATTGGCTTCAAAATGATAAACATAGAAAGTCTGTATTTTGGTAATCTTGAGGATGTAAAAATTCTGTTCTTGAGATTGCGGAACATACTTGGCTACTGGAAGGTAACTGAAACCCAGTATAGAGACAGTATGTATGAGGGTTAAAATGGACTCCAAGGAGAATTTGGGATAATAATGGTTACATCTCTTAAATCTGTTTCCCCAGAGCAAGCCAGACCCCTCACTCTGGGAACATTTAGTTGAGTCATTAGCATCCTGTACGCAACAGAGGCAGGGGTACCAGAGATGTCTCGTCCCTCATGTCGGACTCTGTGGACCTGCAGCCTCCCAGCCTTCAGAGTTTCTGGCAGGGCTGACTCCTGCTATCCACACTCAGAGCTCCTCAACCCTCCACCCTTGCAGCCCTTGAATTGCCTTCCAGGGAAGATCCTCAGAGCTTCAGCTGGACTCCTCCCTTCACCTCTGTAGGAGCCTTCTCCTGGTGGGCAGGGCAGAGCACAGCTGGATTTAATTCCTAGCACATCATTTAAGAAATTTTGCTGAACATTTCTGAGCCTCTGCCTGGTCATCTGTAAAATTAAGATCATGGATGCTGTCTTAGTTAGGGTTTTCCTGCTATGAACAGACACCATGACCAAGGCATCTCTTATAAAAGACAACATTTAATTGGGGCTGGCTCACAGGTTCAGAGGTTCAGAGTCCCATTATCAGCAAGGCAGAAACATGGCAGCATCTAGGCAGGTGGGGTACAGGAAGAGCTAAGAGTTCTACATCTTTGTCTGAAGGCCTTCCAGAGAGGACTAGCTTCTAGGCAGCTAGGATGCGGGTCTTAAAGGCTACACCCACAGTGACACACTTCCTCCAAAGAGGCCACACCTCCTAATAGTGCCACTTCCTGGGTCAAGCATATTCAAACCACCACAGATGCCCACGACCTATGAGTTTCCTGCTTGAAATGGGGTAACATGCAGCATATAGTCTCATAACACATCATAGCTGTTTTGAGACTTGTGTATGTCTTTTGCCCTAGATAAAACAGGAGCCCTTCATGATTAGCCCCGATCTTCGTGTCCTCCTTCCCACCCCTGTCGCTTCCTACCCAGTCCCACAGGCTCCGGCTCCCATACACTAGGCCACTTATCTACTCCTTGTTTCTTCATACCACACCTTTGCTTAGCCAGCTCCGTGCTAATTAAGACTTATCTCCGGAAAAGAAACTGGAGCAAAAGCATGCATTCGGAACAGCCTGGAATCCTTTTGATGAAATTTGAGAGCTCAAAAAAAACTAATTTATGATGTTTTTCTCAGTTTGGGTTTCTCTGCTGTGAAGAGACGCCATGACCAAGGAAACTCTTGTAAAAGAAAACATTTAAATAGGGCTGGCTTACAGGTTTAGAGGTTCAATCCATTATCATCATGGTGAGAAGCATGGAAACATGCAAGCAGACTTGGTGCTGGAGGAGCCAAGATTTCCACTTCTTGATCTGCTGGCAGCAGAAGGGGACTGTCACACTGGCCAGACTTGAAACTCTGTGTGTGTGTGTGTGTGTGTGTGTGTGTGTGTGACCTCAAAGTCCCACCTTCACAGTGACACACTTCCTCTAACAAGGCCACACTTCCTTCCATAAGGCCACACCTTCTAATAGTGCCACATCCCATGGGCCAAGCAGCATATTCAAGCCACCACAAATGTTAAAACCCAGAAATTGAGGGAAGGCCAGCTATCGATAAGAAAGGGGCACAAGGGAAGTTTCCAGTCGTGTTTTATTTATTTATTTTTTCATGCATATGGGTGTTTTGCTTGTGTGGAAGTCTGTGTACCACATATGTGTGGTGGTCATGGAGACCAGAAGAAGGCATTGGGTCTTCAGGGACTGCAGTTTACAGATAGTTGTGAGCTGCCATGCGGGTGAGAGAATAGAACCTGGGTCCTCTGGAAGAAGAACCAGTGTTTTTAAAAGCAGAGCCATCTCTCCAGATCCCTGATCTTGATTTTAGAGTAAGACAGAGGTGCGGGTAGTTGTTTGTTTGCTCAACATCTGTGCATTTTGTTGGACAAAATGTAATTTTAAGTAATACCTTAAAAACAGAACAGTCACAGGCATCATCTCCTCCAGGAAAATGCCTGCCTGGGCTGGATTTTAGCGACCCTCTAGGATCTCCACCTCTTCACATGTCTCTTTGTCCTTGCTCTCTCTCAGTACATGGCACCATTGATGCCTTCTCTTTATCTACTTTGTGCCCCCAGTGGTCTGTGAATTCCTGTAAAAGACTAATGACCTCCTATCTATGTGAATGAAAGAAGGTTGTTTAACCTTAGCCTGTCTGCACCAGCCATGAACAGGGAACTATTAGTATCTACACAGAGCTGCTGGGATAATGAAAAGAGCAGGTCTGCATAAGGGACTCGGCACACAGTAGGTGTTCAATAAAAGTTAGTCCTATAACAGGAACAAAAGGTTTACTCACATTGACAAAGCAAGTGTAGCTTTTTATTTCTACAGTGAAGTCACCTGAGCCCCTCTTCTGTCCTAGGTGGGATGGCAGAAGAAAACCAAAATTTATTCCAGTCTGATAACTCTGTCCCACCCAGCATCCGATATAGGCTCGCCTCGCAACTCATACATGCTTTGTGCCCATCAACATCCGCCAAGATAATTCAGAGTGTGTTGATTAGCTTAAAGCACATTAAAGTGCGTACTATTCTCAAGAGAACAAATGTCATAGGATCCCACTGTGTAAAGTACCTGGAACAATAACAGTGATAGAAACAAAAAGAAAACGGTGGTTGCCATGGCCTGGAGAGAGATGGGTGTGGTCTGTTGGATGTGGAGCTTGTTTGGGTTGAAGACTAAGCTTGAGAGAAATAGCGTTGAGCACGGCGTAACAGCGTGAATGTACGCAGTGCCTCGGAACCGTACGCTTAAAAATGGCTACAATGCTAAACTTTATTTTTTTAATTTAATTTGTTTTATGTGTATGGGTATTTTGCTTGCACATATGTTTGTACACCATGCACTGTGTAAGGAGGCCAGAATAGGGTGTTTGATCCCCTGGAACTGGGGTTATTGAAGGCTGAGAGCTGCCTTGTTGGTGCTGGGAACTGAACCCCGGGCCATCTGAGAGAGCATCCAGTACTCTTAACCGCCGAGCCATCTCCCCAGAACCTAAAGTGTTAAACTTTAGATTATGCACATGTTAAGTTTAACTCTTTAAAAAAGTTCTACTCTTCTCACTCCGGTGAGTCACCACTCTAAGCTTAACTATCAGCACATCCCCTACCGTGGACCCCAGCCCACCTCTGGGCAGCTTCCTCCTGGGTCTCCTGGGCTCCTCCTCTTCCCCTGGATTCTCTGCCAGAGCCCTGTAAACTGGGGAAACAGCATTGAGCTCCTGGCGGACCCAGGCTTTGTGCCAGGCATAGGAAGTACAAAGAAACACAGTTGCAAATGTCTGGTGAGAGATGCAGGCCAATCAACGGTTTGTTTCCACACAGAGTGGGAGGGGCCATGGTGGGGTGGCTGGGGGGTGCGCGGCAGGGCAAGAAGGCGTTCTGACTGTAGGGGGGTGGGGGGGACACACACACACAAGAGACAAGAGTTAACCTGCTGAGTAGGGGCAGAAGCCAGTCTGTCCCCATTTCCCTGGTACTCCTTTTACTCTTTTTTTTTTTTTTTTTTTTTTTTTTTTAATGTTTGCTGGCTCCCTTTCTTCAGCTAGAGAGCACTCTTTTCCTTCTCTATGAAAGCAGCCCAGTCCTTAAAGTGCCAGCTCTGATGCCACCTGCCTTATGGAAAAGGCGCTTCAACCCAGCCAAAATTAATCTCCCCTTCTCCTGAGCTCCCACGGCCTCCTGTTATATCTTCATTTAGCACATTCTTCATCCTGTCAGGTAATACAGCCTTTCATAGCTCTCGCCCCCCTGTTAGATATATTTTGGGAATTTAGATTTCTAAGTAAGACACACCGAGTAGAGGCAGCCATAGCATAAAAGAATCAGTCATCAGCGTGGATGCCTTCCCAGCCTCTTTGCTCCACTTCCCAATCCCCATGGCAGGGTATATTACTCCAACGCTGTCTTTGGTGCTTTAACAGAATGACCTATTAAAAAAAATCAGTTGAGGAAAAGCTTATCTAGGCTCCTAGTTTTAGCACCTTCCCTACGTGGTCATTTGGTTCTGTGGTTTGGGGGCCTCTGGAGCTGAGGAAAATCAGGCCAGGAGCGTGATTGTGTGAAGATGCTCACCACTTGATGGCCAGGAGCAGCAAAGAGAAAAAGCTGGAGTCCAGACATTTCCTCCAAAGCCCCCACCTCTTACAGGCTGGAGGTGACAACTTTATTGAATGAGATCTGAAGTGTAATATGGGGACAAGTGGCATGCTATGACTCACAGCGTGCCTCACCTCTGTTTCAGAAGTCCAAGCCCAAGGTGGCCTCTATCCTTAGGGTCCCAACCACTCCTTGGTCAGTGATGGCGAGGGTCACATGAGCAGAGTTCTGAGACACCAAGGACCTCAGCATTCAGTCCTTATACTGCTCTTGGCTGCTCTTCCCACCATGCTCTCCTACCCAACTTGTGTTACTTACAATTATGTGGTTACTACTAAATCCCTGACATAAACTGTCCAAGTCTGTTTTGGAGCATGACTGCAGAGATTTCGGTCTATAGTGCTTGGATCTGTTGATTCCAGGCTAACGGTGCAGTGGTAATGTGGGCAGAGAGGGCTTTGGACTCATCTCAGACAGGGACTAATGGATCATGAGGAAGATATCAGGGGATGAGATGTAGCCGTCAAAGGGGACTTCCTTTCTCCAGCTGGGTCCTACTTGCTGGTCCAGACCCTGTCTGTTACAGCACCACTTGCCAAGGGAGGGAACAAGTGTTTGACAAAGACCAACCACCTGTGGGAGCCATTTCATACTAAACTGTGATAGCGCTTCCTTTTGTGGCTTGCTTCCTGCTTCTCCAGCCTCTTCCTTTTCTTCATGGATGCTGTTGTCTGCATCATTCCTGACTCTAGGGGTTCTCCTGGGGTTTTCACTCAGGCATCTTTTTACTTTGTGTATTTTCATTGGATGGTCTCAGTAAAGCCTGTGACTTCAGGTGCTAGAGCATTCAGAATAGTTACTGCTCAGACCCGATGCCTGACCCATTGTCTGGTGATCACCCCCAGGAACTGTCCTCTGGTGCACAAGGTCACGTGTCTCCCAGCCCTCCTGACCCTCTTACATTTCTGCTTCAGCGGGCAGCGCCACGAACCACCCGTCAGATCTGGGAATCACTTTAACTCCTTGCTCCTTACCCCTTTAGATCCAATCTGTCATTAAAACCTTTTGCTAAAGACTCAGATCTGCCTTCGGCCGTGGCTCTAATTCAGGCTTGCCTCATTTCTTAGCAGTGGTACTGGCCCTGTGCCACCTCATAGTGTGCTTTCCCAGGGTGCAGCCCTGTGATGTCTCTAAATAAAAGATCTGGTTTATAGCAGCCTCGGGTTTGTACTCCCTCGGTGGCTCCTCAATGCTGTTGGAAAGAAAGTCTTGCACACGCTTTGATATATGATCCACAAACTGCCCCCCTGCCCATCTATGTAATTTTATATTAGACCTTCATGAACCATTTATAGTTCCTAAATGTACCCTGCTCTCAGAGAGATCCAAACTGTAATATGGGGGACGCTTACTCATTTTGTCTTCTTTAAAAAATAATAATAATAGCCTGCAATGCCCATGCTGGAACCAGATAGAGTCAGGCAGATCCCTGAAGATCATTGGCCAGCTGGCCTAGCCAAATTCACTTCAGATTTGGTGAAAAATCCTGTCTCAAAAATAAAGGCGGGGAGATGGAGAGCTAGCTCAGTGGTTAAGAGAACCTGATGTTCTGACAGGGGGGCGAGCTTTGGTTCCCAGCTCCCACTCTTGGAAACCTTATATCATGGACCTGCATACACACACACACACACACACACACACACACACACACACACACACAGAGAGAGAGAGAGAGAGAGGGGGGGGCAGGATGCATGCATGTGCACACACACGCACATAGTCTTTTAAAAAGTAAGTGAACATGGAGAGTAATTGAAGAAATTATATGACATTGACCTCAACACATGTGCACAACACACATGTGCACATAAAATCACACATACATTTATGTACCCATGTGCTGGTTAGTTTGATGTCAACCTAGCAGATGGTATATTCATCTGAGAGGAGGGATTCTCAATTTAAAAAGCAAACCCTGCCTTTATAAGACTGGGTCATAGGCAAACCCTTAGGACCAAGTTCATTGTGGTTTGGGCCACCTTTGGGCTGGTGGTCCTGGGTTCCATAAGAAAGCAGGCTGAGCAAGCCGTGAAGAGCAAGCCAGTAACCAGCCCTCCTCCATGGCCTCTGCCAGGTCCTGCCTCCAGGTTCCTGCTCAGTTTGAGTTCCTGCCTTGGCTTCCCTCAATGGACTGTGGCATGTAAGCCAAGTTGCTTTTAGTCATACATAGTGTACATAGAAATGTATGCTATGTCATGGTATCTCAACAGAGCAATAGTAACCGTAACTAAAACAACCCACATGAACATGTGTATCTACCACATAACACAATACATGACAAGTGTGTGTATGTATACACAAATGTATGTATGTATATGTGTATATAACAAAGTTTCACTGTTTACAAGAGAAGACTTAACAGAGGACCAAAGAGGCAGGAAGGTGTGATGATGTAATTGAACACACTCTAAAGTCAGTCAGTCACAAGCCTATTTGTGTTCCATACAGAAATCTCCTGCCTCTTGGCTGGAGCTAGAAACAGCTGAGCTGTCTACACAGTGGGCAGATCCTAAATCAACTTACCCATCTTTCACTGGCCTCTGCCAAGCTGTCTGAAATGGGGCATACTTACCTGTAAGGCTGGAGAAGGACATGTGGGTACCATGAGGATTCAGCCGGTGGAAGAGAAGGTGGAGAGTGCATGCTGGAATAACCAGCAGCCTCAGTGGCCATTCTGCCTTGGCATCCCATGGCAATCCCACGTTTTATGGATCAGCAACAGACTGGTTGCTTCCTGGTACCCACACACACTGCTAATTGTGGAGGATGCTGAGTCTCTATGGTGACGTTGGTTGCCTAAGGTTCAGACTTTCAAGTACAACCTCCTGTCCTGGATGCTCTGTTGGGGATGTTTGGTTGCATCACAGAAGAGTCCAAGAACAGTGGCTGAAGCAGGCAGGGGAGTGTTTCTCTAACATGATAGCAGATCTGGAGGTTAGGCTAGTTCAGATCCTCATCATTGCCGCTCAACAGCTGGCTTTCGTTGTCATGGTGATACCAGGTGGCTTAAGTCCCAGTCATCTGGGTCTGTGTTGAAAGGGATGGGAAGGGCTTTCCTCATCAACTGTATCGTCTTTTATTAAGAAACAACAAAACAGACGCTTACTTGGGTTTTTTTTCCCCCTCACCAGAACCATCGTACATGGCCATCTGCGACTTCAAGGGGGCTGAGAAGAATATATTGAACAAGGCATATTAGCGTCCTGAAAAAAATCGGGATGATGTTAATGAGAAAAGAAGGAATGAAGGTTAGTGAACCCCACCCTCAGGGGTCCTCCATATTCCCACCAGATGACACCGAGTGCTTGCCCTGTTTACTGCTACGAAAATCCCCCTAGCACTGCTCTTTCCGCTCATTCAAACGCACCCCTGCTCTCCTGCAAAGTGCTTTCTGCCAAGTGCAGCTCTCATTGGATAGCCTTGACTCTGAGCAGCGGGGCAAGGTATTGGTGGGATTGTATTCTGGAAAACCAGCCTCTCCTATTAGTTTTTCTACTCTTGAGCAATTAATCAGACGCTTATAATGTGTATGCAGATCGGGCTAATCTTCTGCTAATCACTATCACGAGCCTGGGTGGCGGTGTTCGATGTGTGAGCATGTGTCAGAGCGACTGGTCTGTAAACATGGAGACCCTGTTCCTATCTTTAATGGTCATATTGGCAATTCTTCTCCATAGTTCAGTTTTATTATACAAATTTGTTGGGATTAAATTCAGGCAGCTCATGTAGAATTAATTTCGTTCCACTTCCGTTCCGATCACTAATTGGTTGAAGCCCAGTGCGGGCTTCTCTCTTTGCCACTCATGGTCCTTGGTTGGTAACAATTGCTGTTTTGATTGTGCTCTCCACTGCAATTATATGTACCCGGAGGATGTCAATCCTGTCTGTCTCGATCAGTATCTGTTTACTAAGGGCCTGGCCCGTAGTAGGTACACAATAAGCACCGGCTAATTTCTTTTATTTGCTTCATCAGCTTTTATTAACAATCCAGGAAAATGGTAACCACTAATTAATGTAAAAATAAATGAGATTAATGTGCACATACGTGTGTGTGCACATGCACACATGTGTGTGTGCACGTGTGTGTGTGTGTGTGTGTGTGTGTGTGTGTGTGTACTGCAGAGAATACCAGTTGTCAAATATAAATCTGGGTACTATAAGAGACAGAAAAAATTTATATTACACATATGTATTCAAATGACTCTTGCAACACGCCATTGTGTGTCAGCCGCAGAGTGTCCCAGCAGACCACTGTTCACACGTCCTAGTATGTTTTATATAAAGAGGAAACTCCTATAAATTAGCTCTTCTGGGTGTGTTTAAACATGTAGGCTCTGTGTGGCTGTTCTGTAATCCCTCCTGGATTCATATTTTACAGACCAGGGACCCTGAAAGAGAATGGCTACAGTTCCTGGACCCAACTCCCCAGGGGATTTTTGTGGCCACGATTTCGGCCTGAACCTGGCCCTCTCCTGCTTATCTGTCCCTGGGAAGCAGTCTACACCTTTCTGTTCTGTCTGTAAACACTGAGGGTGTAGAGAAGCAATGCTGAAAAGAGGCATAGAGACAGGCAGTTCTAGAGGAAGCGACCGGGCAGATGTGCGTCCAGCTGTGTCCAGCCTCCCGTCTCTGGGTAGCCAGTGCGTGTTTACATTTCATCTATTCGGTAACTGGCTTTACGCTCTGTGTCTCCTCTCCATGTGCTCATTGGGTACTCTGTGAGATAACCGTGATGCATTGTGGGATTGTTTTGAGGATTGAGATTTCTCACATTAAATATAATACATATTACATACTACACAAGTATGAATGGATGTGTCAGACGGAGGACGTGCACTGTGATTTGAATGGTCTACTGTAAACGGAGAACCCGGATCAGTGTGTTTGTGAAATGTCCATTGTCACACATCTACAGTTTCTGCAGTTCTAAAACCCCAAAGCTCTTGAAAACCCGCATTTCTTCTTCACTTTGGTAGGTTCCAAACTGCTCTGAGTTAAAGGGCTTGCAGAATCTGACCTGAGGGGTGCAAGACGGTTTCCAGGACTTATTTAGTCCCTAGGTGCAAACATTCACACATTTTTGTGGAAAAAAAATGTCAGTGTGATGGGTCATATGCCCCCCCCAGCCCCTCAGCAATATCATATACTATTGCCTCTTTCAAATGAAGAATTCTGAAATCTGATGTATCTGAGCCCAAGGTTTCCGATGAAGGTTTTGGGGCCTGGTGTGTGTGTGTGTGTGTGTGTGTGTGTGTGTGTGTGTGTGTGTGT
>JANHMN010000021.1:16407399-16422351 GCA_030674055.1 Rhabdomys pumilio
GTGTGTGTGTGTGTGTGTGTGTGTGTGTGTGTGTGTGTGTGTGTGTATCCAGTACCCACCTCACTCGTAGCACTGTTCCTGAGTGCCTTATCTCCATAAATGCATTATAGTTTCTGCCTGGACAGCACTTTCTGAGCACTAAGGGGACTAACATTGGTCCCATGTGGCAGACCTAGGTCTCCTGGGTCCTAGGGACTGCACAGGAGAGCCTCGTTGCAGCATCAGAAAGGCAGAAAGAAGGATGTACATTTAAAAAGCGGATTGGAGGTGATTGGGCCACTTGGCCCTGCCCGATAAAAAAGGCTTTTGTTTTATTGTGCCGATCATCCGGTGGCTCTCCAGGGTGGCTGGAAAAGAAATCAGACCTGGGAAAATTAACCAGAGCTCTGGTCAGCAGAACAACTGTTGCTACCACAGGCCAGCAGAATAATCTGTGAACCTCTGTGTCCACACCGGCCTAGAAATAGAGCCAGTGCTGGTTGATTCTGGGAGGAAATAGAATTGTTCTCTCCTTAGTTGAACTTCCAGGAATTCCTGTGTTGTCTAGAACTGCCCCCCAAAATAATCACATGTCTGTTTAAGAGGACTCAGGAAGGGTGGCAGCCTGTTCTTTCCTCTCTCCCCCTACATGTGTGATTGTGTGCATATATGTGTGTTCGTGTGTATGTATGTGTGTTTGTGTGTGCATGTGTGTGTGCGTGTGTGTGTGTGTGTGTGTGTGTGTGTGTGTGTGTGTATGTGTGTGTTGTGCTCCCTCCCTTGGCTGCATTGCATGCTTTGATTTTCATTTTCCTTTCCCATTTGATTTTCTCTGATGGCCAGATCTGGCAGTTGGCAGATACTTATCATTTTCCTGTTTTCAGCCAGAGAGAGAGAGAGAGAGAGAGAGAGAGAGAGAGAGAGAGAGAGAGAGAGAGAAATTTCAGGAAAGCCTGAGATTTGTGTTTTACATTTTGTGTAGGATGTTCTTGTGCCTTGGAGACAGGGACAGCCCTTGGGAATCCTTTTCTCTTGGTTCGTAATTCTGTCACATTTCAAGCTCTCCTCTCTGCTGCTGGGTAGGTGGAAAGATAAACACTGCCCGACAGCTCAAAATCCCCACGAGGCTCCACAGTGAGATGCAGTTTACTGAAGCTTAGCGATAAGAAGCAGATTAGTCCTTCGAGATAAGAAGGGATCAGAATTTTCCAGAACTGCAGAAAAGGCTTCCATGTGAGCAAGTGCCTTCACCAGGACTGTGCCCCTGCAAATGTGGTGGTTGGTGAGGTTAACTGAACTTCTTCTTGGGCGGGTTGCCTAGAGACATGGCTCCATGGCTCTTATCTGGGTGAAGTCATTGCAGGCAAGTAAGCAAAGACATGGACGGTACAGACAGAGCACGTGATTCATCTCTCAGGGGAGACACACATAAACAGACAAGACAGACAGACAGACAGACACACACACACACACACACACACACACACACACACACACACACTATTGTAATACTATTATAATCCTCTCAAATATTTGCCTTTGTTTTCTGGGACAAGCTAAATTATAATTTTAAAATGTGTCCCTTTTTTTGTGTGTTAAGAAAAAACTATTCAGTGCATCCTCCACAGAGGGAAAGCACATTACACAAAACATCTGACTGTGAGCATACTGGTGAACCTGGAAGAAGGGGGGAAAAGCTAGTTGGGTGCTCCTGACCCATTTTAGAGCCTCTTTGAGGCTTACCCACATACCAGTACTATTCTTTACTTTGGGATCCCTGTCCTTGGGGTAGGAATCCAGGAGACCCATTTCTTGGGGTGTGTCTTCACATGTATGGTTCTAGGGAAAGGATCCAAAGCATTTTCAAGGGGCTCATACACACAACAATGACAGGAACAAAACTTTTGTGAGACACGGACAGCCACATCTACCTAATCGTTTGATACCCTTTGATGAGATGTCTGAAGACTTATTAAAGGATGGCTGGCATGTGGAGAACAAGGCCCTTGGGTTTTTTTATGGTGACCTCAAGAGGCTCAACCTTGACCTCTGTCAGTCTCGACAAGCCCCGCACACACACAGCTCTAGTGTCCCCCACCCCCACTTCTGTAGTCCTGAATGCTTTTAATTACAGAAGAAATCAACCTGTAGAAAGGGGGTTTCCATTAAAGGGGGGTGGAGGAGGCTAGGCAGTGCGAGCAGAAACAGGCTTTTGAATTGGGTTAATTAACACACATTGGCTTTTCAAGGTTGTCTCCAGATGGCATTATTACTGAAACATAGTATCAATGTCACCAACAGACACCAAGAGCGTTGTGCTTTACTGACCAAGAAAACACATACTTCATCTTTTACGATGAGAACGCAACTGTCATAGGGCTGTCTTTGCCTCCACCTGGAAAACAGAAAGAGTGTGGTGTGGTGGTGCCACCTGGTCCTACCCCCAGGGAAGGCCACTTTCTGTGGGGAATGCCTGATGTGTCCCTTGGAGACTTGAATTGGCCACTGAACACCATATCATATGGAGCTCTGACTACCTGCTTGTCTTTCCCAGATGGGTTGCTGTCCTGCTCCTGGCCCTTTTCTCTGTACCCAGCCCCTTCCTACCCCATTCCTACTTACAGCTTGGTACTTCTGTCTCAGTGATGACAATTCTTAAGGATGTTAACTCATGAATGGCACAAGAGCCATTAAGTATGAATGGTAACTTTAATTTTCTTCTTCTTCTCCTTCTTCTCCTTCTTCTCCGTCTTCTCCTCGTTCTCCTTCTCCTTCTCCTTCTTCTTCTTTTCCTTCTCCTTCTCCTTCCTCCCTCTTCCCTCCTCCCTCCTCCTCCTCCTTTCTTCCTCCTCCTCTTCCTCTTTTCCCTCTCCCTCTCCCTCCCCTCCCCCTCCTCTTCCCCTCCTCCTCCTCTTCCTTCTCTTCCTCTTCTTTCTTCCTCTAATTTTCTTTAAATTCCTCATGTGGTGTTCTTCCTGAGAGGGCAGGAGAAGCTCTCCCTTCCTACATGGCATATTGAATAAGATCTTAACGTCCTGTGTTTCTGATGAATGATCTAAACGACTTGTAGAAATGTGATTGGAACAGGTGCACACCCGTTTCTCATCTTGACTCCAGCCCTTTGGAACTGTATGGCAGACATGGTTTGAACATGCTTAGCCACAGGAAGAGATACTGTCAGGAGTGTGGCCTTGTTGGGGGAACTGTGTCACTGTGGGGGTGGGCTTTGAGACCCTCCTCCTAGCCACATGGGAGCCAGTCTTCTGTCAGTCTTGGATCAAGATGTAGAACTCTCAGCTACTCCAGCTCCATGCCTGTCTGGCTGCTGCCATGCTTCCTGCCATGATGATAATGGACTAAACCTCTGAACCTGTAAGCCAGCCTCAATTAAATGTCCATTATAAGAGTTCTCTTGGCCATGATGTCTTTTCACAGCAATGGAAACTATAACTAAGACAGTGGAGATAGAGGCAGGTTTCTTTGTCAAGGATCAGTGAACTTTTTCTAGAGTAGGTGTGTCCCACTATGCTCACCAAAACACCCGAGGTGTTCAACATAAAAAGATGTCTATAAGCCAGGCGGTGGTGGCATATGCCTTTAGTCCCAGCACTTGGGAGGCAAAGGCAGACAGTTTTTTGAGTTCGAGGCCAGCCTGGTCTACAGCATGAGTTCTAGGACAGCCAGGGCTACACAGAGAAACTCTGTCTCAAAAAAAAAAATGTCTATGACTCATGGCTTTATAAGTTTCAGCCCACTGCTGGGCAGGCTTGCTGGAGTTGGTAATATAAAAGGAACGTCATGGCAGAGATACCTGGGTCAATTAGCTGCTCCCTTCCAGTGATCTAGGGAGCAAAAAGAAAGAGGTGGGGGCAGAGTAGCAGCATTCTGCTCAAGGGCATGCCTTATATGACCAAAAATACAGCTAGCTTGGATTCTACCTCTTAAAGAAAGAATTCTTTACCTCCTAATAGTGCCAGGGGCTGGAGTGAACCTTTAACACACAGGCCTTGAGGAGACACTTATCCAAACCCTAGCAGTAGGTGAGACACGTGCTTTAGGCTCTGTGGACATGCAGTGTCAGAGGTAGCTGTTCACCCTAGCAGCTGCGGTAAAAAGCAGCCCCACACAGTATGTAAATGAGTGGGGTAGAAAGGCACTCGAATAAAATTTCATTATAGGCACTGAAATTTGAATTTCTTGTAATTTTCACCTGCTGCAAAAATGTTCCTCTCTTTCTTTCAATCATTCAACAATTTTTTTAAAAAAAAATCATTTTTAGATTACCGATCGTAGGAAAACCAAATCCAGGCAGTTGGCTGGATTTGGCCAATTTCTGATAACCTACAACCTCAAAACACATGGTGTCGAGTCTGAGCTGTCAGGACAGCAAGCAGCCCATCGGTGTTTGCTTCTCGGAAAATTATAGACATGGACTCAGAAGGGCCAGCAGCTAACTTCCTGTGTCTTGCTAGAGGCATTGGTTACACATATATACATTTGTCAGATGGTGGGAGGTTTAGTTAGAGCCCACACTGCAGAAAAAATCCCAGACCTCCCTGTCACACAGCAGATAACAAGCTTTTGTTTCTCTCTTAAGTCTCCCAGTCAAGGGGAGAGGTTCTTTTGGGTCCAAGGCTGAGCGGCCTCACTCTTCTCTAGACAGACACATAGACCAGCGAAGTGAACAGCATATGTATATTTCAGTCCTTGCTATGCTGCTAAAATACAGCCTGACTGCTGGTGGCTGCATACCCCAATTTAGGAAAATGTGTCTATAGTGAGGGGGAGAATATATATGTGTATATATATGCCCTTATATATGCAACCTGCCAAATCTCAATCTTTAAATGGGCGGCAGATGCCACTGGATAGCAAGACACTCACGTAAGTGACATTAGGATAGGGTGATTAGGATAGGTCTCCAGTTTAAAGCATATCTCTGGCAGCTCAGAAAGGGGTGTCTTCCGCTATCCATGCAGAAATGCTGACACCTGTGACAGGGCTTCCTCTGCCCTTTCCGTAACATGGGTGCTCTTGCAGCTGGGTCTCCCTGGGTGACCTCGCCCTGTCCTGTTGCTATAGAAAGGGCTGTAGGTTTTCCCTGTCACATCCTCCCTTAAATACTTCATAAGTTCTCCTGGCTGCCATGGAATAGGTTTGAGATCCAATTAGAATTTCTGAGAACCCTTGTAAAAGTCTAGACCATGGTCTCTTGGTATCCAGCCTCCATAGTCCTCTGTGTGAAGTAGCCCTCTGGCCTCATCATTTCCCGTTCCTCTGGTGTGTGTGTGTGTGTGTGTGTGTGTGTGTGTGCACATATGTGTGGTTACAGACACTTAGAATTGGAGTGGAAAGGAGACCTACTTTTTCCTAGATGTCTTTACATGTTGGACTAGCTTACCATCAGTGTATGTCTTTATTTATTTATTTATTTTTTTGAGATAAAATAATTATGAAGGGAACTAGCAGAAGAACTGAGGCAGGGCTCCGTAATTCACTGGCCATGAGGTAGAAGACAAGTCAGATGCCTAAAGATGAAGCCCAGGTTACAGGGACATTGGGAAGCTCAGAAACACATTGGTTAGTGGTCCATTGAACTTGATTTCTAGATCTTGAGTTACATGTGTCTCCTAGAGCTCAGGGCCCTTCCACCTACTAACCCCACAATCTCTGAAGAGCAGGGTGATACTTTTTTTTACGAACTATCAGTTGTGTCCAGGGTATCGAGTTAAAACTGGGGGAGTGGGTTCTCTAGTAGGTTTAACACTAAGATTCTGAGATCATGAATCCTCATGGCTACACATAGCCGTTCTATAAACTTGAGGAAATCAGGTTATTTCAACTACAGCTCTCTGTGGGAATAGTGCGCACCCCATAGCAAGACCTTGAAGACTAAAGTGCGTGTGTTTCCTAAAGCTCTTACAATAGTGTCTAGCTCACCAGCCCTAGGTAAGGTAGGATGTTTTTGTTAATTAAGTATATCCAAGAGAACTGGAGGGCACTATGCTAAGTGAAATAAACCAAACACAGAATAACACTTCCAGTTCTCACAGGCAAACACTGTAAAGGTTACACAGAACAAGGCATAGGAGACTCGGAAGGGTAGACGGAGGTGGGCTGGATTTTAGTACCAAAATATAGATAGGCAGAGTAAGCTCTTGTGATTTACAGCACCATGCCCAGAGCTGTCAATCAACCTCTGCATACTTCATAAAGAGATCACAGGGAGGAGTCCAAAGGTTGCCCATATGTTCAAAGCAATGATAAATCTACAAGAAAATGTCCATTTACTCTGACTTGATCATTATACATTGGGTATAGATGTTGAATCATTGCACGTAAATATGTACAATTATGTGTCTGTTTTTAAAAGTATACTCAAGGGCTGGAGAGATGGCTCAGTGGGTAAAGAGCTTGCTGTACAAATTGCCCCCTGGTTTTGGATCCCAGCATCCACATAAAAAGCCAAGCATAATAGCACACACCCTTAACCTCAGGACTGGACTGGGACAGGGGTAGGGTAGGGTGGGGTGGAGATAAGCAGATCCCTGAAGTCCCTGGCCAGCCAGCCTAGCTACTTGGTGAGCTCTAGGTTCAGTGAGAGACTTGATTTCAAAAACTATGGTGACAGCAATAGTAGAAGACACCTAATGTCAGCTGTGTGACCCCCATACAGATACACAGAGACACATATACTGTCTTAGTTAAGGTTTTATGGCTGTGAAGAGACACCATGACCACAAAAACTCTTATAAAAGAAAACGTGTAATTGGGGCTGGCTTACAGTTCAGAGGTTCAGGCCATTCTTATCATCTCGGGAAGCATGGTAGCACTGTGTAGGCAGACGTGGTGCTGGAGAAGGAACTGAGAGTTTTACATCCAGATTGGCAGGTGGCAGGAAGAGACAGTGAGCCACTAGATGTGTCTTGAATGTCTGAGACCTCAAATCCCTACTCCCTAGTGACACACATCCTTCAACAAGGCCACACCTACTAATAGTGCCACTCCCTGTGGATCTATGAGGATCATTTTTTTTCAAACCACGTATATCCTCCCATGTATACAGAAACAGGCACCTGTACACACACACACACACACACACACACACACACAGAGAGAGAGAAAGAGAGAGAGAGAGAGAAAGAGAGAGAGAGAGAAAGAGAGAGAGAGAGAGAGAGAGAGAGAGAGAGAGCAATTGCTTTCTTTGCTTAAAACATCCAACATAAAGGTCTGCTTATTGGAAGCCTTATCCCACTGAAAGTCATATTGAGTTTAGAAACAGCTATAATTAATGCCTGTAAGTCTTCATACATAGTAATTACGTGATCCATAATTTTCTCAGCTCTGTCCCCTTATTCCACCTCTGTCCCTCCCTCAATATTTTGTAGGCTTTATGGTTGTTTTAATGCATTTCATCTTGCTTAATGTTATCCTGAGAACCAGTACAGGACAAAAATATTGATGAGTTTTAAAGACCGTTTACATAAGAATATGGATTATAGAAGCAAATGGGGTGTGAGGGTGTTGAGGGAAAATCAGAAGTGTTTGCAAGGTGGTTTATTCCTCCAACAAATACTGAATAATCATAGGTGGCCACTGTTCCAGCAATTCAGTCCGCAGGATGAATTGGATTCTGTCCCTGAGTTCACTTACTGATGGGGACAACCTCAGATGACACTAAGACTTAAAGTAGAACCTTGGTACACGCAGACAGGGACCAACAGTGTGAGCTACTGGAAAAAAGCTGTCCCACGAACCACAGATGAAGGCCTGGAGGTGTAAGTAGAAACATGGAAACAGACCACGAGGCTGTTTCTCAGGCAGCATGGTGGCTCTCAACCTTCCTGATGCTGTGACCCTTTAATATACTTCTGCATGTTGTGGTGACTCCCCAACCATAAAATTATCTTATTGCCACTTCATAACTGTAATTGTCCTGCTGTTACGAATCACAATGTAAATATCTGTGTTTTCTGATGGTCTGAGGCAGCCCCTATGAAAAGGTCATCTGACTCCCGAAGAGGTCATGACTCACACAGGTCGAGAGGCTGAGAACCCTTGGCCATAACAGGAGAAGGTCAGTGAAGGGAGAGATGGAGGAACTCAGCAAGGCTGGGCTGAGCTGGCCCTACATATGCTAGTTAAGTCACAGTAAGGAAGTGCTTTGGGTTTTTGTGTGGGGTTGGTGTGATTGTGGATTGCCCTGGAACCCCCATCCCACTCCATGTCCCCAAGACCCGTAAGGATATTACCTCACTCAGTGAATGGCTGATGTGTGAGCTGAAGCACAGAGGTGATCCAGGTGAGGCCACTGTCACCCCAGGCGGCCTATAAGAGGACCAGAGTAAGAGGCGAGTAGCCATGAGTCCAAAGGTACAGACAGCCTCCAGAGGCCAAAAGGGTAAGAAAATGTATTCTCCCTGCAAGCCTCCAGAACAGCGGTTCTCAGCCTGTGGGTCACAGCCCCATTGGTGATGGAACAACCTTTTCACGGGGAGTTGCCTAAGGCCATTGGAAAACACGGGTATTTACATTACAACTCATCACAGTAGCAAAAAGTAGCAATGGAAATAATTTTGTGGTTGTGGATCGCCACAGCATGAGGAACTGTAAGAAAAGATTGCTTCCTTTGGAAGGTCGAGGACCACTGACGTAGAAGATGTATCAGCCCAGAAAACACTTTGATTTCAGATCTCTGGTCCCCAGAAATACAAAAAGATAAATTTATGATGTTTTCAGCTGCTAAATTGTGGTAATTTTTTTTTTAACAGTAAGAAAGAGATTCTGGTATTTATTTCTAAAATGCAGTTGGGGGGTGTGAGGGCGGAAGGTGGTCTTTCAAGCTTGAGGACCTGAGTTCAAATCCCCAGTACCCGCATAGCAGGCTGAGTGTGGTAGTGTGTCTCTGAAAGCCCAGGGCTAAAGAGGCAGACAGGCAGACACCTGGAGCCTCTGGCAAGGCAGTGCAAGTCAAAGGGGCAAGTTCCAATACGCACGCACGCACGCACACATTTTTAAAATACAGTGGGAAGCTAGTCAAAGGTTATAAACAGGGGAGCGAGGAGATCAGGTTGTTTGTAAAAGACAGGGCTATTGGTGGGTTGCTATGAGGATACAGAAAACAAAACAGAAAAACAAACAAACAAACAAACAAACAAACAAACTCAACCAGGGAGATGCCAGATGCCGTAGAGCGGACACTTATGGAAGAAGACTGGGAAAGAAAAAGATCTGGGAGAAAAATTACATTTTCTGATTGAAATGTATTAGCAGCACTTCAGATGCCTACTGACTCCCGAAGTCAATGAGTATGCCTGCACAGGTCTGGGGAAAGGGATGTTCCGTGGATCTCCCCTCCCTGGGCAGTGTTCACCCCTCTCTGTGTAGTCATTAGCCTTCCATAGTCATGGCCAAAGCACCCTGAGAGCAGCTTTCAGAGCGGAACTATTTACTCTGCTTCAGTGTTTTCAGAGTTCTCAGTATGTGGATGGCTAGCACCATTATCCGGGGTCTCAAGTGAGGGACGTCAGGGAGGAGGGAGAGCGTGGAGCAAGGACCAGGCATAACATTCAAAGACCTATTTCATCCAACAACAAGGCTCCATCTTTTCAACTTCCTAGAGCCTCATAAAATGTCACTGCCAGCTGAAGAACAACGCGTAACCCTATGGGGGACATTTCATATCAAACCTTAGCAAATGTAGCGCTCGCTCAGGGGCCCCCATCACTGACAAATGGTCTGGCCAGCTACACTTGACCCACGTGACCCTTCATGTTTACCTTTGCCCTGGGCTTATTACTCCTCACCTCCTCAGTAGGGACTGAATGAATTAAAAGTCTAAACCAGGCCCCGTGTGTTTGATGACTGAAGAGAGCTAGAGAAAACGATGGAGATTAATTTGTGCCCCAAACGTGTTCAGTTATTTAGCGCTTTTTCAGAGAGCTAAATGGATTCCGTGAATTTTAATTGATGTTTAACTTTTAATTGTGTTCATGTAGGGTGGCCAGTTGGAACTGCGCCTAATAAGACTGATGAGGCTACACACATTTGCATGCAGCAAGTCTTTCCAGGGCAGCCAGGGAGACGCTCCAAGCATGAGGAGGAAAAGCTGCAGGGAGCGGAAAAGGCAAAACACATTAATTTAGGGGGGGAAATGAAAAATTATCAATCTTGCTTTCTATTCATATTAAATAAGTATAGGTTTGCTATTAATTTTCTCTCACTGGTATTTCATATTTAATTTTTTTTTGAGCAAAAGAAAGGGGAAGGGAAATTTTAGGAGGCACTGATTTGTTTACAGTGGGGATAATTCTAATCTGAGGGAGTCTGTGGTTCAGGTTGCTGAGGTGCCTTTAGCATTCATTGAAGTAGGGACAGGGACGCTGGTGCAGTAATTAAGACGCCTTTTGGTTAATTCATTGCCTTAAGGAACATTTGTTGGTTTTATCTAAGTAGTGTAACAGGCTCCATACACAGTGTATAAGCTTCTGACCTCTCTATGGTTCTCAAGTCTCTGCTCTCCTGTGTTTCATGGCTCCATCTTTAGGTCAAAGCAAGATGGCCACAGTGGTTCCAGCGATCACACCCAGAATCGATAACATCCAGACGAACAGAGAAGGGGTATCCCTTGTATCTGCCATAAAGAGTTCCTGTTTCCTGGGAGCCCTCCCAGAGACTTGGCCTGCACATGCCGTATACCAGGACTAGATCACACACCATCCACTGGGATTGGGTCACATGCCATTCCCCAGGATTAGATTACACACTATCCACTGGAATTGGGTCATATGTCATCCTCTGGAATTGAGTCACATGCCACCCACTGAGATTGGGTCACATGGCATCCTCTGGAACTGGGTGACATGGAGTCCCCAGGAACTGGGTCACAGGGACATGCACTTACCATGATTGGCACAGACCATGATTTTGCAAACCGCAGCTAAACACCCGTTTGTATAAAGTGCTTTTGACGCAATCGGCACCATCATTGAATCTCGGTTACTATTGTCCTGAGTTAGCAGAGCTGAAACACTGAGGCAGAGACATAGCCTGATCCGTAAAGCCTGCACTCACTGTCTGCCCTCTAACAAAGTCAGCTCCTGGCTCGGAGCAGTCAGCCACCTCAGTCCCCAGAGTGGAATAGAATGTGATCTTATTCATCAGCTAGTCTGCTCCAAAAAATAGTATTTCAATCCATCCAAATAACTGGAAATGCTATCATATTTAATACTCAAAGGAAATATGTCCTATGGACACCTGTAATTGAGAGAAAACTATCTCTGCTATAAATTTGGAAGAAAACAATAAAATCTCTCCTCTGATTTATTAAGCTATATTGCAAAGAAATGAGAATCTAACAGAGAAACCTAAGAACATGGAAGCATTTTTTAGTCTAGGGGGAGGGGGGGAGACAGTAGTATGTTTGAAAAGTAGCATTTGCTGTTTGAGGAACTGCTCAAGAGGCCAACAAAGAGTTGAGCAGAGGTGTAGCCTTTCAACTTACACCCCACCTGCCCCTTGGCTTATGGTAATTGATGTCAAAGCCAAACACGGAAGAACACACCAGGTTAATTCCTTTGCTTTTTGGTTTTCTGTTCATCTGTTATTCTCTTCCATTTTGTTCTGTTTTATTTAGAGAGGGTCCTGTTACATAGCCCAGGCTTCTTTCATTCCCTGCCTCCATGTCTTGGATTACAGGTCTATATCGCTGTGCCCAGCTAATATTAAAGAGATTAGTGAAGAGGCAACTGGAGTGGTCCTTGTAGAGTCAGACTGCTGTGTCTTGACTGAGGGCACAGTTGGAACAGTGTGGTAAGGCCTGGCCTGGCATGGTGGTTCACATCCTTAATCCTAGCACTCAGGAGATAAAGGCAGGCAGGTCTCTCTTGAGTCTGGGACTAGCCTGGTCTATAAAGTGAGTCCCAGGACAGCCAGGGCTACATTGGGAGACGCTGTCTAACGTGTGTATGTGTGTGTGTGTCTGTCTGTCTGTATGTGATCACTGACATCAGTATGAGGAAACTGAGTGAGATGGGTAGATTGTACCAGCGTCAGCATTGGGATACAGTTCTGGAAACTGCCGGAGGAAAATGGGTAAAGATCACAGGAGAACATTCTGCATCCCTTCTTAGAACCAATTACAAAGCTGCAATTGTCTCAGTAAAATTTTCAACAGCAACAAGAGACACTGGAGCCTGAGATAGGTGGGAAGGTACTGGGAAAACTCCACCTGCTCACATCCCAGACGACCACCTAGCAATGCTTAGGAGTTCAGAGATGTTGAGGAGACTGGAAACCACGCTGGAAAGGGGAACACCATTCACCTCTTTCAGTGTCTTTGGCATTTCAGTTTGCGGTTTGTGACGGATTCTCAGCTCAGTGCAGCAATTAGGAAAGAATGAATTGAGCTGTAGGAGCCAGTCTACATTCTCAGAGAATGTTCCTTATGGCAGCCTAGCTCCGGAAGTGACACACCTCCTGAATCTGAATTTTCACTAAGGACTCGCAAAATCCCTTATTTCCAATTTTGTTGGAGACAATGTTGGGTGGTGAGTGGGAGGCAGCCGGATGAATGGCATTTACTAGAGAATGACAATTCTGTTGGTTTGAGGCCAAACTGAATGATATCTATAGTGGGAGATATTATCAGTGATGAGACGTGCTGATGAATTCTCAGATGTCGTAAAAGTCTCAGAAAGGTACCTCACTGAGACACGTGACAATGGGTGGTGCTCGTGTCTATGATCCCAGTACCCGTAAGGCAGAGAGGCAGGAGAATTGCTGTTAGTTCAAGGTAGTCTGGGCTTGAGGCCATCCTGAGACGTAAAGTAAGACTCTATCTGGGAAAAAATAGAAAAATAAAAACCTCTGACAGCTTGGTCTCAGGTTTTGTGGAAACTCTTGGATGATGTACAAACTAATAAAGCTAAGTTCCACAGTGGCAGGTTTAAAAGAGCCCTCATTAGGCACAATGAGATCCAAACAGCTTTGTAGAAGTTTGTGTGGAGAAAACAATTCCACTGATGATGTAACAGGCTCACAAAGAGCTGGGGGTAACCACTGGACCATCTGTGGAGAGCTGGAGAAAGTTACGCTGGAGAAGAGCAGGGCTTCACGGGGTTGTTGAGAGAATCAAGTGTGGTTTTCTGAGTGCTGAGCACGTCCCCTGGACTGTGTGGTCAGTACTCCATTGCTGGTGATGAACTGACGGTTTACAGCCGCAGAGAGATTGTAGAACGTTTTTCACGTTTAGAAGGAGCTTCCTACTGCAATCTCCTGGAACCTGGACTTTGACAGTAAATGAATCGCTTCACAAATTTAAAAGAAAATAATAACATTTAAAAAATGTACCCCTGTCGCTGAGTCAGAACCTCTGCAGTTTTTAAAGCTCTCCAGATGATTCTGATGTGTTGCCAGCATCAAGCACTAACTGCCTCGTAAGTCCTGGTGTCACTGTCCCGAGGCCTGACTAAAGCCTCAGGATTCCCCTAGACTGGAGACAGCTGAGAGTAGCTGTAGGAGAGATTGGTAGCTACTTATGAGCTTGGGATGAGCCAAGAGAGGGGACGGCCATGCTAGCTCACAAACACCATCGCTAACACTGGGCATCTGCTTCAGGACAAGAGCTATATCAAGTGAGGAATCGCTAGCTATGTCAAGCCCAGAGCCAATACTGGCTCACCTGTAGCATTGCCTTCTATGCAGGAAGTCTTTGGAAGAGAGGAGACATCTCCCCAGGACTTTGGACTGAACCAAAGAGCAGCAGTGTTACCAGCCAACAATGTCCAAACATTTCTATGTGCTAGAGGAGATCACAGGCCTGGGACAACTGCCATGAATTATCAGTCTGGGGACAACAGAATGTCAAAATGGCACAATCAAGCTCCTGCAGTTAGAACAAAGCATCAAGAGATGCATTTTACTTACTTTTTTCTTGTGTACATCAGTATTTTGCCTACATGTGTGTCTGTGCACTACATGTGTGCTTAGTGCTTGCAGAGGTCAGAAGAGGGCATCAGATTCCCAGGTACGGAGTTTCAGACATTTGTGAGCCTCCATGGGAGAAGGAAATTGGGAACTGAAGCCGGGTCCTCTGGAAGAGCAGCTGGTGCTCTTAACCATTGAGACCATCTCTCCAGCCCTAGAGATGAGTCTGCATAAACATTCTTTAAAGCTGAAAGGTAGAAACAAGGCTGATAGTAGGGTGTGTTTATCAAACTCAGTTGAAAAACACAATGAACTGAACTATTGGTCGATGTCTCTGGGTCAGGGGCATGTTGGTTTGGTTTGGTTTGGTTTGGTTTGGTTTGGTTTGGTTTGGTTTGGTTTGGTTTGGTTTGGTTTGGTTTGGTTTGGGGACACAGTCTTAGTCTTGCTTCAGACCCTCCTGTATCTGTTTCCCCAGTGCTGGGTTACAGGTGTGTTCCATCACTTGAGCCCTTTGTCCCCAAAGCACACTCTGAGAGCTAAGCAGGATCAGTAGGAGCAGAAACCATGATCTCCGCACAACAGACCTGGGGAAACTGAGCCCAGAGCACGCTGGAAGGCTGAGCAGAGCAGAAGCTGTCTTAACACGCTTGAAACACCAACCAGTAGAACAAAGGTTTGGGCCTTATGATCAGTGGGTGGTATCAAAGCCAGCCAGCTGTAAGTTGATTCAAGTGCTGTGAATTGTAGGATTTTAAAAGAAAATTTAAAGAAATTAAGTAACTACGACTGTCGGGATTCCTCTTCTAAAATTTTAATTGATAGATAATAGTTGTGTATATTTATGAGATAGTTTAACTGTATGGTTTAACTGTATGTATTTAACTGTTTGGTTGCCTGGTGAAACAATTAGATCATGGTAACTAATATGTAACTCCCCTCTCCCTCTCCCTCTCCCTCTCCCTCTCCCTCTCCCTCTCCCTCTCCCTCTCCCTCTCCCTCTCCCTCTCCTCCCTCTCCTCCCTCTCCTCCCTCTCCTCCCTCTCC
>JANHMN010000021.1:16430420-16484885 GCA_030674055.1 Rhabdomys pumilio
CACTCCCACACCCCACACTCCCACACCCCACACTCCCACACCCCACACTCCACACCCCTACACCCCAAGCTCCACATCCCTCACCTGCCACAACACACCATCTCAAACCGTCTTAGGGTTTCTATTGCTATGAAGAGATACCGTGACCACAACAATTCTTATAAGGAAACATTTCATTGGGGCTGGCTTAAAGGTCAAAGGTTAAGTCTGTTATCACCGCTTGGCAGAATGCCTGGCAGTGTGAAGGCAGAGATGATGCCAGAGAGGTAGCTGAGAGTTCTACATCCAGCTTAGCAGGTGGCAGGAAGAGACAGTGAGCCTTTAGGCAGAGCTTGAGTGTCTGAGGCCTCAAAGCCCGCCCCCTAGGGGCACTTCCTTCAACAAAGCCACACCCACTCCAGCAAGGCCACACCTCCTAATGGTGTCACTCCCTATGGAACCCATTTTTATTTAAACCACTACACAAGCCATCCTCAAAATAACCCCCTTGAAGGTATTTATTTCTCCTTTTAAAGATGAAGAAAGGAGGGTCTAAAGAGCTTACATTTGGCCAGGGTCACATAGACAACAAATGGGACTTGAACTCAAGTCTGCCTTCCTTGGCACAGACAAAACAGTATATGAAGACCACAGAGTAGCCATTGACAAGAAAGATGTTTGATTTTTGCAAGTAAATATTCTGGGTGTTGCTCAGAGGATGAGGACTTGTTTAGTATTCGGGGTGACCTAGCACTGTATCATCATCATCATCACCATCATCATCATCATCATCATCATCATCATCAAACAGCAGTAACTAGGGCTTCCTGTAACATTAGCTTTTGAGTCTTCGCTCTGTTTAATGTGAAAATATTAAATAACAACAACCTATGTCTTTGCTTGTCTATAAAATAATGAGAACAATACTACCTATTTAAGCCTACATCCACAGTGACACTATGTTTAAGTGGGATAGTAGAAAGGAAAGGGAAAGTGTTCCCTATGGAACTGGTTGGCTGGTGCTTTCATTTGTCATCTACCTCCCAGTCCCCTGGATTTTTAAAATTCGCCTTAGCTTTTGCCTAATGTGTTCCTTTACAAATGTGTAGTCCTAGGCTGGACAGGTGACTCAATTGGCAAACCGCTTACCGTGCAAATATGTCTGCCTGAGCTTTGATCAGCAGCACCCATGTAAACAGCCAGGCGTGGTTTATATGCATCTCTAATCCCGTGCTGGGGAGGAGATGGGGGATCCCTGAGCTCACCGGCTGCCCAGCCTAGCTGAGCCAGAGAGCTTAAGGCCCAGTGAGAGACCAGGTCTCAAAAATTAGGCTCATGAGTGACTGAGGAAGACATGTAATGTAACTTGTGTCCTGCATACACACACACACATATACACACACATGTACACATGCTCACATGTATGCACACACATGCACACACATGCACACATACACATTCACACACATGCATGCACACACATACACATACACATGCATGCATATACATACATATAAACACATACCACATACACACACTCACACATGCACACATATACACCCCCACACGTGCACACACACATATACACATGCATGCATACACATGCATGCATACACATACATACAAACACATACATACCACATACACATGCACACAAATACACATACATGCACACACACACGCACACACACAGGAAAATAAGCCTGTTCCCCCCCCTTCTCTATTTATTTAATCAACTGAGTGCCTACACTGTAGCAAGCACTGGTATTGTTGCCAGACGTACAGCATTCAGCACTCATTCATTCACAGCCACAGGCTGTCCAGGGCAATGTCTGCTAGGACTGCTCTCGTTTTGCACTCACACCAGAGTAAAGTGGACACTGTCCAGTTCTCTGTATGGCTGCCCAGACTGATTTGCTTAAAGAAATCTCTGGACAGATGGGTGCGGGCACCTGTGGTGGCTTTCGGTCACGTTCTCTTGTGTAACAGACAAATCAGGAAGGTTTAGCATGAGGCAGGATAAAGTCATTAAGACACAGCGGATCATCACTCTGGGGGGTTGCTTCCCAGTCTGCCCAAACTCAGAGGCCCTTAGCAAAGTCGTTTAAACTGGAACCACCATATAATTTATTTATTTGTTTGTTTGTTTTGAGACAGGGTCTCACTATGTAGCTCCGATTGTCCTGGCACTCACTATAAAGACCAGGCTGACCACAAACTCACAGAGATCCACCTGCCTCTGCCTCCCACACCCAACCACCATCCATATACATTTTAAAACCCTTCAAATGAAAAGAATCATACATTTCTTTCCAAGGATGATGAAGCTTATTTGAATATATTTAAATTGGAGAGCCCACAGATTTTTTCATATTGAATTCTTCTAAGTATTTAAATGAATATGCTTCATCTGTTGGGCAGCCGCAGTGAATGAAGATGAAGACGGGGATTATTCATTTCAGCCAGTGCTTGCTAAGCATTGCCTAAGGTTGGCCCTCAGAGAACTCAGGACACTCAAAAACTTCAGCACTCATCAGCACGGCATACCTGGGGGCGGGGCATCTCTTTGGTGCTATCCTTCTGCTCAACTATTTCTGCTTCCAGTATTTAGTAAGAAACTCTGATACTTTCTATCTTTTTGTTAGGGTGGGTGAACTAGCGAGAAGTTTGAGGCCTGAAAAGATACAATGTAGAGACTCTGGGTATTCCTTAGGGAACGTGTCAAAATCAGACCCCCGTCCTCTGGTAGAGAGCAAGCGCTGAAGACTTCTCACCAGTCCCTGTTCACTGGCCCCCATCCCTCATGTACAAGTCAGTTTCAGAAGGCTTTCTCATGATCCCGCATAGCCTGTTAGAGAGATAACTGGATGGGGTAGCCAGGATGATCTCCTAAGGTTGGGATCAAATGTCTTCTAAAAGATGCTGGATTAATTTGCGTGAGTTGTAGCTTGTTGGAAACACCAACGCTGTCATGCTCAGGGTGCACATTTTAAAGCAGTAAAATGATAGTGGACTTGAATAGCTTTCCACAAGCTTCCCTCAGCAGCAGCTGTCCCTGTGTGGGTGGTCTTGGCTGGGACAACATTAGGTCACCCTGACGCGTTCCTGAGTTTGCTGTTTCACCATCAGAGCACACAGCGGCCACTTCATGGCCACCCGTATTCATGGCAGAGATGACACTAGGATAATCGGATTGACAGAGATGAAGAACCATTTTATAGACTCATCCGCACTCCATCTGAACTGTGACTGAAGCATTAAACGCCCCTTGTCCTCCATGCGCTAGTTGGGGAAGGGGTTATAAGAAATGATCTGAAGTCTATTTTGAAGCAGGGCTTGGTGATTTGAAAACCCAACTGATCAGGCCGATGGCCCTGAAAATCTAGGCTACAGAAGAACTGATTGGATTTCGAGATTGCCCTGTAGCATGTAAACAGCTGGGCACCTCTGTCTGCCCCTGGGGCAAATAATCCCTAATCCTACCGCAGCTCACTCGGTTACTCAGCTCTTACAGTGACTTTTCAAGAGTTTTGGGTGGTTTGTGATAATGTTCAGTCCCTAACTTAATTGGAAAAGAGGGGGTGCTGCTGGCTTCATGTCTGGACCTTTCCCCTGAAACTTACTCTTATTTTCCATGGGCCAGTAGTTCTAAAAGGAAGGGAAAAGAAAAATGTCCTGACCTGCCAATGTATCAAGCATGTTATAGATACATATACAATACATTTAATACATTACATTTAAAAGATGTTAAGCAGATCTCTTGTCTAATCCTTCCCTCTTCCCAGAAATAGCCAATATTAACTTCTATCTACCCCTATGATACATTGCTATGCACATGTATGAATCGAGACACCTTCTATGTAATTATCTTTATATTGACACATGTGACAATATACTTTATTACTCATTCCTCATAGTGCTAGAGTCTGCTTCCCTCCAGATGTGGGCGTGCTACCCCGGCTTGGCTTATCTGTGCCCAGCTACCAGTGGGCAAGGCTGATGTGATCTATCACTATTCCCAAACCCTCCACTAACCTCTTATAAGCTTCTCACATGGAGATATATACTCTCTTGTAAAACTCATTGTGGCCACAGAAGAAAGCAGATTCTGTTTCATTAGATCTGAGGAAGAGGCTGGAAAATTTCATTTTCAACGAATTTTTATAGGATGGCTCCAGGAGCTACACTTTGAAGCAAAGGTATACAGCGTGGAGCCAGTGACATCTCCAGGTTCCTTCTAATGTAATCATTTTGAGATGTCATAGCCAACACTGAAAGCTGGGCTGTCCATTCTAGCTTGTCTCCATGGCACATAACAAAGAGAAACAATGTTTTTGTGAACACGCTTATTAGAAAAGAAGTATAAAGCATCGGTTCATTTTAGAAACATGGTTCTGTTTCCTGCCTAGATAGCTTGGGAGAGAAGAAACCTGTGTTGACTTGTTTCAAAAGAATCGCACCATAGGCTGGAGGTGTATAGCGCTTGCCTAGTATGAATGACAGCCTGAATTAAGTCCCTTTTACTGTATAAACCAAGTGTGGCAGCCAAGACCTACAATCCCAGCACTCAAGATGTAGAGGCAGGAGGTTCAGGAGTTCAGCTTAGTGAGGATAGTGAGTTTGAAGCCAGTTTGGGTTATAGAAGACCCTGTCTCGAAAACATTTTAAAAACAAAAACAAAAACAAAAAGTAAAATCAAACCTTTGACCAATGTTGGCAAGAAAGTCACTTTCTCTTTGGGGGATTCTCAGCTCTCTGTTGTTGCCTTTGTGAAAAATAACCCCACCCAGCACACTGCCGTTTCTATCCAGCTTTGAATGAGGAACAAGTTTGCTCTTGGCAGACAGTAAACTTGATGTACTTGGTTGGCCTTTCAGGCCCGGGTGGCTCGGTGGTAAAGCCTGGGGACAATGTGCTATTTTCTTGGGAATAATAAAAATAAGTAAGTCTCTTATGTGGTCTTTTGATTTTCCTTTGGTCTTCCTTTGAAGTGAATTCTTTTTTTAGTTGCTCTCAGAACTTATACCTCAGTCCAGGACTAGTTTAAATAACATTAAAGATTTTTTTTGCTCTCTCTCTCTCTCTCTCTCTCTCTCTCTCTCTCTCTCTCATCCAGATGAGGCATTGAATGGGCTTCCTCCAACTCCAGGATCGTTTATTGAATCAGAAAAATGATTTCTTTTGTGAAGCAATTTCATGGCTTGTTATGTCCAATATGTCTGTAAAATTGAAGGTTACATAGCCTTACCTGAGAGTCTGTCTTTTTGCGAAGATGGAAAAATGAAAATTTTGATAAAAAACTTACTAAGCCTGTGCCATTGTCCCTTTGGGGTCCTTATGCCTTGAAGGGTGTTGTTGAGGTATGATCAGGTATTTGTTTTAAAGTCATGCAAGGAAACGTGTGGCTTCACACAACACTTGTTTCAGTATGTCAATAGGCATTAATGAATCATAAATGATTGAAAGTTCTGCTATTTTTAGGAGAAAATGACAAAAAAGACAGATTTTCTTTGGCATTTTCATGCATGGTCATACTGTATTTTATACATGTGGCTTCTTACAGAAGGCAGGTCTCAAGAATCTTGCACAACTCCGGCTAAGTCGTTAAGCCAGTGTATTGTTAAGCTTAGAATGTAGACTTCAGGCTTAATAATGTAAAAGGTAGTGTCTCCCCAGGGCTGTGAAGAGGGATTTATGGTTAGGAATACTTATTTCTTTTGAAGAGAACCTGGGTTCACATCCCAGTACCCACAAGGTGGTCCACAATGATCCCTAAGTCTAGAACCAGGGGATCTGATGACCCTTTTTTTGGCTTCTGTGGGTGGTCACTGTATTCATTTGATGCTCAAATAACCCATGTAGACAAAAACACCCACACACATAAAATAAACAAATCTAAAGAAATGAGAAGTCTAAATAGCATCTCTGTAAGAGTGGGTCCATGTTTGCCTTTTAAGATTTAGGTAACTCAACCCGTTGGAATTAGCTTAAAGTGCTTAGGAGACAGGATGCCGAGGCCCTCTCCTGGATCTTTCCATTCACCATGGACACTGTGGCAGATGACCTTGGATGACACCCAAGCTGGCAAGTCATAGACAGACAAATTGCATCTTGACGTCAGAATGGATGAGGGAGGGGCATCTGTTGTAGCATCAGCCATTTTTCATCCATTAGTGTTAGAAATCTAGCTGCAGGCAGCAGGCTTGAAGGTTGCCATTTGGCCAAATGCTATTTTCCCAACAATTCTTTATTGAATGCCTGCTGTGCTCCAGGGCACGATGGTAAGTTTTGAGCATGTAATGAATCCAGTGTCCTGAACTCTGACTTCATGGAGGTAACTTAAGCAAACCATTTAATATCTTTCGACTTTACTTGAAAAAGGAAGCTCATTCTTAACCTCTTAGAATTGCCGTTATAATCTGACTTACGGAAAAAGTCTAAGATGTTAGATCTGGATTTCTTTAGGTCAGCGTGGTCACATGGCCTTGAATTTTTTAAAATCAGCCCTTCTGCTTATGGTCTGCCTTTGTTCACTTGCCCTCAAGTGACCCGCCCTTTATGCTTTGTCTTATTGTGACCTTGGCATTGTCTTCTCTAAAAAAGACCCCATTTTCCTGATTGCTCAACAATGCTGGCTTCTCTCCCACTTTACACAGTCCTCCTTAAGGGAGACTCTGAAGAAGAAATGATGGAGACATTTGATTGGAACCTGGAAGCAGAAGAATGACTGCAGATAAAAGATACCGGCAGGGGAAGCAAAAGTAATTTTCTGCATTAACTATACAAGACAAATCAGACACTCCAATCAACAACACAGAATACAGTTATCATGGGACATCTCTGTCATTTCCTAGAGTCAGAAATAAACAGACATCAGTTTTGGAGCTGGGCGAGTGGCCAGCCTTGTCGTCGGTGGATGGGAATGAGGAAGAATCATGCTTGAATAAGAACGCTGGCTAGAAACAGCATTCTCTACAGCACATAGGAGCAGCTGAGACTTGAAAAGACTCAGGCCAAGCTGTCCGTGCCTGTGGAAGAGAGATGCCAATCTACTTTAAAGACTCCCGACCCTTCACACTCTCCCAGATTCTCTTTTGGTTTTGCTTTATAGCTCATCATATCAATTCTATGTCTGATCCTATTGGCTGAGGATTCCCCAACCCCCACCCCCATCCCCTCCCCTGCTTTCTTTCTAATGTCCAGGGAAATCTGTGTCTTTGACTCTACTGTTCTCTGTCTCTACCTCGTCATCTCTCTGTCTCCAAGCCCTCCACTGTACACATGTGTCTACATCACTCGGAGAGTGAAGAAGGACCTCAAGTCTTGTCCTTTAAGTGACAGAAGTTCTCATCTCATTCTTTTTAAATTGTGCAATGTTGACAGAGTGAAAGACACGAGGGGCTACCTCTTTTCCCTGCCTTGTAAGAAAAAAAAAGGCTGTATAATTAGAAGTAGCCAGAGTGCAGAGTGTAGGAAATGCTTTCTGTGAAGGGCCAGGTAAGAAATACAGTACTCCAAGCTTTGAGGGCCATGTAGTCTGTCACAATTCCTAAGCCTGACCACATTTCACGGAAGCAGCTACAGGCAAGATGAGAGCACAGAAGGGCTTACAAACTTCATGAACACTGAAATGTTGACGTCATCAGACTCTACATGGCATGAACTATTTCTTTGTCTCCTTCAGCTGTTTAAAACTATGAAAAGCATGCTTAGCTTGCAGCCCTATAAAATAGGTGTGGTGGGGGCCTAGAGAGATCTCAGTGATCAAGAGCACTTGCTGCTCTTCTAGCAAATCCAAGTTTGGTTCTCAGCACTCACATCAGATGCTTCAAAGCAGTCTCTAACTCGTGATCCATATTGGATGCTGTATTCTGCCTTCTGAGGGTCTCTGTATTTTAGTCTCCCACACCCACACACAAACATACACACACACACATATATGTATATGATCTATATGTATATGATGTATATGTATATGATGTATATGTATATGTATATGTATATGTATATGTATATGTATATGTATATGTATATGTATACACACACACACACAAATAAAAATAAAATCTGCAGAATAAGGTAGCTGGTTTTTTGGATTGCTGCTGTAGGCCATGGTCCTTTCTGAGCCCTGGCATAGAAGGAACTTGGAAGTAGAAGAGAGAAGCTGTTTGTTCTGAATGCAGCTTTACTGCTTCTTAACCTTGGCATCGTCTTAATTCCCAGTCTCATTTTCCTCATCTGAGGTGGTCAAGGTTCATGTCTGCTCTACTGTCCTGATAGGAAAGCAAACAGATAGTAGAACTTTGTTCTGGGTCCCTCACACCGAGCTCTGAAAACCCTTGGAATTTCCCGAGTGATAAGGTGATAAGGTGGCAGGAATATGTGTGTTACCCATAAAAAGCCCCTGTCAGCCTAAGCTTATGCTAAGGAGGGAACTGTGGACCCCTACATAACTATGGGATGGGTCTGGTTGCCAGAGGAACCTAGAGTGTGTTGGAGGAAGACTAAAGATTAAGGTAACCACCAATATCCAAGGATGCAATCAAGCATATTTATGTCATAAAACCACCATTAAAAACCCTAAACCATAGGGTTCTCAGAACTTCCAGACTGATGAATGCATCTGTGAGGGCGGTACACTCGACTCTATAGCAATGGAGGCCTCTTCGCCTGACGGGTCACTTGAAGCCTGTAAGAAAGAGACAAGTAGTACTTTCCAGAGTGAAGCATTCTACAACTTATCAAACCTGGGGTGTGGGGGGCTGGGAACCTCTCAATTTATAGCCAACCAGTCAGAATTGTTTCGGGTCTAGTAGTTGGGGCCAGTGTCTGGAGTGGGAGCAGTTTATGGACTTAATCTTTTAACCTGAGGGTCTGTACTGAATGAGTAAGTAGTTCAGATGAGAAGGGAGTGGCTCAGTCAGTTGAGTGCTTTCCTAGCATGCATGAAGTCCTAGTTCAGTCCCCAGTACTGCATAAATCATTTATGGAATAATGTACCACTTGACAGAAGCCAGAGGATCAGACATTCAGGGTTGGTCTCAGCCACATAGGAAATTTAAAGACAGCCTGAGCTGGAGACATCAATCTTAAAAAAGAAAAGAAAGAAAGAAAAAGAAAAGAAAAAGGACTTGGTATCTCGCGTGTCAGGGGAGTGGGTTAGTGTGAGGAAAGCCCCACACATTTAGAATTATTAACACAGTTCCAGGTCATCTTCATATGATTTACCTTTGTATGTGTGAAGCTTCCATCTGTGGCTGTTCTCACCAAACAATGAAATGTCAGCTGAAAATGAGAAAATTATCAGACCACAGGTCACCTGGTCAGTATTCCCCCAAACTGCCAAGCCCATCAAAAGCAAGGAAGTCTTAAAAATGGCCACAGCAACAGTGGAGTAAGGAGAATATGGCAGTTTCATAACAATGCAGTGTCCTGGAGATGGGGTGCTGAGTGAAGGAGGAGCTGTGAGTGAGGAATGATGGCCTCTGGCCCAAGTGTGGAGCGAAGTTTATGGTAATGCAGCAGTGTTGGCGCCTCACTGGGGACAGACATGCCACAGTGCTAACACTGGCCTGGGATCTCAGATCAAAAACAGAGTCTAGGTTGTAAACCTACAACTATATATAATTGAAAATTATTATTACAATTATTATTATTATTATTAAATTATTATATACACAGCTATATAATTGAAAATTTATATTTAAAAGAACTAAAAAAAAAACCTATAAGACTTAGCAGCTGATCAAATCTGGTGCCCTTGGGAGGAGGCTATGATCATCTTTAGCCTCAATCCCTAGGATGGTAACCAAACCAGTGGACAGAAATAATGACTCTAGCAGGCTTGAGATAGGACATGATGAAGTTGGAATACCAGAGAAGCGTCTATAAATAATGAGGTGTATCACTCTACCACTAAGGTCATAAATGTCCAGAAAGGCTTTCTGGATCCCAGAAAGGATTTCAGATGCTTTATTTAAAATGACTGCCAGAGGCTTAGAAAAATGGCTTAGCATTTATGAGCACTTGCTGCTCTTCCAAAATACCTGAATTCAGTTCTCTGCACCTAAGAATGTAACACCTTCTTCTGGCCTCTGCAGGCACCCATATACACAGCACACACATGCACAGGCACACACACACACAGACACACACACACACATACACACACACACACACACGGACACACAGGCATACACATAAATTTTTAAAATAAAAATAAACCTTTAAAAAAATAAATGTAAGTACAATGTTCCTAAGGTTTGCAGCATTGAACACTTTAATTCTAGTGTAAGAACAAGAGACTATCCAGCTCAAACAAACAAAAGGGTTATTGAATTTTGCATGACTGTCTATCCTCCTGCCCATGAACATATATGTCTTTGGGATGTGCTTACCTTCTTGTCACAGGGACATTGCGTGCAGGGCTACAAATTCTCTTCATTTACAGAAAGCTTTAGAGTCATGCTGCCAAGTGGGACATCATTTATTTGACCTCAGCCGTGGCCAGTTCTTTCTCTTCAGCCAGAAGCCCTAACTGTGTTGACCCAAATCACACTGGAGAGCCGGATTTGTTTACTTCAGTCAAGAGCTAGAGCTTTGTTTGAGTTTTCTCTTTCTCCCACACACGTTTCAAATCCAGAATTGCAGAAGAACACACAGTCCACTATCGAGAGACTGGAGTGTCTGCTGTGCCGTACAACATACATACATATATCAGGAGCAGGCAGTTAGTGAAACAAGAAATCCAGATGATGAAAAATATATGAAAAAAAAATCAGCTTCCCAGATAATCTAGGCTGGATAACTAAGCCCATGGAAATGTGGTGGTAACAACAGTAAATACAAAATCCTGTGCTGGCAAGTCAGGGGACCAGCATGCTCTCAGAGGGCAGCTCCTACTGCTCGTCTCAAGCTTTAAGACATATTTGTATTTGCCTTTCACTATAGTTACCTCACTTCTAGGATTGTTTCAAATAGTGAACTATCTGGGAAGGGGGAAAATAGCAAGGATGGTGCCTGTATAGCCCCATGGGGCTGGTGAATGCAGAGAAGCCTTCATCCTGAGACCCCGGGCAGCAAGCAGGTGGGCTACTTCATCTGTCACTCAGTGAAGGGAGGAGCCCGATGACACAACACTCATGTCACAGGTTTCCTCAGTCCCTCCGTGTCATCAGCTGTACAACAACTCCCTCCCTGTGATCCACTGAGCCCCTGTGAATCAGCTGCCCAGAGGAGGATTTCTACAAGAAATAAGAGGAAAAGGTAAAACCCAGCAACAGGCCAATGGCTACCTTCCGTAGTGACGTCACTATTGTGATAGAAAGATTTGTGATATTCCAAGGCAGATTCACATACTCCAATGATGTGAATTGTGTGTTTGCATCTACACTTCTAGAGCATGTGTCAAAGTTTACCTGTGCGCTGTAACTGCAAAAGAAAAGAATTTAAGTCTAGCTCAATGTGCCGATATTCAGGACTACACTTGGGACGTCACAAACTGCCCTGGTCTCACAATCGCTGCTGTTTGTAAACTCTAAAGCATGTCCCCATCACAGCCCACAGGCTCTTTCTCCACAGCAACCCTGGCTTTCCCCAGTGGTTGTTTTGTTTTTCATTGCTGCTGTCGCAGTTTGAGATGAAGCCCTGTTGTCCAGAAAGGTCTCCAAGTCTTAGACCCAACCAGCCCCTCTGCTTCTGCCTCCCAAGTAGCTGGCATGCACCTCCAGGCCCAGATAATCCCAGCCTTCTTAAGCAGCAGCCTACGTTATAAAGAAGTTTTATTCTTTCACTGAAGAACAGCTAGTGGCCTTAGCCAAAGATAATAAATTATAGTTGTCTTTTCTTCGATCTGTTTTATGCTATAATATTTAAAATACCCATGACTATGCTTAGGGGGGGAAAAAAAAACCCAACACTTTATTTCAATGCAGGATGAAAAAACAAGATTTCATGAGGAAAAATGTTCACCTCTTTCTCTATTAATTTACACCTCGTCTGATGCCTGAACTTTTCAAACACATGTGAAGTTACCAAGCTTGTGGAAGAGAATTGCACTAAGTGTCAGAAAGGATTCACGCACAAACGTGAGCCAAGTGTACCATAGCTACCCCATTCCCACCCCAGAGACACAGTGATGTGCTAAAGACAATGTATTTGTGCAGTGCTGTGAGATCCCTAATCTACACACTTGAACTTAGTGCAGAAATAGAATGATTCAAAAGCATCCTTCCTCCAAGATCAACAGAAAACCACCGTGATCACAGTGATTTGAATCCGGCGGGAGGCGGAGCCAGAGAAGGACCCTCAGTCATCCCCTGGGCCCACAAGTCAATCAAGCTACATGTATGGCTCCTGACAGACCAGCGTTTCTCAACCTGTGGGTCACGACCCCTTTGAGGGGGGGTCAAATATAAGACCATCAGAAGACACAGATATTTAATTTACATTGCGATTCATAACAGCAAAATTACAGTTATGAAGTAGCAACCAAAATAATTTTATGGTTGAGGGTCACCACAACATGACCATGTGTATTAAAGGGTGGCAACATTAGGAAGGTTGAGGACCACTGTGATCAATTGACGAGCTTGAGGGGCAGGAGAAGGGAGAAAGGTTGATCCGTCTCTGCTTTGGGCCTGGCACTAACCTTAAATGCTTTTTGTGTTCTCGTGCCTGTAAACTGCAAGCACAATATGCAGACATTAGTTCATCTAAATGTCTCTGAACAAAGCCATCTTGTCCCAGATGTTGCTTTTATCATCTTCATCTCCAGCACAGCCATCTTGAATGCCGTCAGGCACCCACTTACTTGCTGATGGTCCCAGACTCCTTCTCTTTTGACTGTTGAGTATTCTGTTAGCCATGCCTTAGAGCATCCACATGGCCACAGTGAGGGGAGAATAGGGTTAGCTGAAGGGGTCTGTCAGAACCTGCACTTCATAGACTTGTGAGAGCGCTGTACTTTCTTAGGCTGTCCCATTCCTAAATGGATTGGAAGTGCCGGATTTATCGCATAGTACACGTTACGAGATTTTTCCTGAAAGTAGGAAATATCAGGAACCTCACCCAGAAGGATGAAGATCAGGAACCCCTTAAGTTATTCCCCAGTAATTTAAACAGGGGACACATGAACCATATGTATCTGGCTTTGTGGCTAGAGGCTTCCTGTAGTCCTTCCCAGCATCCGGAAGCTGTCCTCATGTGTCTTAATGACCTTTAAAATACTGTTCCTTCCAGAAACTTGCATCCCATTGAGCCCATACCCACTGTCTCTTGAGTTCAGCTGTCCATACAACACCAACCTCTCTTATGACATCTCTGTTCATCCTTTCCATCTCTCTGTCCCTCCACACTGTGCCCAACACCATACACTATTCGTCACACTATGTGCTCTGCGAACAGCTCCCGTTTGCAGTGTTCCAGAGAGTGGCTTGTAGCCTCCAGCTGGTTCTCTGCCCCGTATTATCATGACGGCTAGTTTTACATCAACTTGATACAAGCTAGAGTCATCTGAATAAAAGAAGCCTCAGCTGACAAAATGCTTCCCTAAGATTGGGCTGTAGGCAAGCCTATAGGGCATTTTTTTGTTTTGTTGTTTTAAGTAGTGGTTGATGGCGGAGGTCTCAGTACATTGTGGGTGTGGCAACCCTTGGGCTAATGATCCTGGGGTCTATAAGAAAGCAAGCTGAGCAAGCCAGTAAGCAGCACCTCTTCCCGGCCTTTGCATCAGCTCCTGCCTCCACTATCCTGCCCTATTTGAGTTCCTGTCCTGACTTCCTTCACAGTGATGTAGAAAATGGCAAGAAATCAACCCTTTCCTTCCCAAGTTGCTTTGGTCATGGTGTTTCATCACAGTCACCTTGAGCCTCGGTAGATCAGTCACCAACCTTTATGGCTACATGTCAGCTGCTATCAAGAAGACAAAGCCTCCTGTCTTCTGTTTGCCCAAGTGCCAGCACACCCGAATGGCACCCAACCCCATGGATGTGCTGTTTCATGGTCTGGATGTTGGTGGTCAAATGACTCCCTCCAGTTTGTAAAAAGTTCAGAATGGCCACAGTTATTCTGCAGTTTCTAATTCTCTGTATATGTTATATACATTTTGAAAAGTTTTTTTAAATTTAATTTATATGTTTTTAAATTTTGTGTTCATTGGCATTTTGCCTGCATGTATGTCAGGGAGGGTGTCAGAAACCCTGAACCTGGAGTTCCAGGCAAGTATGAGCTGCTGTGTGGATGCTGGGAATTGAACCCAGATCCTCTAAGAGCAGCTGGTGCTCTTAACTGCTGAGCCATCTCCCCAGTCCCTTGAAAAGTTTTGAAAACTACTTGGAAACCAGAGTCTTGACTTACCTAGAAAATCCCTGTGCTGTGGACATCATCATTTCCTTCTTCTGTTTTATAGATGAACACTGGGGTATTTGTAGATCAAGATGTGAGGAGGGAGTTTGTTCACAGTGGCACAGCTGGTACAGGGCAGAGCTAGGAATCTCAGCAGGTGGCTTGTGCACTAGGACATTCTTTTGCTTCCTCCCAGGAGAGTAGGTATAGGCGCAGCACTTTGGTTCTCTTCCTAGCATCTCTGTGACCACTGTGATACCCACATTGTGATCATCAGACACCCAAGCGCTACGGCAGCTGAAAGAGAGACATGAATTCTTTGCAGGCAGTTCCATTGAGCTGTGAGGTCAAGTCTCTTCCCCTCGAACCTGGGAAGGCCTTAATGATTCACATAGCTGGTATCACACAGAAAGAGACGGTCACTGCTTATCTTGGAGGTCAAACTATCTCCGCTCCTCTTTGTTTTGGTAAGCCTTTTGGCAGTGTATTTGGTTAAACCCAGGGCTTATACAACTAGGCAAGTGCTCTACCACCGAGCCATACCCCAGCCCAGCGTTTTAGCACTGACTTTTAGAACCCAGTTGCTACTGCTATAGGAAGCCCAAGAAGCTGCAGACAGCCCCATGTGGGTCAGGGATCAGAACAATGGCTCATGAGTATGGGTCCTCCAGCCTCGACCAAGAGACTCCAGTTAATATCACAGACAGCGCTGCCCAGTGTGAAGCTTTTATGAGAGAAATAAATGGCATTGATAAGTTCATTTGAGGGTGACATGTTATGTAGCAGTAATTACTGAAGCACCTGCCAGCTTTGCCCAGACCGTGTAAGTTACACTCATATTTGGGGTCCAAATGCTTGCGTGTTCTTTAAGGTTAGTATTTGTACGGAACATCTCCTCTTGGAGATACTCAAATCTTAAATGATCCCCGATAATCAGCCCATAATCTGGGGTGTGGGAGGGATGGCTGGCCAAAGTATTTTTCTCTTTTCACTAATAGAAATTCCGGAGACTAACCACATAAGTAGTAAATTTATTGACAATTGAAATCTAATAAAAAAACATATTTGCTTGTAGAATGTTAACCACGTACCATCAAAAAAAAAAAATTATAGGCGCTAAATCAATGTAAGATTGATTCCTTAAGCATCTTTAAGTTGGGGCTGAAGAGATGGCTCAGCATTTACTACTCTATTTTTATATTTAAAATGTTTTTATACAAGATATTTTGATCATTTTTCCACCAGTGTAATGTTTTTTCTCTTTCTCAAAACAAAATAAATAATAATAATAATAATAATAATAATAATAATAATACAATAGACTTTCCACCCAAAATACCAAAACTAAACAAAAAGCTCTCAGAAAAACATGGATTTGGCTTTGTATCTGTCAGTTAACGTTGGGCATGGGGCCTGCCCTGGAATGTAGTTGATATACCCAGTGTCTTAGTCAGGGTTTTCATTGTTATGGTGAAATGCCTAGTCCAAAGAGCAACTTGGGGAGGGGAGGGTTTCTTTGGCTTACACTTCCACATTGTTGTTCATCAGCAAGGAAGTCAGGACAGAACTCACATAGGGCAGGAAGCAGGAGCTGATAAAGAGGCCATGGAGGGGCACTGCTTACTGCCTTGCTTCTCATGGCTTGCTCAGCTTGCTTTCTTGTAGAACCCAGGCACCACTCACACCCGGGCTAGGTTCTTCCCCTTTGATCACTAAGAAAATGCCTTACAGCTGGATCTTGTGGAGGCATTTTCTCAATCGAGGTTCCTTCCTTTCAGATAACTCTAGTCTGTGTGTGTCAAGTTGACATAAGACTAGCCAGCACACCCAGTAAAATTCCACTGGCGGAAACGGATTTTTTCCTTTCGCTGCAGGTGTCAATGCAGGAACTTCTGCATTAGAGGTGGGACCCTGTGATTGTTTCATCCTCTCTTCACTGGGACCCTGGGCCGGCTTGAATCTGTGCATGTCTTTAAAGACTACTTCCTATTCTGATGGATGTCCTGGGTTTGGGTTCCCAGAACACACCTGATGACTTATAATTGCCATACCAAGGGATCTGTTATCCTCTTCTGGCCTTCGAGGGGCTTCTGTATGCATGTGGTACAAAAACCGACAAGAACATACACACACGCACACGCACGCACGCATGCACACACGCACATGCATTTTTAATTTACAATATAATCTTTACATCTAGAAAACTCGGTATGAGAAGTGTAGTCTAAAGTTAGTCCCTCCCGTTAGCTAAAAGAGCAGGGGACTACCGTGGAACACTCATTGCTTGGGGTTCCTCATTTACACATTTGCTTAGCAAATATTTTCCAGTCTGGCCAGTACAATTGCACAGGGCGTGATTCACCAGCTAAGCTGGAGAGTGTGGGGTGATTTGTTTACTGTAAAAGGATGCTCCAGTTTCTCATGGGCCCTTCCCCACATGCAAACCCTCTGCTCAGTATTCCTAGCAAAACAAGTGATGGGAGGAAGAAGGCCGTGGGTCTGTGGCTATGATGAATACCTAGGAGAAACCTCACAGGGCAATGGCTGCCAGTGAGGTATTTATCAGAAAGCTGCTGGCTCTATGCAAACTTAGAGAAAGAGGAACACCATGACCATGGCTGTGGTGTTGATGCCATTTCCCCCACGTGGGTACTGAAACCTAGTCCTCACTGTGAGGATCTTAGGAGGTGGGACCTTTGACAGACCAATAAGTCATGTAGGCTCCAGCTTCATGAATGGATTAATGTCCTTGTAGATGTCTGGTAAAGCTTGGTGACTGCTCCCAGCACATGACAACGCACCAAGAAGGTGCCATCAGAGAACTTGGGCTCTCATCAGCCACTGACTCTGCCAGTGCCTTGATCTTAGACCTCTACAGACTGAGGAATCAGTGCTGTAGCTGAGCAGTTATGGAGGCTCCCATCATAGAGTCCCTAGTGACCTCAGACGACCAGATTGGACAGCTGAATTTAAAGAAGAGAACCAGGCTGACAAACAGGAGGTATTGTATCAACCAGTTTTAGGTGTAGACATCCGGGTAGGGGTGACTAGCTGGGAGGAAAAGCTGACGATCTCTCTGTTGGATCCAGGCGTCTGACTCAAGTCTATGGCTCTGGCCTGGAAGAAGCAGCCGCAGACGCTCAGGAAACGGGCTCAGCAACATTATGTGCTAACAAGATTTTCCTTACATTGAAAATTCAGTTTTACATTATCCCCCTCCTCTTCTTCCTCCTCCTCTCCTCCTCGTCCCTCTCCTCCTCCTTCCCCTCCTCCTCTTTCTCCCTCCACCACCTCCTCTTCTCCTTCTCCTCTTCTTCCTCCCCTCCTCCCTCTCTTCCCCTCCCCCTCCTCCTCCTCCCTCCACCACCTCCTCCTCCTCCCTCCATCACCTCCTCCTCCTCCCCCTCCTCTTCTTCATCCTCCTCCCCCTCTTCCTCCCTCTCCTTCCCTCCCCCTCCTCCTCCCTCCACAACCTCCTCCTCTCCTTCTCCTCCTCTTCCTCCTCTCCCTCCTCCCCCTCCTTCTTTCTGAGACAGGAAATGGCCTGTATCCCAGGCTGACCTCAAACTTATGTCTGCCCTCTTGCCTCAGCCTCCGAAATCCTGGAATCACAGACATAAGCCACCACACCTGTTGGGAATTCACATAATTTTCACCTGACAAAATAGTTTTTTCAACCACTTAAAATCATAAAACCATTTATACAACTGCAGGTGCAGGGTGGGTTTAGCCCTTGCAGCTTGCGGGGGAGAAGCAGAAATTGGATTGGTATGCGGAACATTGTCCCCCAGGCATGATATGGCCTTGGGCGTCCCAGCAGCTGTTGACTACTTCCTGGAGAACTGCAGAAGATTAGGCCCACTAATATTCTGTCCAGGTTGGGGTGGGGGTTGGGGGAGGGTGTGGCTCTCACGAAGGCCCACCTCTTCCTGGGTGTTTAGGCAGATAATGGTTGCCCCGGAGAAAAACATTTTCTTTAGCAATGTAGCCACCAAGTTGTCTATATTATGAGTAACCCCTCATTTTGTAAGTAACCCTAACTCTTTGGGTCACCAACCGAACTTGGGTGGTAGCATTTCTTTGGTCTGCCTTTGGTGCCCTGTCTGAGATGAGCAGACATTTGCTCATGTCTCCAGCTCACACGATTGGGAAGACAGAGGAGATGGCTTGCGATTGCTTTTTTACTTTCTTACTTTCTTTTGTACTTTGGGAGCTTTTGGGAGCATATAGAGCTCTTACCATAAAAATAAAGATATTTCCAATTTCATGTCAAAGGCTTCAGTAGAAAAGGGCAAAACCAGAAGAACACTGGGGATCCTATTCCAACTTTCTGACTTAATTTGGGATGTCACCCCGTTTGTTCTCTCTGTAAAGCAAAGACTTATCCACAAAACCCATAAACAGCTAAAGGCAAATGCCACTAGTAACTATAAGACATTCCCTCCTGTGTATTAAAGCAGGCAACTTAGAATATCAGCCTGAGAAGGCAGTGCGCTTAGACTAAGACACTTGCAAGCCATTTCGTTTTACCTGCTGTTACACAATGAATTCTGACAGCTCGCTTCTCACCTGCTGACATAGTGAATTCTGATCGCTCTCGTCTCACCTCGTGGTGTTACACTTTTATGGTTCCTATCTCAAGGTGATTTGTGTTACGTAAGTCCTCCTTGTTGTCTGTCTTCATTCTCTATAGTTTCTCTGAAGGCAGAGGACTTATACACAGCAACTCCCATTTGTTCTACAAATACTGCATGCTTTCTACTTAGCAGATATCACTTGGGCTCTGGGGATACTAGAGTGGACAGAGCAAATTCCTGACAGATGAATCACATACATTCTTTGTTGAATATGACTTTGTCCTGTTCTCTGAATGAATGTTTTCTTTCAGGAATAGAAAGTTAGTTTTTTCCCTGACTGGTAGTGTGTCCCTGACTGATAGTGTGTCCCTGACTGGTAGGTAGTGTGTCCAGGCAACATGATTGATTGTTAGTGTGTGCTCAGGATAACATGTCCAGTCATCTCTGACTGACTGTTAGTGTGTGCTCAGGATAGTGTTTGGACACTTTCCGAGCATCAGCTCAAAAAAAGATCCACATCTGTCACTCATCTGGGAGGGGAGTGTGACCGTGGGCTACATCTGTCATCTGTGCAGATTGGAAATTGGGACACAGAGGACACATCCGAGGGTCAATGTGACGTAGCAGCGGTGGAATACATGCAGACTTTGTATGTCAGGGGCTAGGGCTGACGCTGGCTCAGTTGGAAAAATGCTTGCCCAGCAGGTTGCAGCTGGGATTGGCACCGGGCAAACTGTAAGCCGGGTGTGGTTGCTAACTCCTATATTCCTGGCACTTAGAAGATAGAAACAGCAGAACCCAAGTCCAAGGTTGTCTTCAGCTCCACAGTGAGCTCAGGGTAGCCTCGGATGTACCAGAGCCTTTCTCCAGGAGAAGGAACCGAAAGAAGGAAGAGGCAGGTTGTGTGTGTCAGGGTTCAAGTTATCTTCCCCTCTGGCTCCTCTTTTGTCACAGAGCTCGTCAGTGGTTCGGTTTTATCATCTGCAAAATGGGCACAATGGCACCAACTCTAGAGAACTGTGTCATTAGTGTCTTTATTAAGAGCTGAGTTTTGTTGGCCATGTCCTGTCTTTACAAGGATTTTACTTAATTTTCCTAACAATGACTTCTCGGCTTTTTGCCTGAAATCAGGTGTAATTCCATAGAAATCATCATTAGCCAGAGATATCTCATTTTTACTGTGAAGAACCACACATCTATCTAGTTAAAGCTGATCGACAATGGGTTGCTGGCACTTGTTATACACTTAGTCTGATTTGCTTTACCTTGGATATACAGACAGAGGAATGCCTGTGGGTAGGAAGAGCCCTTTTAATTTGACCACAGCTGAGTGGCTGTAATTACTGCGCCTGGTATGTCTATAGCCCACACAGACCTTTATAAAAACCTGGCTTTTCTTTTTTCTTTCTTTCCTTCTTTCTTTCTTTCTTTCTTTCTTTTTTTTTTTTTTTTACATTTTATTGATTCTTTGTGAATTTCATATATGTACCTTAGTCACCTACTCATCTCTTTGTTCCCTCACATCTGCCCTTCCCTCTTGCAACTCCCCCCCCCCCACACACACACAAAACAAAGCATAGGAAGCATCTCATCGTGGGAGCTGCAGTGCATCACAGCGTGTCCCACAGTCTATCCCTCTGTCCACACATCGTAACTTGTAAATGTTCATTGTAATGAGTCGTTGGTCTGATCTGAGGTCTCTGAGCCTGGCCCATTTCTAAAAACATTATTAGCAATCATTTTAACATTCATTGTACTTTTCCATTGGGTGTTGAAGATTATGAAAATGGCAGAAATGAATCACTTTCTTTATACGGTGAAGGCCAGTTGAGGGTCTGGTCCTCAGGGATCACTTGGGCTTGGATTGGAATGAACCTCACTCCTTGACTTTTTTTTTTTTTTTTTTACAGTTGCTCCCTCTTTCCTTTTTAATTGCGTATATATGGGGGGGGGGTAGGGTGTGTGCATTGAACCCAGCTGGTCTTAAGAGGCCAGAGGCATTGGATCCCTTAGACGCAGAGTTACAGGTGGTTATGAGTCACATGATTTGGATGCTGGGAACTGAATCCAAGTCCTCTGCAAGAGCAGTATGTCCCCCTCCGCCCCCCACCTCCCCCAGGTGCCCTGAGGCACCTCTCTGTCCCATATGGTTCCATCTTGAGAATACATCAGGACTGTGCTTGACTGTGGCTTCCCTGGAAGGCGTAGGTAACATATTCCTCCGTGTTGGCTGTCCTCTTTAATGTTTATTAACTGGACAGTTTTGATTAATATAACCAAAGAGTTATAAGCCAATTTGATGCTATAATGTAGGTCTCATGATTAGTTGACTCACCCCACTTTACAGACAAGAAAACTGAGTCTTTGACGGCAGCACAGCACATCATAATACACTAGATGTAACAATCCCTGCACTAGGCCTGGCACACGATAGCTGCTCGCTGTGTCCCACCCACCCACTCACCCTTTGCTGTGATGTAGCAGGATGGATAAAATTGTCACCTCTCTGAGTGATTTTTTATAGGTCAATAAAGACAAGCCCGGTCATTCCTTTTTCTTCCTTCAGGCTTTTCAGACTAGATGTGTGTCTCCCCCACCTCCCCTTACTCCCCCCGCCCCCACCATACTTCTGGTAGTATCCTTCTTTGCATGTGTTATGAGTATTCCGGCTTGGGTCCTTGCTAGAACTACACAGCAATAGCAAATAGATGATATAACTAAATTAGATCATTTGAAGAGAATTGATAAAGGAACTTTGGTTGATGCCAACCCAAAACCTGGAGTGAATACCCAGGAACCAAAAAGTGGCGTGGATGGGGCTCCCTTGATCATGAGTCAGAGAATACATCCAGTCCACAGTGAGCTGGAGCACAGGAAAGACAAATTGCCCCAGCCTCACTTTCTGTTCCCTCATTCCTCCTGCTGTTCCCAGGAGTGAGTCCAGCTGGATGACCCTGGATGCAGTCTCTGTGTGTCAGTCTCCCAGAGACAGCACAGCAGATCTAGGAGACCAGATAGGATGCACTCATCGAATGCCAGGGCAATGGTGAGATGCTGACACGTTCTGTTCCTCGTATGTCTCCATATCTGTGTAGATTCACACACATCGTTGGCTCCAGCTGTTTAACAGATGGTCACTTCTACCAGGTAGACGGTTACAAATTACTTTTTGTAATGTGCATTTGGAAGAAGTCTCTGGCAACAGTATAGTTGGATGACAAAGAATTGGAGTTGGTACACCTCCATTTTATATAGTGTAGCCTGTGGTTTCTACTACCCTGCTTTAAGTTCCGTGTGGACCATGCTACCAGCCACCGCCCTAGTTCCCTTGGATACTTGGATGAAACACACACGCACACACACACACACACACACACACACACACACACACACACACACACAGCTCATTTTTAACCTGTCTTATGGCTCAGTAGCTGGTCTCTTCTAAGTCTACCATGGCTACCATGGCTTTTTCTTTACTCCTTGCTCAACACTCTAAATCTGCCCTTAACTTAGTTGCCAGGTTACCTTCTCCTTACTCAACACCCTACATCTGGCCTTGGTTGCATTTCTAAACTCCTGTCTGGGGAAGCAGCCAGTAGTCACTCTACCTGAGATCTCACATGGCTGGTGACTCTCCCTCCAAAGCATGTCGAATTCCCTTTCCTCCTAGTCTGCCTTCAGGAACCTGGAAGTCCCGCCTCATCCACCCAGCCATTGGCCACTGGCATCTTTATTGATTGATCAAGAGCCAATTGGAGAACAGGACCTTCATCGGTCACAGGCAGATTCTAGATCAAAATATCAGAACTACCCCCTACATCATAGACTTTGCAAATCTTTATTTAAGAAGCCCATCTCACTATTTTATAAAATGAACATGCGGATATAGTCTCCTCAGGATACAGGAGACTTCTGGTGGAGATGATAATTCCTGTCCATTGAGCATCAGAAGTATCAGTGATGAGTGACTTTTAACTTAGATCTGGGATACAAGTGCCCACATCTGTTCGTTGCTGACTCTGGAGTATGTGGAGGACTGTCCCAGCTTAGAGGGTCATCTTCGAGATGAATAATTTGACTTGAAAGGCCATTAAGGCTATTTTGGTATTTTTCTATGCCAACAGTCTCAGAATAAAGACCACATAATGATTAGGATTTCTGCCAAGAATCAACGACTCAAATCAAGTGTGTAAGTTTCTTCTTGTATTATGAAAGATAGTTCATGCAGTTGAAACCTAGAATAATCTGCTGAAATGAAACATGAACATGTGGCCCACGAGATGCCTCAATGAGTAGAGGCATTTGCAGCCAAGCCCGATGACCTAATAGAAGGAATGAACTATTTCCCATAATTGTCCTCTGACTTCCATATGCCCGTCATGGCATGCATCATCTCTACACACAGAATATTTTTTTTTTTAAGTGAGCACATGAAGACTGGTCTAGTGGCACAGTCTTATAATTCTCATTAGTACGCAGGAAGCTGAGGAAGGACAATCACAAACTTAAAACTACCTTAGGTTACACGGTGATACCTAATCTCAGAAGAATTTAAAAAAACAAAACAGGCAAAGTTCCTGTTACCACCGATGTGCCAAGTACTTTACAGTTTAGCCTGTGCATGTTGGACAATAGTTTAAAGTTCATTCTAGGCCTATGGGCCAGCTGAAATTCTCACACATTGTCTGTGGGAATTTAAATTGGTGAAGCCGTTTCGAAAAACTCACTCCACTGAAGTTAAATTAAATATATCTCTACCCATCAATAACAATTCTACTACATATGGAGTCTTCTTACCAAAAATGCTCAGGAAATTACTGGAATTTTTCTAAGACTTTGGAATATTTTTGTATATATATTGAAATACCTTCAGATGAGACCCAAGTTTAAGCATAAAATTAATTTGTATCTCATTAGTATCTTACACACATAGCCTGGAATTTTTGGTATTGACTGTGACACCTCACACAAGGTCAGGTGTGGAAGTTCCATTTGGAATGTGATGTTGGAATTAGAAAACGGTGAGTTTTTGGATTTGTGGGTCACAGATGCTTAGTTGTAAGTAGATATACCGATGTCCACAAGAAACATGAATCTACTGCCCCCCAAAACATGCATAATGGTATTTATAGCAGCCTTATCAAATAACCTAAACAAATAACCCAAAATGGACATCAGCAGGGAAATGGGTAAAATAAAACATGGTACTTTCCAGCAGTGAAACACTCCCCACAGTAAGAATAATGAATTAATTATAAGATAATGAGCTAATGCCATGTACAGAAGTACAGACGAACTTCAGAGATATTGTGTTGAATCTAAGAACCAGACACTAAAGAGTGTGGCGAAAGCACAGCATTCAGAAGAGGGGAAAGTAGTTAAAACTTATGGAAGGATGTGAGAACAGTATCCTTCGAGACAGACTGAGGGAGATTGTTGTGGAAGATTCATAGTAAACACCCGAGGTTGTGACATTTTCTCTGTTCTGCTACGAATTACAACTACAGACATATGCCCAAGTGAAAACTCATCACACTGTACACCTCAGGTTACTCCATTTCTTACATATTTGAATAAAAAGTGTTTCCTAAAAAGGCTCATTCATTACTATTATCTAATTCCAACAAGAATGATAATGCCAGGAAAACACAGAAAGTTTTACTTTATTGTATAGTCACACCTATGTCACCTTTCTGGAGGCCTTGGCAGTGTGTGTGTGTGTGTGTGTGTGTGTGTGTGTGTGTGTGTGTGTACGTGTGTGTATCCTTTCAAAGAAGTTATCTGGAAGCCACCTGGAGATGTTCCAAAACTTATAGTGTCACATGGAAATGCCACCGCACACTAGTCAGTTGTCATGGATCAGTGATCAAACAGGGACTCTAACTCCCAAAGATTATATAAAATGTGATCAGTAGGCACGGCTGTTCTCTGAGAAACACATTTTAAAAAAAATAATTTTTTGTTTCTTCTTTTGGCCAAAAGAAAAATCAACTCAGTGACCTTGATAGATTTCTTTTTCAGAACAGTTTGTCTAAGAGATCTTGCACTGCCGTTTGTAAGCGGTTTTTAATTCAAGTGAGCCAAGAGTGCTTTTTCATTAGGGAAAAAAAATGAGGAGCTTTTTTCTTTCACGGCTGCCTTATACCAAGCTGTTCTTTCCAACCTTCTCAGAGCCTCAGTTTCTACATATATAAAAGGGAGATGTACTGTGTGGGCTTAGAAGAGTTAAAACTTTCCTCTTTATTTGAGGGAAGTCTTGGGGTACCCTGTCTTTCTAGCCCATTCATCATCCATTGTGTGAATGTTTACTGACCATCTGTCCTGAGCTGCATATGCAGGTAGGTGCTGGGACAAAGTGAGCCAAACAGAAAGTGGCCCCCAGCTCCTTCACTCATGGGATTATATCTGCTGGGGGTGTCTTCACAGTGTCACTTCTGCTGCTCCAGCAAATAAGTTTTAGCCTTAACCCTCCTCCCTCCTCCCTCCTCCCTCTTCCCTCCTCCCTCCTCCCTCTTCCCTCCTCCCTCCTCCCTCCTCCCTCCTCCCTCCTCCCTCCTCCCTCCTCCCTCCTCCCTCCTCCCTCCTCCCTCCTCCCTCCTCCCTCCTTCCCCAGTGTTTATTAGCGCCAGAAGTGACGGTCTTCCTGGCATTCCATGCAAGGAAGTCCTCCTCCTTCCTAACCTTTGCTGGCCTTCCAGATAGGTCAGCGGTTATACAGTCCATAAGGAACTGGAATCTTCTTTCCAGGAATCGCCTTAAAATGGATTTATTGTTACACAGAGTCTTGGCTTGGAGTCTTATGGGAAAGGTCTCATAAACAATTAGCAGGTTATCTGAGGCTTGCCCCTGTAATTCACCAGCAACTTTTCAAAAACACAAAAACACATGAGAAAGACCAGGGAAACATGCCAGTCACTCTTGGCGTTAACCAGAATCCTTTGCAAGGAGGATGACTCTGTTTTCGATTCCAGACTTTTCGGATTCTTGAGATAGTAAAGACTACCTAAAGAGAAGACAGAACCGTGAGTGGAAGGTGAGCACACACAGAGGGGAAGTTCTCCTTGTGCTAAAAACAAAAAGCCATCAGTCTGCAGTGATAAGTGGAGGAAGGAGGCTCCCTCTTGGTCCTTGCTTCTCTGACTAAAGGCAAAGTTTCAAAATAAAAAAGAAAACTTGGAAGCACGCATGCGCGGGGGATAGGGGGCGGTGTTGGGAGGAAGGGGACGCTGACATAGCAAACGCTGGTTCCCTCTGCTTCCACTGGACAGTGAGGGCCATTAACAAATAGGATAAAGTTTTGGGGTGGATGAAACGGGGTTAAGCAAGCAAATCCTGAATTCCTGTTTGAAGGTAGAGGCAGCTTGACCCAGGTCTTTCCTTCTATCTTACCCATTCATTCATCAAGGGAGCATTTGCTGAGCACACGCATGCGTCTTACATGGCGCTAGGCTCTGGGCACTGGAGAGAGCTCAGAGACAGGAAGGAGGCACTGTGGAGTCCCATCACCTAAGATCACAGGAAGCCATAGGGAGGTCCCTCTGCCTCCAGAGTTCATGGCCTCCTGTTGTTTTGGAATCTCTACCCTGTTGTGGCTTTGTTTTGGTTTTTCCTTTGTATCTTAGCTAACATCTTTATCCTCTCATGGACCGCCACTTCTTTGATCTCGAGAACCTGCTTTGGGCCAAAATGTCCTTCTGATCTAGAAAACCGTATTGTATTCTCGTGCACTCAGAGGAGATGCCTATGCCTTCCGTTCCTGGCGGTTCCCATTCTCTCCTTTAGTCTGTGTGGGCTCCCGTTCAAAGTCTGACTCATTCGCTCTTGTGCCAAGTCCTCATTCTGAAATCTCCCCCGAAGATCTCCCTGTGGCAGACGCGCAGGCCTTCTTCCAAACCAAACGTAGCGTAAGCCAGGATGAAAGGCAGGAAGGACACTCGGAGAATTGCTAACAGCACCTAGGTTCTTGACTTTCCTTGTTCTGAAGTCAAAGTGGACTTGAAAGACATTCTTTATAGCAGAACACGGTAAAATGAAGGCCCATGGGTTTGAGTCAGAGACTCTAATGAAGAGGCCACAAACTTGCATCCCGTGAAAACTGCAGATGACATAGCCTTGTGTCTTTCTTTGCTTTGTCTCATTCACTCAGCTGACACTTTTCAAGCACCTACTATGTGCAACTCACTGCAGTGCTAAAAAATGAAGCTCTTTCCGCTGAGCATAGTGAGATACGGTAATCCCAACACTTGGGAGGTGGGAGGCAGGAGGATCAGGAGTTCAAGGCCATCCTTGGCTACATAGGGAATTCAAGACCAGGCTTGACAGTGTAAGTCTTCTCTTGAAGAAGAAACCACCAATATAATAAACGAAATAAAAACTCCTGATCTGGTAAAGCTGCTATCCTGATGAGGGAAACAGTTAATGAGTCCCCAGTAAGCACAGTAAAATTTAGTTAGACCATGGTAAGTGTTAAGAAGTAGAGGTAAGCAGGAAGTTAGGACAGTATCAGCGTGGGGTTTTAGCCTTACCTAAGGAGGTCAAGAAACCTCTAACCAAAGGGGAGGTTTTAATAAGGAGGCAGGGCACGAGATAAACATTCAGATGTGTTGATGAGACCATTCTAGACCACAGCATGTACAGGCCTTGAGGCAGAAGCATGAATGTCTGACCAAAGTTCCAGGAAAAAGCACACGCCTGTGTGCCTGGAGCACAAAGGAGCACATAGTTGGTCCAATCTGACTTGGGGCTTTTACTATTCCTAAGTGAGATGGGAGCTACTCAGAGGCCTGATCAGAAGGATTTTATTATCTTATTTAGTTTAAATTTTTCTAGACAAGCTTTCTCTGTATAACAACCCTGGCTGTCCTGGAGCTGGCTTTGTAGACCAGGCTGGCCTTGAACTCACAGAGATCTGCCTGCCTCTGCTTCCTGAGTGTTGGAACTAAAAGTATGCATCACAACATCCTGTAATAAGAAGGATCTTAAAGAAAGGTTATTTTTCTTTTGCTGCGATAAAATACCCTGACTGACATCACTTGAGGGAAGAAAGGGTTTATTTTGCTGCATAGTTTCACCAGAGTTCGGGTAGCATGGTAGCAGGAACAGGCAGATCACATTTTCATCCACAGGCAGGAATGAGAGAGAGAGAGAGAGAGAGAGAGAGAGAGAGAGAGAGAGAGAGAGAACAGGAAGTGGGGGCAAGGCTATAAATCTCAGTGACACCCTTCCTCCAGCGAGGCTCCACCTCCTTAAGGTTCCATAATGTGTTCTTCAACAGCACCACCTACTGGCCATCAAGAGTTCTATCCGCCAGCCTGTGGGGCACATTTCTCATTTAAACCTCCACAAATGAGGACGATCACAGCATGTTTGCATACTGTTGGAAATGGTTCCTAGGCAGAATAAAATACCACGATGCAAGAAAGCAGGGACAGAGCTGCTGGTGTGGTGTGCTGGAGCAATGAGGAGGACCTGGACCGGAAGACATGAGAGGAAAGGAGAAAGATCAGCATCACACTGTGTCCACAGACCAGGAGGGAAGACGGCAACACAGGCAGATATGCATATGTGCTAGATACTCACCAAGTGTTTCAATTATTATTTTCAGAAAAGTAGGGGAAACAATCATGAGCCAAGGTAAAGATGAATAGAAAGAAGTCTTGGACATTTGAGGAGAAAATAGTTTGTGCCTTGTCTGGACCTTAGATATTTCCCAAAGGTCCATGTGTTGAAGGCTTAACCCCCAGTCCACGTTGCCAATGAGGGGTGGCTGAACCTTTATGGACTGAGATTTTTGTGGGAGGAAGTTAGATCACTGGGAGTGTACCCTCAAAGGGGATTGTGGGATTTCTGTCTCTTTCGTTACTTTTACATGTTAGCCATGGAGTGAATGGACCTCTGTACCACATATCCCCGCCATGATGCCCTGTGCTGCCCAGGTACAAAGCCGTGCAACCATTTGGTTGTGAACTGAGACCAGGAGTCAGAGTAAGCCTTTCTTCTTTACGGGTCCATTATCTCTGAATTTGCTACAGCAACACAAAGCTAACTAGCACAAATAGGAATTAACCACACAGGAGTGTGGGGCACTGAGTAACCCTGGGATGTGGCATGATTGCGGTTGGCACTCCTGGCTTCTGGTCCTGAATTTAGGAGGAGCCACATGGGTGCAAGTGTCCTCCCTAGTGTGCTAAGCTACATGGATGCAACACAGAGTAAGCCGAGAGTTGGATGATCACTTAATCTAGAAGGTTCTATTGGTTGCACATTGTGAAAGGAAGGGAGGCAGGGAGCTGAAGGTCTCTTATGAATGAATGATGGTAGACTAAGAAGCAGAGGATGTTGTTAATGGTGCAAGACATGATTGCTATGAGGTTAGTGTGTTCCAGGCTTGCCTGACGTGCAGGCTGGTTTGTGTGTCAACTTGACACAAGCTAGAGTTGTCAGAGAGGAAGGAGCCCCAGTTGAGGAAATATGCCCATGAGATCCAGCTGTAAAGTATTTTCTCAATTAGTGATCAGCGGGGGAGAACCCAGCCCATTGTGGGTGATGCCATCCCTGGGCTGGTGATCTATAAGTAAGCAGGCTAAGAAAGCCATGTGGAGCAGGCCAGTAAGCAGCACCCCTCCATGGCCTCTGCATCAGCTCCTGGCTTCAGGTTCCTGTCCTGCTTGAGTTCCTACCCTGACTTCCTCCAGTGATGGACTATGACCTGGAAGTATAAGCCAAACTGACCCTTTCCTCCTCCACTTGCTTTTTAGGTCAGGGTGGGTTTTTTTTTTGTCAGCAATAGAAACACTAAGTAAGACACCAGATTAGGAAGAAACTAAGGACAGGTAGAAATCTGGAAAGCAAGGTTCAGGAGGCTTGAACCCTGTGATGGACACAGTGTGGTTGTGGGTAATGACATAGTGTGATTGTGGAGGAAGCTGAGTTAGGACAGAAAACAAGACAAGAATAAGAGGGTAGTCAAGCAACTTAGAAGTAGGGCTATTGGGAGGCTCCTTCGTGGGTTTCCTAACCACCAAGTGCTTTAAGATATGAGGTACACTACCAAAGGTAACAGAGAGTCGGGTGCTAAAATTATCAAAGGATAAAAATAGAATGATAGGTGTGTAGGTGTGTGTGTGTGGGTGAGTGTGTGAGAATGATAGGTGTGTAGGTGTGTGTGTGTGGGTGAGTGTGTGAGTATGTGTATGTGTGAGAGTGTGTATGAGAGTGTGTGTGAGTGTGTGGGTGTGGGTGAGTGTGTGTGAGGGTGGGTGGGTGAGTTAGTGTGTGTAGGTGAGTGTGTGTGTGGGTGTGTGTGAGAGTGTGTGGGTGTGGGTGAGTGTGTGAGAGGGTGGGTGGGTATGTGAGTGTGTGTGAGTGAGTGTGTGTGAGGGTGGGTGGGTGTGTGAGTGTGTGAGTATGTGTATGTGTGAGAGTGTGTGAGTGTGTGTGTGAGTGTGTGAATGTGGGTGAGTGTGTGTGAGGGTGGGTGGGTGAGTGAGTGTGTGTGTAGGTGAGTGTGTATGTGTATGTGTGAGAATGTGTGTGAGAGCGTGTATGAGTGTGTGTGAGGGTGGGTGGGTGAGTGAGTGTGTGTGGGTGAGTGTGTGAGTATGTGTATGTTTGAGAGTGTGTGTGAGAGTGTGTGTGTGAGTGTGTGTGTGGGTAAGTCTGTGTGTAGGCGTATGAGTGGGTGGGGTCTCTGGAAAATGCAACAAGGAAGACTAAGTAGCCAGTAGTCTTACTTGATGACCACAGTGCTTCAAAGTCAGTGGATCTAAGAGATCTAGAAAGCCTTTGAGAACGAGGAGCACGAGGCCAACTGAGGACAAAGCACAGAAGGAGCAGATGAAGCAATGGCTCCAGGGAAAGCCTGGCTTCAGTTACAATAAGAAAATAAAGAAAATGCCCTTGAGTTTCAGAATAGAAAGGACTTCTGTTGATGACGAGCATGGGACCCAGTGGCAGATGAGACAGGTTTGGAACCTTGTGTTGTTTAGAACCATCCAGAAGTGGGACCTGACGATGACATCCATTCCCCATGGAGATTCTGGCAATGACCAACCTTGACAGTCACCAAGGCCATGATAGGGTATGGTCTCGGCTTTGGGGGACAATGTGTGTGCTTTGTGAGAGAAACGGCAACTGGGAAGGGGTCTTTCAAGGGCTTCTTAGAACATTGTCCCTTTGCAATTACAACTATATACACCAAACACTCTGCCAACAGGAAAGAAAAGGACATCAGTGCCCTTGGTCTTTCTAGAGAGGTGTTGGATTAAACACAGTGTTTCCTCTCTTTGGTATTTTCCTCTTACAATGGATCCAATGACCTCAGTGCTGATTTGTGTCCTCTTAATTAGACCTCGAGTACATTTTGTATAGGGTTTGAATTCCTTGAGTTCGCTAAGGAAAAAACACATTAAAAACAATGACCACAAATAACTTGTCCGCTAATGACTTTTCCCTGAATGTTTTCGTGTTTTCACAGGATATCCCACATTAAACCTCACGATTTTCTGGCCTTGAATGCATCTCAGTCCAGTGTATCCGCTATAGACTGGATTAGGGTTTTCTGGCCAGATCCAAACTTCTCAGGCTCTGCCAGGATATGTCTTTTCAAAAAAAATTCCAGAGCCTTTGAAGAAAGCTCTATGTGTCCTTATGTTCCTGCTATGGTCCTTGATACCCCAGTGACTGTTAGAAGTTAAGTTAGTTTGCGTCTCCCTTTGGGGCTTTTTTTTTTTTAATCTATTTTTACTAGATAAAAAGAAGAGGTATTCTACCTCCATCATCTACCTTATCCCCAGCAGAACATCATAATTCAGCTTCCTGATCCTATAAATTAGGAGTTTTTCTCCAATGATTTTAAGAATTCATCAGTCTTGCTGGGGCAAGATGATACACACACATAATCCCAGCACTCAGGAGAGAGAGAGATGAGAAAATTTTGAGTTGAAAGCCAGTCTGTTCAATAAAGTAAGATCATACCTCACCAACAAGAAAGAAACTCATTGGTCTGTTATTGACTAAACCAACTAAACCACACAGAGTCTGATTCTGGATGTTGGTGTTGGGTTTGCTTTTGCTTTAATTCACTATCATACCTTGCTTTTAGAAAGGTGTATTGATGATGGACCAGGTTATAGGTCCAGCATTTATCTAAATAGACAACCACAGATTTGAGCCTATGTATGTTATCAATTCTTAGATTGGGTGGATGTGTGATTGGTAGTCCAAAGATTGTCTTGACCATCAGTCATTGTAAGATACTGATGTGGGTTTTGAGCATAAACTACTATGGGGAACAATACCTTCAATACAAGCAACACAGCGGCTGGGTTACATCCTTGAGCATGTCTAAAGATGAACGCCTGCCTCCCTGGTCTTGGGCAATTTTCAACCTCATCGGCCTCCCGTTTCATCATTGGAAGTATGAGAGATTTTACCGAAACCAAAGGGTTATTATTCAGAGTATGATGGGGCCTCAGGGTTTTAAGCCCTACCTCATTTCCTCTTCCACTGCACCACGCTGAGCCGTAAGCCTCTTAGAAATTAGGCTGCAACGTTAAATGTCCTTCTAAATTAGCCGGGACTTCAGAAGCAGATCAGAGCTTCAGAAGCTTGCCCTATCCACCTCACCCTCCCCGGTGCCTCGTGAGCCTTGTCTGAAGGCTTTTGGATCAACCACCCTGCTATGCTGTGGCTAAGGCCGCCCTGCCTGTGAACTGCTCAAGACGCTAAGAGCCACTGAGATGTGCAATCTGGCTGGCTGGATGTGTGGTATGTGTGCTTAGCATTCATAAAGTGAGATTGGAATTCTTCTGTTTGCAGAAGATAAAAGCCGCTTGAGCAAGCAAGAGAGGCGAGCTAGTAGCCCACATCACTGCAAACCAAATGGCCAGGGAATGATTGGCTCTCACACAAAGACATTAAGCCAGTAGGTGTGGTCTCCTCAGCTCTTGTTTCCTGTGATGACTTCCGCCCAGGAAGACTTGATCCTCACGTGGCCTCTGGTGGTGTCCAGCCTGCATATTCACCAGGTTATCACCACTTGCAGAAAGCAGCTTTCCACATAGTTCCAGCAGAAGCCTACGACCGAGTGTTACTGGCTTAGTCACGAGGTTGGCAATAGTAGCAAATGCTCATATAATGCTTCCCGTGTGTATCCCTCTTCTTAAACACTAGGCTGGTAGGGATCGGTATAAACGGCTTCTAAAACATGACACCTTCACACCTTATATATATTTTAAGCTGAAAGAACCTGAAGAACTAGAAGCAACAGGAAGGTCAGAATGGCCTTTCCTCTACTCTTCTTTCCTGAAGCAAGTCTGAGCAGTCTATTGCAAAAGATAAGGTTAGACCTACCAGAATCCAGACAAACAGGCCTTGTGTCATTATTCCCCACTGGGGTTAGCTCAGAGCCTTTGCCTTTTGTCCTATTCCCACGGAGTTACCCACATTTCAACAAACTCCTTAAAAAAAGCCACTCAGATCTGGTTGTTTCTTCCTTGGGGAAGCTTTTGTGTCCTGTGTAACCCACATTCAATATTGCACACTTTGATTAATCTGTCTTGTATTACAGGCGTTCCAGCTAATGTACCAAAAATGTTTGTTTTGTTTTTTTAAAAAGAGGAAGTTCTTTTTACCAATGCCATCCAGAGAGGAAGAAATTGAGGAACCCAGAGAGAGGTTGAGTAACTTGCCCAGGGGTCACACAGCAGTAACTGAGCTGGGATTTAAAACTTAGGTAGTTTGGTTAGTTTATGGTCTTGGCCTTAAATGCTATGCTGCCGTCTCCAGAATCTCGGGAAAGGATGGCTCAGACTAGCCATTACTAGAGCAGTTTCAGAATCTGTAGCTATAGTCTTTCCTGAATTCTGTGTTGCAGACCTTCAAGGGCAGACTTTATATGTGAGGAAAGGTGCCGCATGTTTATACAACAATATATGTACATATGTGTGTATATATATATATATATATGTATATATATATATGTATATATACATATATATAGGGAGAGTATGCCCAATTGTATACATACACACACACACACACATATATATGTATATATACATATATATCACCTCAAATACTAATGACTCCCAGAAGCAGGTTTGTAGCCTCCTTTGATTTCAGACACTACAGCTATTTCTGTGGACAGCAGATCACTCTGACCACAGTCCTTTGGAAAAGAAGCCTCCGGAATTGCCGAGAATACTAAGAGTCGGGGTTCTGGGTCTTCAGATGCTGGTTCTTGGCAGCATCATCTTCAGATGCTGGCCTGTCTTAGAGAAAGTCATTCCAAGCCAACTGTGAAAAAAGGATGCTGGAATAAGAATTAAATGTTTCCTCGGCACCTGAAACTGTAAAGGGAAGCTTCAAATTATCTCTAGAGTAAGTCACAACATGTAAATATAATATGCCCATTGCTGTGGAGCCCATGGGTTGAGGTAAACATGCTTTAAAAAAAAAAAAAAAAAAAGGAAGAGGCAGGCTTGGAAATTAAAGGTGGTTTGGTGGTTTTCCGATGTTGGAAACAAACCTCCATGAATAAATACTTCTAAGCTAACAGCTACTAATGGTGTTTTTTTCCCCCTAAGTATGGTTTACAGAGTACAAGCGTCAGGATAACCCAGTCACTGCATGATGTTCTCTCTTTTTCTTTGCCTCTCCACCCACTCTTTGGCTTTTTGACACAGGCTCTTGCTGTGTAACTCCAGCTGTCCTGGAATTCACAGTGTAGACAAACATGACCCTGCCTCTCTAGTGCTGGGCTCAAAGGCATAGGCTACCACCTCCGGCTCATTGATAGATCTTGACCCCATGTGCCAAGCCCTAGCATCGGTATCTGATATCACAGAAGTTGTTCGTCCTTCATTGCACTAAAGTTTGAAAATCACCACTGTAGCGGCTGCTGAAAATGGTCTAGGATCTTAAATGACAAAGGACCTTCAGGGTATTAACGTGAGTCAAAGGCAGCATCCATGAAGACAACTTCTATCCCAGGATGCTCTGTGCATTTCTGTCGGCTCTCACTCCCCTTGTACGTGTTCCTGTTCGCCCTTGAGGTGTGAGTGCCCGCTCTTGTTTGTTTCTCTGTTGCTGTGGTATTGAAAAAAATACTGATCCAAACCAGCTTGGGGAAGAAAGGGCTTATTTAGCTTACGTTTCCCAATCACAAAGGGAAGTCAGGGTGGAACTCAAGGCAACAACCCCGAGGCAGGAATGGAAACAGAGAAGGTGGGAGAGTGCTGTTTCCTGGCTTATTCTCCATGGATGACTTAACTTGCTTTTACACAGACCCCAGGACCACCTGCAGATGGCTGGTGTCTCCCATGATGGCTTGAGCTCTCCTACATCAATCATTCCTGAAGAAAATGCCCCCATAAACTTTTGCATCGACCCATCTGATGGAGGCAGTTTCTCCAATAAGGTTCCGCTTCCCCAAATACTTTTTGCTTTCGTGTCAAGTTGACAAAACAAAAACAAACAAACAAACCAAAAAAACCTAACCAGCACAGTGCCTATGTACACGTTGACTCCAAACAGCCGAAGGAAAAGTACTATCTCCTGTGCTTCCCTAAGGAGCTGTGTGAGTGGGAAACTTGCTCCCAGGAGCTATAAGCTCTGACTAATGCTGATGGACTCACTGTCAGCATGAGTTAACTTTTACCCAGTGTTCTTTTCTAATGCATTCTACTGGCGTGATCCATTCTGGTCTCGTCTAGTAGTTACCTTAGGGATGCCTGAGTTCTGATAAGATCTCAATTTCACACAAGGAGATTGAGGTACATTGCTATGCAACTTGTCCCAGGTCACAAAACTGGAGTAGAGTTGAGGCTCAGGTAGACCAGGTAGACAATTTCACATTCCAGCCTGTATGTCTTAACTTTCACTCTGTGTCACAGGCTCCCAGTGAGAGTTCATTCTCCACAAGATTGAAATCGGAAAATCCAAAAATCACTGACTGAGGCAACCTAAGTTCACTGTGGACTTGCAAAGAGACCCCAGGTCTTATCCTCCCCATGAGACCTAGAAGCTGTTCAGAGTTAGACTTTTATAGCTCAGGTACTGGCTACCTAAATTCAGAAACAGAGGTGTTTATATTTTAGGGGCTCATTTCATGGGGTTACAAACTTGCACTACCTCACCTGGCTTTGTTCTTAGATCCGTGATGCTGTAAGGGTAAGTTAATTGCCACTCTTGACCTGCCTTGAAAGCCCTTTTGCTGGGTGAAGCAGAGAGAAAGAGCCTGCCTAGAAGAACCAGCCACAGCAAGCACCCTGTCTGTAAATGCACAGAACCATACCAAGGCACTTTTGCTCAAATTCAGGCAACCAATTCAGGCCAGTCTGTGAACTAGTTTAATAGAATATTAAAGGATATGTGTACTCAGAAATCCACAGAGCAGATAGGACACATGCATGATCCTTACCATATAAGGCAACACCGCCTGGCCCAAACTCACTTCCTGTACCTGCTTTTTCCTGGCCTCAGTTTTCCCAGCATGGAGGTGTCACAAGGAGGTGCCAGGTGAGAACCATCCCAGTAATCCAGTAGTCACACTCAGGTTTGGGCACAAACACCCACTAAAGTAACAGAGAAGTGTCTGCTTCCCCTCCCACCCCCAATTCCATTTGTGATTCTTTTCCCAATGTGGGTGACTCATTGACAAGAATACACTGGAGTCTCATAGGCCTTACAAGGCTGGTTTGGGTGTGACTGGGGAAGCCCAGGACCCTAAAGCCAGGATGAAGTAGGGGACCAGAGGAGGATGAGAGCCAGTTTCCTCCAGAGAGATAACAAGAGGGTGCCCCAACGATGTATGCTGATCAGGTGATTCCCCTCCCACGGCCCCATTACCTACTTGAAGATAGGATTGGTTCACTCCCACTAAGAGGTCCTCAGAGCCCAGAATGTTATGGATGGGAACCTACTGATTCATTTGGTCTCTATGACACTTAAGCTGTCACCTCCACCCCCATTCAGCATGTTCCATGTTTATAATGAACAGCGATAGCCAAAGGACAAGAAGAGGCTTTTAAAATTAAAAAGGGGTTAAAAGACCAAGTCTTAACAGTTGTCTCCTAACTTCATCTCTCTGGCTAGAGAAAACCAGGTTTGTTTCTCCATGCCCAGTGTCCAGTTAGGGAACCAGCACTGGGTTCACTTGGGTGCACTGGCCACAGCCATGTGTGTCCTTACCTCAGTGGGGTCCAGCATGGAAGGTATAGAGAGGAGAGTCTTGAAGCTGGGCTGGCCTTGGGAGTAGACTGGGAATAGTGGTATCAATCTAGTTAGAGAACACATGGATCAGAAACTCCTTGGGTGTAGAATTGGTTCAACACCAGATCCAGCACAAACTGAAAGGCTATCCCAATTTGAGTATTTTTCAGAGGGCAGATGTGGCCCCGTACTTAGGCCTGGATTAACCTGGTTTTCAGTAAATCTGCTTCAACTGCGCCCATTGTGATCATGAAAATTAAATATGTAGGTCTTGTAAAAATATGATTTCTTTTAGACAAAAGTTTTCTGGGTAACCTAGACCGCCTGTGAATTCTTGGTCCTGCTTTAAACACCTTTCTACTAGAATTACACGCAGATACACGTATGTGGCTTGGCACTGTTAGGCAAGGGTTGAACTCTTTTTCTAACCTTGAATCAATCGTAAAGTGTTGGTGTGGCTAAAACTTCCAGGCTGTGTTGATATCATGAATGTCTTCCAATGCCACCTTCAGTCACAGCACATACTTGATGCACCTCATATAAACCACTTCAATTTGTTTGGTGTCATCCGATCCTTTCCAGAGCCAGGACAGAGATGACTGTTACCCATAAGGGCTGCTGACACAAAGACAGGTAAACCATACAAGGCGACAAAGCCAAGCATCGGCCAGGCCATGGGCTTCTGTGAGTGGGTCTCTTTACAACATCAGTCTTTATAACTCAGACTGACCTGAAACTCATAATCCTCCTGCCTCAGCCTCCCCAGTGCTGGCTTTTGACTCACTTTGTAAAGCCTAGATTTCTCAGGTTTCACACAAATAGGTCAACTTTTCTTTCTGTCGTGTTGACCCAATTATACTCCTTTCGGTAGATTTAGCCATCTTCCAGGATGTCAAAAGCAAACTCTATACATAACCAAGGCCTTAAGAACAAAAGTTCTCAGCAAAGTCCAGATTGCTTTGAGGAGTGCGAGGGGGTGGGGGGAAGAAGCAAGGAAAACAAATACCTTCTTTGTGCCAAGTGCTCATCTCAGGCAAACACACTTAACGGGTTGGTTTTACAAATCCAGATTATTCTGGTTGTCGCATAAAATAAAACCTTTCTTAGGCACCTCCCTTGTTCCTCTTTAGATATGACACTCCTAACTCCTTTCTCTCACTATTCTTCTTGCCCAGCAGCTGTGGAAAGCGCAGACATCTCCTCACCCCATCTCTTGCTTTTCGATCTTTTCCCCTCTGGGAGTTTGTAGCATGGTCACCCAGGGTCCCCATGAGAATACTAACTGGGCAAAATGTTTTTTAAAGATTTATTCTCATTTCTTAGAAGTGTGTGTGTGTGTGTGTGTGTGTGTGTCCATGTGGGGGACATGAGCACAGGGTGCATGTGAGTACATTCGCCTATGGAAGCCAGAAGTGTCAGATCTTTGGGATCTGCAGTTGCAGGTGACTGAGTTACTTGGTATGGGTGCTGGGAATGAGATTCAGGTCCCGTGTAGCTGAAGAATGCATGTTTGATAACCACTGGGCCACCACTGAAACCCCATCAATGGTTTCTTGGACACACTTCACTCTTTCTCCCTTTAGCAAGATTTAGTATACGTTGAAGTCTTGGGAAGTTTCTGTACAGAGTGGGATTAATGCCTTCCTCATGTGAGGGTAGGGAGGTCTCAACGTGATGGTTTGTGGGAGGCAGGAGGCACAGTGCTGGCTACGGTGACAGGTGGGGAAAACGCTGGCCCCACTTTTATGAACACACTATGCCTTTGGCTCTTTGTACTATACTATACTTCGCCGTTTCCTTTGCTGTATCACAGACTATTCAGACACAGAGGAGGACACTTCGAGAGGGGACTAGAGGAGACTGAAGGGTAACAACGTGTACATAGATGGAAACGTCACAATGAAATCTGTTACTTTGCGTATGGACCTACAAGAATTAATTTTAAAAACGAATTTTAAAAAATACGGGCTGGAGAGAGGGTTCATTGGTTAAGAGCACTGACCGCTCTTCCAAAGGTCCTGAGTTCAATTCCCAGCAACCACATGTTGGCTCACGACTATCTATAATGAGGTTGATGCCGTCTTCTGGTATGTCTGAAGACAGCTACAGTGTACTCATATACATGAAATAAATACATACATATTTTTTACAAATTAAAAAAAATAAAAAATAAAGAAAAATGTTTCTTTTTAAATTGTTCATCCCACAAGTATATTAGCATATTTCATGCCAGAAAATGTTCTTGGCTCCAAGAATATAAAAATCAGCACAATTGGAATTAACATGTGGCTTCATTTATGGGTATAAAATTTTGATAATTGCTGTATAGATCTCAGATGATGGTATACACAGCAGGGCCCTTTACCCAAGGAAATTTGCTCCAGTGCATATACTGAATGCCTGTCACCACAAATAGCACTGAACTCCGTGTGGACACTGGCTCTGCCTATACTTCCGTACCTATGGGGAAGTTAGGTTTATAAGTTAGGGACAGTGAGAGATTAATAGCAATTATCATAATAATAAAATTCTAAGAAAACATTGGTAAAATCACCAACACTTTGAGAGGATTATTGAATAAAATAAATGTCACTTAATAAAAACATAGTCTATTGTTGACTCAGTTACTAAGTGACCAGCTGGCAATTAGCATATATAGAGAGAACACAATGACCAGAAAAACTGGTTGTCTGGCTGACATGGCAGATGGTGCAAAGATTTTTATCACATTAAGAGTGTCACACAGTTTAAAACTTACAAACTGTCTATTCCACATCTCATGAACTATATCCCCTACTCCTCTGTCCCTCCAGACCGCCAGCCTTACTTATCTCTCTACTTCCTGCCAAAAGTGCATGGGTGTTGATGTGGCCGCACATGCGCATGCGCCTCCACACTTGCGCATGCTCCTCCAGGCCCCTGTGGCTCCATTGGGGCCCACCTTTCAGTGGATAGCACCAAACCCGTGTCTGTTTTAAGATCTCATCATCTTGGGCTCACCAGTTGTCTCTGTCCCTCTGTCCAAAGCATGTCCTGGGTGCTTCCTCCTGCCTGAGCCTCCCTCACTTTCCTAGCCCAGAGCTAGCCCCTGCCTGGGCAGTTGCCTCTCTGCCTTCCCTGCTACAGCTTGGGTTTCCAATGATCTGCACAAAGGAGAGCTGTGAAGGAAAGTCTAAAGATGTGCTTTGCTTTCAGTCAGGCAGCACTGCCTGTGGGGGGGGGGTAGTGGGGAGGGGGGGAGAGAATTGAGAGAGAGAGAGAGAGAGAGAGAGAGAGAGAGAGAGAGAGAGAGAGAGAGAGAGAGACTCGAGAGCATCTGAATGGTATGCTTTTGGATTGTAGAGCTGGAGTGGAGAAATAACCAAAGACAGCTGGCATCGTGCCAGCATTCGCAGCCAGAGAACTATTTCCCAGAATAAAGAACGCCTCGCCCTTCCCACAGTACAAATCCCAGCATCCCTTGGTCACAGAAAGCCTGCCTCTGTCTGGCTCAGGAGAGTAGTTTTCTGTGGGCATCCTGCTGCTCAGAGCACCACCGATTACAATACACACAGGAGCTTCATCGGTTGGAAAGGAAGAAGACTGGGTGTGTAATATACGTATACCCGATCTTTTATTTCTACCAGAGAGAAAACTAACAGGTTATCTATTTCGACCCGAAGTGCAGCCAGAGTGACCTAAAACAATTATAACTAATGGTGACATAGGAGTACTTGGTTTAGAGACTCTCAATGACGTCTAGTGGCCTTAGTGGTGGTCACACTCTGTAGACACCCTCACCTGGCCTGGCTGCTGTGCTCTCTGGTGCTCTTTCTCTCATCCTCAGCCTCTTACCCTTTCTAGCTACACAAGGCTTACCTCATCTTCTCAGACATGTGCCCCTTATACCCTCTTCATTCTCTGCCCCTTCCACACTAACTTGTAAACTGTGTCTCATCATCACACGGCTCTGTGTGGTTTTTGTTGGTGTTGCTGTAACAAAATGCCTGGTACTAGATAGTATATAATGAAAAGAAAGTTGGGGCTGGAGAGACAGCTAAGCAGTTGCCAGTCCTTGCTGCTAACCAGAGTTAGGTTCTCGCACCCACACGGCAGCTCGCAACTGTAATGCCAATCCCAGGGGACCTGATCCCCCATTATGATCTTCATAGGTACCAGCTACACATGTAACGCACACACATACATTTAGGCAAAACATCGTACACTCAAAGTAAAATTTTACAAGCTGAGAAACTTTTTAAGAAGGAAAGAAGTGTATCTGGGTTGTGAGAGTGGTGGGTATTAGAAAGTCTAAACCATGTCAGCACCAGCCTCTGACAGCAGCATCTGTGTAGTGTAGTGATAGGGCAGATGGGAGGAGAAGAATTAGAGCCTGGGCAAGGTTTGACTCATTCGTTTGTAAGAACCTGATCTCATGGGAATTAGAGACTAGCAGCAATCCCTTCCCAGGGGTGGTCATGACCCAGCCACCTCCTACTAGGCCTCTCATCTTAACCTGTCAATATCATCACTGGAGACCAGGCTTCTAGCACACGAGCCTTAAGGACACAGCTCACACCTAAACCACAGCACTGAGGAATCCCTCCCAACTCCTAAACCTAGTTGGCTCTCCCTATCTTATGCTCTATCTTTGTCTCTCTGAGTTCAGTTTACACCATACTTGTTTGGTGGGTGATCCCGGCTGATGCTAGCGCAGTCTCATTCTGACTACAGCCAGATGACAGGAAGCCCTCGCTCAGCAACAGTTGGCCACTTTGCTTGAGGCTTGACGTCAATACCCAGGTGTTTCATAAGCATATACCTCACAAAGATCGAAACTGCTGCTCTCATTGACTGGGTGACCCGTTTTATGATAAGCAGGGAAACAGAGAGTAGTTGTCTGAATCCAATCACTGGAAAAATATGAGACTTCTTAAAAGGGTTGGTGAAATAAGAGGGTGGGAGAGAGAACATGATCTTGTGACCATATGTTGGACTTGTTGGTGGCCTTCATCTTGTTTAATTGTGTTTAGTAAAGTACTAACTCCATAAGCCATTAGGTATATTGAAAACAGACTTTCTTACAGCATAGCTTTGTGTACTAAACTCTTTCTGAATCAGGCTGGTGAAGAGAGCATGACTGGAAACCCAAAAGTCTGAATTTTCATGTCCACTCCCTCCTGAGATTGCCGCCTAAAGCTACAGAGATATCCTATGAAATTGGCTGAGGTGGTCCCACAATATTTTATGCCTTGTATAATAATGTCTACAAAGAAAAGGACTAGTTTGCAGTTTCCACTGGAGTAGGGTATGTTCCACCTTTGCCAAGTTTCTTCCTCTTGGAACGTGTGGCTCCTTCGCTTCGGGAAATGTGTGTTTCTACCGGGGTACAGAAGGGATCTTCTAAGATGCTGAAGAAAGTCGGTCTGACTTACTGAATAGACCCTTGGCACCTGAGCAAGGTTATCTGAGATCACGAAAGAATAACACGAGGCTCTGCCAGCTTCTGCATTGCCAAATGAGAGCAAGGTTTTTGTGGCTGACTTTTGTCAGGCTTTTTAAAAAGAAGAAAAGAAAAGAGAGAGAGAGAGAGAGAGAGAGAGAGAGAGAGAGAGAGAGAGGGCAAGCAATACCACTGCCTAATTATGGACACAATGACATAAAGACAAAAGAAACTCATTGCTTTTCCAGCTCCCTTTCTGGTGAGGGTGACCCAAGCCTGACTTAGATTTTCTCACCGATTCAAAAGAAAATTGAGTATTATTAAGGGGGAAACAGCTTTAATCTCAGACTCCAAAATTGCTCATTAAATGTTAGCGGAGCACAGAGTCCCCTGATGAGTGTGTCGCCTGCTGCCTTGTGAAAACTATTGTTGTACAGGCAGTGTGCTAGCTTGGAATAGCAGTGACACCGGCCCTTTAAGACACTTCTGCCTCAGTGGTAATAGGTCAGACTCTTGCCCAATTCCCCATGCAGTTCAGACTCAGCAGATGGAGACTTGAGGATTGCACCTTGGGTCAGGGTATGTGGAATATTAGGTCTCATTAGTTCTGTGGTCCACTGTCTTTAATAGCCGTAGATGAGTGAGTTTCCCAACTGTCTCAGACAGACTGTATCCTCTACCTGCCAAGGAGAACAACTTCTAATTAGTAGGACCACAGAAATCAGGAAACGGTGCTCAGTTTGACCAAGTGTTTCTTGACTAAGATGGCAAGTTCTATGAAATGATGACAAGACTCTAAGAATCTATCTTAGTATGCTTAATGTGTTTTTAACATGTGTGCCATATGTTTTGTAGGCATTCCTATTGGGTAATCACGGGGAGCATTACCCAGTAGAGAGCCTTGCTTGCTAATGTCAGATGGTCTAGACTTTGAATCCATCACCAGCTGATTCTTCTACCTTTTTGGGTCTCCATGGACATTATAGTGGGAAGTAAACTATACTGAGGACATTTTTTTTTTCAGGTAAGGTAGGCTGGAAAGTAGATGTTATATTTTCACTTAAATAATTGCATTCAAGAGGAAAGAGTCAGAAGCTCATGGAATGCCCAGCACCAATCAGGTCGGGTGGTCAGGATTTCATCTGCTCACACCCAGTCACATATTCATCCACACATTCTTAATTAAATGTCAGTCATGCTACCAAAACAGAAACCAGAAGCAACTCAGTTTGAATAGTAGGAAATAAAGCAAGGTTTTTCAAGAGGCCACCGAATCTAAGTGTCTTGGTTAGGGTTCTCAAGAGTCACAGAACTTACAGACTGCTTCTACAGACTAAAGGAAATTATCAGAATGACTTACAGTCTGCAGTCCAGCTAACCCAACAACGGGCAGCTGTGAATGGGAAGTCCAAGAATCCAGTAGTTGCTCAGGCTGGGTGTTTGAGCTAGCCTTCTGTATAAGCTAGGATCCTGAAGAATATGCTGGCAAGCAAGTGTAAGCAGGTGAAGAAGAGTGAGTCTTCCTTCTTCCAATGTCCTTATGTAAGCCTGAGGCAGAAAGATTGGCCCAGGTTAAAGATGTGTGACACCACACCTGAATGTGGGATTTGCTTTATCCCAGGCTGGCCTTGAACTCGGAGATCTGCTTACTTCAGTCTCCTGGGATTAAAGGCAGGTACCATCTTGCCTGGGCCTAAGCTTTTCATGGCCACTATGCCTCAAGATCCAGGTCACAAGCCTTTGTCTTCTAGCCTTAAGATGTGGACCCCCGGAATACCCTTCATTTAGGATTGGACTTCATTCCAGATACAGTCAGACTGACAATTGCAAATAGCCAGCACACTAAGTTTGTGCAATGCCGTTATAAATATCACTTTTGAGCGTAATAATATAACTTGGTTCTATTCACTCTCTTAGAAAGTAGAGTGGGAAGAGAGAAGGGTTGGTCTGTGACCTCTGGTAGATTCTAGTCTAAATCAGTTGCTCAATTTTTTTTGTTTTGTTTTGTTTTGTTTTTAAGACAAGTTCTGGGGCAGTTAAAAGCATTTCTTGGTCTTACAAAAAATCTAAGCTCAGTTCCCAGCACCAATATGGTGGTTTACAACAATCCATAGCTCTAGCTCCAGGGGATTCTAAGCCCCCTTTTGACCTTTAGGGACACCAAGCAAGCACACAACACACACACAGACAGGCAGACAGACAGGCAGACAGACAGACAGACAGACAGACGACAGACAGACAGACAGACACATACAATAAAATGAACAAATTTTAAAAAATGTTTAAATGGACAAGATTACTAACCCTGCTCAGTTTCCTCTCCAGTAATGGCAAGAAGGCTTGGTGCAAGTTTGTGTTTGTGAAAGCACGTAGCTTAGCCTGGCTGCCTAGCAATGTCTACGAAACCAGCATTGTCTCGTCTCTCTTATCCTACCTCCTCCACAAGTTCTGCCGCTTGGGTCTCTGGCCCTGGGTCTCTCTATGTTAAAAAAAAAAAGTCACACTGTCCACATCATTCATTCTAGAAAGTTCTACAATTCTAGGCTTTAAAAAGTATAAGTAGATCGCAAGCTGGAAAGATGGCTCAACAGTTAAGACAGCTTCCTGCTCTTCCAGAGGTTCCCAGTTTGGTTGGTAGCATCTCCATAAGGTGGCTCACAACTGCCTTTAGCTCTAAGAGATTCAACACTTTCTTCTGGCTTCCTCAGGTACTGGCACACATACGGCAATCACACACACACACACACACACACACACACACACACACACACAAATAAAACATAATAAAGCTAAATCTTAAAAGAGGTCTAAGTAAATAAATTATTCCAACTTGGAAAAGGATATCGGTAACGAACGTATAATTATATTTGATGTGTAAATTGACAACGTGCACCAGCCATAAGCTGAGCCTGTTTCTCGTGCTATCAATAAATTATTCTGAGAACAAGTTAATTAGAAAATCCAGAAAGCATTACAATTCCTTGCGTTTGTCTTAAAAGAGCAATAAAATTCAGTACCCTGCAGTTTTGAAATGAGTACATGGAAGGATGTAAATATTTATCGGAATGAGAGTGGAGCAGAGAGACACTCTGCTTTGTCTGCTAGTGGGCGGTAACGTATCTATGGATCATTGTTTGCACGAAGCATTTAATAATTCCATCTGTTGGAAATGCATTTTTGGAGGAACTTTGAAACTGCTATAAACTACCTACGAATTGGCAGGAAAGCAATCCTGGAGAGATGCAAGACTCTGGAGCAGAGCGAGGAGTTCAATATAAATCAATATGTAATTACAAAATTCCATCTTTGGCCGCAGCTCCTTAAATATATTTATTTAGGCGTGATGCAGACTTGTGACTCCCGAGTCTCGGATTGTTGAGTTCTCTGCTAACTTGAGATTTGAATCTTGGGAGAAGAGAGGAGGACACCATTTATTTGGCCTGAAAATCTATGAGAAGGAAGTGTGAGAATGTTACTGGCCTGGCAGTTGGTGCTGTGTTGTCTCCTGTGATTCTGTACTCCACTCTCCCCTCCTCTATGAGATTATTTTTCACTTAAAAAAAAAAAGACATAAAAACTTGGTATCCCTGGTATTTCTGTTTTCTTTCCTCTTTCAAGCTCCCGTCTTTCGGCTCCGCCTCTCCTTCCTAGCAGTATGCTGTAATGTTCATCTTCTTACATCCCAGATGAGAGAGTTATTTTCCTGACCATACTTCATCCTTTAGCAATCTGCTCACTGGCTTCCCCTGTCCCCCGCCTCTCTGCTCCTCCACGTACAGTCTCTCTTCCTGTCCACTCTTCATGAATGTTCAGTGTAGGGGAGGGCACAATGAAAATTGTAGCTCATATCTAGGGGTTCAATTGGAGCTGTCAGAGAGATTTAATGGATCATTACCTCTCCTGCTATCTCTTTTGGGTGAGATTCTTTATGTAACTGTCTTTATGTAAAATTAGATGAAGAGGTTTGGGGTGGGGAGGGGAGGCCTAATGAGAATGAAACCATTTTCAGCTTAAAAAATCAGGGCTTTATTTCCCCCGGGGAATGTCGAGTTTTCAGTGGGTTTAGAGCCCTACCCTTTCACCTCCTGGCTGCCTCTGCACCCCATCTCAAGGCATGGCTATTACTCTGAGTTGTATCACCCTAATAATATTCCCACTTGGAGAGCCTAGCCACAAGGACATTAAATGTGACATTTTGGGGTGAGAGTCCCTGCAGATGTAATGACATTAAAGTAAGTCAGTTAATCTAATCATATCTGATTCTGCCATGACTTCTGTTCTTTGAAGAGGGGGAATCAGACACCAGGGTGCTGTGTGGATGGAGGAACAGCCATGTAAGGACAGCTTCTGCTGTTTAAGCCTCCCAGTCTGGGGCCCACAGCAGTCTAGCAGAGAGGTCTGTGTCATGAGAATACCGTAGGACCAGTCTGGAGAACACGAGGAAGAGACTCTAGGAGGCAGGGTGAAACCACACCCATACAGAAAGTAAATTGACAGAGGTGTGACCTGAAACCTGTGTGCTTACACACTTCTGACCTTTTCCTAACAAAAGAAGAAACGGTGTCATGGGCATGGCATGCCAAAACGTACCATGCTGTAAGGCATCCCAAGATTGCTGTCACCATGCCTAGGATGCACAATGCTCTGAGGGAGTGGCGTAGGGAGTTAGGCTAAAGGCTGGGAATGAGTGGAGAAAGTACTGAGCTCAGCTCAGTTACCCAGATGTCCGTGGGAAGAGTGGTTTGCATGGTACTTGGACTCAGTCAGTCACTAACAGTTTCAGCTTCTTGAAGTTAGCTACAAGATAGATAGATAGATAGATAGATAGATAGATAGATAGATAGATAGATAGATAGATAATTCTGAAGTGCTTGACGAAGTTGTGAATCTGTTCATGTGTATTTGGTGTCTTCTGTCTCAGTTCTAAACCTTTGACCTTTATAAAGCCATAGATGGCTTTGTCTCTATTCAATGTACTGTAAAACAAAACAATTTATAGATTCAATTGTATAACCACCTTTCAGTCAAGTTCTTAAAAACATAGCTTCTGTTTCCTTTTATTTCTGTTGACTTAGTCTTATTTATGTCTATTATTGGAAGAAAGAGTATCATGTATGACTATGTATTATATAATCTAGTTGGGATTACAGTGAATTCTCCACAATACTAGAAAGCTGGACGCGTGCCTCTCAGAGACGAGAAGGTTGCACCCTGGGATTTGATTTTGTCTTCAGTGGTCTGCTGTGTTTTCCAGGTTTCTTCATTAATTACTAATTGTTTCTCTCCCCCATTGATTGTCATGTGCTTTCAGATTAGCACGGGTTTCCTTTGAGCTCACTCTTTATTGGTCGCCATCTCTGTTCCTGGTCACGTGAACTTTATTATTGTTGCTGATAAGACATCTAGCCATCTGATAAGGACAGAGCAGCCCGCCAGCTCCTATTCGTCCTCCCTGAGTTGTCTTTTTCTTCCACTGAAGTTTAAAATAAGCTTGTCAGCTTTTAGGAGAAACCTTTCTGACAGCGTTCTGTTTTATCTATTGACTGATTAGGGGGCGCTGCCATCTGTTTTATGATGCTTCTTTCCCTCCCTGAGCACAGAACACCTCAATATTAGTTTTAGGCTTTCTTTTATAGAAAAAAATGAATGTTTAAAACACATCCGTATACACAATATTCAAATCCTCAAACATTTAGAGAAGGATTTCCGTCACAAGGAGCCTGCTGGGAATGGAAGGATTTTAAACTGTGTGGGTCCTCTAACTCAAAAAAAAAAAATCATAATCTAACAGAAGGAAATGTGATAGATATGTACACTGTTTAATATGAACTAAGCCACGGAAAACACTTTTATATATAACGTGGTTTCTGGGAAGTGTCTTAGTTTCTTTTCTATTCCTGTAATAAAATACCTGACAAACGGAACTCAAGGGATGAAAGGTTTGTTGAGCTTACAGTTCTAGGTTATAGTTTATGATGGCAGGGAAGTCACAGGGACAGGAGTATACACCCACAATCAAGAGTAGAGAGCAATGAAGGCATGCATATTAATGCCCAGCTTACCCTCTCTACATTTATATAGTCTGGGATCCCTACACAGGGGATGGTGCCACCCACAGTGGGCAGAGTTTCCCACTTCATTTAATGTAATCAAGTTGATCTCCCATAGACAATCCCAGAGGTCTGTTTCCCAGGTGATTATCACTAACTCTCACAGGAAGTGTTATTAATTTTGGCATGAATCACTTGAGGTGAAGAACTATGGTATAGTTTTTATATGTAGATCTAAGTACTAGTTTTAATACACGTATGATCTTTTATATTTGTTTTATATTTTATATGAGGTAGAGAGAATACCGATCAGCTGTGTTTTCATATTTCAATAGATAAGTCAGAGTGGAATTTGTTGTTTATATTGTCGTGTAGTCATATTGTTTATATTGTCGTGTAGTCATATAAAAACAAAACTATTCCAGATGAAAAATTTTAAATGTTCCAGAACCTGAAATTTTTTGAATACTACATGGCAAGTACAAAAGCCTACACCTGACCTTACATGACAGAGCACAGTCAAAGTGCAGACATATTAGAAACATTGTTCAAAGTCAACCTTCAGGCTATGTGGTAAATTTCACATTTAGACTTGAAAGCCATCTCCTTATGTCTGTGCAAACATTCCAAAATTAAAAAAAAAAAAATCCACAATCTTCAGGTTGTGAGCATTTTGGATAGGGACTATTTAACCCGCACTAATGATATTTTACATTCTTTGTTGGTGCTGACCTTCAGTGGATAAACTAAGTAAAGTTTAAACTCAGCCCTCGCTCACAGTAGGCACATCTCACATACTCTGTGGTCGCCTGGGACTCTCTTACTCTGCCGGGCATCGGAGCTTTGGGCAATAATCTGTTATGTAATTAATCTTGATATCTAAATGACAGAAATGCTCAAACGCAATACTTGGCATAAATGTTCCTGAGCTTAGATTTGGTGGATTATATAGATTCTGATTGGTAATCTGTATTGTAAGCAGCTGTATCTAAAAGTCTGATTCCTCTGGATTGCAGAGAGCATGAGTCCCTTTACAGACAGATCAAATGGGAACAATGAGGGACAGGGGAAACTCTTATCTCACTGGAACATGCCTAGAAAATAGTTCTGTAATCATGAGTGTCAAGAGGCTTCGGGGGAATTCATAGACTTCTGCTTCTTGGTGGGAAGTAGAAATTCAAAATCACGCTGTATAAACCGAGCAGCATCTTCTTGGGTCTTTCTTTTATTTTTTTCTTTTATTACCTCCAAGGGTCATTTTGGGGAATTGAAGAGAGTATTGTCGTTGCTTTTAACTCTAGCTATGTTTTACATTTCTGATCATTTCTAACAATTATGCCCTGCGTGTGCTTGTGTTCACACGTGTGATCCAGTATGTTTGCCTACGGACTACCTTAAATCTTGTGTGTGATTTAGCATTTCTCTCCTTTTGTAAAAGCCATTGCTGTTATGGGGTCCGGACAGAAGGAACTCAATGGCCTGTCAGAAATATGAACCAGGCATGTATGAGCCACAGCCAATCTATGAAGAAGCAGTGAGAAATTACAGAGCCATAGAAAACCCTTCAAAACTTGCAAGCAGGGCAGAAAGCATTTGGAAATACTTGCAGAGAAGTATTAGTGTCCACTTTTAGTGTCACAGGAGAGGTGACTTCTCAGTTTGTGAAAATTTGAAATGCTAAACCAAAAATCTAAAAGTGCTTAGAAATGGCCAAAAAGACATAGAGACATAGCCTTCAGATGGAGGTTAACATCAGAGTGACATCATTTTGGTTGCTTAAAGCCCTATTCAGATTTCTTTTCCCCCAAAGGAAGAACAGAAAGCAAAAATTTAGCATACTTAAATATTTGTCATGGGGTTTTTATGAGTAGTGAGTATTTACTAAACACCTTGGGAGAAGCTTGGCCAAGTGGAATGAGGCAGAGACAAGTCACACTCATGCAGATCTAATGGCCCATTATGTGGCCTGCAACCATGTTGTTTCCAGACTGCTGGAGCTCTTTCCCCGTGCAAACTCTCATCAGCTCCAGCACAGACTTGATCTTGTGGTGTGAAAGCTGAGGCTTGTAAATGTGGAGTGAGTCATCCAAGGATATAAACCTTAGGGAAACTTGGAGTCATTGTGACCTGCAACCTGTATACTACCTCTGTCGTCCTTGGCTGGACACCTCTGGTCAAACCCGCCCAGAGACCCTGGTTGTCTCTCAGGAAGGAGGAAAAATAATAGTGCCTATCTACCTCATAGGCTGTGGCCACTGGGAACAGCCCTGTGTGTGCGTAGCCTGTTGATGTAAGCCTTCTAAGATAACACCAGGCAGTGCAGCTGCCAGGTGTGAGACTGCATAGTGTCCTGGTCATCGTGTCCTGGTCATCGACTGCACTAACGGTCCTAATGCCGTTTGAATCTTATCAGTCTGACAGGACTATCCTGACTTATCATAACAAAGTCATAGTCTCATTATATCAGTGTTTCTTTATATAACTGCTTAAGCATAATCTGCACTGACCTTACTATATTTTATATGACTATACCATAATTTATATAAGCATTCCTTATTTCTCCATAAATTCTAAATCTTGAAATCACTTCCAACCTTTCAGGATGATAAAAACTGACGGATAGACTTTGGTATGATTCTTTTTTCCCGTATTGTCTTATTCTGGGAAAAATTCCCAGGAGCGGAATTGCTCGATAAAAATGTACAGAGAAAAGAAACTTTTTTGTATGTGGGAGTCATGGCTTGTGACGAGCTGATCAGAGTTAGGAAGAGAGACGTGTGCCTTCCTCATTTCTGTCAGCTTGTAAGCTCTGCAAAAGCAGCAACAGCTAGGGCAGAAGTGAAGGGCTCGACCTGGACAGGATCCAGATCCGAGGACTCTTATTTTCTTCCTCGTTCCACTGACAACTCTAATGGAGCTCAGCATGGACAAGAACCCTCCCTTCCTTGGAAGACTCGCCAAGGTCGCAGCATAAATTCTTGAGCTCTTACCAGAAGGGGCAAAAGATGTCGCATGAAGACAGGCACGGGGTTGGCTTCATCTCCTACAGACTTTACTGACTTCTTGTTTTTCCTAAGTGATTCAGGAGCATCATCTCACCTTCATCATCAGTGTGAGAAGGAAGGACTGCCACCTTCCGCTTCCAGTTACTGGGACCAAAGTTTCAGAGAGAGTAAGTAGTGAGACCAAGGTTGGGATCCAGACCCTTTATCTCCAGTCCCCAATCCCGCTTCCTGGAAAGATCAATCACAGCAAATACGGATGCTTGAGTGGTATAAGGGACCAGTGTAAGGGATTCAGGGAAGACAGGGATGAGCAAGGATCGAGGTGGATCTTACACAAGGAGGGCTCTGTGTAAGACATCTCTTCATACTTACTTAGCCATTTCCTCTCCCACCACCCTCATCTTGCAACTGGAGCCGATCGAGCACAAAGCAAGGTATTCCCTAGCACGGTATTCCTGGTGTACAGCTAAGTCATCTTTCAGATTCAGTATGGGATTTACGAGAAAAGGCTTCTCCCGGGCAGAGAATGTAGTTAACCAGATATCTCCAGAGAGTTGCTTCCTCTGTGGCTGTGGGAAGCGGGAAGCTGGCATCTCAGCCACAGCTACACACCTAACTGAATGGAACATTCTGTGCCCGGTGCAGAGGAAAAGCATTTTTAATCTGTTTTTGTTAACATTGTCATGAAGTTCTAGGAAAGGGCAGCAGGAGACAGCCAAGAGCCAGGGCCGTAACCAGACAGCTGAACTCTTTGCTTCTAAATGTCAGGATCAAGAGGTGAGAACTAGGAGTGCTCACTTTGTAATAACCTGTGTGTGTGCTATATACAACACAAGCTCAGACCAAGGCCATAACCCCACAGCAGTGAGGCACCACGAGATAAGAGAATCGTCCATTCACCCTTGCAATGTAAAATCTTACTAAACAATTTGACTTGTAAGGTCCTTGAATCAAACCTATGAAGTTTAATATATGCTTACCTCCAAACCAGGACTTAATTTTCAAATAATTATATGACAAAACCTTATCGGGGTTATTGCCTTATGCCAGGTCCCGTGCATAGCACTGGTGACTTGGGGACACTGCCTCTGGCTGTCAATGTGTCCACAGTTGACCTAGGTTGTGACACAGTATACAGTGTGGCCAGACACAGATGTTCCCAGTTATTTTAATGAGCACCACACACAACCTCTCCTCGGCCCTGAGCACGTACACCGTGTAAGGAGAACATGTACATGCAGACAATAGCTCCAGAAAAGCCATCTATCAAAGGCTCCCCCTTGCTAGGTTGATTCCCTTCTTTCCCATATCTGGAGTTTTTCCTGGGCCAAAGGGACATCACAATTGCATCGTTTAGGTCAACTTTTTATTGTGAGGTTACTGTAGATTCAGATACAGTTGTAAGGAATGATATTGAAAGACCACAAGTATCCTTTATCTACCTTGCCCCTATAGTAGTCTCTCGTAAAACTGTTGTATGAACAAAATACAGTAGTAACATTTAGTGTACTGTTCTGTCTATTTAGATTTTCCAAATCTCACTTACACAGTAGTACTCTACTTATGACGGGATTATTTACTCCTCAACCTTATGGTAAATAGAAAATATTGTAAGGCAAAGCTCTGTTATTATCAGACACTGCAGTGTGTTATAAAGTAAGGTTATAATGTAACAGTGTGGCTGACACAGCGGTGTGGCTCTCTGCCTCTGCCCAGCATAGCAAGAAAGTGTTAAGCTGCAAACTGCTAGCCCAGGAAAAGATTACAATGCAAAGCGCACAGGGGCCAACAAGATGGCTCATTGGATAAAGGCACTTGCCCCAGAATCCACATGGTGGAAAGAGAGAAACGACTCTCTGCCCTCCACACACGCCATTACGGCATATGCTTCCTTCACACAAAATGAACAAAGGAACGTTTTTAAAAATTCAAGGCACTGTTTCTACTGAATGCACATGGCTTTTGTGCCCTTGTAGAGTGGAAACATTGTAAGTTAAGCGATCATAAATTGGGACCACCTATATATACATGTCTGAGTGTGTGCAACCTAGTTCTCGGTTATTTAATGGCCTACATAATTCTACCTACCACCGCTCCTAAGATATAAAACGATTCCATCACCATGCGAGATGTGTCCCTTCAGTCACCATACCCATCACCCACCACAGCCATCCTTTCAGGTCCCGGCCACTGGTAACTACTTATCTTCATAGCTATAATTGTAGCACTCCAAAGATGCTGTGTAAGAGAACCCATGGTGTACGTAATCTCTGGGATTGGTTTTTTTCATGACACATTTTCTTGGCGCCCTATCCACACTGTTACATAGAAGTAGTTTGTTCTCCTTTATTGTGCTCCATGCCATGAATGCTCCACATTGCATGTTCCATGCCCTGGATGTTCCATGTCATGTGTTCCATGCCCTGGATGTTCCATGTCATGTGTTCCATGAAATTGATGTCTCATGTCATGTGTTCCATGGCATGGATGATCCATGACATGGATGTTCCACATTGTGTGCTCCATGACATTGATGTTCCATGTTGTGTGCTCCTCAATGACATGGATGTTCCATGTTGTGTGCTCAATGACACGGATGTTGCATGTTGTGTGTTCCATGACATGGATATTCCACGTCGTGTGTTTCATGACATGGATGTTCCATAACATGGATGTTCCATGACATGGATGTTCCACATAGTGTGTTCCATGACATGGGTGTTCCACATTGTATGTTCCATGACATGGATGTTCCACATCATATGTTCCATGGCATGAATGTTCCATATCGCATACTCTATGACATGGATGTTCCATGTTGTGTGCTCCATGACATGGATATTCCATGTTGTGTGCTCCATGACATGGATGTT
>JANHMN010000021.1:16484895-16539742 GCA_030674055.1 Rhabdomys pumilio
GTGTGCTCCATGACATGGATGTTGCATGTTGTGTGTCCTATGTCATGAATGTTCCATGTTGTGTGCTCCATGACATGGATGTTTATTTGTCTGGGCTGCTTCTGGTTTTTGATGCTGTCAATAAACCTGCTATAAACATTTGTGGATCAGTATCATCATAAACATGTTTTCTCCTCTGGGATAAAAGCCCAAGAGTGAAATTGCTGGGTCAGATGGTTTTGCATAGTTTAGTTTTGTAAAAGCTACCAAACTACTATGGCTGGTGGGTATAAACCTGTAGACCTACTAAAGATTCCTATAATCCTACTAAGGATTCTGAGGCAAGGAAGTGGAGAATGGTACATTCAAGGTCAGTCTGGGCAATTTGATAGGAACTTGTTTCAAAAACAAATTTGGAAAGAGGGCCGGAGACATACGTTGATGGTAGAGCAGCTGCCTAGCATGTGTGAGACCCTCCGGTCCACCTTCAGTACCACAAACAACAAGGAAGTGAGCAGACAAAACAACTGGCAGACTGCTGTTCAAAGAGGCCAGGCCACTTCCTGTTTCCATCAGTGACGTATGAGTTACTTGGTTTCTCCAAATCTGCACAAGCACTTCCTGTTAATTGTTCTTATTGTAGTCACCTGGTCAGTGCACAGTGACATCTCCTTGTGATTTGATTTGCATTGCCCTTAGAACTGATGATGTCAGACCTAACAGCCTATGTCCGCTTTCCATTTATGTAGCCTCTCCATAATGTCTTTTGTATGTTTCACCTGTTCTTAATTGGATTGTTAATTTTTTATGGTTTAGTCTTGATAATTCTTTTTAAATTGCCAACTCTTCTTAGATCCAGCTTTATTATTAATACCATCGTTATTTTGAGCTGCCTTGTATACCATTCTTATACATGTCAAAATGCATACTAAACATGCATGCCACACACACACATACGTGCAACATATACCTGCACACACACACTACACACATATACACACTATTCACAAACAGGCATGCATACACACAAACATGCATTCTACATACATGTACTCAAACACACCGACACAAAGACATATGCACATGCATACACACACATACACAAACACATATGCACATACTCACATGCTACTACCCTGGGGAATTTTTTTAACTTTTAACATTTTTTAGACATTTATTTTATTTTAATTTTTTGAGTCTCTTGCCGGCATATTTGTATATGCATCATAAGATATCAGATCCACTAAAACAAAAGGTTGTGAGCCACTAGGTGGGTGCTAGGAATTAAACTCAGGTCCCCTGGAAGAGCAATAAGTTCTCTTAACCAGTGAGCCATCTCCAGTCCCTATTTAAAACAAACAAACAAAACCAAAAACAATTCTCTTTTGTTTTGTTCTGTTTTGTTTTTTGAGACAGGGTCTTGCTATATAATCCTGGCTGTCCTAGAACTCACATAGATAAATGGTCCTGTCTCTGCCTCCCAAGTGCTGGAATTAAAGACATGCACCGCCATGCTCAGCTCTCTAGGGAATTCATAATGCAGTCTAGATACACAGCCTTGTTAGATACATGGTTATGCTAATATTTTCTGCCTTTTCATCTTAACAAGCTCTTTCACAAAAGCAACAGTTTTACACTTTGATGAGGCAAAAATTCATTTTTGTTCTTGTTACTATAACCTCAGATCTACACAGAGGCAAAGAGTTGGAGCGGAGCTCCAGTACCTCTGAAGGCTGCCTGCAGCATCTTTGATAATCACTGCTATCGGGAATCTGTACCATGAAGTCATTGTATTTGCTTTAAAAGGCACTGGGACTATTGGGAGGCAAGGCTACTGGCCTACTGAGTCAATTTGAGTCTTCCAGATTTGTTGTGTGTTGTTTTCCTTTGTTTAGCGGCATATTACAAAGTGGAAGTTTTGAGCTTCCATGCCAGATCTTTGCTGACTCTAAGTAAACAATGGAAATCGTTTCTGTAATAGTTATGTGGATTACACTGTACCAGAAGCTAACTAACTGTAAGGGTGCTCATTTGCAGTTGGCAATAAACCAAGTAGTTAAAATCTGAGGTAGCCATTTTGCTTGCAATAGGCTAAGCAGCTTCTGGGCTCTGTCTTAGTTAGGGTATCTATTGCTTTGAAGAGATTCCACGACCGTGGTAAGTCTCATAAATGAAAACATTTAACTGGGACTGGCTTACTGTTTGGACGTTTAGTCCACTTATTATCATGGTGGTATGCAGACAGACTTAGTGCTGAAGAAGGATCTCTACACTTTGATCCACAGGCAGCAGATCTGTAAGCCATATTGGGCGTAGTTTGAGCATAAAAGATTTGAAAGCTCACACCCACAGTGACCCATTTTCTCCAACAAGGTCACACTTCCTAATAGTGCCACGCCCTATGGTCCTATAGGGGCCATTTTCTCTCAAACCACCGCAGGCCCCAATCTAAACATCTTCAATTTTTTCTATCAGATATAGATCTGAGCACAATGTATTTACCTTGAATCATTTGAGTAAATTTTAAGAATATGAAGTATTCTTTCATTTGCTCTCTCTAGCTCTAAACCTTAAGGAGGAAAAGCTCTGGTTTTAGTTCTAGAAATCTCTTCTTCCCCAAAGGGAATACTTTCTGTATAATTTAATTAAAATGGAAGATGGAAGGGGAGTAATACTTTTCTTCATACACCAGGAACTCACTATGCAGAGGAGGCTGGCCTCAGACTCACTATGTAGAGGAGAGCCTCCCTCCTCTGTCTCCTAAGTCCCAGGGTTAAAGGTGTATACAGTAATGCCTGCTGTCGCCTTTGCAAGTTTAATCTTGAAAGAATGTGTCTGTAAAAGTTAGGTTTATATTGCTTGTATGCTCCTCAGTAATTTTCACGGAATAACTTTGTTTTCCTAAAGAAAGAAGTTGTTTCCCTGTACTTTAATTCTTTTGTATTTTTAATCTCTTCATTGAATGCAGAATGCTTGCAGTTTTTTTTTTTTTTTTTTTTTTTTTTTTTTGTGGCTTGCTTTTTTGTTTCCCAGGAGTGTTTGTGAAATTCTAAACTGATTTTTTTTTTTTTAAGCTGGGGTTTAGTCTGTAATGCCTGTTCTCTCCTTAGTGTTTCTTCTCCTAGACAGAAGCATGTTTTAACGCTATTAGCATGTTTTTAATGCTGTTAGCATGTGTTTTAAATGCTGTTAAATATTTGATGTTTATGCTTTGGGAAACCTGCTTTTTATGATTTGGGATAAAATGATCTCCAATTTTCATTTGAAAAGTTGAACTTATAGGTTTGTTCTCTTTGTCTTTAAAAGATAATTTTACATTGTTTGTGTGTGTGTGTGTGTGTGTGTGTATTATGCATGAGTGTGCATGCTTGCAGGTACCTAGCTATATGTATAGAGACCAGAGGACCACTTTCCAGAATCCGTCCACCACGTGGGTTCCAGGCATTGAATTCAGGCCACCAAGCTTACTCCTAAGCTTTTACCCTCCAAGACGCTTGCTTTTAAATCCTACCTGGTATTGATTTTTGCATGTGATATGAGCCAATCTGTCTTCTCTTATGTGAAAAAGTCAAATTATGCCACAAATTTCTTAAAACTTTTTCATAAACTTCTTCCTCTGGATGAAAATCCAAGTTCAGAAAATGTCCTAAAAGGCCCTGTCTGGTTTCATCCTCTGAGACAGCCCCTCCCACCTCGTCTTTTATGTGCCTGCTGCAAAACTCGTGGCTTTTTCATCTTTGTGAAATTCCTAGAGTCCTACATGTCTTAGTGTTTCACTCCTGTGAAGAGACACACTGACCACGGCTTACAAAAAGTATAGTAAAACCAATTTAAACTTATTCTCATCTAGCTTACGAATGAAGAGACTCAGACAATGGGTTATTTTATTTGGCTTTGACAATTACTAGGGGGTCACCCCTAGTCTACTTTTCTAACTGCTGGCCTGGCTACTTCACCAGCAGTGGACCCCAAATACTTACTGTCTCTCCTGGCCATGTGCTTATGGTCCATCTCCTCTCATGGTGGATTCCTCCTCCTGAGTCCTTCTCTCCCTCTCTGCAATCCCTCCCTTCCCAGGTAACTCAAAACCCGCTGCCTATCTCTAATCCCTCCAGTTATTGATTGCAGCCATTTTTATTTAACCAATAGTTTTAAATTAAGGAACAAGGTTTGCACTATGAAAGCTTCAGGTACAGAATTTAGCATTACAATACATAGAAACAGACCAAAGTTCAATAAAAAAGTATTTAATTGACGGTGGCTTACAGTTTCAGAGGTTTAGTTTATTGTCATCATGGTGGGAAGCATGGCAGCCTGAAGGCAGACATGGTTCTCTATCCCGATCCATATATAGCAGGAAAGGAGAGACGCTAGACTTGGGATGGGCTTTTGAAACCTCAAATCCCACTCCCAGTGACTCACTTCCAACAAGGCCACATTCCAAAACCTTTCAAATAGTGTTACTCCCTGGTGACCAGGCATTCAAATTGATGAGTCTATGGGGCATTGTCATTCAAATTATCACCATATATTACTTTCTCACTCCCTAAGTCTCTGCTCAGATATTGCCCTATCACAGATGGTTCGCTGGAGATCATAACTGAAATCACACATACAAGTGCGTGTGCACGCGCGCGCGCACACACACACACACACACACACACACACACACACACAATCACAATCTCTACTTTTTGCTTGGAAGACTTAACCTGAAAATCTCTCTGGGCCTGGTACTGTAGGGGTGTGTTTGTGTGTGTGTGTGTGTGTATTTTATTTTAAAGGTTACCCCCCCTTAAATGGTTTTAGATTAGGTTTCTGATTCTTTTCAAGTTTTAATAGTTTACTTTTGGTGTAGTTAATATGTGACCACATTTAAGATGCATCCATAGTAAAAAAAAGATCGACAAACAACCCTCCCATCTGCCCTGTAGCTGCCCAGTCCTTTCCTGACTTCAGCTGCTTGTTCACTTATTTCTGTAGTTTTTTATCTTGTCAGAAATGTGCTGTGTATATATAAGGATAAGCATATATCTATACTTATGTATATGTATGTATATATGTATATATTTATATCTCTCTCTATATATGATACACATTACACTCTCAATAAATGGTAGAACACCCCATATTGTCTGGCAGCTTGCTTTTCTTCTCTTAACTATAGATAGATACCATAGTAAGAGGGCCGTCGCATCTGCTATACTTGCCTAATACTCCACTGAGTGGACATGCTTGGTTCCTGGTCTCCTTGTGAACGACACATAGGTCAGGTCGCCCTCGGTCTTTGTAATGGCCTCCTAGCCAGAATTCCTTATCTTTCATCAGTGCCTCTCACAGGACTATTAGATGGACCTCTTAGAGTTCCATTCTGATATTGTCAACTCCTGGTTCAGGAAGCCCAGCAGTTTGTCAAATACCCACAGAACAAAGCTGAACTTCTTAACGTTGAAAGTACAGTCCCCCACCCCCACACCCCCAGTCTCCATTCTTCTACCTTATCCCTTTGTGCCTGAAGACACCCACTAAACAGACACCTTGAGGTTTTTTGGTTTTGTTTTTTCCCCAAATGCACAGACCTGTTTTCTCTCAGCCACCTAGGGGATAAACACCTCCTCCCCTCCCTGTGGGCAGATCACAGTGCACTCTGGGACTGTTAGGATCAGTGATTTAAAACCTGCCAATCCGGTCACAGAGGCACGTCCAACATAACTGGACCTTATGTAGTGAATTTGGGGTTAGGCAACCGATACCTCATCGATTACCAATCAGTACTTTTCCCTCTCAGATTCCAGATCCCTTGTGAGCAGGGAGCATTCTCTGAGACTAGAGAACGCTAAAGTAAAAAGATGTCCGGGTTTCAAAGTAGCTTACAACACAGTGAGTCACACAAGCACAATTAAGATACACAACACAGTGGGAGGTGCCGCTCAGTGGAATTCTAGGTGGGAAAATGCCCCTCTGTCCTGGAATCCTTAACTCACTGTCCAGGTCCAGGATAGCTGTCCAGCAAGTAAGTGTGCCTGTTGAGTGAAATATATATATTTCATTCACATATATTGCAGCCCTTAAGACATCCAGCAACCTCCTGTGCTCAAACCCGTCTTTTGATCACACTCTAGGTCCATAACCTGTGCGGGCGTCGCTCATCTGAGCCGGGGGAGGCGTGGGAGCGCGTGGGCCCCAGTTGCAGGCAGGGAGGGCAGCTGAGCCCGGCACCTGGAGCCGGTCTAGGCGCCGCGCGGGGCGCAGGGGCGGGGAGCGGGGGGAAGGGGCGGAGACTGTCGCCCGCCTCCCCACCCCGGCGGCGGCGCAGGGCCGTGGGGTGTCGGCAGCAGCTGCAGCCGCCCGCGCCACCCCCTCGGCCTCGGCTCCGGGGCGAGGGTGAGCGGAGCACGGCGGGCAGCTGCCACCCGGCACCGAGTGGAGCAGCGGCGGCCCCGGAGGACTCAAAGTTGTCAGTCGAAGCGCAGACATGCCGGGCAGCGACACGGCGCTCACGGTGGATCGGACCTACTCGGACCCCGGCCGGCACCATCGCTGCAAGAGCCGGGTGAGGAGGGCGCGCGCAGGGCGGCGCGGGGGTGCGAGTCTGCGTGGGGAGGGCGCGGGCCGGGTCGGCTCGGAGGGACGGCACCGCGGAACCCATCGCCGGCTTCTCCCGGCCGGGAAGGTCCGGGGGAAAACCTGCGGCCCGGGGACGCGGAGCCACCGCTGGAATCAGAGGCTAGCCAGCCCTATTCCACGACGGTGTCTCCCGGCTCTCCTCCCCGCCAGAGAGTGCACGCTGCCTGCCCCCCCTCCCCCCGGGACTCCCAGGGTCTGGCTCCCCGCACAGCCACCTGCCGGGCTCCGCATTGCTGTTGCGTCCCCAGCCTCACAGCCGAGTGCCCAGCACCGTGCGCCCCGGACGCGCTGCCTAGATCAAAAGTCGATCTCCGCACGGACGCTCCGGAGTTGGGAGCCGTGCAGAGAGGGGTGCCTTCGCCACGGTTTGCAGCGTAATTTGCTGTTGCTGATTTTGGCTGTGAGCGAAAATAGCTCTTCTGAGCAAGCTGTGGAGACCAGCCATGGAGGGCTTCACTATAAAGACGGAGGCCACAGTCCCAGCTCTGCCCCCCACCAACCCCCAGGAACAACTTCTCTTCTGGGCAGCTCAAGTGTCCAGCAAGGATGTGAGGAGCCCCCCCCCCCCCCCCCCCTCCCTTCTCTCCTTGGCCGATTAAAGTGCCATTTGAAACAGCACCTCCTCCACTCTGGCAGGCGACACCTGGAGTTGTTCTCTGAGCCTCCCAACTTCTGGCTTGTCCGAGGAACTGGGGATTCGATGTTGGCTTCCTCGTATAAAGCCCGCAGAGATAGAACGGGCATAGTTTCTATCCCTCCACCTCTAAAATCAAGTTACAGGCGTGTGCAGGGGTCCCTTATACAGAATGTGAGTGTGCAGTCACAATTTGAAATAGTAATCGATTTTTCCCAGAAGTGACACGTTTACTTCATTTTTCTTTTCACTTTAGCGCCTCTTAATCAATTTAGGAAAAATGATTTTAAAAACACACACAAATTTAATGTGTTTGGTGGAATCGCTCCTGCATCGACTGACTCTCGGTTTCTTTAGAAGTTTCATAACAGTGAACCAGGAAAGTATTCCAAAACCCCATAAGAAAAACATTTAGAGTTTTGGTTAGTTGCAGTCAGAAGTTTGTTTGGGAGGGCAACTGCTCGCGAACGCAGCTGACAGAAGGAAAGGTCTTTTTCCCAAGGCATTTGTAACGGGGTGGGGGTGGGGATAAATTTAATAGTGTAATTCACAGGTGAGATTGTAATGTTAGGATAATTTGAGAGTCTGGGTTGTCACAACTCAATGATCTCGTAAGCAAGCAGGTTTGGTAACTCTTGGGGGCGGGGGGGGGGGATAATGAGCTTTACAAAATTCAAGGATTGTTGCCTGTCCGGTGGAGGTGGAACCTGCGCTCACACACCCAGGTGGGAAACGGAAAGACTAGTTGAAGTGCAGAAGTCCCCACACCTGTCTCTCTAAAGTAACCAAGACATCGTGTCAAGGGGATTTTTTTTTCCTTTAAAATCCTGCTCATCATGTTTTACGCGTTACATTATCAGTAGGGAGATAATGGATTTGCAAGTAAACAGCCCAGTAAAACTGAGTTAGGTGCTGGATGTACTGATTATCTCTGTAATTAGAGCACTGGGCAGATGAAACCTAGTGAGGAATGGAAGATGAGAGAAGAGGGCTGGAGTTGAGCAGGCCCAGATCACAGTTCAAGGCCCTCCTAGAGATCCCAGTTTAGCTTTCTGGACTGTTCCTTTTAGTTGTTTTTTTTTTTCCCCCTGTTGATCTAGGGTTGTTTTTGAAACAAAGTCTCCTTGTGTAGCCCAAGCTGGCCTCCAATCCATGATCCTCTGCTTAGCCTTTTGAATGCTGGAATTATAGTCACGCAGAGCCACAACTGGCATTGCTTTTAGGTTTGCTTGTTTGTTTTTGGTTTGGTTTGGTTTGGTTTGGTTTGGTTTGGTTTGGTTTGGTTTGGTTTGGTTTGGTTTGGTTTGGTTTGGGGTCTGCTTTCCTGTGGAGACAGCAGGGCATCAGGAGAGCTAACCGAAGAACTTTTCTCTAGTAGGGCTGGTGGCATTTTGCATCCTTCCTTGAGGCTGCAGTAAGTCCGCTTTAATGAAGGCGCAGCAAACGCAATAAGCAGCACCCCATTGAGTGATCTGGCTGCTCCTTTGTTGGATTCAATTGGATGTAGCTATAAAAAAGGCATTTTCTCATTACACCTAGAAAAGTACGCTGTGCAAAAGGAAAACACCAAATGGCATAAGGGCTTAAAGTCCTTCTTGTTACTCTTTCACTGGAAACAAAGTAGGGTTTTAAAAGAATCCCTGCCTCTGGCAAACTAACTTCCTTTTAAGATGCAGATAATTACTGGGGTGGATGTGGAGGTGACTAACCTTTAAGGAATAGTAGTTCTCTCCCCCCCCCCCACCTTCCCCACAAAAGAAAACCACCTTGTTGATTAACAATGGTCACTTAAAAGATTCCCCTTGAGGTAACAGGGAAAACACACATCAATTTTGCTGGATGTATTTAAGCCTTTGAGACTGGACGGTAATGAGACAGGGGGCCACTTTAATATTGCAGAGATCTATTTTTTACAGTCAGGTAGCCTAACCTAGATTCTCCTCCCCTCTCTCCCCGTTAGCAAAAACTGTAATGTAACAAATGACATTCTTTGGCTGTCATGAAGCTAAAAAGCCAGAGCCATTCACAGTTTTAAACTTCACCTTTGTAAAACTAAAAGAACGATGCTTGTTATCTTGACACACATAACATCTTTCTACTTTAAAAGAAAGAGCATACATAATTACAGCCTGTGTTGTTTTTTTTTCTTTATGCCCTAGATAGTCAGAGCCTATCACCAAAGCCTATATTAAGAATTTAGGCAGTCTGTCTTCTGCACCTTAACTGGTTTTTGTTAATTATGTGAGTCCACTTTTTGTTTTTGTTTTAATTTTGCTAGTTGCTTGTCACTTTAAATGTTCCCTAATGCCACTTGGCATTCCCTGTAGCCACTCATGTACAGCTGTGAATTGTTGTTGAATATTATCGAATGCGTAAATATTCTTTGGAGGTTTCTACCCCACCTTAGATCAATTAGTTCCCCCCACCCCCAAGACACAAAACCTTTATATTTATAATAAGCCTTCAAGCACTAGAGCTGGGCAGATGTCAGCCCTCTATGCTATTTTGATACTTCCCTGTCAGTAACCTCCAGATATCTACCCCGAGATATCACTTTTCATGTTCTGCTGGAGCCACTCCTACTCCAACAGGCTGGTCCTCGTGGCCATGAGCTCGTGATCCACCTACCCCATGGTAGCTTCTCCCCACCCCCACCCTGTATCCTTTCTCTCTTGGTCCCTGCTTGAGACCTCAAGCCCAGAACCCTCGCTCCGCCCACTCTACTGCCCAGCCTAAGCTGTAGACATCTTTCTTTATTAACCAATCATGAATAACTTTCGGGTAGGGAGCAAAGTTCACACAACAAAAGTGTGTGGATCTGCTCGACTTGGGGTACAGAATTCAGCATTTGAATACAAGCTGACCTAGACTAACTTCCTACAAACTATTGGGGTTCCATAGACAGAGACATAGCTCCCAACTGGGTGATCACAAGGACAAGGCCCCAAATAACTCCTCTGAGACTCTAGTTCCCACTGGAAATGGTGGGTGTCTTAGTTAGGGTTTTACTGCTGTGAACAGACACCATGACCAATTCAAGTCTTATAAAGGACAATATTTAATTGGGGCTGGCTTACAGGTTCAGAGGTTTAGTCCATTATCATCAAGGTGGGAACATGGCAGCATCCAGGCAGGCGTAGTGCAGGCAGAGCTGAGAGTTCTACATCTTCATCTGAAGGCTGCTAGCAGAATGCTGACTTCCAGGCAGCTAGGATGAGGGTCTTAAAGCCCACACCCACAGTGACACGCCCACTCCAACAGGGCCACACCTTCTAGTAATGCCACTCCCTGGTCTGAACATATACAAACCATCACAGTAGGGGACACCAATAGAACAGGTGGTGTCAGTCCAATCCTCACATTATGAATTTGCATCTTAAATAGGAAGGTTTTTGTTTTTTAACTGACAGTTGAGTCATTCAGATGTTACTGCTTTCATCTGTATGTGAAGGGAATTTTTTTTTGTTACTGCTAGAATGCCACGCCCCCTTGGTGTGACTCTCCTGCTGTCTCCTATTACACTGTCAACCACTGGGCCTTCTTTGACATCTCTGCAGTTGGTCCTTAAGCCAGTTAGGACTTTGACTGTTTTATCAAGCATCCAAAGGAGGACCAGACTGTTTTTCCCATGGACTCGCCTTCATCAGGCTTGCTTGCCTGCTCTAGTGTGGATTGCTCTGTCACTTGGCCCCTCTAATCATTCCTTGCCTTAGCTTCTTCTATGCAGTAGGGACAGTATAAGGAACGGATGCTGGTAAGGCCTATGAAACCTGAGGCGCTTAATAAGAACCCAATAAGTGGTGGGTGAACTTATTTTGTTTATTTAGTTATATATTTATACACCGTTATCAGGAGGCTCCATGAGCCTGAAAATTAAAAGACGTCTGATTTTGTGACAAACCCATTGAACATCTTCTGTGCACCAGCTGCGGTTCTGGGCATCAGGAAGAGCTTGATAATAAGTTAACAGCCCCGTCTCCCTGGTAGCTTGGTACTTGGTGAGTGTATCTTACTTAGACTGTGGCCCACAGGGATGTAGAATTCCCTTTCACAGAAAGAATTGGGCACAATAAACACAAAAGTATCTGCCACCTGAAGGAGAACCTGCGTGGAGCTTGAGGGCCACACCTGTCACACGTTTTGCAGTGCTGTGCCACTGGGAACATTCCCAGTGGGTGCTGAATGATGTCCAGAGGCTGTCAGGAAGAGGGAGGTGTTATGGTCCTCCCAGAGCAGCTAGCTGAGCAACAGTGAGTTGGTTGCTTGCTCATTCCCTGGCAGGAAGTAGGACAGATAGAACCTGACTCTTGTAGGTGCCTCTGACCCAGGGAGTAGTGTGTAAGGACTGGTTAAATCATTATTTTGCTTCATTCTAGAGTTAAGCAAAGAGACTCACTATAGGGAGTCTCTTAAGTCAACTTGTTTACATTAGGAGGGGTAGGTTGATGGCACTTATGTTTTTTTGAGCCATGCTTTGCCGCAGGCTCGCCAGCTCTCCCTTCAGAGACAAATGACTTGCTAGCCACCAGCAGCAGCTCACACATGCCTGTCACATCCGCTTCAGAGCAGCAAGACAGCTGCCACCAAGTTGAATCTCGAAATATTGTTTTCCTTTAGACACTTCCTGAATTCCAGGAGCTCAAAACCCAGAGTCCCAGATGAAAATTGCCCGCATCTCTGGGAGAATCAGCAGTAGTTCTAGCCTGACTGTTTCCTAATTGCGGTTTTGTGTGTGTGTGTGTGTGTGTGTGTGTGTGTGTGTGTGTGTGTGTGTTTTCGGTGGAGGGGGTGGCGAGAGAAAAAGACGAAGGAGCTATGAATCACTGAACGGTGTGAATCAGAATTAGGACTTTTCATTCCTTCTAAAAGGAACATCAGTTTACATGCTTTGTGCATCTTCTAGCCAGTGCGGATGATGTGGAGGAGGTGTGAGGTGAGGGAAACAGTGGGCTTGTTCAGCATCCTTCTTCAATGAGGCAAAAAGAACATGTGTGGAAAGGATGTAGTAACGACAGTAGCCGGCACGCACCAACCACGTCATGCACATCAGGACAAGGGAGTGCTTCAGTTTCCTTTAGTCTTCTAAGTGGAGCTTGCTTGTGTGGTCTTAACCACTTCCCTGGTGGTCCCTGGGGTGAATTCTGATGTCTTGATAATCTGAATGGATACATTAAGAAGCTCCGTCTTCTGGGAGAGACATGTACGGCTCCCTCAAAGCTCCTCCTCCCTTCTGAGTTCTAGACTCTTTTTTTTTTTTTTTTTTTTTTGGTTTTTCGAGACAGGGTTTCTCTGCATAGTCCTGGCTGTCCTGGAACTCACTCTGTAGACCAGGCTGGCCTCGAACTCAGAAATCCGCCTGCCTCTGCCTCCCAAGTGCTGGGATTAAAGGCGTGCGCCACCACCTTTGGCACCGAGTCCTATATTCCAAGTAAAGTTTTTGAATGAATGATATGGAATGATAATGTGTGGACATGTTTTATAATTTTATAATGCCCAGGGTAAGAATTCTGTTTAGGAGTATGGAGAAGTTTTAAAGAATATTAAGTAAGGTCATAGTTTAAGCTAATTAGAACAGGGTTGGAAAGATTTCTTAGAGCTTATATGAGTTCTGGATGCTAATCTAGAGAACCCTTGTCTGAATCCCAGTATCCTCATGGTAGCTCACAACCATCTGTAAGTCTTATACCACTGGATCTGACACCCTCTCCTGGCTTCCAAGGGCACCACACACACACACACACACACACACACACACACTACACAAAGATACACACTGGCAAGACACCCCTACTAAATAAATAATGTTTTTAAATTAGGGACCTATCTTTTAGCATGATATTGGGTCTTCAGAGGGTGGGCCACTGACGAGCATGGTAAAGGTGCTTGTTTCTGTGAGCGTTGTGTCGAGAAGGTACCTGCAAATCTGTTTCTTGGCTAAGATGAATGCTCACTCTCTGTGTCCCACATGTGGTCACCAGGCAATCTTCTGGGCCTCTCGTGTTTCCCTCGACTCACTTTGAGGAAGCACACTAGAGTGGTTCAGGCTGCTGGTTCTAGAGTCTCCACCTTGATTGAATCCCCACAGTGTACCCATGGGCATGGGACCCCAGTTACCTTTCTACAGAAGCTGTCAGTCCGGGTGCTTCCTCTGGAGAACCTTTGCATACGTTAGGTGATGTGACATGCATCAGCAGCGTTCGGCCAACCCCTGATGGATGATCGGAGACCCCTAAGGTGGAAGTACTTCAGGTGCCACTTCAGGGGCTGCCTTTGTGTGGAAGCCTGGGGGGAGGGGTGGATTTCCAGCCCTTTGCACTCTCTGCAGAGGGCAGAACTTTTTACTGTTGGCTTCTGGGAATGCCTGGCATTCAACGAGGGCCCTCAATGCCTCAGCTCTAAAGACGCTTGAGGAGCATAAAGGAGAGGGATTCAGATGAACTGGGAAAACAATTACCCAGGGGCCACACGAGGACCTTTATGAGGTTCTTTACTTTGATGGACAGACAGCTTATACTCCTCATATGATGCGGGGTTGGGAGTTTAAACCCCAAGGTTTACCATGTTAGACCTTGAAGTGAAAAAAAAAAATATATATATATATACACACACACATACATATATATCTGTAAATATGTATACATCATATACATATGTATATACATATATACACACATACATACAAACATATATACATATATATGCATATACCTTTGCATATAGTAAACTCTGCCATTGACCCACATAGCCCCGAACCCTGGAAGAGAATTTAGACATTAGCTCCAGACCATTCCATTAACAGAAGTGGAAAGTTATGTCACTCAAATTATAACCAGTAAAATTGTATAACTAATACAGACTGATTGGGACTCACTATTTTCTATTGTCTTAATGGAGAATTCCTTTAAAAATAATTGCTTTAAACATATATATATGTATACTTAAAACAAACATATGTCAAATGTGTATCTTAAATCAAGTATACATTTTAAGACATACTGTCTATTCTGCTGAGGCTTGAACTCAGACCCTACCAAGTTACTTGCTAAGTTTATAGGAAGGCCATCTAAATTAAACTAGGGAGAAGGTCTTAGTCGAGGTTTCTATTCCTGCACAAACACCATGACCAAGAAGCAAGCTGAGGAGGAAAGCATTTATTCAGCTTACACTTCCACATTGCTTTTCATCACCAAAGGAAGTCAGGACTGGAACTCAAGCAGGTCAGGAAGCAGGAGCTGCTGCAGAGGCCATGGAGGGATGTTACTTACTGGCTTGCTTCCCCTGGCTTGCTCAGCTTGCTTTCTTATAGAACCCAGGACTACCAAGCCCAGGGATGGCACCACCCACAATGGACTGTGCCTTCCCCCTTTGATCTCTAATTGAGAAAATGCCTTACAGCTGGATCTCATGGAGGCATTTCCCCAAGGGAGGCTCCTTTCTCTGTGAGAACTCCAGCTCGTGTCAAATTGACACACAAAACCAGCCAGTACAAAGAATGAATATAAAATTACTTTGGGTGGAGGAACTTGGGAGGTGGTTCACTGGGTTAGCATGCTTGCTATGACAACAAAGGGACTTGGATTTAATTCAGGTTAATAACTTGTGTAAAAGCTGGGCATGGCTTAGAATACCTGTAGCTCTGGAGTTACAGGGCAGAGACAGTCAGGTCCTGGGAACTCACTTGCCAGCCAGCCCAGCTGTTAGGAAACAGCAAGTTTCACAACATTCAGTGAGAAAGCTTGTCCAAAAAAAAAAAAAAAAAAAAAAAAAATGGAGGGCTGATGAGATGGTTTGGTGGGTAAAGGTGACTGCTGCCAAACCTGATGTCCTGAGTTCAATCCCTGACACCTACAAGGCGTAAGGAGAGAATTGACTCCTACAAGGGGTCTTCTGATCCTCATATATTGCTGTGGCACACACGTGCCCTCCCCTAAATAAATGCAAACTAAGTGTAATTTCAAAATCAAAGAAACAACATAAGGTGCCGAATGATAAGGAAAGACACCTGACATATAATATCTCTGTTCTTTGTAAACGCACACCCCAACACGCCCACACATGCATGAGCATATACTCTGCCACAAACACACACAGTCCTTTTCAGTAAAGAATTCATTGAATGGACTTAAAAGCGTGGGGACTTTTCTAGGGAACAGCCAGGTATTTGAGTGACTTAGTGTTAGACCAGTATCCTTCTGAGTTTATTTGCCATTTTTTTTGTGGAGGAGGAGGGAGAGAAGCCGCAGCAAATGTACAAAACCACATGGCTGCGCCGGACTCTTGCCACTTCAGAACATCTTTCTCAAGCGCGCCCCTCCTCCCCGCTTCAGCATCTTTGTGTTCTCAATATAAAGTTTAGTGAAGTGAGCTCATCCTCATCTTGGCCTTTTGCCAGCTGGGACAGGAAGCGGGGAATGATACACAGATGCACACGCCGCCGTTTGGTGCATCGAGCATTCTGCAGGCATGCAGCTTGCGATCCCTCCCACCTGGCTACCATCGCCTCTGAAGCATCTGGTTCTGTGAGCCTCCCATCCCGAGAATCTTCTAGCACCTCCTGTGATGAGCACCCCCTGTTGTCAGTGTACAGACTGAAGATCCATTTACCTGGGATGCTTTAGGTCAGAAGTGGCTCAGAGTTTGGATTTTCTTCGGATTCTGGAATGTTTGTGTATGCATCACAAAATACCTTGAGGGCTTTGGCACCCAAGTCTAAACTCAAACTATTTAGGTTCCATATACACCCGTGTATACATAACTTAAAGATCCTTTTATGTTATATTTACATGCCTGTGTTATGTGGCCCATCACATAAAGTTCAGGTTTGGCATTTTCTATGTGTTGCATCATGCAACCACCAGGTCATTCAAAACCAATAACATTTTTTCATAGCCAAGTCTTACACTCAGCCGAAAACCTTCCTCTGGTTCTCGGCTAGGGATTGCATTGTGTGTTCCACCACAGGGGTGTGGGGGAAGGGAGGATAGACAGAATGTCGAATGGCCTGCTGGGAGATGGCACACACAGTGTCAGACCCCAGTGGCTCTCTAAAGGAGAATCTGTGTGACTTTTGCCATGCTCACTGACTTGATCTTAACCTAGAGTGAAATGTGGCTTCTTCTGCTTAGTATCAGCCATTTATGCTATGCCTTACTGTAGAGTACTAGACATTTCTACCTAAATGCTAGACCTAGATGTACCTTCAAGTCTATATGTCAGATGTAGTTCTTGCTCCCTGTCATTCCCAGTATTTTGCCACACAGCCAAGCCCCAAGCCACAGTCCTGGCACGCTTCCTCAAGTCACTCCCATCTCCACAACATCAGAGGCACACTTCTTAAGCACACAGCTACTCCTTTGTCTGTGACATCACTCTCCTGGCATGTTTCCAACTTTGAGGAACAAACCAACGGCTGAGAACATGGACTTGAATGTCCCCTCTACCTACCAGCTGTGTGAACCACCACCGGAGATGGCATTAGACAACTCTGACAGGTACCGTGTTGGTTGAGTCACTTACCATCTACCACAGGGTTTCCCAGACTTCAGCCATTCCCACGCCGCCCACACACGGCTTGATGCCACCTGCACTATTATTTACTTAGTATTTCTAAATCAGCTCACTCTTTAAAACTTTAATTTATTAAAAAAAAAAAAAAAAAGAAAGAAAAGAAAAGAAAAGAAAAGAAAAGAAAAGAAAACCATCACCATGAGTATGCTAGCTATGTGCTGTCTGAATTTGAGGCCTGCAGTCCCAGAGTAAGTGGTGAGCGAGTGGGGGTGGGGGTGGGGGTTCATGGGGAGTCTCTGCCCTTCCTTTCTCCTGAACTGGACCAGCTGGATTGGGTTGAGGCTTGAAAAGAGAATCCTCCTAACCGCCCCCCTCCTATTATTCAATGCTTTCACTGTGGGCCATCTGTAGGAATTCAGAACCATTAAGGAAAGCACTAATGTCAATGCAGCTGGTCCCACATCCCATCCTGAAGTACTTAGTGGACCTATTGGCCTAGAAGATGCTCAGAAGCACATTTTCCCAACTTTGCCCAGTAAGAAACTCAAATCCAAACTTCAGCGAAACTGAGTAAGATATTAGAGTCCTCTTTTATTTATTTTTCCCCGGTTTGTCCCCACACCCATGGCCTTTTTTGATTGTATGTTTTTTCATATATATTTGTTTGTATTATGCAGAGACCATCAATAGTTCAATAAGGTTTTGGGTTTTGTTTTTGTTTTTGGGGGGGGGGGTTATTTTTGTTCTGCTTTACAATGGTAGGAAAGCATACTCAAATAACTGGTCTGGTTTCTCTTTCAGTACAATATCCAGTAGACCGCACAAGCTGTTTAGTTTTAGCAAGGGCTTTGTGAGATCAGTTTCCCTCGCCGTAGGCTACCGTGAATGTCAAGAGCATGTTCAAGGTTGCCAAGGCTAAGCCATTAGGTTTGGTACAGGCAGTGCATTTTCTTCTTATGTTGTTTTTACCTGACACTGGGGTTTCCTGGAGAGAACCCAGTGCAGTGTCGTTGGTGGATTACCTCTGTGGATGTAGGGTAAAATGCCAACATCCTAAGTTTGGTTTCTATGGCAGGCAAATCGCTTTCATACTTTCTGGAAGTTGAGAAACCATGCGTCGAACCATCGTAATTCAGAAACTTTTACATGTGTATTTTCTGTAACGCACCTCAAATTCTTTTTGTACCAAGCCAGGTATAGATTAATTACTTAGCCCAACACAAATGCTGTTTGGAATGAATAGATGTCCACTGTGGTAGGTGGATGGCAGCCTCCCCGGTGGGAATCCTTGAAGGAGGTTGGGAATGAGTTGTGCCCACTCCAGGCTGTGTGTGTATCTACACTCTGCTCTCTTTAGGCTAACAGTGACCTGCGAGAAACTGAGATAGGCAGTGGAAGACCTTCTGCTAAAGAGCAGAACTCCTAGAAGATAAAGAATGAGGATGTTCAAAGAACATACCCAGATTGTGGGGTGAAAGGGAAATTCTAAGTTGTGTGGGGTTATTTTGAAGTGAGATTGAACATAATTATTCTGTGTGTTTTGACTTGGAATTCGAGGCAACTGAGTGATGCCTTGGGCCATGTTGTCCAAAATCATGTCCAAAATCATGAAACTTGCACTGTAGCACCTAAAATGGTTAACCTAAGTATTTGTATTTGTGTGGGGGGCAGGGAGGCAGAAGTCCCTCTGTCTGACTTGTAAATCTATTGTGATCATCATGAAGGCCAAACTTGCCTTCAGATAGTCAGCGATGTACTATTTTAATCTCACTAATTGGAACAGGTTGCCCTCTGTTTGAGGATGAATCACTGGCTGGCATGGATCTCCATTTATCTGACAGGATGAGGCCCATTCAGTAAGAGCTGGTGATTGTTTTGGCATCGGGCAAAGGGCTTGTGAGCCCAGTGGAGAAAGTAACAAGGGACTCTGTGGTGACAGGAAATGCAACAGTCACATGCATTTCAGGGTTTGAATGTGAAACAAGCACTATTGAGGGCCGTGGCTCACTGTCACATGGCCAGGTGCTGGGGTGAGGTGCTTACATGTGTTCTAGATGAGAAGTGTGCCTCTGTTGACTCTCCCTGATGAGACGCCATGCTTCAGGAAGACCATCTGTGTGCCAGTGCTCTCATGAGCTCATCTTCAGGAATAGGGAAGGGGCCTGCTCTGGGTGACTCATCTTACTGTAGAGGCTCGAGCAGAAACACCTTAAGACACTTCTAATGAAAGTAGAGATAACCTGAGATTCTGAACTTCTCCAGCTTTACCTTTACAGTAAGTATGTGTGTTAGGTGCTTCATCACCGTGATAAAGCACCTGTTATTAGCAATGTAACCGAAGGGAAGACTGATTTTGCTTAGTTTAAGTTTGAGACTGTAGTTTTTGGTTCCGTTGATTCTGGGTTTATGTTGAGGTAGGACTTCATGGCAGTGGGAATGGGTGGCAAAGAATACTCACTTAATAGTGGACAGAAAATAAACAGGAGAAGGAACTAGGGACCAGTGACAATCTCTAAGAACATGTGCCCAGTGACTTAATTCTTCTAAGTAGACTATTTCTCCTAAAGCAGTGGTTCTCAACCTGTGAATCTAGACCCCTTTGTGGGTATTGAATGTTCCTGCCTTTGTTAGGGTTTTATTACAGTAAGGAGACACCGTGACCAAAGCAACTCTTATAAAGGACAACATTTAATTGACATAGTGGTATTTGATTAATCCGATCAATCTCCTGGCAGCAGCAGTGTGAGTTCCTTGCTATTGCCCCAATGTTGTGGATTCTCAAATAAAAGACACACACAGACACACACACACACACACACACACACACACAGAGAGAGAGAGAGAGAGAGAGAGAGAGAGAGAGAGAGAGAGAGAGACTGCCTTATATTTAATATGCCCTAAGCAGCTCAATGGTGGAGCCACTCCCAAACCTCCATGTGGCTAGCATACTCTCCCCTCTGATATTCCTGAATTATTAACTACTAAAACCTATATTCCATCCTGGTTGCTCCAGCCCACAACTGTCCTGGGCTGTGATCCCTCACTCTTACATGTTGGCTCTCTCTCTGTCCTACACAGCTGATCTTTCTGCTTCCCCATCATGGTAATTCTTAGGGCATATTAAATCACAAAATTGGGGTGGTAGCAGGGAACTTGGGCGGCTGCCGCTGGGAGAATAGAGGGGATTAGTCAAATACCACTGCAGATGGTGCCCCATATTAGGTACCAATTCTTGCTAGAATTTTCCAACTCCAATAAATTCATAGAAAAGACACACAATCCAGTTATTATAATTATACGCTATGTGCCTAGACTGGGCAGATCGTAACACTATACTAACTTATAACTAACAGCTATAAGACCCCTTGCTATTTATAGTTTCTCCTTGCCATGTGGTTCTGCTCCGTTTTGACTTCCTCCTCTTCTTCTTCCTCCTCTTCTGTCCTCTCTCCTCCCTTCTCATTCTCCTGTCTCCACCTGCCCCCACTCTCTAAGATCTCCTATCCCACTGTCGGGGACCACTCTGCCAAGTGTTGGAACTCACACTGCCAAAAGCTTGGGGGCCAAAATTGTTAGAGCCTGCACTGCCCCAAGCTTTGGGGGCTAAATTGTTCTGGCTCATACTGCTGCTCCGGTCCTCGGATCAGGGTTCAGCAAGAGAGAGAGAGTGAGGGCAGACGCAAAGAATGGAAACCAGACAGAGTGTGATTCAGTCCCATTTATTCTCAAGTCTCTCTTCCTAGTCTAAATCTCAAGTCTGAGTTCCTAGTCCCTAGTGCCTCCAAGTTCCAAGTTTCCAGCCCTTCTTTTGTTTGCCTCTCGCCTTTTATAAGTCTCACTTCTTCTTCTTCTTCTTTTTTTTTTTTTTTTCGTTTTTTTTTTCGAGACAGGGTTTCTCTGTATAGTCCTGGCTATCCTGGAACTCATTCTGTAGACCAGGCTGGCCTCGAACTCAGAACTCAGAAATTCGCCTGCCTCTGTCTCCCAAGTGCTGGGATCAAAGGTGTGCGCCACTGGTGCCCAGCTAAGTCTCACTTCTTAAGTCACACCTTTAAGTCACACACGCCCAAGGGAAAATCCTGGTTATATAAAACAAGATGTTATCAGAGTGTGCTCAGCTGTTGTAGGCTGTTGAAAACAAGTCTCTTGTCAGGGTATATGGCTCAAGATGGCTACAAGGATGATAGCTGCCTTCTGTCAGCTCCCCACATCCTACCTTTCCCCTCTATCGCCCAATAGCAGGCTCTAGCCTTTATTTGACCAGTTAGAATGAGGAGAAGGTTCTCATGAGATCACCTGAGTACATGATCAACTACTTATTGGGGACAGCCCCTCCTGAGGAAGCAGATTAACATCAGAATATAAACAGCATCAGGGGTACCTACAACAAGTTGGGCCTGGCTTATAGTTTCAGAGGTTCATAGTGGAAAGCATGGCAGTATGCAGGCAGATGTGGTGCTGGAGAAGGAGCTGAGAGTTCTATACCTTGATCTGCAGGAACCAAAGAGGAGACTAGACTCCACAGTGGACGGAGGTTGAGCTTAGAAGACTTCAAACCCATCCCCACAGTGACACACTACCTCCAACAAGGCAACACCTTCTAATAGCGTCACTCCCCATGGACCAAGCATTTAAATACATGTGTCTATGAGACCATACTATTCAAACCACCACAGACCCTTACCCAAGGGTTGCCTAAGACCATTGGGAAACACAGATTAGGATTCATAACAGCAGCAAAGTTACAATTGCAAAGTAGCAACAAAAAATAATTTTATGGTTGGCAGACACTACAACATGAGGAACTGCATTAAAGAGTCACAGCGATAGGAAGGTTGAAAACCACTTTCCTAAAGGTTCCATAGTGTTCTCAAATAGTCCCACTAGCTAGGATGCGAAACATTTACTTAATGATGAGGGAGCTTTGGATATTCAACCTGTGATACTGTATGTTCATAGTGTCTTGTCAGTGTATGAGCACAGAATCCCAGCTGCTTAACCCGGTACCCAGAGTCTCTCAAATAATATCAGTCCTTCAGTAAGTCCAGCACTTGACCTGATTGATTCCTTTCACAGAGGACTACCAGTTCCTCCATGCTTGTGGACACCCATCCTGTACTCTCTAGAGATGTGGTATGTCCTCTTCACCTGGGCTTGGAGCCTTGGTACATGGATGAGACATTGTAAATGTTGAATGAGTCAGTGTTGCGGCCCGAGCTGCCCCATGTTGGGCGCCAAAAATGTTCTGGCCCACTCTATCAATGTTAGAACCTGCACTGCCAAAAGCCTTAGGGGCTAAGTTGTTAGAGCCAGCACTGCCCCAGGCTGCTCCGGTTTGCAGGTCAGGGTTCAGCAAGAGAGAGAGTGAGGACGGACTTGAAGAATGGAGACCAGACAGAGTGTGATTCAATCTGTTTATTCTTCAGTCAGACCTTCCTAGTCCAAGTCCCACGTCTTGAGTTCCTAGTTCCTAGTTCCAGTTGCTAGTCTCTTTCCCAATTCCAAGCTCTTTTCCAAGTGCCTGCTACCTAATGCCTAATAACTAACTCCAAGTTGTTCTGTACTCTTCTGTCTGCCTCTCGCCTTTTATATGTCTCACTTCTAAGTCCTTAGGTCTTATCTCTAAATCTGATGTCTAAGTCATGCCCTTAAGTCTCAGCTCTAAATCACACCTTTAAGTCTCACACACCCAAGGGAAGATCCTGGGTATCTAAAGCAAGATGGTATCAGAGTGTGCTCAGCTGTTGTAGGCTATTGTAATCAAGTCTCTTGTTAGGGTATATGGCTCAAGATGGCTGCAAGGATGATAGCCGCCTTTTGTCGGCTCCCCACAAGTCAGTACAAATGATGTGCTGGGGAATGGCAAGATGGGACTGTGTGAAGCAGCAACCTTGGCTTGGAGAGGGGTTCTGAGGAAGGAGTGTCTGGGAGCGGTGAAACAAACAGCTCAAAGTCAAATCGTGGGTCCAAGCTGACGGCCTGTGTTCTGCTTGAAACAGCTTTTTAGATTGCGCTGTCTGTCTGTCTGTCTGTCTGTCTGTCTGTCTCTCTCTCTCTCTCTCTCTCTCTCTCTCTCTCTGTGTGTGTGTGTGTGTGTGTGTGTGTGTGTGTGTGTGTGTGTACAGCAAACAAACCAACACAAGCAACCATTTATAGACCCACCAGGAATACATTACTGAGCCAAAGCTCACATCCTTGAACACAAAAGTTTTCTCAGAATTTTGGTTCCTATTGACGTACTAGGTGAAACTAGTAGCTTGTTTTAACTTTTTTTCCTCTTGCAAATAAGGCAGGTACTTTGTACAAATGTTTGATTTTACAAGAAACTGCTGAGGGCAGTAGTAACATCCCCCTGTATCCTCTAAGCCACTTTCTCCAGATAGTTAAGTCTCACAGAACTAGAAACACAACAGGTTGATTGTTTTCATAGACTCAGAGCAAGCATTTGTCTATGTACGAGCTCCCTGCTTACCTATTCTGGTCACGTACACACTCAACTTCAGAACAGATTTGCAGAAGCCTTCTATTAGAGAAGTTGTGTGCATGCGGTTCCATTCCTGACTCTATGAATTTTTTTTACCATGTAACAATTGCACATGGGCATCTTTGAAACAAAGTCTGCACATTGTTTCATGGTTTCCCTGGACCAAAGTCTGGGTGCACCACAACTATACCACAACTACATCCCCTGAGAGTTTCATCAGCCTGAAATCAGTGTCTCACGGAAGACTGCACTGGTCCTTTTGCAAGCTCTCTGGCTGCTCACAAAATTATGCTTCTTGCAACTCTAGGACAGAGGCTCGAAGAGGCTGTCCACCATTCCCTGCCCCATGGTCCCTTCACAACCTGGCAGTTTGCTTCTTCAAGACCTACAGCCTCCAGTCTGTTGTCTCTCTTACCTCTAGATCCTTTTTTTTTGAGCTCACCTGATGAGCCGCAGTCCAACATGCACTACATTTTGATTAAAGTCAACTGATTCGGAGCCTTAATTGTGTGTGGAGAATCCCTTCCCTTTCACCATAGAAGATAGCCTAGTCATGGAGTAAGGATCCTGTCTTGCTCTCAAGTCTTGCTGGTATCCAGGGTGGGGAGGATCATATCTTGGCGACTTGTAGGGGTGATATTTAGAAAACAGCACCTGGTCCAGCTTGTTCCCAGGCAGCTGACATGTTCCCGCTGCTCTTTGGCTCTGATGGGGGCTCCGGCTAGCTAGATACACAGGCCCTGGAACCCATAAAATGCCAGTGTGGGGGATGACTCTGCCAGTCCACTATACTGCATCCATAAAGCTCAGCTGAACCACAGACAATATCTGCCATCCTCTCAGTACCTGGTAGAAATAAGACTCTTAAAACTTAATAATTATCTAAGGATTTATGTATTTAGAAATGCTCAATCAACAAGATGCCCACACAACTAGAGTTGTTACCTAATATCTAACCTTTGGATAGAAATTGCTACCCAGGACAGCTTTTGGTTCTCCATGGATGATAGCCTCCGTCTTCTCCTCCCCTTCCTTTCTTTATTCCCTCCCCTTCCTCTTTTTCTCCCCTTTCCTTCCTCTATTTCTCTCCCAGCTCCACCTCTTTTTCTACTGCCTATCACCAAGCTCCACTGTGAATACAATGTAGCAGAATAAGTATCTGCTACAGCGACTATCCTAGAATTCTGCTAATCATACTGATTTATGTTCTGCAAGGGTGGCAGGAGCATAGATAGAGCTAGCATATAGAGACCACATAGTAACATGTATAGGACATACATAGAAAACACTGGGTAGTAGCAGCAGACCTTGCTATGCAGACATTTGGAAGTGCTTAGGCTTGGTGTCTTAGAATAGCCTTTGCTCTCCACAAGCCCAGCATGCCTGTGCTCTCCCAATGTGTTTTATGATTTTCGTTTTTCTGCATTCGGATTTTAAAACTAGGTAGAATCTTGTCCTGGCTGTTCTCCATATGTTCCAACGTCCAACGCCTTTTTTTTTTTTTTTTTTTTTTTTTTTTTGCATAGTTACCTGTTTTTAAAAATATACTGCTTCCCATATGGGCTGAACTTTATTATTTTATCTTTTTTTTTCTTTTGAGTTTTAAAACTAATGAACTCAGCTGGTTGTAATTCTCATACCTTTATTCTGGATCTTCATTCCCCCCTCTCCCCGAAACCTCCTGCTCCAAGGAGTTGAAATGTACCTTTTGAGAACTCTAGTTCATGCATTTAGAAATTTCTGGGCAGGCAAAATTCCAGTATTATGGCCAAAAGAGGGGGTTGGAGATAGTAAAAAATATGTGTGCTTGTGAATACAGATGACTCAGTGGGTTAGAAGTTCTTGCTGTGGATGTCTGGGGTCCTGAATCTAATCCTTGGAACCCAGAGGAGGGAAGAAACAGAGCCTGACCTCTGACCTACAAATGCACAAGTAACAAAAATGGCTTCTCACTAAGCTCCTGCTATGGTAAAATACTTGACAGGGCCAGGTTTAGTAGCACATTCCTGTAATCCCAGCACTGGAGATGCAGAGGCAGGAGAATTGCTGCCAATTTGCCAACCTGGTCCATATAACATGTTTCAGTCCAACCAGGGCAGCATTGATAAGACCCTGTCTCCCAACAGTAAAGCAAACCTGACAGAAACTGTTTAAAGGAGTAAGACTCTAATCTTGGCTCACAGTTTGAGAGGATACAATCTTTCGAGGCCAGGAAGGGATGGCAGCAGGAAGGGCTTGGTCCATGGCAGGAGCATGGGGCAGCAGCTTGATCCAGCCATAAACCAAGAAGCAGAGAGCTTGGGTTAGAAGTGGAGCTAGCCGTGGCTCAGCCCTGCCTCCCAGTGATCCACCCACTTCCCACTTGGTCCCACTTAACAGGTTCCACAGTCTCACAAAACAGCACCTCCAGCTGGTGACCAAGTGTTCAAACGTGATCCTGTGAGGTCATTTCACATTCAAATCATAAGAAGTTCCTTTAGCCCTTGGAGACATTACAAGATTTCAGATCTGGAGGTGATACACTGTTTCTTACCTTACTCTTGTTTTCTGTCTCCCCTGCACCTGGCCAAGTATAACTGAATCTTTAGAGGTTGCTCCATGCACCTATGATGATCTGTGAGCCATCTGCCTGCCTTTATCTCTGTGTTGGATACACAGACAGGTTGAAACTGTTGTCTGTGCCCAGAAACTAACATTTATATTTCATAACCCAATCCAGGAGCATATTGAGGGTGGGGGGAGTGTGTTTATTGTACATGCTTTCGTTTGGAAAAGGTGCTGGGTTTGCCAAAGCTCCCTTACAAGCAAATCACCATATAGTATTTGATATATAAAGCCGACCAAAGGCTTCCTTGTGTGCTGAGCAGGTAAGGAGGTCACTGAAGCTTGTTAAGCTCCAGGGCACCAAAGTTACAGCAAGTAGTCTTCCTCCCTTCCTTCCTTCCTTCCTTCCTTCCTTCCTTCCTTCCTTCCTTCCTTCTTTCCTTTCCTTCTTCCCCTGCTCCCAGGAACAGCTGGGACACTTTCTCATTCCCTGTCATTCTCTAGTACCTACAAATGCTCTGCTCTCTGGGTGGGTGGAGGCACCTAATCCTACTGTTGAGAAATTTGACCAGCTCTGTGAGATAGAAAACAAATGAAAATAGACATGTGTGCTCGTGGCTTTCTTTAACTTGCACATTTTAAAATAATTCATGTGTTTGGGATGATTTTGACAACAACAGGGTGGTAGATAATAAGACACAGTTGAAAGATGAATCGACGGCTTCTGAATACAAAAAGTATTTTGTTTTCTCATCCTTGGGCATTTCAGAAATCTCAGACATTTTGTCAGTAGATGCTCCTCTTAACTAATTGCTTCTTAGTTTATTTACACAACAGCCTAAGATAAGCGTGACTCTGATTTTTTTTTTTCTTTAAAGGACAGCAAACTTATTAAACTCTCACCGGATTTTAATTTTCTGGTGTTTATGATTGCTTTGCTTGTTGAATCTAATTTAAGGTTGAAGTCAATACCCTGGGGATATAAATGCAGTGACATCAGATTCTAGGATTCTAAGGTGATGAAGTGGCCTGTCAGAAACAGCAGCTATTGCACAGAGGGAGGAGAATGGTTGGAATCTGCTGAGGAGAATATCAAATTGTTAACCCACTGGTTTCCATTAAATAGTGAGTTGACAGAATTGTCTGTGCTAGCTAAATCCTTCAGATTTGGAAGAAGGGAGGGTCACTTGGAACAAAGTGAGATCCCTATGTCCCAAGTTCTGGTTGAATCTCTACCAATCTCTTTCCTTGTTTGCATCAGATTCTGGTTACTAACCGCCCCAGGTACAGCTGTGTGTGTGTGGTCTCTTCTCTACTTACTCCCAGGTCTCCACCCTCAGGTCGTTCTGTATTGCCCTCAGGCATGTCTTTACCCCTCGGATGGACTCATAAGCAATGTATTGTGTTTGTATTGTACTATTGGTCGTAGAAATAGTGTCTCTTGAAACTTGCTCTTTTCAACATTGTGGAGTGTGTGTGTGTGTGTGTGTGTGTGTGTGTGTGTGTGTGTGTGAGAGAGAGAGAGAGAGAGAGAGAGAGAGAGAGAGACTTCTCCCACTTTCATCCCCTCCCCCTCTTTAAACTGCTGTGTATTATTTCTGTATACAGCGGAGAAGGGAGCAGAGAGTATGCACAGCAGTTCTGGTGATGAACAACAGCCCTTGGTTCTGAGGCTTCTCTCCGCAGGGGAGAGCGCCTCTGGAGAATGTACCTCAGAGGAGGAGGGCTAGGCCAGAAGAAAAGAACATCTTCAGCCTTACCGTCCATTCTTGAGAGCTTTTTATAATTATATTTATTTATTGGAGGGACATGGTGTGAAAGTTGAAGGACAACACTTCTTCTACCCTATGGGCCCCAGGGATCGAACTCAGATCGTCAGGCTTGGCCACAAGCTTTTTTACTCGCAGAGCCATCCCTCCAGCCAACCACCCACTCTTCAGTAGCTTTTTCAACCGCTTGAACAAGCGGTGATTTTTATACAGTTTTTTTTTAATATCTTTAACAGGAATGTTTTATATTTATAGATTGTATGCCTAAGTCTTGCGTCTTGCATAGTATTTATTTCAAATATATATATACACACACACACACACACACACACACACACACACGTGTGTGTATATATATATATATATGTTTTAATCTTGCCTAAAAGCAAATACACTTATTCTGAGTGTGCCAAGAGGCAGTTTTCAGATCTCATCAAGACTTCAGCTTCTCTCCCCCGTTAATGTGTATAAAAGTTGATGTCAATATCTTAGTTGTTGAGACATAATTCATGTAACTAAAATGTCCCCTTTCTGAGTGTTTATGTATTCTATATGTATATATTATATATATTCTACATATAAAGGCAGAGTCTTGTCCTCTTGTCAATCAGTTAGGATATAGCATATTTCCCACACTTCCAAAAGCACCCTTTTTCATAGACTTCTGGCTGCCCTACCCCCTGGCAGCCCCTGATCTGACCATTGACCTTGCAGCTAAGACTTTCTAGAATGCAGTGATACAGTCGTTCCACCCCCACCCCATCCCTCCTCCACCATGTTGCTTTTTATTCAATTTAGCAACATGCTTTTATGATTCCTTCTTATAATACTACTGGCTACCAGGATCTCGGGGGGTGGGGGGGGGGTGGGGGAGGGGAGGGGAGGGGAGGGGAGGGGAGGGAGGGGAGGGGGCTTCCACCTCACTGCCCAGCCTCGGCCTCCTGCCTGCTGGGTTTCTCCACACAGTGCCCCCTCCTCTCTCTTTATGAGTGGTAGCAGTATCTTTTTCAGAGTACTGCGGTAAGCATGGACAGAAATGAAGAGTGGTGAATGAATGGCTGTGGTATGTGTTGAGTTTTTTTCAGCACTATGAAGAGATGTGTTATGGGGGTGGGGCGGGGATCAGTTTATAATCCTGTTCATTGGGCATTGTGTTACTTCAGAATAAAACAAAGCACACACTATTATTGTGTACATTGTGTGAGAGAAGAGCCGTATCCTGTCTTAACCTAGTCTCCTGATCTGCTACTGTGTTCTAGCCCAGCAGCTCAGTAGTGCAGTTGGAAGTTAGAGGCCGTGATATCAACAGGACTCCGTGATAACCAGAGGACTTCCCTTCTGAGACCCTGAGAGAGCTGCCACCCTCCCCTCCCCCACACCCCCACTCGTGGTCTTTACATCATCTTCCCGCTATTTGTCTACATTTCCCCTTCTTTTAAGGGCACCTTCGTACTGGATTGGGACCCTGCTTGGCTTATCCTTTTAAAGGCCTTTTCTTGATATAGTGAAATTTGGACATACTGGTGATTAGGACTTCATGTGATGTTTGTTTTGTTTGTTGTTGAGACAGGATCTCACTGTGTAGCCCTGGCTGGCCTGGAACTTGCTTTGCAGACCAGGCTAGCCTGGAGCTTACAGAGGTCCACCCGCCTCTGCCTCCTGAGTGCTTCCCTAGGAAGATATAGCAAAGGCCCAAGAAGTCAACAAAACACCCAGACTCCCACTACCCAGCAGTCACTGAGGCTTACAACTGGGTTTCTGGGTCACCGCTCATGAGATGTGTGGGGAGTTCTGCCTATTCGTTGGAAGCACTTGGGATTATCAAATTAGGCTCCAGTCGCAACCTTTCCACTCAATGGTGTGATCTTGGCCAGGGCATTTAACCGGTTTGACCTTCAGGTCTTCATCCACGGCATGGGTATCATTTTATCTACTTGGTACTGCTGTCAGAATTGCCTTCGCCACAGGAAGCCTTTACTGACATCAGTGTAAAAATATTTACTGACGTGTCAAGAGGTCTTGCTCACAGATTGACTGAAAAAGGTTGGCAAAATGTCTCTACAAGAGACCAGTTTTGTTTATGAAACAGCACCCTGCATATAGGAAATTCTTAGTGAAGCCGACTTAGGCAAGTGTTCTCTGCCAGCACTGCAGTACGGCGTATAGACTTTCTTAACGGAATGTTGAGCAAAGTGTATTAAGGGATGTCTCCCTGGACCTTGATGTACATTTAGAGGAGCAGAAGAAATCACATCTGTAATGCTGTAGCTGCCTGGCTAATACCTCACACCCTCCTGGTGTGGGTCAGGGCTCGCGACTGGCAACCCCAGGTGGAAGTTCTCAGTTATAGGCAACCCAGGCTCATCTCCAAGGTGGAACTCTATGATTCTCCTCTGGCCCTCTTCTCAGACATGGTGGCACCATCATTATCATCATCATCACCATCATCATCATCGACTCATACATATGTTTATGGGTGTTTGGCCTACATGTATATCTGTTCACCACATGTGTGATGAATACCAGCAGAGGACAGCAGTGGACATCAGATCCCTTGGAACTAGTATGAGCCACCATGGGTGCTGAGAATCAAACCCCAGATCCTCTGGAAGAGCATCCAGGACCCATCTCTTCATCCCAGACAGGGTGTTTTTTGGAGCAGTGTCCAGTCCAATCATAGTAAAAATATCAAGAGAGGTGACAATGTTCTTGAACTCCTTTCATTGTCCTAAGTATTCCACTCTGTACCTATCCTTGTGTGAGGCCTCAGAGCATCCTTCATAGAGCTGGGACAACAGGTCTGTGGGGGCCTGAGAGCATCCTTCATGGGGCTGGGACAACAGGTCTGTGGGGGCCTGAGAGCATCCTTCATGGGGCTGGGACAACAGGTCTGTGGGGGTCTGAGAGCATCCTTCATGGGGCTGGGACAACAGGTCTGTGGGGGCCTGAGAGCATCCTTCATGGGGCTGGGACAACAGGTCTATGGGTTAATACTGGTGCTGAAGGTGGCGAAGGCTTCTCTAGGGAGCTCTGGTTTTATGTGATCTCCTCTGGGAAGAACTGACCCTAGTCCACGCTGAGAGACTGTGGGTCACAGGAGGGGTGCCCACTGTTCACTCACCTTCCCTCCACTCTAGCTCAGCCCTTTATGCAGGGGTGTCTAAGGTTTTGTAGGACAGTTGTGGGGTGGAGAACAAATGGTACCAGTTTTCCAAGGATCGGGTTACCTCTGATTAGTATGTGTTCTGTATATGCGCACATCTCTATTATTTTTGCAGCCTCATGCAATGGAAATGCTAAATCCTGGGTATCCCAAGTCCTTTGACTTGACTTGGAAGAAGGATGCTGTGGCAAGGGAGGAGTGAAGATGTTGATTGTCATGGCAACCAGCAGGTTTTTATAGTGGAACACTGCCTTGGTAACCCAAATCCGTCACCTTTCTGCTAACTACTGAAAGCAGATTGATGCAAACTCAAGAAATTATCATACCATCTCTCAGTGAGATTTTATGCTCTTTGGAACAGTCTTAGAGTCACCTTGGTCCCGTCCTAGAGTTTCAGAATTGAAAGGCACACGTATTTACATGGCCAGAAGTTTTCTAAAGTTACGTGCTTATGACGTGGCCATTATCACGATTCTCTCCCGTTCCATCCCCAGTCTGATCTGTAGGGGGCTTAGGATGGGGATCAGAGGCAGGAAGACTTCCTGTGTTCTGTGACACAGTCTCCTCCCTGGAAAGTTGTTTCCTTTCCCGCTTTATAACGTTTGCTTGTTTGTTTGTGGTCTGATATCATATGGTATCATTTGTTTCTCCACCATCCGTGAGGCTGAGATGTCTGAAATACCTCAGGCCTTGTGCAAGCAAGTTCATAACCACTGTTAGCTGTCCAAGAGCTGCTAAAACATGGGACCCTGTTAGGTCCTCTGGGAGCCCTGCCGAGGTTTGTAGGGATGTGCTTACTGTAAGAAAACTTTGTGCAAACAGCTAGAGGTTAGCTAGGGGAACCAGAGACCTCTCATCACGCAGAGAAGGTGCTTCTGTAGTTAGACACTTGGAACAGAGAAATTGAAACTTCTGAGGTTGAGAAAGGCAGGTTGAGTGAGGATAACAAGGAGAGGTGAATGGTATTAAAGATATATATGTATATATGTGTATATATATACATACATATATATATACACACACATATATATGTATATATATGTGTGTGTATATATACATACATATATATACACACACACATATATATGTATATATATACACACATATATATGTGTATATATATGATCTATCTATATATGGATATATATATACATATTATATATATATGAAATAGTAAAATATATTAATCTGTATAATTATTATACAATACTTGAAAGATAATAACCCCCATAGACTCATATTTGCATACTTGGCTCCCAGTTGGTGAAACTGTTTGGGAAGGATTAGTGGGCGTGGCCTTGTCAGAGGACACTGGGGGATGGGACTTTGAGGTTTCACAAGCCCACACCATTTCCAATTCTCTCTGTGCCTAGTGCTTGTGGACCAAGACGTAAGCGCTTAGCTACTGCTCCAGTGCCATGCCTGCCTGCGTACTCCCCCCCATGATGGTCAGAGATTCTAACCTTCTGGAGCTATGAGCCCCCAATAAACTCTTCTATAAGTTGCCTTGGTCATGGTGTCTCTTCACAGCAACAGAAAAGTAATTAAGCCATGCAGTAACTGCTTTAAATCAACAAAGAAAAGAGAGAGATGAAAGAGATCACCAGGCTGTTCTTGGCCCATGGAATTCCCTCCCCAAATTCATGCCTGGAGCTTGCTTGTTCTGGGACTGTTGACCTCAGCAGGGCAGAAGATGGGAGTGTGTCCTTGGCAGCAATGTTGAGATCGGTGGTAGCCATGTGTCCCCAGCCTGGGGCATAGAAAGGGATCTTCCATGGCACTGATTTGAAGGATGAACTCCTTTGAACCCTTTAAGCTGACTTTTTCCAGTTCCTCACTACCTGCTTTCTCCTCCCCCACCTTCAGCCCCTCCCCCACCCCAAGCTCAAGCTCTTTCACATAGTTCATGAATGGATTGTCAGCCCTGAAATCCCATTCAACACGATGATTTCCCAATTATGTGTCAGTCCCCTGTGATGTGCTAGGTATTCTGAGTGACCAAAGACCCTGCCATAGTCTCCATAGTCCAGTGTTTGTCCCCACGGGTAAAATCCACGAGCAGTCAATGGTAGTAATGCGACATTAAAAAATAAAACAGGCTGGGTGGTGGTGGCGCATGCCTTTAATCCCAGCACTTGGGAGGCAGAGGCAGGTGGATTTCTGAGTTCTAGGCCAGCCTGGTCTACAGAGTGAGTTCCAGGACAGCCAGGGCTACACAGAGAAACCCTGTCTCAGAAAAACCAAATAAATAAATAAATAAATAAATAAATAAATAAGTTGGGGGGTGAAGGAGGACAGAGGGGAGCAATTTAAAATAGAAGACTCGAGGGAAGCTTTCTTGAGAAAAGACCTGTAGTAGTGCGATACAGGTACAGTATCCTAGATAGGGAACAGCAAGCACAGATGCTCTGAGACAGGAGCTTGCTGTGTCCCAGGTACACCAGGAGACATCTTAGCTCCAGCCAGGTGGGCAGTGAGCTGAGCAGAGATACAAAGGACTGGAGAGAAGTCATGGGGAAGCCAGATCGTGATTCAGTGTTTTGCAAGCACATCCTTGGTTGCTGGGTTGTAGAGAGGTTGGAGGTGGACCGGGGAGACCAGACCGGTGGGGAGTGGTTATGGTGGCTTAGCCTAGAGCAACGGCTGAGGAGGTGGTGAGTGTTTAGTTCTAAATGCAGCCTAGGTTAGAGCCCTCTGTCTGTGTGCAGGGAGCTCTGCATGTGGAGTGAGGAGGCAGTGCGGGGCAGGGGCTTAGTAGACTCTGGCCCAGTTTTTAGGTCCTGGTACCTCTTATGACTGTGTGAAATCATCTTAGCCCATTTATACACCAGACTCCTCACACAAGAGGACCGGTTCTTCATAAAAATGTAGGAGGCTTGTGTGAGCGGACATGCTCAAAGGGCCTTCTCTGATGCCCTCTCTCAACTTACAGCTGGCTTGGGTGCCCCTCCATCCAGCCTGTGCCATTCTTCACACCCTTTTATCTTGTGACTTATTTTGTTCAACTGCAAGGCAGGAGGGGCTGTGTAAAATAGCTGTGTGGTGCATCAAAAATGGGCAGAAGCGAGAAAGAAGGGAAGCTCACATGAAGGATCTCATGTGCAGATATTAGTATAATATTTGCGTTCTCACCTTCCAACAAGCCAGCAAGGTTTGTCTTCTCGGAGTTCAGTGTTTGAGTACATCAAATGGTTAGTCAAGGCCTTGGCTACTGTTTTTATTTAAATAAGTCTAATTAGGGAAAGCCTGTACTCTTATTTCCATATTTTTAAATTTTATCTTCTCTCTGCTTTTGGCTTGTAGAGATTATTTGTTCAAAGATGCTAATTAGAGTTGTCTTGGTTAAGTCTGCTTTAAGAATGAGTCTGAGTTTCTTCTTGTTATTAAAGCATCTTTCACTAACTCTCTTAAGGAAAATTTCCCTCAATCTTTTTTGTAATGACATTTTCAAACAAATTAAATATGACAGTAGTTATTTGTGGGGCATTTCACAGACCTCTGCCCCATAGTCATTTAAATAAAAATTGATATTACCTGTCGCCCAGGTCAATGCTCACAAAGGTAGTGACCACTCTACAGCAGTTCTAAGCTTATTTCGTTTTATTTTTTTAAGATTTATCTTTACTTATGTATGTATGTATGCAATTCAGCATGTGAATGCAGTACCCACAGAGGTCAGAAGAGGGCATCAGATCCTTAAATCAACAGTTACTGGCAGTTGTAAGAGCCAAATGTGAGTGCTGGGAATCAGACCCAGGTCCTCTGGAAGAGTGGCACATACTTTTAACTGCTGAGCCTTCTCTCCAGCCCCTTCTGCTGAGTTTAAAGGCTTCCATTACCCACTGGCTGACAGAAAGGCTCAACCCCAGCATAGCTTTCCTCTGTCAAAAAATCTCTGCCTGTGACACCATTGTTCACTGTGAAACAATTTGATCTTTGCGGGAGCTGCTGGGTCCTTTACAGTTAAAGCTGGTTTTATAGGTTGAATGTTCCCTAGAACATCTGCTGACATTCAGACCTCTAGTCTCACAACAGGACCTGGTTTGGAGGCAAAGTCTTTATAGAGTAGCCAAGTTAAAATAAGGTTTATAGAGTAGAGTGGAATCTGGTATTGCTGGTGTCCTTATTAAAAGGGTAATTTGGACATAGTGTCAGATATCACCTGGGGACTATGGTGTAGAGACCAGGCCATGGAGTCGGAGTGTTTGGGCCGTGGAATGGATGCCTCAGACAGCCACCAAGAGAGACATGGGATGATCAGTCTCTGGGATCTTCAAAGGCACTCAACCCCTTCTACTCTCTGATCTTGGTCCAGCCTCCAGAGCTGTGAGGAAAGGAATTTCTGCTGATTTAAATCACCAAGTTTATGAAACTTTATTACAGTGGCTCCGGGAAATAGATATGGTCAACTATAGTGATTCCTTGTATTCTTTTTTTTTTTTTTTACCATTGTGTGTGCATGATTTGTGTATTGCAGAGTTGTTTGTGCCATACCACACTTGTGGAGGAGGTCAGAGGACAACTTTGTTCACTCAGTTCTTTTTCCATCTCTATGTGGATTCCAGGGATCAAGCTAGGTAACATGGTATAAAGGCTGTGTTGCAAGCACCTTTACTTGCTGTCTTGGGGTTTCATTGCTGTGAGGAGATACCATGACCAAGGCACCTCTTATAAAGGTAAACATTTACCTGGGGCTGGCTTACAGTTTCAGAGGTTCAGTTCATTATCATCATGGCGGGAAAGCATGGCAGCATGCAGGCAGACATGGTGCTGGAGGAGCTGAGAGTTCTACATCTTGATCTGAAGACAGACAGGAAGAGACCCAAATTCCATACTAGGCAGAGCTTAAGCATAGGAGGCCTCAAAGCCCACCCCCACAGTGACACATTTCTTCCACAAGGCCACACCTACTTAAACAAGGCCACACCTCCTAATAGTGGCATTCCCTGTGGGTCAACATTCAAACACACGTGTCTGTGGAGGCCAAACCTACTCAAACCACCACACTCCCTGAGCTATCTCACTGACCCATTGTTTTCCTTATTGGCATGAACTAAAAGCTTACCTGAACAGGTAGAAATGTAAGCGGCCCTGATAGCCTGGGCAATTCTTGGTTAGCAGCTGGCCCTCTGTGGCCCCTCCATTATTATTTGCCATCTAAGAAAATGCAACATTTTAATCTGACTATAGCAAATTCATGGGATCCCCAGGAATATGTCAATGGCTGACTCCAGTTTGCAATAATAGAAATAAATAAAAGAAATTTTTAAAAAGCAGCATAGGACTGGTGAGATGGTTTGCTAGGTAAAGGTGCTTGCTGCCAAGCCTGACGACCTGAGTTAAATTACTGGAACCCAGAAGTGGAAGGAGAGAACTTGACTCTTGCAAATTGTCCTGGGACTTCCACATAAGTGCTATGGAGAGCATACCCACATACACATAAATGTGCACACATATATGCACACACACACACACACATACACACATACACAAACCAACAAATGTAAAAAATTTAAGATAAATAATCTTGGATTCATTTCAAGAGAGGAGGAGGGAGGAGATGGATGGATGGATGGATGGATGGATGGATGGATGGATGAATGGATGGATAGATGGATAGATGGATGGAGCGAGCTCTCATTTTGGATCTGAGTTCAAGTCCAGGTTTTTGGCTACTCCAAGAGGCAAAGCAGCCCACTTAGGATTAGGCGACCTTACAAGTTGGGTTATTCATGTGGGACAACTAGGAGTAGACTTGCTAGGTCTCATGGTGATTCTGTGTTAACCCTTTCAGGACCTGCCAGGGTTGTCCAGAGTTGTTGAGCGTGAGCATTCCCGCCAGTGTATGCAGGTTGTAGGTGTCCCATTTCCTCCACCACTCCCTGTCTCTTTCTGTCTGCTGAGCAGTATCTCCTGACAATTTTGTGCTGAGTTAAAACTTTTCTTTCCATGAAAGTTGTTGCTATACACATTACTAGATAAAATATCCTTAACTTAATTAACAGTCTAGTACAGGTGCACATCCTGTGTAAGCCTAGACAAACGGACAGGACAGTCAGCCATGATTCTCCCGTGGGGTAGCTGCTACTTCGTGGGTGTGATCATAGAATGTGAACATTTACCACCATAGCCAGCTGGAAGCCAAAACAGAATCCATGCCCTCTTTTGAGACAAGCTGCCCAATGCTGCGAATTCCCTCATAGAGAACAAGTGGCTGAACACATGCTTGGCACCCAGAGCCAGAAGAAAAGTCAGGCAGAATGAATGAATAGCTCTAGCTTTGGGAGTCGGGCACAGTTGTTGCTTGGCAGCTTGAGCAAGCGACTCAAGGCTGGCAGAACCTTGTACCTTGGTGGTAGTAACCCCAGTCACACGGTGAGATGCGAGATGTCCTGCTCAGTGCAAGCACTCAACTGACGTCATCTTCCTTTCCTTCTACAGCTCTGCTGTTGGCATCAAGATTTTTTTTTCCCTCTGATTCAGTCCAGCTTCAGATATGACAGAACACAGGACTGATTGTGTTGTTTAGATAGCTTCTCTTTGCAGAGAAATAATGAGCTCTTGGCAAAAACTTAGCGCTGGTAGAAACAGATATTGCAATTTGGTAGCTGCTGACTGACACATGTTTGTTAAACAGCTATTCAGTCTTGAGCAAGCTCACCGAGAAGCGGGGGAAATGGGAGAATCCTGAGAACAGTTTTATCCTCTTTGCCAGGTATTTATTTGGGGAAAAAAAAGAAGTCTTTGGAAAGTCCCAGCTTAATATTTTTGTTAATAAAATATTGACAAGCTTTGGCTTAAGTGTTCAAACTGCCCTAGATGTAACTTAAGTGTTAGTAGACACAAAAGTATCAGATCCTTTCCAAAGCCTCTTTGCCTTGATTTTTGGTTTTTGGTCTTTTGTATTTTTGTTGTTGTGTTGTTTTTAAGAAAATGCTAGTCTTTTGGTCACTGGGTCTTTTTTTGTTTTTTCTTTCCCAAGCCCTGCAGGGGAGTCATAGTAACAGGCTTCATGTCTGAGTGGGCTCCATGGCAACAAAAGGTTGTGACTTTATTAAAAGAGAGTGGAGCATGCCAAGAAAGATAAAAATCAGAACATGGGAGATGTCTGAAAAGATGTATGCGTTCTGAGGGCCGTGTGCTCTGGAATGGTTTGCTGTCATCAGTCTCTTTTAGCCATGTGGGGCCCACAGCGTTGCCGCTCTGCTCAGAGGAGTTACAGGGGCCAGGGCTCTTTCTTTAAAAACACATTTGCATATTTGCTTTTCATCCATTCATTCATCTTATTTTTAATATCTTCGATGTATTAGGATAAATCCAAACAGCTATGTGAAGAACCTAGGCAGGAAAGGATTCTGGTTTTAAAGGTAGAAAAGGAATATACGGCACCCGTTTTGGAACTCATTACAGCTGTAAACTGTGCGAACGTGTGGGAGGGCCAATTAGAGGCAATTATAACCAGATCGAGCTCTCCCTGAGTCAAAGCATGCTCCATGCTTTCCAAGCTAGGTCTTGGGGGGTGGGGAGGAGCAGGGTGGTTCTCCTCCTTGTTCCTCAGTTAGAATTGCTGATTCCAGGCTACAGGCGGAGAGTCTGTAACAAACGTAGCCATCCTTTCTTCTCCTGACCACCACCACAGGGAGCTGTTTGGCTCAGGGTGCTAACACTAGCTGAGGAAACGAGGAGGCTGAATCAGCCTTACCCAGATGCACTTTGTGATGATGCTGTTGCTTGCTTTCTCAAGGATAATCAGTCACTCCTTTCCCCTCATTCTGATACTGAAAGTGAAAGAAACTGAAGGGGTGGGTCAAATCAGACAGGCCACCCTGTCCGTCATCTTTAAGCTGTAGGCACGTTCTGACCTGCATCCGGAACTCGGACTTTGTTAGTCAGGTACCTCCAGCTGCCTCACGGTGAATCAGAAATTTCACAGATACTCAGACTCCGATGATTAAACATAGCAGGCAGTATTGGTCTGTGAGCAAAGAATTACCTCACCACGTCCACCACTCCCCACCACCCAGCCATAGTTAGTCAGTCCTTGGGGAAATTTTGTAGCTCAGTCAGCCCTGGTTCCTTACTTCAGAATGAGCTTGACCTGAATGGATGCTCCCCAGACTTCCCTGTGTATAATAGCTTGGGCTCCAGCTTTGGACATGGAATAAACCTCCTAGAAATTCTGATTCACTGTCTGGGGTGGGGCAAGGAGTTAGAGGCCCCAGGTGATCTTATGAGTGGCTCTTCTGGAAATACCATTCACCTGGCTCATGGATGTCAAACTATTTGGAATAAAAACTGGAGGGAGAAGGGATGCTGTTGGCTATAGATTCCCACCCACCAGGATCGGGCAATGGTGGCCAGACTCAAAAACAGGGCCTCACTCTCCCAGCTCCCTTCTGGTCTCAAACACAGCCGTCCGCCATGTCTCTGAGGAACCAGAAGAGGCTGAGCTGATGAGAAGCCAGTTGGGTTTGTTCGTTCCCAGTGGGTCACATTCTGGTGCAGGGCAGCTCTGAACACTTCCACTTACCTTCCCAGAGCTCTTGGCTCTCTGCAGTGTTGTCCCCTTAGATAGAAAAGTGTTCACTAAGCAGTTACTTACAGTGTGCACAAGGCAGTGGCAGAGACGTCAGAATTACCTAGGGAGGTTGTTTGAAAAGAGTGGATCCGAGCCCTAAAAATTCCATATGCCCTACCCAGAGCCCTGGTTGTCGTTTTTTTTAACATGGAAGGTTTTACAAGGAGTCATTCTTTTTGAGATTTAAAACTAAAGCTATAAGAAACCAGCCCCACCCAGCCCTCCCGAGTACAACTAACTTCAAGTTCAGACACGCACGTTTAGCCTAAAGGAGATGATCAGATGGAGTCACTTAGATCCTGGGCGTGCACACAACCCAGAGCCAGGGCCTTAGAGAGTAGCCGGCTGGATCGCCAGAGAACCTGAGTTTACCGGTTAAATCATTAACTGCTAAAGCAAACAGGCTTCAGTGTGTGTCTCCTCTGCGCTCTCTGCTTGTGCCTAGGCTTTGTGTTCCCTGCTGAACAAAGGTTAAATGACATCATTAAGTGAGGTTCTCAGTGTATTAGCTGGAGAAGCCTGCACTGTGAGGGCTCATCTTTTTCCTAACAAGCTGAGAGACGGCTCACGGATTAAGAGCGCCAGTTGCTCTTCCAGAGGACCCGGTTCAGTTCCCAACCCCTACATGGTGACCCATCCAGTTCCAGAGGATCCGATGCCGCCTTCTGGCATCCATGGGCGATACGTGTAAGTGATGTGCAGACACATATGCAGGCAAAAACACCCGCATGTGTAAAACAAAAATAAAATAAAGCTAAAAGCCTTTTTAAGTGTAAGTTTATTGGAAAGAATAAATTCCATAGTACTAAAGGTCTTTAAGTGAAAACTGGACTCTCTGTTCTACCTTATCTCCCCTGAGACCTAGGATATTGAGTTATATTCAATATATATATATATATATATATATATATATATATATATATATGTGTGTGTGTGTGTGTGTGTGTGTGTGTGTGTGTGTGTGTGTGTATTCTCTGCCCAAATCCAGCTGTTCTTTTTCCTTTTTTTTAAGAGTTATTTATTTCATGTATGTGAGTACACTGTAGCTGTCTTCAGACACACCAGAAAAGGGCATCAGATCCCATTACAGATGGTTGTGAGCCACTATGTGGCTACTGGGAATTGAACTCAGCACCTCTGGAAGAGCAGTCAGTGCTCTTAACCGCTGAGCCATCTCTCCAGCCCCATCCAGCTGGTCTTTTACCACTTCTCTATTGACATGGGTACTATTCAACTTCTTCCAAGGATGTCACTATTCAAGTTTTTCCCAGGACTTTGTGGCTCTTTATTTCTTTCTCCTGTATTTGTTTGGATTTATAATGCTATATTTTAAATCTCTGTACTCTTTTTTGTAACCTCATATGGATATAAACATTTGAGGGGAGGGGAGTGGTGCTAAAGATCAAATCCGGGATTTTGTACCATGTTAGAAAAGCGCTGAGCTACCAAGTTACAGCTTTGGTACCCTCCCCCATCCACTTGTCCACCCCCCCCAACTGTCCACACAGATAGATAAATTGCTAAAGTAAAAGTGTTTAGGCCAAGGATGGGTACAAATCATTATCCTCCCAAAGCTGGTGCCGGTTTGCTCGGAGCATCTCCTACCTGCAGACTGCTTCCCCCGAGCTTGGCTGCTCTCACAGCCGGCAAATGGCTGCCTGTGCCTGTCTGTGTACACAGAACCTGAGGCTTCATCAAAAGAGACCCCTGGCTAAAAAGAATGAAGTGAGCTATTGGTAAGAAAAAAATAAAAAGTACAGTATGCCTACAGTGTTCTGAGGGAGAAGAGGAGAGAGAGAACCCAGCAGCAGGTAGCTAACTGAATTTGCAGAGGAGGGCTTGAGGTCATGGGGGCCATAGATCCTGAGCCTCCTTTTTCTGCAGAACTGAGTTTGTGTGGACTCCTAGTGGACAGTACAGCTTTACAGTTTTATCATACAGATATGATTGGCTTTCATCCTGATAAACTTGAGTTTAAAGTGCCCTGCGTTGAAAACTGGGCTTAACGCATCTGACCTGTGTGGAGCAACACAGTCCACTGCAGAGAAGCACTCTGGCTCACTTACTTACTCTGAGAACTTGACTGAGGGAGAGCTACCCCTCTGCCATCACCTGCCACCCCGAGGGCATTCCAAACCCCGTGTTACCAGCCCAGGAAAAGATTTGAAATCTGAGACACGGTCTCTACTGGGCATACATTACTTTCATACTCTCATAAAATTTAAGAAGTTTAAGTTGACCCTCCTAAGTCAGGTCCGGAGCCATCTATAGTTTAAAACTGTTCATCTGAAGAATTAAAAATAAGCAGACGAGCTCAACCCCCTCCAAGAAAGCATGCATTTCTTATAGAGCATCCTATTGACTTGACATTTCGTTTGAGGTGAGACCCATTTGGCAGCATTTATTATTTAACAATTTTTAGACCCTGATTTAAACGGAGAGGGGGAGACTATACGATATTAGCTTCAGCGGGTACACATCTTCCTAAACATTACAGTGCAGTCACACACACACTCGGTTTTATTATATGTGACAAAATTCTCTCTTTTTTTCTAAACCTCATTGTCCTTTTCTTCCCACCCCAAAACAGTTAAATCAATACCTCTGAAACCACCCAGCAATTTTGGGATCTTGCCATCCGAAATTTAAACCCAAAGGCAAGAAACTCCCGGTTCCCTGGACCATCCTGGCCCGAGCTTTTCATACAGCTTAGTGGCGATTCAAATATTTGAGAATCCGTGCAGACAAGGAAGGTCAGAAGGGATTTAAAGTCCGGTGACTGACAGCAAGAAAGCCAGTGATCTGCTTGTGTTGAGTTAAGAACTCAAATTATAAAACGAAGCGCTATATAATCTCGAAGGGGCAGGAGGAAAATATGAAACATCTCCTGTCTGCGGTGATATTACGGCCTTTTCAGAGCTTGTTAAATCTCGAGAGAAATTTCCTTAGCTAAAAGCAGAGTCTCACAAAGGTTAATTTACTTGCCCAGGGTCACGCAGTTACCAAGAGGCAGAGCTGGGGCTTCAGCAGGTCTGCCAGACCCTTGAAATCCGTGCCCGTCCTGAAGAGTACAGGGTTCCTCAGGCTTGCGTCCAGAGCACCCGCCATGACGCCTGTGCTTAAGTGTCCAGGGAACCTCGCATTCATCATGTCTGAAGCTGAATCCTCCAGCGTCCTCTCTACTGTGTGGATGGGACTGTCCTGCCTCTGCCTCTCTAATGCGTACTCTTCCGATTCTGGATTCTGAGCTACCTGGAGCTAGGGTACTATCCTCTAACTTTCACTACCTTTGGCTTCTGATTTGCTATGCTAATGTAGCCTCTGGCTTCTGATTTGGTATGCTAATGTAGCCTCTGGCCTCTGATTTGCTATGTTAATGTAACCTCTGGCCTCTGATTTGCTGTGCTAATGTGGCCTCTGGCCTCTGATTTGCTGTGCTAATATGGCCTTGAAACCTCTTTCCATCCTGATCCCTCCGGTTCCAGGCTTCCAGGGGCCTGGCAGATGAACTCAGCTTGATTTAAGTGGGCCGTTCAGGGTCCGATCCCTAGGGCTTGATGGACCCTAGGGCCTGGTACCTCCATTCTTCTACCATCTCTGTTTCTTGTACCACATTTCTCAAAACTTGCATTTCTCTATGTGCTAACCCGGAGCAACTTTGGACAAACAAACCTGTCTTTCAGCTTTAGGAGAAAAAAAAAAAAAAAAGCCATCCCCTCCCCCTTGGCAGCTCTTCCCTGGTGCTCCCTTAGTACCAAGTCCTTTCAGTTATCAGTGACTGTCATTGTTTCTTCTTCTGTGGCCATTAGACAAGAAGGGGGCTATGCCCCTCTGCCTCTCCAGCTGTGCCTGACTCTCGAGGCGCCCAGAGCATCTGTCCTGGAAAAAGAATCAACAGAGGAAAGAGTCTCCTGACCTTGCATGTGGCCTGCGCACCATTTCCACTTCCCTCCCTGTTCACTGAGTGCCCGGTTTGCAGCTGGTTTGTGTGTGTATGCCTGTGTACACGTATGTTTGTGCGTGAGGTGTTGCATGTATGCGTGTGTGTATGCGCGAGTGCATTTGTGTGCATGTGTGTGTACGTATGTTGCTTGTGTGTGTGTGTGTATGCATTTGTGTGGGGGTGGGTGGGGGTGGGTGCACACAGGCGCATGCGCGCGTCCCATTCTACTGCTTTGCGGTTGCCCCACCATCCTGTATTTGTTCAGTTGAGCCCTTTGCTTTGTGGATACTCAAGAGCACCAACCAGGCTAAATGTGAGTTGTCGTGCACTCCTAGGGTTACATGATAGCAGGCTTCTGCCCTCGTGGGCCTCCCTGCAGAGACAGGGAGGCTATGGCTTGGCTATCAGCACAAAGGGCCCATTTGTACAGCAGGGTGCTGAATACATCGTATTATTGCTGACAGTTGTTCTGGGCATAGTACAGGGCGTGGAGTTTCCCCCGAGACCAACACAGGAATATCCAGAGATAGTATGCGGTGATCTCCAAAGTCCAGTGTGAGTCATCACCTGTAGGTACTGGGGAGCGTGTCAGCCTGCCTGTGTGCACAGTCGGCTGCCACGGGCAGACAGGTGCGAGAGCCTTGCCGGTTTTGTTGCTCCCGGTTTATCCTGTGGCGTTTGGTAAGTCTCTTTTATAGCTCCCTTCAGCTTCAGCCAGAGCATGGGAATATGTATTGTCAGGCCTTTTGTAACTAATAACCTGCAAGATGCTTGAAAGAAATACAAATTATTTTTGTCTTTACTAGTTGTCTCTGTGCTTTCGCAAATCCCTCTCTAATTTCCCAAGTGGATTTCAAAAGATTTGAGTTCCAGAATTCCTAGTGAGTTGCCAAATTCTGCCATTTATATGAATGAACAAATACTGTTCATTCTTTGTTAAAGTGCAACCCCAGTAAAAGTAGTTCAAGAAAGTGACAAATGCCGGGCAGAGTGTTTTAACAAGATCAGTTCTCCCCACACCCAACCCTGCTCCCCCTTGCCTGCGGCTCTAACAAGCCCTGAGCTGGCATCTAACTTCCTACGTTAACATTCCATTTTCCCACAGTGGCCATCCTTCGTGCTGCTTGCCCTGGAAATCCTAGCTTCTATATAACTGCCTTTGTGACACCTTAAGCCACCACAGACAACAAGGGTGTGGTGGATGCTGCCCTGAGGGTGGGGAGAAGAAACAGACTGAGGGAGTACTGTGTGCTTTCAATCACGACTCTTCTGTGATTGAAAGTTCCATCCTGGGACTTGTGGGTGGGACATGGTGGTCTCAGCAAAGGCAAAGAATCTTGTACCTGTGCATCCTATCCTGGAGCTGATGATGTCACAGGAAACCAGTATTCACGTGGCTATGTGTGTGTGCACATGTATTGTGGAAGACTTTTAAATAGTGATCTTTGTTTCATTCCTTAAATAAGCATCCATCTATCTATCTATCTATCTATCTATCTATCTATCTATCTATCTATCTAGTTTTTGAAGACAAGGTCTATCTGTTGTAGCCCAGGCTGACTTTGAACTCAGAGCCTGCCTCTGCCTCCGGAGTGCTGTGGTTAAAGGCATGTGCCACCACCACCCAATGCATTTAACTGAGGTCTTTTTTTTTTTCTTCTTCCCAAGCTGGTTCTTCATCAAAGGTTTGTCTAGAATGCTTTTAAAGAAGGGTGTGTTCTTGGAAGCTATCCTCTGGTTTTCAGAAACCACAATAACTGGTTGTGAGAGGGAGTGACTAGTTACATTTATCAACCCTTAAATCTTAGACCTTAACTTTCTGTTAAGAAGAAAAAAAACGGGAGTGTCTAATTATTCCAGCAAGCAACAAAGTATCCCATAGCCTCAGCATTGTGACTGCAGTTAACAGAGCGTGGCATGCATGGGGTCAGTTGGAATGAAAGAGAAAGTGCTCCCCAGATCATACCGCTTATAAAACAGTTTCAGCTGCCACCCTGGCCCTTCGTGCCAGGCTGTTCACAAAGATAAAGAGTAGTCTGTCAAGCCATTGATTGGAATACAGGCCGTTCTGGAGATCCTCTGTCTATGTTGGCACCTCTTCCACCTATACAACCCCTTTCACTTTCTCTAACCAGTGTGGGGGTTGGTGGTTTAGTTATCCTATCAGGGGGGTTAGCCTTCACCATGGCCAGGGACTTTCTCCTGACTGTATCCTTCACTTTTCTGGATGTGACCTGGTAAGGACAATGATGGATCAGAAAGACAGGACCCAAAGCAGGGGTGGCCCAGGGGCCATTTAAATCCAGGTCATAATTTGAATTTTAATAATTTACAAAGGTTAAGTTATGCTAGAGAGAATCATATTGAGTTAAGCCCATCTTAGAAGACTGCTACTATACTTCTTCCTTCCTGGTAGTTCCTAGGTTTTATACAGATATATAAACCATGTATGGATGTATATGTATGTATGTACGTACGTACGTATGTATGTATGTATGTATGTATGCCACAGAAGTAGAAGCCAAACCAGGAACAAAGTAGGAGGTGTCGGGGACCATGCTTAACAAGTGACACATACCATACATGTATGAAAATGCCTTACGTCACACAATGGCAGATATATTGAAAACAGTTTTTACTTATCATTTTGCTTTTTAAATGTTAAGGGGTGAGTCTGGTGGCACACCTTTAATTCCTGCAGTCAGAAGCAGAAACAGGCGGATCTCCGTGGGTTCAAGACCAGCCTGGTTTACAAGGCAAGCTCTAGGCCCTGTAGGGCTACATAACGAAGACCCTGTCTCAAAAAGTTCTTTAAAATAAGATGGTAGGGACAGAGCATTGAGATTGGAAAAGATGCCGTTTGTTCTCTTTCTTCAAGCACATGTAGCTTACTACTTTATTCCGTAGTTTGTACTTTTTAAAATAACTGTAAAATATTAAATAGTATGCAGAAGAGAGGGTGTGCTAAGAAAAGAGAAAGCGGATGCCTAAGAGCCAATGCCAGTTATCAGATATGACCTGTGACCTCTTCCCCTGACGGGGTATCCTTTCACAGCCCTCCCAACCAGATGCCAGCTGTGTCCTAAGATTTATGTTAATCATTATCTCAGGTTATCTCATTGTGTTTTTACCACCCAAGTGTTTATCTTCAGGGAAGCTTCATTCTGAATATGATCTCATTTGTGTGTGAGAGGGGAGGTTGTTTGTTTGTTTACTTGTTTGTTTTTTGGAAGATTTTAACTAGGTAGCTGTGATGGCTAAGGTCTCACTGTGTAGCCTAGGCTAGCTCGAATGATGGTATTCCAGTCTCAGCTTCACAAGTACCTGGGTGTGTGTTCCTTAACCGGCTTCATCTCACACTTACTCAATCAGCAAACCGTGAGTCCAAGTCATTCCGCTGCGCAAATGCATCTGTGTGGACTTAGATGTGTATGGACAACCTCTTTGCCCAAGGCCTTTGGATTATGTATGGGTTTCTTGTTTTTGCTGTGGTTTGCTCTGTGACTGATGCTATTGTGAGCATTGTTAATATACTTTTCTGTCTGAGCAGTGAGGTTTCTGGATCTCTCTAAGAAGGCATGAGCGTGTTCAAGTGGCAGATTTTAATATTTTAAGAATCGGTTATATGCAAACATCTCCAGTTTATCTTAATCTGATCCTAGCATTGCTTTATTTCAGAGACCTAGGGCTACCAGAATGTATTTTAATGAACAAAAACAAAGTTCTCTTCTGTTTTGGCTTCTGAGAATGTGGCCTCCACCTCCAGGACATGGCTGGCTTTATTGCTTTTTTTTTTTTTTTTTTTTTTTTTTTTTTTTTTGATAGTTATTGTTACAGAAACCATTTTTGAAAGTCCAGGTGAAACATTAAAGACTAGGACTAGCAAACAAAACAGCTTAGCCTCTCAAAAGTCGCGTGAGCTCTGCGTAACCAGTCTCCCTCTAGCCATCCCAGGATGTGTGACACGACCATGCTTCAGGACGCCAGGGATGACCTGAGGGAACAGGTTCTGAGAAATCCTTCACCTGGTGATGTTACCGTTGTGCAAACGTCGTGAAGAACACTTACACAAACCTAGGCAGTCCAGCCTACTACATGGCTAGGCTGCAGGGTACGGCTTGTAGCTCCCCCACACAAACCCACGTATGCAGCACTGTGCTAAACACTGTGACCAGTTGTAACATAGCTCTGTGTGTGTGTGTGTGTGTGTTTCTAAACATGGAAAAAGCACAAGAAAAAGAACAATTTTTTTTTTAACTTTTATTGGTACACCCATATAGGGCACTTAACATGAGTGAAGCTTCCAGGACTGGAAGCTGGCCAGCAGGAATCAGTCAATGAGTTGCTAGTGAGAGACGGTAAAGGCCTAGGGCATGATGCCCAGTCCTATAGATGTGATTTTGTAAGAATCGAACTCTTAGGCACCACTAAATTTACGTACAAAAATATTTTTCTTCAGTAGTAAACCGATTTAAATGTCACTTTATTTTCTAAAATTTTTAAGTTCTTCAACTTTGTGACTTAAAAAAAAAAATACTTAAAAGAGACACTGTCTAGCTAGACCCGTGATTCTCAGCCTTCCTAATGCTTTGATCCTTTAATACAGTTCCTCCTGGTGTGCTGGCCCCAGCCATAAAATTACTTTTGTTGCTACTTCATAACTGCAATTTTGCTACTGTCATGAATCATAATGTAAAAACCTAGTACGCATAGGCCAACCCTGTGAAAGGGTCATTTGCCCCCCCATACTGTATGTACACACACACACAAAGGGGGTCGTGACCCAAGGTTGAAAACGGGTAAGCTATACAAAAAATCCTTACTCTTACTCTGTAAGCTTTCTTCTGTTACTTTTTGTTTAAAAAAAAAAGAAAAAGAAAAAGAAAAGAAAAAGACCAAACCTCAAACCAAAACACCTGAGATTTAAACATCCACCTTAACCTGGGTCTTCCCATGGTGGAGATTATCCACACTGCTGACGTCTCCCGGGTCCTGTCCCACTGGACAAGGTCTTCAGAAGTCAGGCACATGGACCCATCATATGGTGACAGTGGCGCCTTCTAGATGGTGAGGTGACCTGCTTGGTGCTGTTTTACAGTTAACTGTTTCATTTTTAATGATCTGGGAGGAGAGTAAAGTCAAATAATGATGGGATACACCGTGAGTCCATAAACCAGCACAGGCCTCTGTTTTCAAGTGAGTCTATGTGTCACACTTTTCTATGGCTGCTAATAAAGTAGGCTTGTTTACATTGGTCTCGCCCAGACACTTGAGTAATGTTTTCTGCTATGATATGAACATAGCTATGATGTCACCAGGTGAGAGGGTTTTTTTTTTTTCCCAGCTTCATTATAGTCTTAGGACTTGTGCATACAGTCAGCCCATTGGCACTGCAGACAGAAGAATCATTGTGCTGTGTGTGTATGTGCACATGTACATGTGCTTGTGCGTGTGTTAGTGTGTGCGTGTGTGTGTGTGTGTGTGTACCTGTACATGTGTGTGCGTGTGTGTGTGTATATGTACACGTGTGTGCATGTGTGTGTACCTGTACATGTGTGTGTGTGTGTGTACATACAGTATTGAGTTGTTCCAATGGATGTTCCCAGTGAGGAGTCTCTATTGGAAACATCACTGTCCACACAGTACAGATTCAAAGCTATGATCGTCTGGGAAAGTAGCCTTTAGCAGAAGTGTTTTCCAGTGGCTTTGGTACCTTGTGAAAATAGTATTTCGTGAAGAGCTTAAAAGAGAAATGTAATATTAGTATACTGTATTGGGGTGGGGGGTTGTTACTTGAAATTTTATATTCTGATTTGGCGATTCCAGCTGAGTGTCGACAGACATGGTTTCCATTCCTCGGGGACTGGATTTTAAAACCTTTTTAGTGGAGTTAATTTTCTAGAGAAAATCATCACATAGAGAGATCATGAAATCAGCGTGTAACCACAGAAGTCCTACTATCAGGGACAATTGGTCTGTCCCGCTGAGTAACACAGCCTTCAGATGAGTCAGGGAAGGGTCTTGCCTGTGGCAATGGTGTGTCACAGGTTAGTCTGTTAGTCTCACTTGGGAGGGTCCTCGTTTTTAAATAGAAAGCTAAATGACAACAAAGGACAGTTGGGAAACAAAGTGTTTCATATCTCTAGATTCTCCAATCCACTTCCCCCTGGGCAGCTACCACCCAAAATTTTTAGGATATCCTTCTAGAAAATTCCATGTGCATACAGTCACACAGTACTCCTGTATACCCCGTCAGTTACCTGTTCCACCCTCTAAAGCACAGATGGGCGGACGCCATAGGCATAACTCAGCATCCTGCTTTTCCCTATTAACAGTTTGCCTTGGACAGCGCCCCATGGTAGCCGATCAGCTCCGATTCCATCTTAGTGGCTGGATTGTTTTCTATAAGTTTTGTTTGTCTGTTTCTCCCTCCCCACCTGCCTCCCCCACCCCCCACCTCAATGGTTCACTGTTGATGGTTGTCTGTGCTGGAGGTCAAGGCAGACTATGGTATTAGAAGCAACAGTAAGGAACTGGAGAATCTTGGGGCTGTTTTGAGAACTATAAGGACTATATAGCTGGGCTGGGTTAGCACACCCTGTAATCCCAGCTGTTTGGAAAGCTGAAGCAGAAGACTACAAATTCAAGGCCAGCCTAGGCTTCAGAGTGAGTTCAAAGCCAGCCTAGGCTTCAGAGTGAGTTTGAGACCAGCCTAGGCTTCAGAGTGAGTTTGAGATCAGCCTAGGCTTCAGAGTGCGTTCAAGACCAGCCTGGACAATTTGATCTCAAACTAAAAAGTAAAGCTGGGTAGTGCTGGTACACTGCTTTGATCTCAGCCCTTGGGATCTCTGAGTTCAAGTCCAGCCTGCTCTCTAGATCCAGAACAGCTAGAGATACACAGAGAAACCTGGTCTCAACAAACCAAAATAAAGTAAGTAAGAAGTAAAAGAGAAAAAGGAGTGGGGATGGGTATAGGTGATTAGTGGAATGCTTGCGTACATGTACAAGGCTCTGCATTCAAAAAAGGAGAGGATGGATGGGTAGAATGCTTTCTTCCTTTTCCCCGTGGTGGCCATTATTGTGGAGGAGAGTGTGACATGCACCTGAGGAATAAAAATGTATTTACCACCTAGTGGCTAAAGATTTGCACATTCCAATTACCTTATCTCCTAGCTCTAGTACAGATATTCCCCATGGGCCAGTAAACTATTTGCTGCTACCTCATTAGCAGACTTTTCTTGTGATGCCTTTGGACATGGGAGATTCCCTGACGTGAAGCTTAGCATTGCATTGGTGCATTTGCAAACCCTCCTGCACTGAGCAGACCCTAAGGGAAGGCACGCAGATCTTGTGTGGGGCTCTTAACAAAGGTGGAGGCAGAGATGGACGTGATCCAGGCATGAACACTTGGCCTGGACAAGGTTCACTGGGTCAGGGTGTTTGCTCTGGGAAATAGGGAGAAAGTACAGAATGTGTACAGAGACAGGGCTGGGTCCAGGCCTGGGGGCCTTTAAAGTCCAACTTCAGGAAGTTAAACTTCATCCTGTAGACAGTGTGTGACCATTAAAAGGAGGAACCTGGAGACACATGAGTAAAGACCATGGCAGTGACCCAGCTGTGCAGTATAAAAGAATTGAGCCAGCGAAAAGAAGGGTGAGCTGTTAGATGGTAAAGGAACAAGAACATGGTAGGTGTGGCTGTAGGGACTGTCAGCTGCATAGCATGACATTCAGAGGTGCCAGATCTTGAGAGATCCTTATCTGGATTGGGGCAAGAACAGTTGGAAAGATTTATTGAAACTGTGGACGAGCCGGGCGGTGGTGGCGCACGCCTTTAATCCCAGCACTTGGGAGACAGAGGCAGGTAGATTTCTGAGTTCGAGGCCAGCCTGGTCTACAGAGTGATTCCAGGACAGCCAGGGCTACACAGAGAAACCCTGTCTCGAAAAAACCAAAAAAAAAAAAAAAAAAAAAAAAAAAAAAAAAAAAAAAAAAGAAAAAGAAAAGAAACTGTGGACAAAAGATGTCAGATAAATGGAAACTTGATGACTGTACCCAGATCAGCTTGTCATTTGGTTCCTGCCTAATTACACTGTGACTTTCCCTCTGCTTATGCATATTGTTAGTTCCTTTGAAGGATGTGCCCTGGGATGTAAAATAAACATACTCCGGTCTCTGGTTGCCTACAACCGAACACTTGGAGTCAGTCCCGTGATGGGAGGTACATCTTCACTGATTGTCGGGTTCGTGTTTATCCAGGATGAGAAGCAATCAAGCAAGGCGTCTCCCACAGAGGGCTGAGATATTTACAGGCATATTCACAACGGCCCTAATAATAAAACAAGTGTGAGGTCACGTACGGTAGTGGAGGCCATCAGAGCCACGGAAGCATACAGGCCAGAGAAACTTCAGCTCATCCATTTCAGGCTGAAATCCTGTGCTGAAAAGGTTTCATGATGTTCCTGATCGATGAATATCAACCAGATGGTCCTCTAACATTCTGAAATGCTGAATAAAGTAGGTGGACTGAGCTGAATTAATGAAGCATACCATATTGTAGATAGCATTACATTGTTCAAAGCCTTGAGACAAGTTCGTCAGCTTTCCCAAGGCCAAAGAAAGCAGGAGGAGGGGCTACCATTCATATATCTTAAGGAACTTGTATGATTAAAGTCTATTGAGAAAGCCTGCTTGCCCCTTCGGGCATACATTCAATAGGTTTTCAAGTGATAAATTCAGAATACAGGCTGTTATGTAATAAGCTCAAAGCAGGTGCCCCCTGTGAGTTCTTAAGTCTCTGGAGGAGTTAGGGCTCCAAGTGGGGTACAGACACATGATTTGATCGACTGCCCTGATCAAAGGAAAACTGGCATTGAAACTCTCAAGCTGCCTTCTGCCCCCACTGCCATAGGTTGGTTTTGGTTTGTTTGTTTTCCTTGTTATGATAAAAATTCCGTAACAAGAATTAGCCATAGGTGAGGGTGCAGTCTATCCCGGCAGCAGGCAGGAAGCAGAGAGCAATGAATCCAGTACCCAGCTAGCTTCCTCCTTTGTACACAGTCCAGGACTCAACCCCACATTTAGAGTGGGTCTTTCCATGTCAATTAACCTACTTAAGATTAACCCTTCAAAGGCAGGCCTGGAGACCAGCCCGGTCTCTCCAGGTGTGTCTGTGGCCTGCCTCCTAGATTCTGGACCCTGACTAGTTGACAGACAACACTAGCCATCATGTCTCCCCTAGAATATACCTCCCCTTTATTAATCTAATCTGGGATTTTTAGACAGAACGTTTGTCGTAGTTCCCGGTGAGCAGAGGAGACAGGAGACTGTGCTGCTTTGCTGCTGTTCAGTGGCTTAGGGTGGTGGGGTGTGTGCAGTCCCCTAGTAAATGACCTGTTCCCTTCAGAATCTTCTTTAACTCCTGCCTTCTCTTTTGGTCTGAAAGCAGTGCCTTTATAATCCATCCATGCCCCTGATGGAAAGAACCAGCACTAGTGATAATAATTTGAGTTTGTCTCATATTGATAAAGGTCTCCAGGGGAGAAGTAGGTGGAAATGCCCTAAAATACCAGTCAGGCATTTTTGAAGAAGAGTGATTGTTTATCATGTGACAGATAATATTTTCTTAGAGAGGAACCTAGTTAGCATTAGCTTCATGTGTGTGAGTGGTGTGTGAATGTGTGTGTGTGTGTGTGTGTGTGTGTGTATTGCATGAGTGTTTGTATATGAGTGTGTGTTTTAATAGTAGGTCTAGTTACATCACCCCTGACTCTCAGACACAAACCGACTTCTGGAGTAACATATAGACTAAATAAGATACGTTCATTCATGTGCAGTCTTCTGGGACTTCACAACACATGAGCCAAATAAGAAACCCCTAAAATACAGTCTAGTCATGGCTCTGGAACTTTGCATGCTAAGTAAGAGTATAGACTCTCAGAGGCCTAGCATGATAGTGTATCTATAGTCCCACATGTGTGTATATGTATATGTATATGTATATGTATATGATGTATATGTATATGTATAATTTTTTAAAAGAAGCTGTATTTTATGAGAGTTTTTTATTTTTGACATTCTGCCTTCTTCGTTTCTCAACATTTTCTACATTCAGTGTAAAGTGTAGCATGGTCTTTGGAGTCTTCCTGTAGGCTGTCTGTGTTCTCTAATCAATGGTCTCCTGTTAGACATTCTTGCTGTGCATACTTCTTTGACCAGGCTGATGGTGCATCCCAATACTCAAAAGACAGAGGCAGGATGATCTCTGTGAGTTCGTGGCTAGCCTAATCTATATGGTTGAGTTCCAGGATAGCCAGGGCTATGTAGAGAGACCCTGCCTCAAAAAAAAACTGAAACCAAAACCTAAGAATATAAATTCGTCACAACCTTTTTACCTCATCTTTTATTCATACCCATAGAATGACCTGTTTAGCCAACTCAGTTTCAAATATCTTAAGTAATTTTTAATATTCTAAACGTTGCACTTTGTAGTGTACCTTGCATATGTATCGTTCTCATAGGTAGGCTACCCTAGCTGGCTTTATTTTCTTCCTTTCAGTTTGGAAAACAAGTAAACAAACCTCAAGCTTATGGCCATCCTCCTGCCTCAGCCTCCAAAGTGTTAGGATAACAGTTCCGAACGGCCATGTGCCTCTTGGTAGCTTTTCAAGGCTCCCCTGGGTCTATATCAGGTGTCTCCTTCCCAGAAACCTCGCGGAATCATCCTGCTTGCTTACAGCTTTCTCTTTGTTCCATTCTCCGTTAACACTCAACACATTCCTCCTATACATACGTAATTCTTGTTACCTCTCCACCCAAAACAGTGGACACTCCCAGGGCTCAGCTTATCACAGTCCACTTTCTGACTCCAGTGCTTGTATCGTACCGCCGGGCTAACAAAGCAGATGGGGAGGGGAGGACATTTTTCAAATAGAAAATCTGATTTGGAGTAGGCCGGTTCGTAAGCTAACTTAATAAATTCTGTCAGCTATCATGGATAGCCTGTGGCCTATGTAAGTACGCCCTAATTGTGAACTCTGTATACTCTCAAGATAAATCCAGCCTTTCTGAGAAACACTGACTCTCTAAGTGACCATTCTGTGAGGAAACAAGACATCAGCCCAGGGCACCAACATGGTATTTAGGGTTTGCTGGTTTTCGGAATTTGAAATTAAGCATTTCCGTGTCTGAATCTGATCCCACTCTCTTACCTCCCCGATATTAGCACCTTGCTGTAGCTCTTTCCAATTTCCATTTCTTTGTGTTTACATTTTATATTCTGATAACACACACACACACACACACACACACACGTTTAGCATCATGGACATGCTGGAAACTGCAATGCAGTGTGCATCGACAGGCTAATTAAAGTTGCTACTGCAAAATGATGATTTTTTTTGACAGCTCTTGCATTTTTGTGCTCCAAGATTGTTTTGCTTCTTAACCTATTTTTTCGAGATATCATTTACAGAAATGTGCATATATATATATATATATATATATATATATATATATATATATCATGAATGGCGCGCATGTGTGTGTGTGTATATATGTGTGTGTATGGTGTATATGTGTGTGTGTGTGTGTGTGTGTATGTGTGTGTGTATATGGTGTA
>JANHMN010000021.1:16539842-16583465 GCA_030674055.1 Rhabdomys pumilio
GTATATGTGTGTGTATGTGTGTGTATGGTGTATATGTGTGTGTATGGTGTATATGTGTGTGTGTGTGTATGGTATATATGTGTGTGTATGGTGTATGTGTGTGTATGGTGTATATGTGTGTGTGTGTGTGTGTATGGTGTATATGTGTGTGTATGTGTGTGTATGGTGTATATGTGTGTGTATGTGTGTGTATGTGTGTGTGTGTGTGTGTGTATGGTGTATATGTGTGTGTGTGTGTGTGTGTGTGTTTTAACTATTTCATGCAGGACCTTCCTCTACCGCAGTGGTTCTCAACCTTCGTAATGCTGTGACCCCTTAATATAGTTCTCACGTTGTGGTGGGCCCCAGCCATAAAATCATATCATTGCTACTTCCTCACTGTAATTTTACTGCTGTTATGATTCGCAGTGTAAATGACATGCAGGTGTTCCTAGGCGACCCCTGTGAAGGGGTTGTTCCAGCCCAGGTTGGGAACCACTGCTCTATGCTGTTAGGTATTAATACTCATTCGTTCTTGGGCTCGGTTCCATTGAAACTACTAGCTGCATACATTTTGTTTTGGCAAGACCGATACTCCAGAAGGATACATACTCAACTTGCTAATAATAATTCAGTGTATTTCACGAGACCCTTACAATTCTGCCTCAGTCATGAGACTGCCGTGCGTGATTGCTGTGGAGCCCTTAGAGGCTGGGGAGTTCAGTCACCCAGGTCCCTCACATGAGGGTCCTAAGGTCTGAAGTTAACTTCAACACAGACCACTGGTCCACCGAGGTCAGGTGTCTTCCTTCCTGAGATTCACCACATTGTGTCACAAATGATATCCTGTGGACTGTATTTATCACTTTGCTCATGGCAGTGACAGAAGAAACTTGAGGGTAGAGAGCTTCAGTCGACTCATGGTTTGAGAGGGTATTCAGGCCATTGTGGCAAGAATGCATGACAGCTGGGGCCGCTCTGCAGCAGGCAGTGTTTGAGGCAGATGCTCCTTATGTCTTGTATATCAGGAGGCAAGAAGTTAGGGGAGCAGGAAGCAAGGCCAGGCTGTAACCCTCAGAGGCTCCTCATTTCACATAAACCAGAAAAAACCCCTCTCCCTCGTTCCCCAAATAGTGCCACCATCTCAGGACAAGTCATTCCGCTCCTGTGCTTTTGAGGTACATTCCAGCCCCAAACCATAACCATAGCCCCTGTCAACAAAAACACAATACTGGCAAGACTTAAAAATGTTGACTCTTACTTGGCAAGAATTTCAGTTTTCTAGAGACTTCAGTGTCTCACGTGGAATGTTCCCCTCTTGGTGTCAGTTAAATGAAGTCTATCTGACTGTGTCCAAGGAACTCCTTAATGAAAACCAGACATCACAGAAGAAGGAGGGGAAATGGTTTACCAAATGCTGTGTTTTTACAGCAGTTTTAGTTTCAAGGTAGTATCTTGGACGTTTTGTGTTCTTGAGTGTGCTCCTTCACAAGCCCTGATTTAAAGAAGAAAAGAAGGAAGAAAAGAAAGGAAGCAAAAAGAAAAGAGAAACCCACAGAATTATTCTTAGGGTGAGAAGTCTTAGGGTAAATTTTGTTTCTGCAATATCTACATGTAAAAACAAACAAATCCTTAATATACGTATCTAATTCTTTCATACATGCTTTGTAAGATTTGTCTTATTCTTAAGTCATGCACCATTAATCCCAGCACTTGGGAAGCAGGGGAGATCTCCGTGACCTGGTTTCAGAACTTACAATTTATGTTTCCATGCACCCGTGCCAGCATGTTAAAGCAAGAGTTCATTCTCACCCAGCTACCATAAGCAGCCTGAGGGTCTTAAACCTTCCTGCCAAGGTCGCAGTGAGTCACAAAGAGTTTCCTAGAGAAGGCTCTGAGGGGGAGACATCAGTGGACTTACCACAAGGATAAAGTCAGTCTTTTGTTGGCCTGCTGGTCAGGGAGTAACCACAGAAGGTTTTTCAGAGTGTTAGACTCTTTAGATATAGTTAGCAAACAGAAAAAGAAAAAATGAGGAAAAGAGAGAGAGAGAGAGAGAGAGAGAGAGAGGAAAAAGCAAAGCGTGTCTTTTCCCAATTATAAAGCAGGATTAAAACCATCAGTTGTTCATGAAATTCACTAGGGGAATAGTAAGTAGTTGTTTACATATTCAGGTGAAAAGACAGAGGTTACATTATATCACAGCACACACAACACAGACTCAGCTACCTAACCCCAGTTCAATAGTGGCAAGTTTCCTACTTGTGTGTTAGTGTGCATGTGTATTTGTTTGTGTATGTGCCTGTGTGTTCGTATATGTGCGTATTTATGTATGTTTCTGTGCATATATGTATTTGTGTGCGTATTTGTGTGTTTGTGTGCATATGTGATGTAGAGTGAAAAATTATAAAGACCATTTTATACAATATATACAGGCTCACTAGTTCCAGGAAGGCGGAACTGAATGTAAGATTTCAGGCCTTCACTGCCCTAGGATACATCCGGGGAAGAGTATTAACATTCCTCAAGCCTCAGGGAAAAGAACCCACCTGTGGGTGGGGAAGGCCCAAAGCCGGAAGACACATTCCTGACAAAGAAAGATGCAAGTCATCTGGGTGGTTCCGAGAACTAACTAACTTTCCACTGATCTTGGTTACCCCTCCCCCCCCCTTGAGGTCTTTTCCAGTGTTACAGCTTGCTGAGTTCAAAATTTATAAAACAACCAATCATGTGTAACCGCGCGAAAATTCCTTCCTTTCCCTAACCCCTACTATAAAAGGTTCCTTAGCCCACCACGCGGGGTCAAACTGTACTTGTGCACAAGTGTGCAGTTTGAACGCTGGCTGCCAGCTCTCTTCCCTAATAAACCTCTGCTGATTGCATCCAGGTACGGTGTCTTGGAGTTTGTGGGTGTTCTCGACTTCCCGAGACTTGAGTAAGGGTCTCCCGAATTTGGGAGTCTTCATACTTGTGTGTGTGTATTTGTGTGTGTATATATTTGTGTGTGTGTTTGTGCATATGTATTTGTGTGTGTGTGTGTGTGTGTTGGCAGCTGTGTTTGTGTATTATGAGTGTGTGTGTGTGTGTGTGTGTGTGTGTGTTGGCAACCATGGCATCCTCATTGTCCCTCTTGGCCTACCTTCCTAGAGCGTACTGGCTTTAGTAAGCAGTAGCCAACATTTTCAGCCTTTACTCTTTACAAGGCCAGTTTAAGCATTCACAACGAGCCTACAGCCACCCTGTGGAACAGATACAGCTGGCCTCATTTTACACATAGGAGATTAAGGCACAGAAAGAAATAACTTATACAGAGTAGCTCAGCCTGGCAGAAATGCAGCTTGAATTAAGCTGGCTTGATTCATACCCCAGGCTCTAATTTAGGCCCCACCTGGTCACTGACCTCTCCTTAGGACACATCACATGGCTGTGGAATCCCAGGAAATCTGAGCTGCCTGGTTGTTGCTTGCAAGTGCTATTTGTTGGCCCTGGAAGGCTGCTCACTCTGTTTTGGAAATACAGTCAACCCAAATATAGGCCTGGAGTCATGATATGTTGTTTTTCTTTAAAGCCACAATTCACAGTGTCTTTTATTTCTTTGCAAATCCTTTTCCTCCCAGATGATAAAGTGTTCCTAGAACACTTGCCTCCCTCAGAAACAAGCATCTCTGCTGTCTTTAATCTGCAGAGACAGTGCAAGCAGGAAGCGTGCACTCATCTGCAGCTGATAGCAGAGCGTTTAGTGCCTGTGGAAGTTCATATCTGAACTCAGCCAGAGGAGGGAGTTTGTGTCTGCCGCTGAGAGTCATTATCAGTGGCCGAAGCAAAAGAAGCCTGCATCTTTTTTTTTTTTTTCATTATATATGATATCTTGGGATTTAAGCTAGTTTCCCTTGTTAATAGCAGATTGAAAACAGCTCCAGTAACTACCTCGTGGCACCAAGGACTAGCTTAAGTAAAGCATTCAGTGTTGATGTATGTGCTCAGCCAACAGGTCAGCACAGGCTGTGCTGTCAGTGACAGGCAGGAGGTCCCTGGAGCCAGGCAGAGCTGGCCTGCGACCTCAGTTCTGCCTCTCCGTCAGCTTGACAACTCCACACAAGCCACGTCATCCTTCCCACCCAGAAAATGGGAGTCTGAATCCCAGTCTCAGGTTCTTGGGGTCAGATCCGAAACAATGTATATGAAGCCTTTTAAAAGTTACTTTGTTCTTAGAAGAACTAATGACTTTCCTTTTTGTCTTCCTTTCGTTTAAAAAAAAATTTAGTAATTTTGAACTCTCTGAGATCCCGTCCTTTTCTTTGCCATTCATCAGCTCCCTTTCAAAGGAATCATTGGCATGTTGGATTTAGGAGGGTGAAAGGCTGTCAGAGATACAGGCATACATGAATGGATGGATGGATGGACAGACAAACAAATAATCTGATAATTTAAGGGGTGGAGAGTTTGGCAGGATGCCAAGCAGGGAACCGCATTTACCACCAACCCCGATGACCTGAGCTCAAGCCTTTGGATCCACGCAATTGGAGGGAAGAACAGATTGCCACGAGCTACCCTCTAACATGCACCGCGCTCGGGCACGCATGCTCACTGAACAGACAAACAGCAATCAGCCGTCTTGCTCTTTTGATCTCTAAGCTTCACACAGTAGGCAGTCACTCTCCCACAGAACTTCTTCACCCTTAGCCACAGGATGCCTGGATTTTTTTTTTTTTTTTTTTTAGGTCATATTCAATTGCGATGTGCTAAGGAACAAGAAACTATGCGTGGCTGTGTTTCCCATTGACATATAATTAATTGTCTTTAGAGGACACAGCGTATATTTCTATGTAAATGATAATGCCATAGAACTCAACCCCAAAATACTTGGGTCATTCATCTGTATCATTTCTTTGTGGTGGTGATTGCATTCAAAATTCTCTCCTAGTTATCTTCACTATAGGATTCTGTGCTGTTTGCTATAATCGTACGCTGGTATTAGAACACCCTAACTAGTTCCTCCTCCCTGCCTGTATCCCCGTACCTGCCCAGTCTCTCCCCATTCCCTCTTCCCCTTACCTCTTTAGTCTACGTTTACAAACTCAAATTTTAAAGAATTCCATATATAAGCGAGTCCGAGCACCTGTTTTCTCGTGCCTAGCTTACTTCATACAATATTATTACCTCTGGCTCCATCCATGTTGACACTATATTTGACCGTCTTACTGGTTCATTAGATAAGTTTAAAGTTTTCAAGACTGCTTCCTTATCACAAAGAATAGATTGGGTCAAAACATATAGGTGCGTTCCTTATAGCGGGCACCTGAGTTCTCAGCATTAATTCTAATTAATTATAAGTACCTTCAGGGAAATGTCATGTAGGAAGGGGGCAGGGAGTCCTGCCTGCATATTTTGTGCATTGTGGCTCTTAATAGCATTTAGGAGAGCTAGAGAGATGCCTCAGAAATGGCGAACACAGACTGCTCTTGAGGGGATATGAGTTGGATTCTCAGCAGCCGTACTAGGCAGCTCACAATTGTCTATAAAGCCACTTCCGGGGAATCTGATGCCCCTGGCTTCCTTGGGCTCTTGCATGCACATCTACATACCTACACACAGACACACATACTTTCACAGAATTAAAATCAAATCTTAAAAATTTATTTAAAAAATGTCACTTGGTAGTTGACCAGTTGTATGCTGTTTGGAGCAGAGAAGAGCCAGGAGAGCCGCTGGGTTCCTTGCCATCTGAGCGTAAATCGTGAGCAGTTCTCCAGTCTGGCTTGAAAGCCAGGTTGTCCCCACAGCCACAACCACAGCCACACCACAGCTCTCAGTCACAGGTTCTTCTTGATGTCACTGCAAACAGCTGAGCAAGTGTGAACAAGAGGACCAACTGGCTGCCCCAGTTGGCTGTTTGTCAGCCACTGATTTGTTCAGCAAACACAGAGGAAACGGTGGGCAGACAGGTGGCTCATTAGATGATCCTTCTCCAGGGAGGCTTCCAAATGTTGAGAGAGCAAATGTTACACAAATACTCACGGTAAGCAGCAGAATCAACAACATTGTAACAAAGGATGTGATTAGTTCCAGCTGGTCACAAGTATGGGTGAGGCTCCTTGGAAGAGTCCATGATAGACTCGGGCCTTGAAAGGTGAGTTGGTGAGTTGTAATGGAGGCACGAGAGGCCGTGCTATGCCAGGGAGCCAACACGGAAACAGGAAAGTGTGTGGCGTGTTCGGGGCAGGGTGCTCATCAGACACACGGAATGAAATGAAGGTTAAAAGCTAGACATTGGTAAAGATCTCAGCTCTGTCTTGGAGCTGAAGCCACAATGATCTGATGCCTCCCACGTTCAGATCCATATAGTAGAGGTGGTGACGGCTACTTATGGAGCCGTAAGGATGGAATAGCTTTGGATCCCACCCACTCCCAGCCTTGTGGTGGTGGTTGTATGTGACTGTGCTCTGGGTCTCATGCCACGGATGGCTGCGCCCTGGGGTATGTCTGAAGTGTGAAAACCCTGCATAGATCTTGAGGTCCTCGGTGCTGAAGGACTGAGGGCAGCACAGATTGCTCGCAAAGGCTCTCATCTTGTGTGCTTGGGGCTAAAGGAGGCTGTGAGTAACTGCTGCAGGAGAAAGGGACAGGACATCTGTCCTAACAGAAGATAAAACTCCTTCCCCAGGACGGGCCTTGTCACTCTTGCTCTTCGGCTAAGGGATGTAAAGACTGTTTTTCCAAACCTTCTATAGCTGCTTCCCTGGCTCTTCCTGGGGGTGTCTCTCTAGGAGTGGGGCATGGTTTTCTCACCTTCCCTTGCTCACTGGTCTCCCCTCCTGCCAGCCACCATCTAGTACACGTGCACAGCACAGAAGGAAAGGCCCCAGACACCCCTGAAAGGCCGTAAGTCACAGTCTCAGGGCCTCTCACTTATTCAACCCCTTCAGTCTGAGTCAGGGACTGAAAGCTTCAGTCCTCACTTGCTCTGTGTTTAGTGCCCAGTGTGGCCTTCAGCTTCCTCTTGTAGGAACTGACTGTCCATCACCTTTTGAGAGGAACTGTGAGCCCTTCTCTCAGGAAGACACTGAGTGCCGGAGCCTGGGGAGGTGAGGGCCAGATACTAGGTACTTGGTTCCCTTCCCAGGTCTGCTTGAGTTTAAGGTATGTGGGTGTCTGGAGACTTCCTAGAAACACTCTCTGTGGGTGTTGCCCGTGGGCCTCTGCAGGTTCCACCACAGGTCCAGGCTGTTCCTCACTGGAAATGCTCTGGTTTGCCTTATGACCGCTCTCCAAGGCACCGCTCACCGCTCTCCCTGCTTACCCTCCTAGGGGCAGCCATCTTCCTCACTTCAATGCCTATATGTTTAGCACACAGTAAATCTTTACCAAGTCAGATGAATTTCATCAGGGATTAGTTTGTATGAATTCAAAGTGTGAGTTATGAGCCTTTTTTTTTTTTTTAGAAACGTGTATCTTCCAGTGCATGTAATTCAAAGTAGATTAGCAGTGCTGGCTGGTGGAGGCTTAATGAGAAGAGAATTATTTGTAATTACAGTATCAAGTGTTTGTAAGTGCTTGAGGATGCTTGAAGAATTTGCTTTGAGAGCCTTAAATACCACCTTACACATCTCCTCCACAGTATTAGTTAAAGGTGTGAGCCCTCCAGTTGCAGTTCAGAATGACCTTAACTCCAGAGTGACCGGTCCTTCCTTCCAGGCAGAGAGACAGTGCAACTTCTGACACTCCAGAGGGCCCCCTTCCAGGGATTTTAAGGGAGGGAGCAGGGTGCCCTCTGGAAATGTTTTCGTGACAGTGTGGTGCAGAGCCGAGTGTTGTTTATTCTGTCGTCAGATGGGGACAGTCAGAAGAAGTGTTCCAATTTGTCCAAGCAAATTGAAAAACTAACATGGGATGAAGGTACTTCCCTAAGAAAATGCCCTTTTGAATGAGGATCCTCAAGGTTATTTGTTTGGGGCATGTGGAGAGGGACTGGCCATCTTCCAGAGAATACAGGTACCAGGTCTGAGCTGGTGTCCATGTGAACCGCAGTCACGTCTCGAGAAACAGATGACAAGAGGCTTACCAGGGCTGCCGTTGTTTTGGTGGTGGTGGTGGTGGTGGTGGTGTCTGGTGATGGTGCTGGAGTCGTGGTGTGATGTGGTAGTGGTGTAGTGGTGTTCATGGACCTGTAGTGGAGATGTCGTACCGGTGGTGTGGTACGGTATGGTGGTGGTGTCCTGGTGCTGATGCTGTGGTGGTAGTAAAGATGCTAGTGCTGCTGGTAGTGGTAGAATTGGTGGCTGTTATGGGTGTTAGTGCACTGGCTCCATCAGCAATAAAGACAAGCGCCTGGCATTTGCCTTGATGCGGTGGTTTGGTTATCTAAGTTAAGTCCCCTCAGTTCCGTGCTCACGGCCTCATTAAACAGTTCCCAAGTGTGTGTCGAGCCAGAAGGAAAATGGCCTACTGCAGTGCTACAGGGTAGGAGAGGGAAAACCCAGACCCCCACAGACACACACACACACACACACACACACACACAGACACACACTCCACAGAAGCCCTCTGTCTCTCAGCAGGATTATCCCCCAGCACAGGAGAGGAGGAACCTTGACCTCTCTTCAGGCCTGCACTGGGTGCCCTTCCCAGACCCCAGGCACTCTCAAATCTTTTCTTTTTTCCTCGCTCCATCTCTTGCTTTCTTTCTTGCTTTCCCTTATACTTCTGTCCCACTCTCTACTCTTGGCGACTATAAATGTTTGAGTATCGTTGCCATAAAAGCGATAAACTTTCTGTCCTTGTAAAAGCTGCCCTAAACCACTGTTCGTATTTTACAGTGTGGATCCACCTGAGATGGGGACTTGGCAGAAAGCAATGCCAGGGCTCTGCTAGCCCCTAAACTGGAAGTGATAGGTCCGGACATGGCGATGAAAGAGATTTTTCTGACAGGAGACTCCGCCAAGCCCAGAGCCCATACAAGTCCAGGCGGCCATGTTAAGGGCACTGCAGAGTAAATTCTTCCACAGTCAGCCTTGAGTGTTTCATAAATCCAAGTTGAGATCCAGTTAAACTAGGTTATTATCTCTGGCCTTCAAGAGACATATATTTTCTTTGTAAGCCTCAGTGTTCTCGTAAAAGAGGGCTAGCGTGAAAGATGCTCGGACACTTAAAAGCTTCATCTTTGAGCCTGACTCACACAGACTCATTAGGCAAGCATGCTCTAGAGGCGCTAGGCTTGCGTTTCCATCCTGGCTCTTCCTTTATTAGCTGTGTGTCCTGTTCCTCACTCAACATCTCTGTGCTTAATTTCCCTGTTTGCAAAATGATTATCAACACCAGAATCCACGTCAGACAGTGCTTTGCAGATATGCTCCTACGTGTGTCAGTAAGGTGTCATTGTCCTCTTGGCTTAAAGTAGGAGACCCTTCCCTGTCCCCTAGAGTCACTGGTGAGTGGTTTATGGAGCAGGTCCCTGATGGTGTCTCTCTGGGAGAAGTGTGAGGGGCTATGTACAACTCAACAGCATTCCAGTGGTGAAGGCTTCAGCCCTGCCTGGGTCTTCTGGCTACCTTGAGCTGCTATTATGAACAAGAACTAGTCCTTAAAAACAGAAAGAAATGGAGGGGAGGGGGGACTTTTGACATTGTTACCATAGCAAAGCCTTGCCCATTATGACTGGCACACTGTAAGAATAGCCCTGACTCTAGACCTGGAGACACAGAATTCAGCTGAGTAACAATAAAATCAGTAAGGGTGAGGGGATGCCTGGCCCCAAGCCCCTCTCCCACCCCCACGCCTCCCCCTGGCCACAAGCCCCTCCTCCATCCCCCACCCCTCCCCCTGACCACAAGCCCTTTCTCCACCACAAGCCCCTCCCCCTGGCCACAAGCCCTTCCCACCATTACAAGTTCCACTCCCATCCCCACTCCTCCCTCAATCTCTTGGGTTCTGACCATGCTGCCTGTGTGTCCTGAGTATGAATCTACACCTTTAGGTTCCCTGAAATACCCTTTGTAGTGGACAGGCTGCCTGTGGGAAGGACCTGCCCTTTTCCTTGTATGTCCCAATACAGGCTACCTTTCTGTGAGCAAAGGTCTATTGTGTCTGGCCTTGGGACTAAGCGAGCAGTTAACTGTCTGTTGTTCTGAAATCTCTGGTTCTCTGCAGGTTCTAAGCCTCACGCTGTGTCCCTTAGGGATATCTTAGCCCATTGTCCATTGCTATAAGGGAATGCTGGCTAACTTACAAAGAGATGTATTTGGTTCACGATAATGGAGGGACCAAAGGTCCAAGTGGCATGGCACCAGCATCCTATTGGTAAGCCCCTCCACCAGTGAGTACCAGAAAGGGAACTGTCATGTGCAGAAGGGGCCAAGAATGTAGCATGGCCTCTCCTTTAACAACTTATTCTCAAGCAAACATATGTCTGTGAGGCCAGCATGGCTGTGACAGTGTCCATGACGGCAGAACCTTGATCGATGGCTCTGCCACCTCAGTACTGGTACATGCACCTCTGATGGACAAGTGACATGTCAATCAGAGAGGGTGCTCACGAGCCCCCTGTCCTTCCGGTTTTGTCACCTGGGTTTTCAGATTGTCTTTGAACATCTTGTTCTCTTCCTGTAGGAACCAGGGGGGTAAGTGAATAGCGGCAAGCCCAAGCGGTGTGCTCTGAGCTCACTGGGAAGGACCACGTTGTGCCAGACTTTAGGGTGGATGTGAGTTACCTTGGGGTGCCATGCAGGAGACCCGATTTGATGCAGAGATGACTCAGGGTTGGGTTTTGACGTCTGTCCAGGGCTTAGCCTTTTCCTCAGCCTTTGTTCTAGAACATTGAGGTGACAGTGGAAACCGTCCCTGCTGCCGGAAGAAAACACAATTAGCAGCGGTATTTCGCTAGGATGCTGGGGGGGTGGGGAGGGGTGTCTGCCTTTTATCCAAGTAATAAGAGCCAGGTCATTGTGGGAGGACTGGAAAAGTCAGCTATCATTTTTAAAAACAACAACTCTTCCTGCCAAAACAATGTTACATTGGTTATATTTTTCTAAATAGAATAATACAAAAGAAGCTTAATAAGAATAAACCCTTATAACCCCATGTTGCAAAAAATAGCCGTTGTTAGTACAATGGTGCTTGTTTTTCTTTCACATTTTACATAAAGATAGGTTTTTAAACGAAATTAGGATGATGACAGGAAACACCAGTTGAAGCCATTCTGGGTGCCAGGGTTCTGTAGCTCTGTGTTTGTTATCCATTTTCTCTTTACAGTGGGGAATCTCACGAGTGTGCGTGTGTGTCTGTCTGTCTGTGTCTGTGTGTCTCGCTGTGTGTGTTTGTATGTGTGTTTATGTATGTGTTTGTGTGTATGTGTGTGTCTATGTGTGTGTGTCTCTGTGTGTCTATTTGTGTCTGTATCTGTGTGTGTGTGTGTACACCAGAGAAGAACCTTAGGTGTCCTATTTATTTATTTCTCTCCTAATCCCCTTTGGACAGGGTCTTTCACTAAACCTGAAGCAAGACTGGAACCCAGTGAGCCCCAGCAATCCTCTTGTTTCCACACTCACCGTGGCACTGGGGTCATAGGTGCCATACCCCACCTTCTATATGGGTGCTAGAGCTTTGAACTCATGTCCTCACATATGAACAGCAACCTCTCTTACCATCAAATCAACTCCCCAGCCCTTCTTTAGAGTCTTTATGTCCGTTTGCAGAGAAGCCTGAGGCTGGGATAGTCTATAGGAATAGTGATGACAAGGACCGGGGTGAAGTCTGCCTCCAGAGCCTTCAGTCTGGACTGTGCAGCAGCGTCTTCACAGTTTGTAGTGTGCTGTGTCTCCTCAAATTATACAATATTTACTCTGCTTCCTATGCCCCTGTTCTACAGATTGAGTGATAGAATTCTTCAAATCTGACTCAGTTTACCCAGAAACATGTAGTTCATACAGTGCCGGAACAAGCCCACATTCCCTCACGCACACAGTCCATCTACATGCTGACTGCAGGTGCTCTGGGAACCTCTGACCTCTTCCCACAGCCTAATTCTGAAAGCAGGTTGCACCATCCAGGGGCGGGCGCCAATTCCAGGATAAACAAAGCTGGGAGAGGGCTCAGCTCTGTTCTTCACACATACTCTTTGTCTCACTTGACAGCCAGGGGATCTGCGGTCATTGAGCAATGTATGCCTGGCCCTTGCTTATCTGTGCAATGATCAGGCTTCTTATAAAAGTCCAAAATGTGCGCCCCCAACAATTCTGTTGCTCTTCAAACGCGGTTACCTGAGATTTGCTGACAGGCAGTAAGTAAGACCGACTGACTTGAGCTTTAAACGCTCACTGTTCCTTTCCCCAGCCTAGAGTCTTGAGGACAAGCCAAGCATTGTTAGAACTTTAAAGTAAGGCAAAAGTCAGGTGGCCTCCTGGGAGTAAACACGTCTCTGTATATAAGGCTGCCTGGGACCTGCAGTCTTTAAGAGAGCCAGGCTCTCGGCATTGGGACTACCTGGGTGGCTGACCAGCTCAGGGGTGGGGAGACCCGAAGAAAGACAAGCAGTGACTTCCTGATAAGTTTTGCCAGGTAAACCATGAAACCTTTCTCTTCAGACACAGGAGAATTCTGAAACAAAATAATGTCAGTTGAGGTGTGTGTGTGTGTGTGTGTGTGTGTGTGTGTGTGTGTGTGTGTGTTCTTATATTTGAATTCCAAGAGGGCTAGAACAAGTTACTCACGAAAAAAAAAATGACAAGAATGTTGTGAAACTAAGCCAAACTAATGGACACTGTTTGGATTCCCCTGGAGGGAAGAGTCATGTAGCTGTGATTGACAGGGTCCAGGGGTGCTTCTCCTCTGCTTTAAGCTAAAGTAGTTACACATCATGTTCAGACTGTAGGTGTTCATCTTGTTTTATTCTTACTTACATACTGAGATCTTTCCTGAGTGTAAGCCCTACTTCACTTAAAGATTGAACGTCCTTATTTGTGTTTGTGTATATTGTCAGACAGTGATACCCAGGTTTCTTCTCAGTGGAGTCTGTTTGGAATAACCTGGGAACTAGGAAACAACTCTGTCTAAAATTGACAGGGCTACAGGGCCAAAAGATGAGGCTCCATTGTTTGTTTGTTTGTTTGTTTTCTAACTCTGTTAATCGGTATGTTGAATGACTTCAGGGTAGACTCCTTGAAATAAAGAATGATGTCACTTTGGTTGACCAGTTGTGGAAAACCCTTTGTGAATAACGGAAGTGCTGGCCAAGGCTGGGTACAACTGTGACATCACCTCTCCCACGTCCCTGTCCTGCAGAGGACTCATAGTGAAAGTGCACGAGTGAGCAATTAAGAGCAGGAGCAAGCAGGACCACACGATACCAGGGCAGTAAGAAGGCTCGCAGGAAGAAGCAGCTTCTGCTGGCACCGGGAAGGCTTCGGGGAAGAGGCGTTGGAGTGGCTCTCAGAGGCACAGTAGGATTTTGATAAGAAGTAGACGAGCGGGGAGCGCTGTGAGAAAGTCCGGAGGGTGCTCACATTCTCCACTCACTGCCGACCAGCTCACTTAGGCTAAGTGGCATCCCTCAACTGCAGCTGAGGTGAGCTGGGGTCTCGCCATGGTAGTGTGATTTCAGGTGGGAGGCCTCGGGAACTCAGTCAGTTCCTCGGAAGGATGAGCAACTCCAGCAAAACATGGTTTCCAGCCTCTCTGGCTTATACAGCCACCGTGAATTACCCTGTCTGTCTCAAATCAGCATTTTCTAGGTCTGGTGTATTCCTTTTCATTGTTCTCATTTAGACCCATTGCTGTTCCTGTTTGGTAACAAGCCATGGGTACATAGCTTCTGTGTGCTCTCTGTGATCACCCTCCTGGACACCTAAAGATCTCTGTGTACCTGACACTCCTCCTTCCTGACCAAGCACAGTCGTGGCCCCTCTGTCGTCCTTTACAAACACCTTACTGTCTAGTCTCACAGTGACCTGCTGTTAATTTCCTTTCAGCCTGACTTGCGTGATCCTTCATGATAATCTCCCCCCAGATAAAGACGCAAGAAAGAGTCTGATTCATGGCAACTGTGTGTGGGAAGAGGGGGTTAAGAGTGAACACTAACAAACCTACACACGTTTTGCAAGAGGCTTCACTGGTCAACTTTTGCCTACTGTAGGACTCCCTTCTTCCTGATAAGGCGCTAGGCAGGATTTAGGACGGTGGCAAAGACTTCATACTTGTGTTGAAAGTGATCTGTATTGAGTCTGGGTCACTCAAACCCTGTGAGGTCTGTCTGTTTAATCCCTTACTAACCTTTTGCTGCCAGATCCCCGATCCTTTACAAGGTGGGAAGAGGTAACTTCTGCCAGACATTACCTTGTCTCCTGTTAGGTAATGGCATTATTCGTATCAAGGGGATGTTAACTTGACAGCTGAGATGTTCCAGATTAGCTATTATAATTGGGATTGGGTTCAGACTCTACCATGGCTCATTTTTCATCCTCTGGGGACAGTAACAGAATAATAGGGTGAGAGGAGACTTGGCGTCAAACCCTGGCTCCACGGCACTCAGTTGCCGTGTGTCTTTAGCATGTTTCTTTCTTTCTTTCTTTCTTTCTTTCTTTTTTTTTTTTTTTTTTGACTTTTTCAAGACAGGGTTATTCTATGTAGCCCTGGCTGTCCTGGAACTCACTCGGTAGACCAGGCTGGCCTCGAACTCAGAAATCCCGCCTGCCTCTGCCTCCCAAGTGCTGGAATTAAAGGCGTGCGCCACCACCTTGCTTGGCTTGATAATAAGGATCAAACACACTAATCACTGAGAACTTGATACATGGGTGAGTTTTGTCCCTTCCTTTTAGAGCACAAACTTCTAGCCCTGACTAGGATGCTGGATGGATGCTACTTTATAGTTTTTTGGGTTTGTTTTTGTTTTTAGTTTTTAACCTGGACAGCCCTTAAATGTGAAAGCAGGTGTCTGGCTGACTTTGTATTATCAGAGCAGTTCTCAACCTGTAGGTCTCAGCCCCTCTGGGAACCCCTATCCAATACTTAACCCTATGATTCATAACAGTAGCAAAATTACAGGGATTCAGTAGCAACAAAATAACTTTATAGTTGGGAGTCAGCACAATGTGAGGACCTGTGTTAAACGGCTGCAGCATTTGGACTATATTACCATCTTCTGTTCACTTATTTTAATCACTGTGCTTGTAGTTTGGAATTATTTATTTTCATATAGAGATACCGGTGCATTATTCAATTATCAAAGTTAATCATGCACCATACAGTTCTGTCACATCTGCTTAATGGTTCTATTAGAAAAATAATTTTCTTGATGGATGTATCTGCTGGATACCCTTCCCCTCTCTTGTTTTCTTTTTTCTCGTCTTGTTAAATGACTGAGTTCTGAATTAGGGACCTTGCCCGTCATGAGGCACACAGTGAGGGTCATGGCAAGCTTCCCAAGTTACACAGGAAACCAGAACTGACTGGCTTCCTCATTCTGATCTGCATTTTCTCCCCTGACAACTAACAGTTACCGCCTACAGACAGCAGATTGGATATGCTGGAGATGTGATCTCGCATCACACAGAGATAGGATGGAATTGGCCGTCCCACCTTCTTCAGCTTGGAAGGATGGCGTAGGGTATTCATCCGGTGGCACAAGCCGTTGGAAAATCTAGGACTTAACAGATGTGCCACATATACACAGACAGTTCCCTCACACTGAACGTCTCATTTACTTCAGGTGTCAATCTGGTTCTTCTTCTCTTTCAGGTGGAACGCCATGACATGAATACCCTCAGTCTACCCCTGAACATCCGCCGAGGGGGGTCAGACACCAACCTCAACTTTGACGTCCCAGATGGCATCCTGGATTTCCACAAGGTCAAACTCAACGCAGACAGCCTGAAACAAAAAATCTTAAAGGTGACGGAGCAGATAAAAATCGAGCAGACATCCCGAGATGGGAACGTTGCCGAGTATCTGAAACTGGTCAGCAGTGCGGACAAGCAGCAGGCTGGGCGCATCAAGCAAGTCTTTGAGAAGAAGAACCAGAAGTCAGCCCATTCCATCGCCCAGCTGCAGAAGAAGTTGGAGCAGTATCACAGAAAGCTCAGGGAAATTGAACAGAATGGAGCGACCAGAAGCTCAAAGGACATTTCTAAAGACAGCGTGAAGGAAATACACCACTCTCTGAAGGACGCCCACGTGAAATCTCGAACTGCTCCCCACTGCCTGGAGAGCAGTAAGTCGAGCATGCCAGGGGTATCCCTCACGCCCCCCGTGTTTGTCTTCAATAAGTCCAGAGAGTTTGCCAACTTGATCCGGAATAAGTTTGGCAGCGCAGACAACATCGCTCACTTGAAGAATTCCCTAGAAGAGTTCAGGCCCGAAGCCAGCCCCAGGGCTTACGGCGGAAGCGCTACCATCGTGAACAAGCCTAAGTACGGCAGCGATGACGAATGTTCTAGTGGTACTTCCGGCTCAGCTGACAGCAACGGGAACCAGTCCTTTGGGACTGGTGGGGCCAGCACCTTGGACAGCCAGGGGAAGCTTGCCATGATCATAGAGGAACTGAGGGAGATCAAGGTTACCCAAACCCAGCTGGCAGAGGACATCGAGGCACTGAAAGTGCAGTTTAAGAGAGAATACGGCTTTATCTCTCAGACTCTGCAAGAGGAGAGATACAGGTACGTACATAAACTCTCCGTCTGGGATTCCTTTAGAAGCAAGAAGCAGAGGCCGACTGCTTCCAAGTCAAGTGCTGATGTATGTGTTTGCGATAGCTACCCATGAGGATGCAGAGACAGTTAAAGATAGATAAGCCTTCCCATCCTTCATAATCCTAAATTCCATAATTTCTGGCTTAGAGCTGACAATGAGAGGAAGACATTATATGCATGGGTCTCTTAAAATATTGTTATCCAAGCGTGACTCACATGCCTAGTAAGAAATTGATTCAGCAGACGTCTGTGATGTCCTCATTACACTAATTTAGAGACCTGTTTTCCTCCATCATAGCAGACAAGTGGACCTAATTCGTTGGACAATAAGACAATGAGGTAGACGTTCGTGTGGTATGTCAGTTTGAAATATATGTATTTTGTTTATTAAGATTAAAAAAAAAAACCATGGACTGGAGGAATGACTCTGTGGATAAAGTGCTTGCCATGCAAGAATGAAGCCTTCAGTCCAGGTACCCAACACCCATGTAAATGTTGGGCACATAACAGCACAGGTCTGTAACCACAGCACTTGGGGCAATAGAGACAGGCAGATCCTAGGCTAGACCTTGCTAGACAGATCCTCGGTTGGACCTTGCTGACCAGTCAGCCTAGTCAGGTTCAGTGAGAGACCAAAACACCTGGCATCAACCTCTGGCCTCTACACACACCCACATGTCCACATGTGACACACACATACACACACACACATGCACACACACACATATGCACACATGCGCATGCACACACGCACATGCACACACACATATGCACACACACATATGCACACACATGTACACACACATGCACACACATGCACACTCACACACAAGCATTTTACTATAAATGAGTGGCTCTCAAATACCATCTTGAGATTAAAAGTTTTGTAGCCTGGCATTTATGTGTTTGTAGGTTTTTTTTAAGAAAAAGTATAGATGACCAAATATGAGATTTTGCCCCATTTTGCTCATATCCTCCCAAATGATTTCCATCAAAATGGGTTAACTCCTAAAAATGTAAAATAGGTTGTAAACGTTTGTTGTATTCTATAACATTCAAATTGTAAGTTTAACTTACACTTGATGTACAATTTTACCTCATAGCTCTTTCTCATTTTTACAAAAGTTTTTTGTGATGCCAAGATTTGAACCAAGGGCTTTATGCATCCTAGGCCTGTGCTGTACCACAGAGACATAGTGCCAGCTTTAACCTGTGCTTTCACCTATCACATGCAGCTTTGACCTCAGCATGCTCATCTTACAAGAACTGTTTTTCTCTTTAAAAAAAAAAAAACATTTTTTAATTTATTATTCTCTCATATGTTTCATCCTGACTGCAGTTTCCCCTCCCTCCCCTCCCCCAGTCTCTTCACACACACACCCCACCCTGATCCACCCCTCTTCACCTCCCCTCAGAAAAGAGCAGGCCTTCCAGGGACATCCAGCAAACACAGCATAACCATTTACAATAAACCAGGCACATACCATCACATCGAGGCTGAGCGCGGCAACCCGGTAGGAGGAAAAGGGTCTCACAAGTAGGCAAGAGACTCAGGGATAGACCCAGCTCCCACTCTTAGGAGTCCCACAGGAACACCAAGCCACTCAACCATAACATAAGATGCAGAGGACCCAGGCTAGACCTATGCAGGCTCCCTGATCTCTGTGAGCCCGTTTAAGTCCCGGTCAGCTGATTGTGTGGGCTGTGAAGAACTGTCATGGCTTCATGACAATGTGTTGACTTTAACTTCATCCAGATCACTTGAGATACGGTGTGTTTTGGATGCGTGTCTTATCCTGAAATACTCCCTTGTGTGAGCCTTGGACTGCCTTTGCTCTCCTGTGTGTGCGTTTTGTGATCCCCGTGACATAGCCCTCAGGGTCATTCCTTAACAGGTTAAAAGGCTTAGAACAGTGATAACATTTGGCACTCATGAAGCCGAATCTGAAGATAACCATTAAATCCGAATTAAGCCTTTCACCTATCAGATGACCTACGTAAATATCTATAACTGGCGTGGGTCAGTCGTTTCAGGCTGAGACAGCATCCTTAGATACTGCAGCCTCTTTACATAACTCAGAACAAAGTTTCAAATGGGACACAAATTCACATCTCTTGACAGTGGGTGTGGGAAAGGAAGTGTCTTTCTCTTGCTTTTGGGTTTTTGGATATGCTATCCCCTGAGCCATTTATAACTCATAATGAGCTTAATCTTAACCTGTTTCTTAAAAAGATATATTTATTTATATTTTATGGGTATAAGCATTTTGCCTGACTGGATGTCTGTTCACCATAAGACCAGAAGAGGGTAACAGATTCCCTAGAACTGGAGTTTACAGGCAATTGTTAGCCAACCATGTAGGTGCTGGGGTTTGAACCCAGGTCCTCTGGAAGATCATCCAGTGCTTTTAACCACTGAGCCATCTCTCCAGCCCTGAGGTTAATTTTGTTTTATTAGCACTTAATAGTCTAAGAGCTGAAACAGCATGTCTGGGTGTTTGCTGCGAGGCCTTCAGGAGTGGAAGCTAATCATAAAAACTTCATTTTTTTTCCTCGTGGGCTATGCAGCCTCGAGCCCCCAATTACTATTGGGCAGAAAAAGGGAGAGGCCACTATAGATGTGGCCAGTCCTGGCTTGTCCTTGCTGTACAGCTGTCTAACTAGAAGCAACCGCATCCCTGACAAAGTCTATCTGTCGTCATGGCACCCAGTCCAGGTGCTGGTTTGGCATGGGTGGAAACGAAACAAAAGAAAACAAAAAACCAGGTTTGATCTTGGTAAAGCCTCCAAGTTGAGGACATACAGTTAAGACTGCAGAGCCAGGTCCCTTCTAGAACTGGGATTCAGAGGTAACCAAAATCGTGTTCCCCACAAATGGACCTACTCTTTCAGAAAAATAGTCTTCCAAAGGATGAAAACAAGCCAAGGGCCCCAAGACAAAAAAAAAGGACATCACTCTAGAACATGCCGTTGGGACACCTGTGCCACGTGCTCACGATGGCTCCTGTCTTTGTTAAGGTATGAGCGACTTGAAGACCAGCTCCATGACCTGACAGAGCTACACCAGCATGAGACAGCCAACCTGAAGCAGGAGCTAGCCAGTGCTGAGGAGAAGGTGGCCTACCAGGCCTATGAGCGCTCAAGGGACATCCAGGTATGGGACCCCACCTGACCAGACCCCTGGTGTAGGATTTTTCCAGGCTTTGATTCATTAAACAGTCTAACCCGGTACATTTCCCCAAGCCCTCCATCATGAGGGGCAAGTTGTTCATTCTCTCTACATAGATATCTCCCATCCACCTCCTGGCCCCGCTGGCTTATGTTGCTCACGTTACTGGGAGACTTCCTGTATACCCCCGTTGCCTAACTAGTGGTTTTACTACTCTCCTAGTTCCAACAACTCCAAAATATTAAGAAATGTCACGTGTTAGGCAGCTTGCCTCCAGGAAGCTTCTTGCAGAGACTGGAGTAGTCTAACAGTGTAGCAGATGGCCCTAGCAAAGACCCTACAGTACCCCGGAAATCCAGTCCAGCCATGCTCCACTGACTGGGATAGGAGCAGGAAGTGGGGATGGCAGTCAGGCATTCCATGGTAGACTTTGGATTGGGGCCTATTATTTACTAACTCTTTGGCTCTAAGCAAGCTTTGAGTCTGCTCATCGGTAAAGCAATTGCTTCGTATTTGTAAGACTGTCAAGCATCTGACTGCCGGCCCCTGGTAAAGCACTGTACTTGGTATTTACCCAATAGCCCTTTGCAGTTGCCCTTATTGATGGTCCCCATCTCTCAGATCTGGAGACAGAGGTACAAAACGGTAAAGTGACCTGAAGAAGGCTTTGCAAATTGTCCCTTAAGAATGACTAAGAAGGCTGAACTGAAAGGGAAAGGCAAGGCCCAGAAGGTTGGCAGGAAGGGATGAGTAGATCCACGTAACAGTCACGTCACAAACAAAAGCCAGGTGCAGGACTTCCCCACCTCCCCCAGGTCCCCAGGCTGCTATAGAACAGCCCTAGGCTTCTTAGTCATCTTTTTAAAGAAATCATAACAATAACCAAAAATGGTAATCCTCATCTCCCCTTTTCAGCTCTTCTCTGTAGTCGGTGGGTATTTTCTGAACTTAAGGAAGATTATCCACGCTCTGAACCCCACTTTACAGGGGAGTATCCACGCTCTGAACCCCACTTTACAGGGGAGTATCCTGATGCATAAAAGATGGGACTTCCTCCCTAGTGTGCATGCTGCAGTCCGGCTGCAAGCATTTCATTTTGCCCTGGTAGCTGGGTTTGCTGATGCCAGAGGTCTGCTTGGCCAGTTCTGGGAAGCAGGGCTTTAGAGCTGATGGGAAACATCGTCCCCAGAGAGCAAAGGACACTGGGAAACTACTCTCTGTTCTCTGGGTGAGGAGCCTCAGAGTCCCCACTGACTGACCTAGGGGACAGAACTCTCATCTGTTATATGATTCTATTTAAAACATTTTTTATTACATTTGCTTGTGTGTGTGTGTGTGTGTGTGTGTGTGTGTGTGTGTGTGTGTATACACGTGCATACATGTCACAGTACACACATGATGACTGGAGAACAGCTTACAGGAGTCAGTCCCCTCCTTATACCTTGTGGGTCCCAGGAATCAAAATTCAGTTCTTCAGACTTGGCAGCAAGTGCTCTACGCACTGAGCCATCCCATCCGCCCCTAGGCCGTCCTACGTTGGAACAAGTCTGGGATCTCACTGGGTGATGTCTAAATGTGCCATTTCCTCATTTAGGGGATGGTTTGGATTGACATTGTTCTCAGTACTTTAAGAAACATATTCTGGAAGTGAGGGGGAGGTCAGATCAAGGGAGGGGCCCCACAAAGGGAACTTTAACTTCTGAGGAGTTCATTTCCACATTTTTCAGCTGCATCTCTAGTCAGAGCTGTAAAGGGTGGCTCCATAAATGACAAAGGTCACAGCGGTTCAAAGCTGGCTCTACTACTCTGTCTCTGTGTGAACCTGGCCAAGTCAGTGCGCTGCGCCTCTGATTCCTCATCTTCAGAAAGTCAAGATCAAATAGAATCAGATATTTATTATACCAGAGTCTTCGCCAGACCCATAACAAACAGCCAAGAAGTTAATGCTGGGGTTCCTTTTATCTTATTGTTGATAGGTATCAACATACCTCAAGGCTTTTAGCCATTGATCTCTCTAGTCTCTCTGTTGCCTGTGTCTGTGGTTCTTGTAAGTGAGCTTCCAATAGGATAGGCTGAAATGCTGCAGGTAGCTAGTGAGGGCTCACAGGCCCACAGAGGTTTTGCTGTTAAGTGATTGACCCCCTACACCCTTTAAAATCCTGAATATCCAGTTTAAACTACTAAAGATAACTCCTCCCTCTGTTTTCATATAAAACAAGTTAAATGCTCGACCAAAGAAATCCTAATTATTGTGGGGCTTAATCTCGAAGTACCAGGGGCTAGCTGCCTTACAATTCATTACTGATTTTTTTTTTCTTTTTTTTGGATTTTTCTTTGAGTAAGATATTGTTAGCAGTTTTAAGGTGAATTCTAAGATTAGCCTGAGGAAATATGGACTTTTCTACTCTAAAACTGAGTGAAAGGGCCAAATGTGATGGTCCTTTGTCTTGATCTGTCACCCTTTTCACACCATATCTAAAATGGAAAGGAAAAAAAAAAAAATCCCGGGCCCTGTAGCTGAAAGCAAGCCCACCCTTCTGCACTTGCCTGTTAGTGCCGACAGCCAGCAGTACTCAAATGTGAAGATCTGAGAAAGTTTTATCCTTTGGTCGGCAGCCTAGTGTAATGAAAGTTGCTATAGTAACAGAGAACCCTGTTCTTTGGCCCAGCGAGTATATTCAGAGGGAGAAAAGCAAATCAATGTTGGAGCCATTACACTCGCTTAAAGCCTGGAAAGGTGACCGCACGCAGCTGCACAAGTACATTGGCAAATGATTGCCACAACAGACTGGCGGAGGAGCAGGCACGCCGCACTGCCTCCCGGGAGGCGTGGGCTTTGCTCTGGAAACTGACATTCCTGTGAGTGGCACCCAGGCTCTTCAGCCACCTGCTGCGTGCAGCACTGCTCCATTCTGAAGTGGACAGTGAGGGCAGGGTGAGGCTAGTCCCTGACTGCACGCAACTTAAGGGCCTCTCAGCTGTGCAGGAAGGCTGGCAGAGACAAGCTGGGTCAGGGAGAGCTTCCTTCAAGAAATGTCCATGAGGATGAGACCTTAGACATGTGGCAGATCCACAGGTGAGGAGAAGGGGTGCTTAAGTGTTTCCAGCAGTGTGTACTGCATGGACAGAGTTCCCCCAGGCATTTTCAGAACCTGGAAAGGGTCAGTTTGGCCAGAACACTGGACAAAAGCAGGAAATGGCTGCACATAGGCCAACCAAGATTTCAAACAGTCTTTATGATGCAGGATGTCAGAGATGGTATATCTTTCAAAGGTCACATAGAGTATGGCAGGGACTATGGATTATGGAACACGTGGTATGAAATTCATGTCAAATCATGGCAAGCAAGAGGTCCCAGCAACACCGAGTGGGGACTGTAAGAGAGGGAATGGAGTAAGATGGACCGTGTGTGCTGGCTGCATTGGCAGAGCCAGCTGATGGCTGGGCAGGAGACATGTCAAAGGATGCTTCGGGGAGTTTCCTAAGAGACCTAATGGTGTTCTAAGAAAAGGAGTTGGGGGAGTGGGGACACAGGTCACTGCGTGCAGTGACCATGAATGCACTTGTGACTAAGTTGCATGGGGGCATTTCCCAAAAGCTCTGTAGATGCGAGAGTCAACCCCAGAAGAAATAGCCAAGCTAGAAATCTATTCCAAGTTATCCATGGGATGCCATCTTAGGAAGTGAAGTATCAGATTGTACTGGGTCCGGAGAGACAGCCTGGGCTGCTGACTTAAGAAACAGATTCACCAGGCAGATGGAGGCAGAGTGGCCTGCTGTTGGTCCAAAGATGCTATGGTTTTCCCTTAGCATCTGCATCCTCCCTACTGTCATTTCACAGACACAACCTCCCCGAGGTGGAGTGGCAATAGGAAAGAGCAGATAACCACAGATGAGGGTGGTAACAGCCTGCATCCCAGCTCCGCCCCTTTTTAGTCCCCTTCTGACAGCGCCAACAGACACCAGTATTTCATGTCACCTTATCTCAAGTATAAATTGAGAGGAAAAAAAAAATGAAACTTTATGGCCAGGTATTGATGCTATTTGATTGTAATCCCAGATCTCAGCACTTTGGAAGGTTGAGGCAGGAGGATTGAAAGTTTAATGCCAGATTGGGCTACTTCACAAGAGACCTTGTCATCAAAAAGCAAACAAAAACAAATAAACAGAAGTAGACCACTGTAACTCCTCCCGTAGGGCGTTTTGTGGTTGAATACATTTGCATATCCTACCCATGACAGACAGGGTGAAACGAATCTTGGGACTCCTGCCTTATACCTTTATCTCTCACTGTTGGTTTGGGGATTTGAAACTACCAAGACAGTAGATGTTCCGAGCTGGAGCTTGAGGTATATCTGGGCATGTGCTCCCACGAGACATGTGATTCAAGCGACGTCTGACCCTTGCTCTCCTCTTACCCACAGGAAGCCTTGGAGTCTTGCCAGACACGCATCTCTAAGCTGGAGCTCCATCAGCAGGAACAGCAGACCCTGCAGACAGATGCCGTGAATGCCAAGGTCCTGCTGGGGAAGTGCATCAATGTGGTTCTGGCCTTTATGACTGTCATCTTGGTGTGCGTGTCCACCCTGGCCAAGTTCGTCTCGCCCATGATGAAGAGTCGTTCCCACATCCTTGGCACCTTCTTTGCTGTGACTCTTCTCGCAATATTCTGTAAAAACTGGGAACATATCTTGTGTGCCATAGAAAGGATAATTATCCCAAGATGAGCCGCCGGTTCCTGCCTTCACATGCTCTCAAGTTCTTATTTTGAAGAAAACCCTGTGCGTACACTACCAAAATTTCTGAACGGACGGCTGTGCCAAAGACAGCGAGAAGGACCAGAGCTGTGTGGTGTAAATAAATAGAGTCTCTTAACCCAGTAGCAGTTGCCAACACTGTCCCTGTATGTGGTTAACGTGAAACTGTCCCAGAGTCCTCCTCACATGTCTCACTGCCTTAATCAGAGCAGATCTCCAGCCCACCTATCGAGCTCGGCATGGTAAAGTCCTGTTGATTGGGCACCATGATTGCTAACCGCTGTGTTCTGAGTTCCCCTGACCAGCATGAATATGGCAGGATTCAGGGAAGTGACCAAACACAGGTACTGGCAGGGTTGAGCTCCCGGGGGCCTATAGAAGCTCAGTGAGTCTCTCTGTGATCAGTCCCACTTGTCCACAGGTAGCTCTGTGTCCTACTCTGTACCCAGTGTTCACAGTGGTCAATGGCATATGTCCTCATAACATGGAAATCATCTACCTGCTTATCCAGCGGAAGTGTGCCCGACCGGTAGCACTGCACTTTACAAGGTAGACAACTAGGGTTTACAGCCAGGCTTTCCTCTTCCTATGCCCAGGGCACCACACAGCTGATTTCATCTCGAGTGGTTAGCAGTGCTCTGCCCTCAGAGCGTGCGGCTGGGCTGTTGTCAAACTGTAGCTTTGACAACTCAGGGTCCTGTGAGCCTCCCTGGGGAAGCCTATGCTCTGGCGATTGTTAACTGTGATAAATGCCCTTAGAGGACGGGATGCACTTTATGTGATTCACTTTACCCACAGGTCTGCGTGGATCCGACAGCAAAGCTTGTTCAGGAAGTGAAAATGAATGACGCTCGTGTGGCCCCGGTTTTCTTCTTCTCAGAGACGGCAAACTCAAACTTTATAAATCTTCTGTGTGCCAGGGCAGGACGCTGGAGGCCTAGGAGGGATGTCAGCTTTTAGGTCAAATCAAATGGCGGCTAGATGAGTGGGGGCCCTTTACCCAGGTGAGAGCAGGAGGGTCCACTTAGGGGACATGAAAGGCACCAGGAATAAAATGAAGTCCCGTGCTGGAGCTAGGTACACAGATAAGCTCTGAGGTCACAGGATAAACTCGCTGACCGAGAGCGGAAAGCGTGCAAGAGCCACTCGCTGTGTTTACTGACAAACCTGGTTTTCTGTGTACGACACCAAGAGGAAAGAGATTTTATTGGATGCTGTCAGCCAGTCAGTCAGGACTCCGTCCTCCCACCCCAGGACCTGTTGGAGATGTAAAGATCCTCTTAAATACTTTCTTCCAGAAGAATCTCTCAGATTTACCTATGCTCACTTGCCAATGGACGTCCTTAGGGACATTCCCTGGGGATTGGGGGTGGCAGCGTGTAGCAGTTTTGTGCAAGTCCAGCTTATATGAGTGTGGGACCCAAACAGCTCCAACCTTTGCCCCTCCCCGACTCCCAACTTCGAAGTTAATAACTCATAATTTTAGCAAATTCACAAAGTATTTAACCATCACCCCTAACCAATTTCCAGAGCCATGCTTTTCAAAAAAACATAGTGAATATAACTTTATGAAATACAAAGGATTTTGAAATCAAGGGTAGGGGAGTTCCCAGCTCCACTCCTGTCCGTGGCTTTGTCCCCACACTGGAGACAGAAGTTTCTAGCCCAAGAAAGGGAGGAAGAGAGAGCCATGTTCTTTCTTTATTCTTGTATTTTAATAGTCTGCTCCCTTACCTGTAGGCACCAGACTCCATCTGCCTACAAGCTGGCCTCTGCTAGCCTCCCATTCCAGTTTGTGAATATTTCCAAGTGGCACCTAGAGTGTGCCAGGGCCTGGGATGCCTGTGAATGCTGCTAGCAGGTTTCAGAATGAGTTTGAATGCAGGCTTAGAGGCTTAACTAGGGCTCTGGGAGAACCCAGGAAGAGGTTCTGCTCTCACGCCAGCACCCACCCCATTCCTGCACAGCCTGACAGGATTGATTGACACTTGTCAGATCTGCAATCTGTGTTTCTTCTTCCTGGTGAGAAAGTTCAAAACAGCACACTCCACACCCTTTGGACAGAATCCCTTAGAAACCGGCACCATTGTGAACTGATGGGGATTTGGGGGAGGGGGGGCATCCAAATCATCATGGATTCCTTCTAAAGAACTTAGATTCCCATCCAATTGCCATTAAATGTCAAATCACCTTCTTTGCCTGGGTATGTGCAGCTCATTCGGTCTTACGGAAAGTTTGCGAAGCTTTTTATTTTTATTTTTAAATAAGATCGTATCGTTCAAAGAGATTTTGATTCCACAGTTCTTTATTCTCTCAAGGGCTATCACCCCTCTTTCGCTCTCTTGAACATATGGCTTACACACTGAAGAAATGAATTGAGTAAATATACAATTAGAGGTAGCGATACAGCTGTGAAATACCCTGGAATTGGAATCGATCTGTAACCGAGTCAGCCCATCTTGTTTTGCACTTGGGAGTAAACCGTCTCGCGTATTCCTCCTGTTGAGAACCAGTTGTAGACGAGTGAACACGCTCCCTGATCGCCTTGGAACGCTGGCGAAGGATTCTAGATGCGGGACTCTGCATCTCTAGTGACATCATGATCAATCATCAGAAGAGGGATTACGGAGGACAGAACTTTAAAATACTAAGAATAGTAAATATTTAATAATTTAAAAAATAAAAAAGTAAGCAGCCACTCAGAGTGACACAAGCGGTGACCTCAAGTGCTCTCTCACTGATTTTGGACTGTGAAGGCAGGATTTCCCATCTCAAGCTCCTGGCTGGTGGCTCAGTAGTTTTCAGGTGTTCTTGTGTTGTCCATTGGCGTTCATTCACATTAATACTTTGTTACTCTTGACTTTATTTAAGCATCGCCCTCGGTGAGTTCTGACTGACAGGCCACTTCTCTAACACAGGGTGGAGGCGAGGGAGAGGAAGTTCATTTCTTCCCCCCACTCTCCCAACAACTAGTTACTTTGGTTCTTTTGGGTTGAGTTTTAAATACCAAATTACTTTTCGGTTGAATGGCAATGTATTGTGGCGATGTTGTTATTGTTTTGTTCTGATGTCAAATCCAGACCTAATTGTCTGGGTTTGGAAAAACACATGTACTCATTGATAAGAACATGTGTGATTAAACAACCTATTTTGCATGTTTTCTAAATTCTGACCCTGGGCTATGGTATGAATGCGGGCTTATTTGGAGAGATGGTTCAAAATTAGCAGGTAACTTTTAAGGAGTCTAAAAAAGACAAATCACAGATAACAATTAGATTGGCCTGTTTGTATCAAAATAGAGAGCTTTAAAAATGTGTCATTAATGGGAGCTGGGTAACTTGTTAGAAATAAAGCCAAAATATAATTTTCTGCCATGGATACAATTCTCTGCTTAAAGAATCTGGAAGTGATGTGTAATACCTTGGGTGTCTGAGGGTGGTTTACATGTCGCCATTCTTATATATTTAAAGCATGTCTCCTGTGTTTGTCCTAAAAGAAACATTTCAACTAAACGTGCTATATGTTTCAGATGTGCTGGGGCAATAGCAGCAATTCTGACTGTAAGGTCAGGAATGCTGATTGAAACTTCTGTTGCAGAATTCCCATCTCCTGGGATGCTACATAGTTTTGTATCTGCCTAAAATTGTAATTTCTCTGTAGATCTTCCCCCATGGCGGTGTCATCAATGAATTCAAAGCAGGTGCCATTATTTTTTAAACAATTGATGTTTGCTTTGGTGTTAAATAAAAGAACTAGATTTCTTAAATTTTTATACTTGTCAGAACCCATCTCTATAATGTGTGTGTGTGTGTGTGTGTGTGTGTGTGTGTGTGCATAAGTGTGTGCGCGCACACGTGTGTAAAGTAAGACTAATAGACTTTAAAGCAGCTTTAGATTTAAAGCGAAGCTGAGAAAGATGTATCAAGATTTCTTTTGAATATCCTGCCCCTACATGCACACCCTCACTCCTCATTACCAACATACCCCACTAAGATGGTACATTTTATTTTTAATGTGTATAAGTGTTTTGCCTGCATATGTATGAGTACCATATATGTGCTTGGTAAATACAGAGGTTTAAAAAACAAAGTTATCTGATTTCCTGGAACTGGGGTTACAGATGGTCATAAGCCACCCTGCGGGTGCTGGGAATCAAACCCAGGTCCTCTGCAAGAGTAACAAGTGCACTGACCACTGAGCCATCTCTCTAACCCCTTGAGTGGTACCTTTGTTAGAGCTGATGAACCAACATTGTTATGTCATTGTCACCCAGAGGCATTGTTCATATTAAGGATATTCTTGGTTTCACTCTATATGGCTTTAGACAAATACATAAGGACATGAATTCATTTTAGCATTATACAGAATAGTTTCATTCCTTAAAAAAAATCCTGTGTCTTATCTATTCATTTACCCCCTGTTGTCAACTTTAAAACTGGCTCTTTGTCTCCTGTAGAAAGTGAGTGATGTGTGATGTGTGGCCTTGTTTAACCCAAGGGGAGGGGCTGGTTATTAGTCAGTACTTGGAATGGTAGAGAGTGAAAGTGAAGGCTAGGGAAGCCAAGTCTGGGTGAACTGGAATGAAGAAGACAGGAGTGATGTGGGAGGTGCCAGCTGATGCGTGCACACTGCCAGGAAGGCCAAGAGTGACCAGATCCTTCTACCCTGAGCAGTCTGCTCTGAGGGCTTCTTGTTGCAGGGGCTTTGGTGTTTGCCAGGCACCACTTTGACGGTGTATGGACTCAGCAGGGCCATGGTTCAGGTTTCATTACCCCATCCTGTGCACAACTAGAGCTTAGATAGATGAACTTCTTCCAAGGTCGGGACTTTAGGATGCTGCCTTTGCCTTTCTATCACCCTGCCCTTTGAGCTCAGTTTCCAGGCCATTTGCTCCATAGGTCACCCATCCTGAATCCTGACCAAACAAAATGACTAGAATTCCCAGGTGACTCTGAGAGGTCAGGCCACTCTCCATCCTGGACAACACTGACTTTAGAGATCATAGCAACACAACCCTTATTCTGGCACTGGTGCCACGTGCTGTCCAAAGGCATAAATACAGGAAAATAGAATGGACCAAAGACGGCTGGCTGGGGGTGTGTCTAGCCCAAAGTATTCTTAGCCTACATTTCCTAGAAATAAAAGTTGAGATAGCACTGTTAGTCATTGATGTCTGGCTAATAATGAGTGTGCTAAAGAATGAAACACCATTTTCTGGTTTTAACACATCCAGGCTTCATTTCTGTAGCTGTAACAGAACTAGCCCTAGCCCCAGCTCTAGCCCATGTTGGGAAGAAAAGGGTTGTTTTAGACCTCAGTTCCAGACAACAGCCCATCATTGTGGGGAAGCCAAGGAAGGAACTTCCTCTGGTCACATCCTACCCACTGAGAGCAGCCGCCCTCCTGTCCTCAGCTCCTTTCTCCACTCTAATGCAGTTCAGAACCCCCTGCCTCAGGAACAGAGATACCACCCTGGGTGAGCTGGGTCCCCCATCAGTTAGCTTTAGGCAATCCTCTACAGACAGTCCCATAAGTCAGCCCTGTTGTAGACAGCCCTCACTGAGACTATCTTCCCTGGTGGTGGTTGTAGCCTGAGTCAAGTTGACCATGAAAGCTAACCACCTGGCACGCATGTGCTCCAGGTATAAGAGAAACACTGGAACATTTAAGAATGTCCAGTCACAATTTGACAAAGTAGCAGAGTCTAACAGCATTTTACAATAGCTCCTTTGTGTTTACAATCCCAGGTGACAGAATATCTCTACCTCTTCCCATATAGTTACTTTGTATGTAACATAATATAGGTAGACTATTATGGGATACACAGAGATTGTAGCTATACTTAATCGATATAGTATAGATCAAAGGAATTCCACTAGCAATTCTTTTGTGTCTGAAAAATTGTTATGTGACCCCCAAGTATATATGTATATAAGTAGTAAATTCAACATTTACTGATAATAAATCATTTATTTTATTTTGTTTGTGCATATGCATGGGTACATACATGTGTGTGCGCTTGTGTGTGTGTGTATGCATGTGTGCTTATATGTGTATGTGCAGATATGTGTTTGTGTATGTATCTGTGTGTCTGTGTATCTGTGTGTCTGTGTGTCCATATATATGTGTGCTTGTATGTCTGTGTGTGTGCTTGTGTTCATGTGTGTGTATGTGTATGCATGTGTATTTGTATGTGTATGTGTGGGTATGTGTCTGTGTGTGCATGTGTGCTATATATACGTGTGTGGGGGTGCAGGTGTTTGTGTGTGTGTGTGTGTGTGTGTGTGTGTGTGTGTTTTCTGCACCTGTTCTATGCAAAGGGTACATGTTCATGCAGAGGACAGAAACTGACTTCGGACATCTTCTTCCATTGCTCTTTACCCTGTTCTTTGAAACAGAATCTCTCCCTGAATCTGGAGCTCTTTGATTGGCTGGGTTGGCTGACCAATGTGTTCTAGGGACCCATCTGTCTCTGCCACTGCTGTCCCTACCCCACCCCCACTGCTGGGGTTACAGATTGCCACACCCAGCTTTTACCTGTGTACTGGGGATCCAAATTCATATTCTCACACTTGTACAACAGGCACTTTACCTACTGCGCCATCTCCCCAGCCCACAAAGATTTATCTTAAAACAATTTTTATATACATTTAATTTTACCACTTACTAAAGACTAAAGCAAATTTGCATACTAATGAGACGGGTGTGCTTATTTTTACATAAAAGCTAAATCTTGGCCCAGTATTTGATATGGCAGGATGTAGACCGTCTTCAGCGTTTTCAGAGTTGATCGATATTTTGATTCTATAATCACCAATGATGGTACAACATGGTAGAAGTATATTTAAGGCCACTTTGGAAAACGTTGGAAATTCTGTCCTAATCTCAAGCCAAAATTCATTTAATGATGTTTTATGAGACTATAATCAGCAAACTCAAAACACAATTTTTAAAACCAAACAGTCTATCACAACGCAACCCAGAAACATATTAATTTGATCTAGCTTGAGGGTTGACAGTAGGGAAAAATAGCATTTGTTTTCAATAATAGAACCAATACACTTCTACAACAGAAGAGAACTTTGTGGGTACAGGACACACGCTGCACTTCACAACATACAAAACCAAGTCTTGAATCTGAACAGGGGTGTTTCGGGACGTGGACGGCACAATTGCAAAATGGAAGTATTGAGTGTTCAGAACCAAGGCTACAGTGAAACGCTGAGCTACAACCCAGAGGAACACAGCCAGAGACACCTCAGGTTCCTTACAGCTTTGTTTTGAATTATTTCTGAAGGTTGAGCACTCAGAAGCCTTTTACTGTTAACCAATTTTTGTGAACTGTCACATTCAGTCACATGACACCATTAGGGTCTGTGGTGGTTTGAATAGGAGTGACCCCCATAGATTCATAGCTTTGAATGCTTGTTCACCAGGGAGGGGCACTATTAGGAGGTGTGGCCTTATTGGAGGAAGTGTGTCACTGGGGGTGGGCTTTGAGGTTTCAAATGCTCAAGCAAAGGCCCAGTCTCTCTCTCTCTCTCTCTCTCTCTCTCTCTCTCTCTCTCTCTCTCTGTCTCTCTCTCTCTCTCTCCTATCCCCACCCCGTTCCCCATCTGCAGATCCAGATGTAGAAATCCTGACACCTTGTCCAGCACCATGTCTGCCTACATGAAGCCATGCTTCCCACTATGGTAATAATAAGCCATCTCCAGTTAAACGGTTTCCTTTATAAGAATTGCCATGATCATGGTGTCTTCTTCACAGCAACAGAAACCCTAACTAAGACTCACTAAACCCCAGTCCACACTTCCAGAAGGTGGTGTGCAGATGACACCTAATACTGCTTGAATACTTACTTCTTTCAGTGCCCGGCACAAGGTTTCTCCATGCAGCGTCAACTATGGTCATCCCAACGCTCCATAAGACAAGGCCTGTTATCCCCCGCTTCAGTGAGGAGAAAGCTGCAGTTTGCAATGTTAATTGTAGTGGTTTGAATGAAAACGGTCCCTATAGTCTCATGAGGAACAGCACTATTAGGAAGCGTGGCCTTGTTGGAATAGGTGTGGCTTTGTTGGACAGAGTGTGTCACTGAGAATGGGCTTAGAGGTTTCAAATCCTCAAGCCAAAAGCCACCTAGGGATCAGAATGTAGAATTCTCAGCTCCTTCTCCAGTAGCATCGTATCTACACATGAACGCCATGCTTTGGGCCATGATGATAATGGACTAAACCTTTGAAACTATAAGACAGCCCCGGTTAAATGTTTTCCTTTGTTAAGTGTTGCCTTGGTCATTGTGTCTCTTCACAGCAATAAAACCTTAAGATATGAGTGACTGGCAGTACCAAGCAGTGGGTAATGACAGAGCTGGTTATTCAGCTCCAAACAGCATCATGGGGCCCCACCCCAAGGCACTGTAAAAAGGAAGTAGGCTAACTTTGAGAGCAGTCCTTTCTGGTACCTGTGACCATAGAAGGCGTCATCTAAAGCCTAAGCCTAGAGCTGCCAATACTGTCTGTGTCAATCACAAGCTTACAGCTTCACAAAGCTGACATGTTAGATCTTTGAGGAACCATTGGGCTGACAGATTTGTGGCTAAAGAAAACAAAAACCATATCAATTAAGGAAACTGCAGTACCTTCCCTGGCTTCCTAGAGTTCTTGGGGGTATATAATTGGCAGTTGGCTTGGCTGAGCAGTTCTTGGCGGTTTTACTCAGCTCTGAGAGGGTAGAGTCCCTGGCGGCTTCCGCTCTGAGTTTCACGACATCTGCTACCATCTGTGGTGGCTACCTCTGAAATTTCTCTCCCTGCTAAACAGCCAGAATGTATCCCTGCCAGGCCTTTAACTTGACTCAAGCAGTTAACAGGAACAAGCTTCAGCCATGTTAACAGCTGTTTGGGTGGCAGTTACTCTACCCTAGCTGAAGCGCTGGGAATTGGCCATTTCTCCCAACCCTACTCTGCTTAAAAATAAGCAACAGAGATCATAGAGAGGGAGCAGCAGTGTGCCTTGATCACGTGACCAGTCAGGGGCTCCTTCATCTAAAGGAACCGTCTGTCAAAGGCCTAGACCCTTCTCTGATTCTTTAACTGCCCACGTCACAGTAATGATGTCACTCAGCTTTCCATCAAAGCTGTCCCCTCTCCATGCTGTCTTGGCTTCTCTTCCGACTTCAAACTTCCCTTGTGCTTTGAAGTCAAATCCCAAAGCTCTAAAGACAGAACCTTCACCCGCTCCTCTGTCTCTCTCTGTCTCTCTGTCTCTCTCTGTCTCTCTCTGTCTCTCTCTGTCTCTCTCTCTCTCTCTCTCTTTCTCACACACACACACACACACACACACACACACAGAAGCCAGCAGCGTCCAAACACAGGCCTAGATCCACAGAGGTAGCCAGCCCCAGTCTCCACAGTGGAAAGCATCAGTAAGATGCCTTCCTTCTATGTGTACTGTTTCCTTTCGTTAGCAAGAAACAGTCACCTCAGAAAGTCCGTGAAGATCCCTGTGAGGAAACAAAAGCTATCCATGGGGTCACTCAGCAAGCAGCTATCCTCACAGAAAAAGCTGGGAGGGCACAGGAAGGTGCTGACTCTCTAGATATGCCTGAACATGGCCAGCTATGTATCCCTGGGCCTACTAGGTGTCCAGATACAACGGCTCTTCTTGGCATCCAGCTCAAGGAACTGGCTCAGTACTTAACCTCAGAGTGGGTGGAGCGTGGAGGGGGTGCTTAGACTAGCTGGAGGCAGTTTGTCAGGCTTTCTCGAAGGACCCTTGCTCCTGGGGACAGACCAGGTTTTCCAGCTGGGCATCTGCACACACGTGAATGGAAACAGCAATTGCTCTTCCCAAGACCTTTGGTCAGCAGTTAGTGTGAACCAGTGTCTCAGGAATGGTCACCTGATACACTAAATCCTTTCTGAACTACAGTCTGGTCTGAAGGGAGTGGGAGAGAGGGCAGTTCGAACGAGGGTGACACTCCTTCTGTCCTGGCTGGTTTGTGTCAACTCGACATAGACCTAGGTGTATCTGGGAAGAGGGCATCTTAATTAAGAAAAAGCCTCCATAATATTGGTCTATATGCAAGAATGTAGAGCATATTCTTAACTAATGAATAAGTGGGAGGGTGCAGTCCACTCTGGGTAGTACCACCCATGGCCAGATGTCCTGGGTTTATGCAAGCAGAGCAGACTGAGCAAGACATGAGGAACAAGCCAGAAAGCAGAACTCCTCCATGGCCTCTGCTTCAGTTCTTACCTCCAGGTTCCTGCCCTGAGCTCCTATGGTGACTTCTTCCTTCAGTGATGGACTATGATACAGAAGTGAATGCAAAATAAAGCCTTCCCCGCCCAAGTTGCTTGTAGCATGCTAATTTATCACAAAAACAGATATCCTAATGAAGACAGCAGGTCAGCTGGGCAGGTACAGCAAGCAGCTTGACTCCCTTGAGGTTACGTCTGGGCAGGGTTACAGGGGCCAGGAGGCCCAGGGTCAGGGCACAGAGGTAGCTCCTTGGGCCTCAGGAGACCAGCAGGGAGGCTGCTGTCTGTGTTCAGTGGGGGAAGGGGGAGGGCAGGCAGCCAGCATCCTGCAGAGGGGTTACTCACCTCTGACTCAGAGCCAGGTGCCCATTGGCATGCTATTCTCTTCAAGCAGGAAGGAGCATCCATTCCCTTTTCTAAACAGAACCACTCCAGATCATACATCGCCCCTAACTGATGGGCTGTTTCTGAACCAGAAATATTTCTATGGGGCAGGACTCGGATCAGCATTGCCTATATGGCTGGGTGGGAAACTGAACTGAAAAAAAAAAAAAAAAAAAAGAAAAGAAAAAATGAGACCCACCCCAAGGAAGTTCATTTCTCCTGAAAGAACAACAATACTCTTCCCCTTCCTCCCATACCTCCTCCCCTCCTTCCCTCCTTTCTCTCCTCCTCCTCTCCTCCCACTCCTCCTCCCCCACCTCCCTCCCTCATTAACTCCTTTTCTCTTCTCCCCTTCACTACCAAGAAATTATTAATGAAATAATTTCTACCCTCCACCTCTGGATTCCTTAATCCACTGAACCCTGCAAACCCAGCAGTACCCTAACCCTCTCCTAGTGCTCCCCTAGGCCAGAGGCGGCACGCATAGTTTCCCTACCTGCATCACAGCTGCACTGTGAGCCTCTTTCAGCTGACGGGCTTCGATGTCGATTGGAATGTCCATGGATACCACAGATCCTAACTCAGTTCTATGTGTCTGCACATCTGTATGGACAGAACGTCCCTGGGTGAGCGCTGTCCTCAGCCTGGAAATGGTTGTCCTATGTCTGTTCCTGGAATAGAGAGCTAGTTCCTATTAGCCATTGGCCAGAGCCACAGCGCACTCACCTGTGGTTTTTCCCAGGACCTGGACAGGTACCAGATGTGTAGGTAGCATTCCATCCATGTAATGAGTCATTTACTGTGTAAGCAAATTTCCCATGCCCCCTCATTTCTGTCTCCCCTAGATTGTGAGCACCTGGTACAATGGCTCTCGGCCTTCCTAACACTGTGACCCTTTAATACAGTTCCTTGAGATGTGGTGACCCTCCTCCCCAACCATAAAATTATTTTCTTTGCCACTCCATAACTGTAATTTTGCTGCCACTATGAATCATAATGTAAATATCTGATATACATTATAACGGGTATGTGACCCTTTTGAAGGAGTCATTTGACTCCTTAAGAACCATGGACTTGGTGGGACCTGAACTAGTCTTCATCTGTCACACCTGTTGGTGTTTAGGAATCTCCAGTATGAATTCTGTTTCCCAAACCTCCAGCCAGAAACCTCTCCTGGTCCAGAGGGAGAAAGGTCCTGACTAGAGCGTGAGAAGCACCCCTTCTCAGCTCTACTCCCCTGATACAGACTACCACTCACCCTGCCTTCCCATCCCCCCAAATCAAAGGAAATTTGGGGCCATAAAGTAGGCCTAGTAAAACACAGTCAAAATCTCACCTCTGCTGAAATAGACACAGCCCAGAACCCAGCTCAGAGGTCTTGCCTTTTTTTTTCTTTTTTTAATTAATTAATTAATTATTTACTTTATATCCCAGTCACCCCTCTCCCACAATCTTTCACCATTCCTCCTTCCATTTGCCTATGAGCAGGTAGGGCCTCCTGGGTATCCCCCAACCCTGACACTTCAAGTCTTTGCAAGGCTAGGTATTTCCTCTCCCACTGAAGCCAGACAAAGAGCCCAGCTAGAAGAACATATTCCACATACAGGCAACAGCTTTAGGAATAGCCCCGCTCCAGCTGTTCAAAACCCACGTGAAGACCAAGCTGCACATCTGCTACATATGAGTGGGGAGGCCTAGGTGGTGCAGACTCTGAGAGCCCTAAGGGTCTAGGTTAGTTGACTCTGTTGGTCTTCCTATCTCTTCTGATCTTGCAATCCTTCTTCCTATTCTTCCATAAGAGTCCCCAAGCTCCATCCATTGTTTGGCTGTGGGTGTCTGCATCTGTCTGAGTCAGCTGCTGGGTGGAGCCTCTCAGAGGACTATATGCTCCTGTCTGCAAGCATAACGGAGTATCATTAATAGTGTCAGGGATTGGTGCTTGCCCATGGGATGAGTCTCAAGTTGAGCTGGTTATTAGTTGCCAAGCTTTGTTTTTTTAACTGACACATTCCTGGGGTTTGGTGTGATGTGAGGTATGCATGCATTGTGTGATGACCAAGTTGGGAATGGTATATATCTCAAGCACTTGTCATTTCTTTGGGTTCCAAACATTCACTCCCTCAGCTATTTTGAAATAGATTGTGGCTAAAACATTGTCACCGCTGCTATTTTTCACTTAATGAAACACCAGCCACATTTCTGCCTACAAGACACAGACAAGTGAGTTGGAGACCAACCTTCCATCCGTAGAAAAATCCTGCTGGGGGAGGGCTCATTTTGTGTAACCAATTGCTTGAGAGTAAGTTGCCAGTCTGTTATTCAACCTGATGTTTATAGGTGATTATACACTGGCACAATTCGTTACGTCAGTGTAATCATTACTTCGGTGTGTAATTCCTAAAACTAAAGACCATCTTCTGTGGGCCAGAGATATGGCTCAGTGGCTGAGAGTGTGTGCTGTGCAAGCATGAGGACCTGAGTTCAAATCCCCAGCGCCTCAATAAAAAGACAGACTTGGTGCACCTGCAACCCTAGCACTGTGGGAGTGGAGACAAAGGATCGCTGAGGCCTGCTCCCTGCTAGCCTAGCTCCAAGTCCATGAGAGACCCCTTCTCAGAGGACTGAGATGGATTTTTGATAGAGCAGGAAACTGAACATCTTCTGACCTCTGTACACACACACAGAGTCGATGTCTAACTGACCCCAGATTCCTCTGAAGGAAAAGGAAACTGCTCAGAATTACAGCTGTCTTGCTTATCTCTGGTCAGTTCCCCACTCTTTTCTTGATGGTCGTGACTGTGCATTTTCAAAGAGTTGAGGCCTGTTCCTTTGTATCAGGTCCTTGGATCTGATATTTCCTCATGACTAACTGCAAGTTGTCTATCGTTGGTCAGAATTGCAGAAGTGACTCCATGTTCTCATTGCTTCCTCTTTCATGGGGCAGTTTCTATGTGTCCCATTGCTGATGGTCTTACTTTGTTCATTCAGTTAAGACCCTTAGTCTTCAGACATCCTACCTATGTGATCCTAAGTATCTTAGGAAAGAGACTCTGGACCTGCGTCTCCTCCTCATGCTTTAAGTTAATTCATGTACTTATTTGGATCAACATGGAGGCATGCACAGACTCATCCCAGCAGTCTTTAGTGAGCTTTTGGCATGTTGCCATTATACCTTGAGCTTTATCACTTTAAATTTTAACACAAGGTACTCCATGCTCATGCATTTCCCTTGCTCTAGACCTGAGCTGTCTGTTCTTGCAAGGATCTCAGTGAGAAATAGTATTTAAAAGACAATATCTGGCGCTAGGTCTTCTCTTTGTTCTCAACACTCCCAGACCCTCCTAGCAGACAGCAGAGAACATATGTAATTTCTATATGGGTGTATGCATGTATGTTAATGTATATATACACAATACATACACAAATGTATCTGTTTAATGGGCCATATGTCCCTCTAAAATAAATATACAGAACATTTGGAGACTGGGCCTTGAAGGTGACTAATGGTTGATTTGGTCATTGAGGTGGTGTCTCCACAAATAGCTTTATAAGAAGAGAAGCAGAGGTGGAACAATGGCCCGGGGATTAAGAGCACATACTGCTTTTGCAGAGGACCCAGCTTCAATGCCCAGCACCCACGTTGTGTGACTCACAACTGCCTGTAATTCTAATGCCAAGAGATTTTCCAGCCTCTTCTGGATCTCACAGCACCTGTACTTATAAGTGTGCATGTGCACGCACACACACCCATACACATAGGCATGCATCTCACATACCCTCACAAACACACACACACACACACTCACAAACTCCTACATACATACATCACACGCAAATTTAAAAATCGTTTAAGCCTTAAAAACAATAAGAACAGTCATCAGAACTTGCTTTTTGTATATACCATTTAAGAACACGGCAAGAACACAAGCATCCACAAACTAGGAAAAGGCCTTCAGCGTGAACCAACTTAGCTAACCCCATAGCCTCCAGAATTGTGGGAAATACATGTCTATCCTTTAAGCAACATAATCTGCAGTTTTTGTCATAACAGCCGGAAATGACTAAGAGAATATCTATATTTGTTTATGTATAATTTCACACAGATGCGCACTTAAACCCACACTTACTTCTGCATCTGATTATATGTTGGCAATCAAGGGTACACACCTCTGACATCAGCCAGCCTGTCTAAATTTATCCCAGCTTCCCTCCTTTTTGGACTCGAAACTCTTGTCTCCAACAACGAAACCACCAACTTCCCCCGTTTTCAATGTACGATGACTTTTGATGTTTCCTGGCGTCCACGGGTAAGTTACATTATACTAAACCCATTACTGAGTAGAAAATATCCTAAGCTGAAATGCATCTAATACCCCTCACCTAGAAAACATCGGCCTTAACATATCCTGAGCCCAGGAAAAGATCCAGACTCAGAACATGGAGTTTGTAAGTCAACTGAAGGTATGTTGCTTCCGTGCCAGTTTAAAGTTGACAAACTTAAAGTGAAACCTCAGAAATCAGAGACCGTCTGTGCTCACTCATCTACCCAACCCTCGGTGTATAAGTAACAGCTCACCTCTGTTGTCCTGAAGTGTGTAGTGTTTGGTCACTCACATGCCATGCTGGACTGCTGATGCACTGTGTCACCTGCCTCACTCTGCTGGGGCCTCTAAAACCCTTGGCAGGTTGCCCCTGTCCTATGTTCCTAGGGCCTTTCATTCCGTGAAGTGCTTCTTCCTGCTCCCAGACCCATCCTTCCCTCTGCTTAACTGCCCTGCTTGAGCCCTGCTCTACACTCTAGGCTACCAACTCTTTCTCCATACACCCCATGCCTGGCTCTGCCCCTCTGCTAACTGATTTATAAGCATATTGGTCAGGAAGGGATAAGAAGGCAATAGGTCCAGGAAAAGCAAGTTTGCTATGCACGTTTCTCCTAGAAGTGATACAAAATGGCTAGGAGACACTGGGAAATACAGACCGGCAAAGAACTAGCTCGAAATCTTCATTGAGTCTTCCAATTAGAGCAAACCATGACTGTCACTTTCCCTACAAAACAAAGGAAACAAACAGGGACTGGGAAAGCTATGGTTTCTTCTGCTGCAAGAGGACTATGCAGCTGAGGTTGAAACGTTCAGAGGTCGCATTTCCTCCCACCCATTCTTAGATGCTACGTCTGTGCTTGCCTTGCTAGCTTCTATGCGTGTGCATTATGTGAGTTTCTGTACGGCTAGACTTTTCTCTGTCTTGTGTATTTCCTATAAGTATTGCTTTGTCTTACAACGGTTAAGCTTTCTACATATTTCTATACTCAGGTCCTTCCATGGTGTCATTTTAAGTGACTTCATAGCTTCCCATCACGTATGTGTTTAATCTATGCTATCTGTTGATGGCTGACTGCCATATTTACTATTATAAATGATCAACCTTGGCCTTACCATGCCAAGGAGGGCTCCAGAAGTGGGTAAAGCAGGTCGGCCATCTTCCTTGGCTGGTAAATCAGATCAACACATCTTCAGTTGTGTATAATTGGCTGAAACAGTCAGGGTTTGCTTTGTCCACTAAGAAATACTCCAGGAAGGGGTGGCTAAACAAAGGTTCCGAACCTGAGTCTAGATAATGTGACCAAGACCCTTGTCTGGGTCCTAGAAGCCCTCATTCTCCTCAGGATCAGGAAAGAGTCAAGAGACTGGAAAGAAAAAAAAAGATTTTTAAATTTGTTTTTTCCTTTGGATTTCTGCCAAATTGGCTGGCACCCCCCTGCTCTGATCCCACCCCCACCCCACCCCTGACAGGACCAAATCAGTACTTTGTCTGAGTCCCTGGACTAACAGGTGAGAATTCAAGCCACTTATACAGTCATGGACCTGGCAGAAAGAAGGTGTGTGAGACAGCCTCTGGAATGCCTAGTGTTCTCTTCTGGACAGATGTGGACCACACAGAAAAGTCTTGGGGAATGAATTGGGATGTACACTCAATGTGTGTGTGTGGGTAAGGAAGGGAGATCCCAGCAGCAGGAAGCCAGAGGACACAGCATCTCTATGAGGCTTAGGGAAGACCTCCAGGATACGTGTATTGTCGCAACCATGTCAAGAGACTGCAAGGAAGAGCCTTCTAAGATGGCAGTGAAACGGGAATCTCCCAGGAGCATCATGAGAATTCAGCTCTTTCATCTGTGGAGACTAGCAAGCTGAGGCTAGCCACAGGAGTTTCCATGCAAGCCCATTGCTTGTATTTCACCACCCACACTCCCTGACCAAGCAGACTCGTCAGGGAAGAATTGGGAAGCAGGAAGAGAACATGCTGCCAAACTGAGAAGCCAGCCATTGGTCCCTCCACCTCATCTGTGACATAGTAGTTGGGAGATTAGATGCAAAATCAGATACATGAATTTTCTGGTTTTGTTTTTTGATTTTGGTTTTGGTTTTGGTTTTATTTTATTCATCTTGGGCTATTTTGTTTTATTGAGACAGAGTCTCGTTATGTGGTTCTGGCTGGCCTGGAACCTACTCTGTAGATCAGGCTGACCTGGAAGTCACAGTTCTATGTCTGTCTCAGCCTCTAAAATTCTGGGATCCAAAGCTTAGACCATCATGCCCCCGAGGCTTGACCATTTTAAATTCCAGAATTGTGTCTGTGTTTGCTACCGAAAGTGACCTCAGCCTATTTCCCAAGATGAAGTCATGGATCTGGCAGAGTTTTCGCCCAGGTGTGGGGAGATTTCTGTCCTGGGGAGTTCCCAGGGATGTGAGGAACAGCAGGGGGTTGACTGTTGACAGCTTGTGAGCGGTTGTCAGTACAGCCGGTCCTCTTAGAGTCAACACAGAGTAAGCCTGGGAATCCACGTTCCTCTTCCGGTTGAACCTGCAGGCCTGGTTCATTAGTTCAGTGACGGGGAGGGCCAAGCTTATCTGCATTTATCCTCTTCTCTGCTGGCCTTACAGCAACAGTGTTTCCCAACCTGGTCACACCATGGCAATGTTTGCCCAGCCTGGGTATAAGATGGTCGCCTCAGATCTAGGCTGCGCATCCTAGCTCACCCAAGCACATAGCTGCAGGCACTGCTCACTCTGTACTTATTACAGAGGGAAGGAAGTCTGTCCACAGGACCAACCTGTGACCTTAGACCAGAGCTGGGTCACAGAACCACTCCACCCTGCAACACATCTCCTGAACATTTCCACTTCCTTATTTCCTAAGACTCTTCGAGCCACTATAAACTAAAATGGTGTCTCCACCCATGAACTGATCCCAGTGAGCTTACCAGTCACCTAACTGCCCAAGTGGGTGTGGTGTTTCACGCCTCCATGTACCTGGATTTCTAAATCAGTAGACACTGCCAGCTTCTTCTTGCCCCTGGAGGTCTTGCTTGTCCCCTCACAGGAAGCTTCCTTTCTGGGTCTCCTACCTCTCTTTCTCCCTTCAGGATTCTGTGACTCCCTCATTTCTCTCTCTCTCTCTCTCTCTCTCTCTCTCTCTCTCTCTCTCTCTCTCTCCTTCTCTCTCCTTCTCTCTCTCTCTCTCTCTCTCTCTCTCTGTCTCTCTCTCTGTGTGTGTGTGTATATGAATGTATGAGAGAGAGAGAGAGATGCCAGAGATCAACATTAGATATAATTTGCCATCTCTTCCACTTCCTCCTCTTCTTTTCTTCATCTTCATCCTTGTCTTCCTCTTCTTCTTCCTCCTCCTCCTCCTCATCATCATCATGGTTTTTGGAAACAGTCTGCCCTGGAACTCACTTTGTAGACCAGACTAGCCTTGAACTTAGAGATCTGCCTGCCTCTGCCTCCCAAGTGCTGACTTATTTTTACTTTTGAGACAAGTTCTCTTGCTGAAGCTGGAGCAATTGGGCTAGACTGGCCATCCCTTGAGCTCCAGGGCTCTGCCCCTGCACTGGGGGGTCACAGAAGTGTGATGCTATGTCCAGCTTCTGTGTGGGTTCTGGGGATCCAAACTTGAGTCCTCATGCTTGCACGAAGCATACTTTTTCCAAGTGAGCTGCCCCTCCAGCTCCCCATGCTTGCCTTCTACACAAGTTCTCCTTGTGTTCAGCAGCAGCCTGTGTAACAGATACCGAACACAAATGCATCATTAGCACTGATCTCGTTTCTCCAGGGCCAATGTAGCCCCAGCTATCCTGGAACTGGATGTATAGACCAGGCTGACTGTTGCCCAGCCTGGAACTCACAGAGATCCCCCTGCCTCTGCCTCCTGAATGTTGTGATTAAAGGAGAGTGCAGTTACTCAACTCCACACTTTTCATTTCTGTGTAACATCTCTGCATGCATAGCCTTAGGGTGGAAACAACAAATTCGTTCCCCTTACCCTGAATCTGGTTTTTCCATACACCTCCACCTATCTGGACCGGAAGCTGGAGCCCTCATCATCGCCACCGTCAGA
>JANHMN010000021.1:16583475-16633801 GCA_030674055.1 Rhabdomys pumilio
ACCTATCTGGACCGGAAGCTGGAGCCCTCATCATCGCCACCGTCAGACCTCCCTCTACCTATCTGGACCGGAAGCTGGAGCCCTCACCATCGCCACTGTCAGACCCTGTCAGTTCTACCTCCTAATTACATCTCAGAACTGCCACTCGCCATCTTAGCCATACTAGTCTGCCCTGTTTCCACTCTCTCTTGAATGGTTTCAAACCACTGCCTCGTCCGTTCTGGTCTTCTTCTTGTGTGAGTATAATGCTTGCAACCATGCTAGTCAGTTTGCCATGTAGAGGTGACAAGTCTAAGGGCAAAACCAACCAACCAAACAAAGCCCATGTGCTGGGGATGGCGGTGGAAAGACAGAAGTCGCTAAGTCACTTCCCTGACATAGGGCAGCTGAATCGGTGCTGCTGCCAGTCACCTGCCTGTGCCATGATGAGATCACAGAAATGTCTGTCCTACATAAGCCCTGATTGATCACATCACAAAACATCCTCTGCTGAAGGGATGAAGGAGAAAACAAGACGAACAAACCTGTGACAGGTTGATGTGTCTATCTCGAGGCAGCTATTTTAGTGCAAGGGACGTATTTTAGGGGGAAAGACAAATTATTAACTATTTAGCATTTTTGTTGTTGCCGCCTGTGACATGTTCAATTGATATTATGCCCATCTGTTTGAACAAAAAGATCCATCTTTATTTTTCTTTTTTTGATTATTACTGCTATTATCATCATCATATGACTGTTATTATTATTATTATTATTATTATTATTATTATTATTATTATTATTATTATTAATCTGCTGGGGCATGTAAAGCAAGTGCCTACCACTAGGCCATGTCCCCAACTTCTTTGAATTTGTGATATAAATCAATCAGTGCTTCAAGTAAATTTTCAGGAGGTGTCTTAGAATGGTCACCCCAAACACCTCCATGTTGACAGTGCCTATCTCCCACAGGTCCCTGTATAACCTCACAGCTTGTCTTGAGTAACCATGTGGGAGGAAGGGTTCTGTGGGGTGCTAAGGGGAGCAGATGTCCAGTCTCCCAAGTATGCACTGCTTCGACCCTGAGAGTGAGTGTTAGAACATAATCAGGACTCAGAGAATAAATGGTTAAATGGTAGGTTGCAAGTGAAATATAAAGTCCATGCATGAGGATTGAGGATAAGGGACCTTCTTTCTCTCCTGGAGGTATTGTATCAGGGAAATGTTAGTGATCCTCCCAAAAGCAAACAGGAGCTGATCTAATGCAACTTACAGCAGGGTCTTTATTCTCTTTGATCAACCACCCCACCCCATTGCACCACCATCACACAGGACAGTTTTGGTGGTGGGGGAGCCCCGAATGTCTATGGGGCAAGGCTTTATAGTAAGCAGCAAGCAGGGAGTACCTGTGTAAGTATCTCATTGGAAAGCTACTGTGGCCTTTAACGTAATTGGCTGGTGCCAGGAGTCATATCCTCAACTTAACTAATGCTCCACTCTGCTTTGGTGGTCATTAGCAAGGGGTAGACTTGTAACCTGAGGGTACAGGTTTGTTGGGGGAATAACCTGGAGACACTGGTCTTGTTGAGGGTGTGACCTGGAAATGCTGGTCTTGTTGGGGATTAGCCTAGAGACTGAAACTAACTCAGGTTTTGTTGGGGAGACAACTTGGAAACTAATGCTAGGTACCAGCCTGGTTTGTTTTGTTTTGTTTTGTTTTGTTTTGTTTTGTTTTGTTTTGTTTTTTACTTGAATTCAAACTTATGTCAGGTTCTCTAAAATGGAGTCTGAACTTCAAAGATTTGGCATCTCAGAGACAGTGATGTCTTATGGCCTCCATTCCAACCATTGCTACCTTCAGAGACCTGCTAGAAGCCCTACTCAAGACCTGTGGGAGCCTTAAATGGTTGCCCCATCACCTAAGAAGCATGATGGACTCCACCTGCTGAGATTCAAAGTCCAGGGCGTGGGCATGATAATGGAGCTTAAAGGATCACGAGGGCTTGGCTGGAAGCTGTTTGGGTTTCCAGTGTCTGGCTGCTAGCCACTTACAAAGGAGGCAGAAAGCCAAGGTTTAGACAAGGGAGAGGCTAGATAGAGGTCCTGGAGGCTAATGTGAGTGTGACAGGGTCCTTTGAAAATACTCCACCTATGCTAAGAAGTATAGGCTGATTTGAGTCCAACTAGTGACAGTCCTATAGAATCCTGGTGTCTTTACCAATGAGCAAGGTTTGGAAAAAAGAACTGTGCCTCTATCACCAAGAAAACCCTGGAACCAACCACCCAGAATCTCCTGATTAATAACCACGAGATAACCCACAGACATCCTTCCCAACCTTTACCCAAGCAGCCCCAAGGGAGGTAGGGGTAACCTACTGATAATATTGTCCAAGCCCGAAGAGACTTTACCCATCATGGCTGGTTAGTGACTTCTGAACTTGCAGTTTTGGGGCTCAATGCTAAAAACTGAGTATGTAAGGTAAGCACACAGAGCGATGTCCACAGCTGTCGGCTGCTAGAGAAGGTAGCTTTTGCTCATACCATTCCTTTATTATGGTTCACACCATGGAAGATGTAAGAGGGGTGGTCATTGTCCCCTTCAGACATTGTCGTCATGAGCGTTCTATGGTGTGTAGACTGTTGGAGGTCATCCTAAGATCACCAAGCTTGGGCTATCTCAGGGGAACTGGCAGGTTCCTCTGAGCTAAAACTCCTCATTGCTGAAGTTCTAGCAGCCTCTAGGGGTAGCCATGGGTTACTGAGTACTTGGTACCTCGTCTGTTATTGTTAAAGCTGAAGTTCTAGATATCTCCTCCAGAGAGCAGAGTGGGTTTGCTGGTAGGACCACAGCCAGGCCTTCATTGGCTGGTGGTAACCTGGAACCCGTTAGAGAAAGGCTCAGAGATCCAGGGTGGACCTGTGGTCAGTCAACTTGACTGGGTGCAGCTAAGATTTGCCCCCATTCTCAGTGTGGGCACACACACATTGAGGTAGATCCACGGCCACCTCCTCTGATGGGCTACATCTTCACATCCCTCCCTGTATCCTCCTAGGCCAGCGGCTCCTCCTCTCGTTCTAAGCTCCTCCCTGTCCAGACACAGGCATGAGAGTCCTGTAGGGCTGTGCTAAGGGGTCTCTGCTTTCTCCAGAGCCTATCAGTAGCCCCTGTCAATCTCCAGGATCTTTTTTTCTTTTTCTTTCTTTTTTTCTTCTTTCTTTTATGAGTGTGTCTATGTGTGTGCATGCATGTGTGTGCGCACAGGTGCTCTCATGCATGCACACATGTGAACATGCATGTCAATATTGGGTATCTCCTTCCATACTCTCAACTTTATTCTTTTGAGTCAGACTCTCGGTGAACCTTGACTTTGCCAATTCAGCTAGATCATCTGGCCAGAGAGCCCTGAAAAGTCCTGTCTCCACTCACCAGGCATGCACTGCTGAGCTGTTTATTTATGTATTTGACATGGGTGCTGGGGATCAAACTCAAGTCTTCATGCTCACACGGCAGGCGCTTTCCTGTGAGCCCTCTCCTCGGCTCTCAGGTTCCAGTTTTTAATGACTTACCTCAAGATGGAATCCAAACCTGTCACTCTCTGTGTGAGAGTGTTCAGCAATGCTCATTACCCTGGATGAATGTGAAACTCTGTAACATGGGTCCCTTTTCCACTCTGTTCCTCTAGCAAGCATGACGCCACATTCTTGTCAGGATGAATTCTCTCAGAGCTTCCAATGTCCTGCCTGATACTACATAGCAGCCTTCTCTAGGAGCTGAGACTCTGTGAACTTCATGGTGCTTTCTAAATACTAGGTGTGTGCGGGTGCGTGTGTATGTGTGTGTGTATCTGTGTGTGTGTCTTTGTGTGTATGTCTGTATGCATGTATCAGTGTGTGTCTATGAGTGTGTCTGTGTGTGTATCTGTGTTTGTGTATCTGTGTGTTTGCATGTGTATCTGTGTGTTTGTTAATGTGTGTTTGTGAGTGTGTGTGTATGTATCTGTGTGTGTGTGTCTGTGTGTGTCTATGTGCATATATACAAATGTGTGTGGTTGTATGTGCATGTGAGTGACTGAGTATGGGTTAGTGAGCATGCATGTGTGATTGTATGTTTGTGTCTGTATGTGTGTGTCAGTGTGTATGTCTATGTGTGTCTGTGTGTGCATGTATACAAATGTGTGTGCTTCTATGTAGATTGAGTGGCTGAGTATGGGTTAGTGAGCACATGTATGTGCGTGCATGTGTGTGTGAGCTAACATCTGGAAAGCTGTCTGTGACCTGCTCTGAGTGGCTTTTCTGAAGAACATTGAAGAACTTAAAGACACAGCTCCCACATTCATGAAGTTTTACCTTCTAATTGGCTGCGTAAGACACAAACACGTGAAGCAGCTAGAAAGTTGTTAAACTAGTGAGTGAGTGTGTGTGTGTATGTGTGTGTGTGTGTGTGTGTCTCAAACATGGGCTGCAAACTAAAGCCCACGATGGTGTGAGCCCTTAAGGGCATCTTGGCCAGCACAAGCATTGTTTTTCAAATTTAAAATTGTGTTATAACATAAGATTTACTAATTGGCCATCTTAAGGTATAGAGTCCAGTGGCTTTACGTGCATCCATGTTGCTAGGCAACCATCTCCACCTCTCACTCACATCCTGCAGAACCAAAACCCTACCTCCACTCAGTAGTAGCTGTCTGTCATTGCCCTCCACCCCTGGTCGCCATCATTCAACTATCTCTGTGACTATGATTACTCTAAGGACGTCACACACACACAGTATGTATTCTTCTGTGACTGACACTTCACTGAGAAGTTCTCTAAGCTCATCCATGTTGCAGCCTGTATCCACATTTTAATCCCATTTAAGGCTGAGTAATGTTATTTTCCATACGTACACCATACCTTGTTACCTGCTTGTCTGGCAGTAGAGATGGGGGCTGCTTCTGAATTTTTACCTCCTGTGACTAATCCTGTTATGAACACAGGCATGCAAATAAATCCTCAAGACTCTGCTTTCAGAAGCGTAGGGCTCCATACCCAGAGCTAAAGGCGCTAAGTCACACTCCATTCTTCTTAGTTTGGGGAGGAACTGGCACGCAGCTTTCCAAATTGGCTTGCCTGGTGTTATATTCCCACCAGCCGCGTGCAAGATTCCAATTTCCCCTCATCCTTGCCAACAATTTCCAGATTCTCCTTTCTGCGTTTTTTGATGGTAGGCATCATAATAGGTACAAAGTGGCCAGCGGTTGCTTTTTTTTTTTTTTTTAAATTTTATGTAGTTGCTAATGTTTAAGGTTTTCTCATTTCTAATCCAGAGTCTCACTTCATTTGAGAGATTATAAGACTCTGATGGGCCTCAGCCTGCACTTGACCCTGGTGACAAGTGTCTGGAGCCAACCAGCAGCTGTGCCCCTGGCACAGGCAGGGTCTGCACATCCAGCTCACCTCAGTGTCTCTGCATGGGCTCCTGCACACGGGGCCAAGGCAATGCCTCTCCTGCCAGTGTTGTTGCTTTCTGTAGCACAGTTAGAAAGAAAGAGAGCCATTTCAGTACCTAACCTTCATGAAAGCGGAGAAAGCTAGACACCAACAGGAAGACTGGCAGCCAGCACACAGTGAGGGAGGTTGCTTAGATTTAACCTACAAACACTGCTCCTCAGACTAACCTATTCCCTCTCCGGCCCTGTAGCCATTTGGCTTGTGGTCCTGGCTAAACAACTCATCTGGGAGGTATTCCCAGACAAGGGCTGTGTTGTAAGCCGGACCTATCAGGCATTTTGGAAAGGAAGATAGAGTTTCAGCTCTGCTTGAAATCTGATGTGTCAATTGGAGTTGGGCTTCACCAATGTAAGTTGGCTGCCTCACACTTCAGGAGGCTACAAGTTCGACATAGAGCTGTCTGCAGGGCTAGCTTCTGAGGCCTGGCTGCTGGTCCCATAGAGATTCTCCTTCTTGGTGTCCTCTCAACAATCTTGCCCTGTAGCTTGGGCCTGTGGCCTAGTGTTCTTTACTTACAAGATGTCAGGCATGTTGGATTAGGGCCCGCCCACAGGACCTTGTACCTTAACTGTGACTGGCATGATGCTGTCTCTAGATGCTTAGGGCTTCAGCATGGGAATTGTTGAAAAGATTCAGCCCACAACAGATGGAAAGAACAGGAAGGAGGGATAGGAGAGACACGGTGGCCTTGGAGATTAGCTTCTCAGTACCTGTTATGTTGCTAACATTGCAAATAGTCACAAGTGTTACTTGGAATATAGAAGTTACTTTTTTTTTTTTTTTCAGAAGAGCACTCAAATCAAGTACAGGCAGGGGTGGGGTTGGAGCAGAGGGACTAGTCCTCTACTTCTGTCAGCTTCTAGAATCCCCATGAGTCTGAATTCTTTTCCAATCACACCTCCTCTCTCCTCCACTTCTTCTTCCCTGTCCCATTGGCCTACCCAGATTTCCCAGAAGAATCTTCCCACACTAAGATTCTTCACCACATTTGCAAAGCCCTCTGACCATGTAAGATAACTAACACAAGTCATGGAGTAGTGTTACATGTGGTTTTACGCTCTATCTGCTTTTGCTACAGAAAATGGCTGAGCTACCAGTCCCTCCCAGCTTCCCTTGGATCCTCCAATAAAAGACACAGACACAGTTGTTCCTTCTCAGCTTGCCTTAGGACATAATTGCTGGGCGCTACTATCTCCTGCCTGGAAAATCGTGCCTTTATCAATTTCTTATCTCAGTCTCTCCACCTGCCCTAAACTTCAGTTGCTAAACTCCCCTGACTACCCGCCTGTAGGAGTGACCTGTGTGGCCACTCTGTTTTGAGATCTCACATGGTTGCCCGGTTCTCCTCTCTCCAAAGCAAGGCAAACTCCATTCTCCTTCCTTGTGTCTCTCTGACTCCTGGGACCCAGAAGTCCCACCATCCAGCAGTTGGCCCACGGCTTTTCTTAACTGACAGATCAATGGGGAACAGGACCTTTTCTTCAGAACCACTCCCAACAGAGTAGGACACTGTATTGGTTTGCATAAGAATGGCCCCCATAGGTTAATATATTTGGATGCTCAGACGTCAGGGAATGAAACTTGGATAGGAAAGGATGAAAAAGATTAGGAAGTATGGCCTTGTTGGAGAAACCATGCCACTGGAGATCCAATCCTTCTCTCTCTTTCTCTCTCTTTCTCTCTCTCTCTCTTTCTCTCTCTCTCTCTCTCTCTCTCTCTCTCTGGATCAGGATGTAGCTCGCAGTTACTGCTCTTCCATTGCCTGCCTGGTGTTCCCCAGTGTGATGATAATTGATTAAACCTCTGAAACTATAAGCCAACCCCTATTAAAAGCTATTGTTTATAAGAGTTGCCTTGGTCATGGTGTCTCTTCACAGCAATAGAACAGTGACCATTCTTGTGATATTTTAACAAAGAATGTGGCTCTTTTTTTTTTCTTCTGCCCTTGTCCTAAAAATCTTCCTGAGGCTAAATTGAAGAGTTTTGGATTAATAGTATTGGCAAATGAGATTTCAAGACAGCCTGATATCGACTGTGTCATATGGTTTTCAATGGCCCCTCTTGGACTGATCTACTATGAAAAGGAACACAAGCTGAGCAAGGAAAAATGCAGAATGCACAATTTGAAGAGAAAAGGAACACCAGGAAATGCTTTGTTGGAGCCAATTTCTGTATTCAAGGAAATAAAGTGTTTAAAGGACAGCCTGGTGCTAAATGGAATAAAGAGAGTGATGACCCCAGACCAAGACCCCACCCAGCTCTGCTTCCAACCTGTGAAAAGGAATTAAAAGCTTAAGCAGTGGTGGAAACCATCAATAGCAGAAAGCCGATGCGGATGTAATCGGAGGAGAGGGCCAAGTTCCGGCCCCATCAAGTAGATGGTGACAGCTTCAGCCAGGGTTTCTGACTTTAGAGTCAAGGATACAAGAAATTGTGGAATCTTTCTCTGCTGCTAAGGAAAACCATTGAGGCCAGGCCTGTGTCCTTGCATGAAAGCCCAAAGGGATCATTTTGTGAAGCTGTAAACATAAAGCCAGGATGGTGTTGGAGACCCCAAGATGTTGGTGATGCCAGAGTCCTGCAATACCTGCCAAGGAGATCTGCTAACTGGGTGTAGAATCGACAGAGATGTGTGTTGCAGTCAATAGAGATGAAACGAACTGAAGACTGAAGAGCTTTGACATCAGACATGAAGACACAGCATCTGGAGTCTGCCTCGATAGCTTCTGTCTTGCCCTGGTCTGGTATTTCTTCACTATTCCTCCCTTTGGGAGTTCTGTGCCATCGTATATTGGAAGTATGTGATCTGATTTGTTTTAATTGTGATTTTTCCAGGGGGTTATAGTTAAAGAGGTTGCCATGAGTCTCACAAGAGACTGTGAACTTTTAAACCGTTTCCATACTGTGGCAGACTATAGAGACTTTTGAAGTTAGACCAAATACGCCTTTTGCATTATGGTATGGCTACAAGCCTATGCGGACCAGGGAGAGGAATTCAAGGGCTTGCATAAAAATGGACCTCATAGGCTCATATATTTGAATGCTTAGAACAATGTCTAAGACAAACATGGACACAGGAGGGCACTATTCTGTCTACCACAACCTCTGCCCTTCATGTCTACTTCCACCTTGAAGATCTAATAGGAACTGTCCATCAGAACATGTCACTAGAGTGGTCACATGGTCCACACAAACCCCCTGCAGTGCCCACTGGCCCAGAGTGGCAGAGGGCTAGCCTTCTGGAAGGTGGAATTTCTGTCTGCACTTGTAGAGCCGGGAACTGAAGGGGAGCAAAGAGACAAAGAGTCCTCATACTCTTTGCCCTTTGTTCCTGACCCTGCACTGAGGAAATGAGTTTGTCCTTCCTTGTTCTAGTGAGTTCCTGCCCCTGTAAATCAAAGTCCTCTGGACATAGATAGACAGACAAAACAGCTTTTGAGTGAGGCCTGACCCTGGGCATGGGGAGACAGCCCACAGGAATGAGTCATCCTGAATCTGGAGAAGCTAAAGTTTCCAGGCCTCTCCACACCCATGTCCCACAGAGGTCCTCCATGAGCATCTACGGTCTGGTAAACTCTGTAGAAGACGCACTGACTAAGGTGATTACAACCAAGGCACTCTCCTTTCATTTCAGCTGGGCCGGTAGGAGCGAGTGGAGGACACACGCTTGTGCTTAGAAGATTCCCAGTTGCTTTCTTACATTTGTAGGCTGGCTGGGTACTGCGGTGGCTTCTAGAAAGGAGAACGTTGATATGTAATGTGTGAACATCTTTAGGGGCCTTCTGGGGTTTGCCACCAGAAATATGGGGAGCGGAGGGAAAACATGGAACAGTAGAGAGCCAAGACTGGTCTCTGAGAGCCTGTCTGGTCATCACACATGTACAAGCTGTAAAGTGGATGGCTGGATTCTTGATTACTGGTCAAAGCTGAATCCTCTACAGTGAGGAATCTGCCAGATACCATTACGTAAACGGACATCTTTCCCTGTTTTAGTGGAAGTTGCACAGATTCAAATTTATCAGGATTTCTACATGCGTTGGCTATTCTTCCCATTGTGATTACAAAATGGCGGACAGCTGTGACTTAAGGGCAGGTTTCTTTGGGCTCACAGTTTCAGAGTGCAGTGCACTCAGATGGAGTAGGCAGGGCAGCAGGTACTTGAGGGATCCAGCTACATTGCATCAGCAGCAAAGAAGCAGAGAGATGAGAGCTCACACTCACTTCTTGTTCTCCTCAATATTCAATCTGCCCCTGCCTCCAGCCCATGGAAAGACGACACCCACAGTTAGGGTAGGTCATCCAATCTCAACTAACTTATACTAGACAACTCCAGCAAGGGATAGTAATGAACACCTTTACTCTCAGAACCCAGAAAGCAGAGGCAAAAACCAGGCCTTCATAGTGACTTTGGAGATAGCCAAGGTTACAATGAGACCTTCAGGTGCAAGGTGGGAGAGAGAGGGAGGGAGGGAAAGAGGCAGGCAAACAAAGGAAGGAAGGAGGCAAGCAAGTAAGCAGGCAAGCAAGCAAGCAGGCAAGCAAGCAAGCAGGCAAGCAAGCAAGCAAGCCAGCCAGCCAGCCAGCCAGTCAGCCAGCCAGCCAGCCAGCCAGCAGGGCAGTGGTGGTACATGCCTTTTATCCCAGCACTTGGAAGACAGAGGCAGATCTCTGTGAATCCAAGGCCAGCCTGCTCTACAGAGTGAGTTCTAGGACAGACAGGGCTATGCAATGAAACCCTATCTCAAAAAGCAACAACAATAAAAAAAAAAGAAAGAAAAGAAAAAAGAAACAAGGAGAGAGAGAGAGAGAGAGAGAGAGAGAGAGAGAGGAGAGAGAGAGAATTCATTATAGATATGCCCCGAGGTTTGTCTCCTAGGTGATTCTAGAATCAAGTTGACATTCAATATTAACCACTACTGAGGAGCTACAAACAAGCCTGCAGGGCTAACGCAGACGTGCGTGTGTGTGTGTGTGTGTGTGTGTGTGTGTGTGTGTGTGTGTGTGTGAAGCACTGCAGATTCAAGCATCCCAAGGCACTGGGCTGTGTTGCAATGAGACGTCACTGAGACATTATGAAGCACAGATGAGCTTTTCTAATCTCAAAAATATTCTCTGTGTAATCCCCATCTAGATAATAGTCTTTCAGCTTCACTGTCACCTGGAAAAACAAGCAAAAGGAAAGCCCAGGGGCACAGGCCTGGAATCCCAGCTACTCAGGGGGCTGAGACAAAAGAACTGCAAATTCATGGCCTGCCTGGGCTACAAAGTGAGTTCAAGGCCAGGCTCGGCAACTAACTGAGATCTTACCTCAAAATAAAAAAGGAAAAGAAGGCTGAAACTATATAAGCTTAGCAGTCAAAGGCTTACACGTTTAAGGCCCTCTGGTATTCAAAAAAGCAAAAAACAAAAAATTAAAAATAAATCAGATCTCACCCCTTAACAAAAAGAAAAGGGGCATTACAGCCATGAGTTATTTTTTCACATTTTCTGTTCTGCCGTTTGCCAGCTCTTAAGTATCCATAATTTGTTGTGATATGTGTTCTCATTCTGTTAATCTTTGTATTCTCTTTTGTATTTCTAAATTTACATTGATTTCTTCTAAAGAATGCCCTATTATTCAGGACTGGTTACCTGGACCCGTTCCCAATGAATAAGTCACTCTGAAGAAGGGAGAATGGCTAGCCTGCCCAGTAAAGCTAGCCTGGGAACTGAGAACCACTGGGAGAGAGCGAGGAGGAGTTGGAGACAGGTGAGGATGCTGATGATGGTGGGTGGGCAGCCAGGTGCGGGGAGGCGGACTCAGTGACAGGTGCACAATGGCTCCTGCCAAGAGGAAGAGGTCCCTTCCCTGCTGAACAGATGTTTCCCGGCAGCTTCAACCTTCTGCACCTCTGACGAGTGGCAAGATGATTAAAGACTAAACCAGGTGGTACGTTCCAGAATCCTGAAAAGGAGTCAAAAACATGTCAGTCTCCGGAACCGAGATTTATAAGAGCCCACATAAATGACGGAGCCCCATCAGAGCTTGGGCGCTTCCCAGCACGCTCCCAAGAGGCCTTGGGAGAGAAGGCAACCCCTCCATTCATCAAGAGTTGAGAGTCATATGAAAACCCCATCTGGGTAGTACCAGGAACGGAGCTAATGAAAGATGCTTTCCACAATCCTGCTATACTGTGATGAAGCATTTAAAGAGAAAATCTCAAAACGACAGTCTCACACACTTACATACACAGAAGAATAAATTAGACTAAAACAATACTTTAAGGTGGAAAGCAGCCTTTTTTTTTTTATCTAAATGACACATGGGAGAAATATCTGTTACTCCTACCACATCCAAAAAGCAATTTTTTTAATATATCAAAGCTCTGATAAATCTTTAAAAAAAAAAAAAAGACCAACAGTCTAATAGAAAAATAGGCATTTCACCAGAAGGAAATACGTATGCCTCTTGGAGGGAAAGCGATTAAGCCTTATTCACAATAAGAACAAGAAAAACAGAATTCACAGTGCAATTTCAGCTATCAGATTTGTAAAGATAAAATAATGTTGGCAAATCAGGAGGAATCAAGCTCTTGAGTAAATTGTTGGCATATAGACGCATATGTCTGCGGCAAGCAATTTGATGGTATGGATTCAGCTTGCAAGAACATACCCCTACCTGGGCACTCGGCAACCTGATTTCTCTGGATGTGTTATATGGTCACATATGTATTAATATGTATAGATCGATAGATAGATAGATAGATAGATAGATAGATAGATAGATAGAGATAGAGATATATATGAGATAGGTACCAGACAGAATTCAAAGCAATGGTAGAGCCCTTACCTAGCAGGCCTGAGGCCTTGGGTTTGACCTCCAGCAACAAAAAAATAAAAAAGGATTATTTACAACACATTTTATTGATTTTGTTATTGTCTTGAGATAGGGGCTTATGCAGCCCAGGCTTCTGACTATCTATAGGCCTGTGCTAATTAGTTTTAAAGGTCAATTTGCCACAACCTAGAATTACCAGGGGAGAATCTCAATTGGAGGATTATCTAGATCAGGTTGGCCCGTCTAGATCAGGTTGGCCCAAGGGCATGCATCTTGATGGTTAATTTACCCAGCCCACTATGGATGGATTTTACCACTGGCAAGCCTGGGTCCTGAACTGTGTAAGATGAGGAAAGCTAGCCAACCATAAGCAGCAAGCAGCACCATGAATGCTTCTGCTTCTCTCGGCTCTGGGATGTGACTAGCTACTTGACTTCATGATGACTTCCCCTCAATGGTGGATTATAACCTGAAACTGTTAAGCTAAAGAAAGCCCACTTTTTGGTCACTGTGCTAGCTAGTTTTATGTCAACTTGACCCAAGCCAGAGTCAGCAGAGATGAGGGACCCTCAATTAAGAAAACGGTCAAGCGGTAGTCAAGCCTGTGGAGCATTTTCTTAATTAGGAATTAAAGTGGGAGGACCAACCCCATTATGAGTGGTGCCACCCTTGGGCAGGTGAGTCGTGGGTTCTATAAGAAAGCAGGCCAAGCAAACCATATGGAGAAAGCCAGTAAGCAGCGCCCCTCCATGGCCTCTGCGTCAGCTCCTGCCTCCAGGTTCCTGCCCTGTTTGAGTTCCTGTCCTGACTTCCTTCAGCGATGGAGATGAACATGGAAGTGTGAGCCCTTCTTTTCTCCTCAACTTGCTTTTGGTCACGGTGTTTCATCAGAGCAATAGAGACCCTAAACCAGTCAGGATATGTGATCACAGCCACAGTAATGGATCTAGGAGAGTAGCTGAGGTTGACTTTGAACTTCCAACCCTCCCATCTCTGCCTCCTGAGTACTGGGATTGAAGGCATGGGTCACAACACCCAGGTCATGTTTTGCTGGGGGATTGAACCTAGGACTTCCCGCATGGTAGGTAAACACTACCAAGTGAACCACATCTCCAGTTCTGCTATGTTTTTAAAATAATAACAACAATGAGAGGCAAGCCACCCTTATACCCAAGGGAATAAATACATTGTATTCATAGGTGGGAATATTACTCTGTCGTATAAAAGTATGAGGAGGCTTTATGTAAACACACATACCATAATTTTCAAAATACTATAAGTGAAGGGTTCAAGAATGTATAGAAGAAATAACAAATGTCTCCAGTGGCACAGTCAGTTAACACACAGTACTTAAGAGAAAAACAGGAGGGGGATGGAGTTGTAGCTCAGTCAGTAAAGTGCACGCCTACCATGCACAAAGCCATGGGTTCAAGCCCCAGCACTATACAAAGAGGACATGATGGTGCACACCTATAATTTCAGAATCTGGGAGGTAGGGGCAGGAAGGCCAGGAGTTCAAAGTCATCCTCAGCTTCATAGCAAGTTCTAGGCTGGCCTTCATGAGGACCTATTAGAAAGGACTGGGGTGGGGGGCATTGTGTGTATGGATTTGAAGAAACAAAACCTATGTCTACGAGGGAACCAGAATGGCACGGCAGCAGTTAACCTCCAGAAGGAGATGAGGATGACTTGGTACTTACCCACTCTAAGTAAAGAACCCAGTGTTTTAAGAGTGAAGAAAGCTAGCTGAACAAAAGCTGTAGCAGCCAAGATGGGCGCGTTTGGCTCTCTGCTCTTGACTGGGTGTGATGGGACTAACTTCTTGAGTACCTGTGTTGACTTCTCAGTGATGGACTGGAACCTCTGAGGGTCACAGGGAGCCACAGGAACTACTGTCAGTGGTTGACAGTGGTAGGCACAGCAGGGTGGTGGGGATGCAGGAGTTGATAAAAAGAGACAAGCGGCTGCCTGCAGGAAGCCCACAATCTAGTCAACAAGATGGGCGACAACTACGTAAAGCACATGTATGAACTTGTGATGGCCAGACAGACAGATGGGAGGGGAGGTAGGAGAAAGGAAGAAAGAAGGTTAGGCAGGTGTTAAAATGAAACACAGGAGACTGAGGGAAAATGAGGCCACGATCTTATTTTAGAAAGAGAGGTAGGTCATCCATGCAGACTCTAGTCATACAGATAGATCTCTGGGGTAGAAACTCCTGGGGACAAGATGTGCCATAGGCACTTCTGAGGAAGACTGGGCAAGGGGAGGGAAGGGTATTGTGATAGGTACTGAGCTATGTCCCTGTGTCAACCATCTCCAGGAATCTGCACGGGGTTTGTAACCACTCCTCTTTGTTTTTGGTTTTATTTATTTTTTTTTCAAAAGTATGATGAGTATGCTGTATTTGTCTTCAGACACACCAGAAGAGGGCATCAGATCCCGTTACAAATGGTTGTGAGCCACCATGTGGTTGCTGGGAATCGAACTCAGGACCTCTGGAAGAAACAGTCAGTGCTTTTAACCACTGAGCCATCTCTCCAGCCCAACCTCTTCTCTTTGAAATAACCTTCCAATCCCAACGTGGCACATATCAGCGTTTGGCCCCTGCAGTTGTCTCTCTTCTCCTAGAGAGCTTCTTATCTTAGCAGAATGCAAACACCTTTACTGATCTGGTTCTCCCAGACTCATGTGGTCCAGAAGTGGTCTTCTGTGATTGTCTTCCGAAAGATGGCTTGGCCCTGTAGGACCAAAGCTTCCCCCAGAATGAGTATGCTCTGTATGATGTGTGCTATGCAAACTCTTCGGTCACACTAGGTCCTGGCTCTTTAAGACAACAGAGCCCCAGGGGAAGAGTGTTGAGTCTTTTGTAATTGGACAGTTGGCTGCATCCAGCAGCAATGTTTACTGAGTACATCCGAAGCCAGCCCAGGGACCCACATGTTTGTTCAGTATCCACATAGTAAATAGCAAGAGCCTCCCTTGACCACAAGGGTCAGAAAGGATTTTCCTCAAATCTAAGTGTGCCTCCGGGGTGACGGCTCATTCAGAGCTGTGGGTGAACAGGGTGTCCAGGCTTCCTTCAGCTGGGTCGACCATCAACAGGCTTTTCTTCTCATTTTGTGTTCTGTCGCCAGAACCAAGCCTGGAAGATGAGAGGAGGACCCAGGCCAGTCTCCGATCCGTTTGGAATGAGAGCCCAAAGGGCAGCTGTAGGGAGCGGCAGGGGGCGGGGCAAGGAGGAAGGCCCACTAGCTGTGCTGAAAAGGAGACCCACAGCTTTTATGCACATGATTAGTGATGAGCTGGTTGCCTGGCAACGGCAGCCCCTTCCCCCTTCTATCCATACCCCTCAGGCTGCATGTAATGTTTGTGACATTTTTCTTTTCACAGCAGAGACAGGGAGTCTGCCCCCTTCATTAGCAGGAGATGGTACCACCCCGGTGCTCTCCCCAGCCGGTTTGTTAGAAATGCTCTCCCTAAAGCATTTAATTATTAATTGCACATCGGGCTGATTGCTGTATCTAGATAGCCCTGCGGATAGTTCACAAAAGTAAAATGCTTGGAGCAAGACCTGGCACATGGGAAGCGCTGTATGAAAATTAGCTGAGAAACAAATGTTCTTAGAGCTGATGTCCCTAGGCTCAGAGACCTCTCGGTCTGAGTTTGTTCTTTGCAGGGAACTGCCATTTCTCAGACTCTCCCAGAGCTAGAGGCAGAAGAGTCCTTCAAAGTACCTTCCCACACAGCTGCCTTTGTTTACAGCTGGGGAAACTGAGTCCCAGCAGACCACTCACAACACTAGAGTCAGATGGAATCCAGGTCTTCAATCGTCACTATACTTCCAGTTCTCAGAAATTTAGTGTGCCTGAGAAGCTACCTGCAGTCCATCAAAAATGCAGATTTAAGATTCCCCAAACCGTCTTTTACTCTCTATTAGTTTCCTGGGACTATAGTGACTTACCTCAGACTTTGCCGATTTATCATCCATGGGGGTTGGAGATCGGAAGTCCCACTGTGAATTTTAAAGAGCGAAAAGGAGGAACTAGGAGCCTGAGTCCTTCCCAAGGCTGGAAGGGGAGAATGTGACCCTTGCCTTTTCTGCTTTGGGGCTGCTTGTATTTCTTGGCGCGTGGGAAAGTCACGTGGTTGTAGGTCTGGACCGGACATCTGTGGGGTTCATTTGTGTTGTCCAGGTTGCTCCTCCACAAACAGATCCCTGGCCGGCTATCTAAGGTAGAGCCCTGGGAACTACATCTGAGGCCTTCTCCTACCCTACTGAGAACGGAAGGACTCCTAGACAGTTGGATGGCCCTGCCCATCACACTCCTTCCTCTTTGAGGCCGTAGGGAAGACTAGTTTTCCAATCCTGGGTCCCTCAGACAGAAAGTGAGAGAAAGATATAATGCACTGCTGAGGTGGGGATAGGGGTGCGGGGATGGGGGCAGGGGACACTCGTCTGTCTTGTAAACAGGAAGCCAAGACTGATTGAACCGTACTTCCATGTGCACCCAGGAAACCCAGAGAGACCCACCTGCCAGGCTCTTTCCCTCTGGGAGATCTAAGCCTTAGCAATCTGCCAAAACAATCAGTCAACCAAACACATCAAAACTAGGTGGAGAGGTGAGATGAGGTCTCATTATGAATCCTAGGCCGATTTGGAGATCACCACAGTAGCCCAGCCTAACCTGGAACTTCCCATCCTGCCTCCGCCTTCCTAGTGCTAGGATTTCAGGCCCACGCCGCCACACCCAGCACTTTTAAATATACAGGAAGATCGATGTGCTAAATTAACTTCAAAAACATAAAGTAGAAACACTGAAGAATTCCCAGGAATTGTCTCTCGGAGCAGTGAAGGGAGCTGGGCACTGAAAAGGATGGGTGAGAGGGTGACAGGCTTGTTCCTGCTCAAGTCCCTAGAGGAAAATTGGAAAAACAAAGGAGCCCTCCCTCCGCTGCTGCGCGTGTAAACACTAGGGGGCAGAATGTATCCAAGAATGGGAACGCAACCTCTGCTTGCCTTTGGTTGTGAGGGTGATTTTTTAAAAGGCCCCGGCTTATAGTGTGAAGGGTCATTGCCTTTAATACAACCTTAGTCAATAGGTTTCTAATTGGGCTATTAATCTGGAAGTAAGTGTGACATCGGAACCCCAGAGGGTAGGGTGAGAGGGATACAGCCGTGACAAATGAGTAGCCTGCGGAGCTGTTTTTATGGGTCAGCTCTCTCAGAATCTTTGTTCTCCTTCAGTGTGAATTGACACCACTGTCCCCCACCACCACCACCACCCAGCAACTTGGGACTTTTGTCACAGAGCAGTAGGTTTAAAAATATCGACACATCAAATAATCATTCAGGAGTTTTCTAGTCTTTAGTCTCTGCAGCTAGACTGCAGCAAAAGTAAGTGAGAGATTTGTTTTTATTTATTTGCAAATTAATTCAGTGGTGCTAACTAAGCTGTGTGTGCCTTCAGATCTGCCAGGGTGCAGATTCTGACGGAGGCAGGAGCACGGCCATAGTCAGTTACACACAGCACGTCAATTCCTTGCTTGGGAATAACCTCAATAATGCGTGACTCAACCATCTGCAAGTGACATTTGGACCAATTTGAATTTAGCAGTGGCCTGTAGATATGTTCTTGGTGAGAGAATTATTAATGAGAATTCCTTAGACACTGGACTTTTTTTTAAATCAATCTAATTTGAGCAATATATATTTTTTTCTATAAACTAGATACTATTGCCATTATCCATATTTGTTTTTACTATTAGTGTGTGTGTGTGTGTGTGTGTGTGTGTGTGTGTGTGTTAACACACATAACATGTAGAGGTCAGAGGACAACTTTCAGAAGCTGGTTCTGGCCTTCCCCCTAGTTGAAGCAGGGTTTCTCTTGCTTCTGCCGCTGTGATATATACTGCAGGAGAGCCAGCAAACTCTGGGATGCACAACTCTTTGGTGTCTGCCTTCCATCTTGCACTAAGGGTGTTGGAATTGTAGATTTCTGCTATCACATCTGGCTTTACATGGTTCTGAGATTGAATTTAAGTCACCAGGCTCCCGTGGCTTGCACCGAGCCAGTCCCATGGCCTGAGCACCTGTGTTTTATAGTTGAAGAAACTCCAGGAGGACCTAAGAAAAGTTGTGAAGGATTACTTGGCCAAGAAGTGCTCGGTCAGGCCTCAGACTGAGCTCTGCCAGCATCTTAGTTCCTGTCTACCCAGAATCTTGAGCAAGCCTGTCCCAGTAGGAAAACTTGGGCTCCAGAATCTCATCTTTCACCTTGTCTGACTTGGTGGGTAGTTTAGCAAACTCTCCATTTTTGTTGGATTTGAGGATCTTAAGATGAGACATGTGCTTCATAGTTCAACGGATCACAGAATCAAAGCCCGAGGCATGTGGACCCATGCAAAAGGATGAAGTCAAAGATGCCATCTTAAGATCTAAAGGGACTGGCACTTCAGAAAAAAAAAAAGTTTTTATAAGTTAGAAATTAACAGATGCTGAGAAGAAGAAGTACTGAATGGAATTGTGCCCTGGTTGTGAAGGTGCAGGGCACATATTCCTGTTTAGAGGGCTACATTTGAAGCCTACAGACTTGTCAGAGGACAGCCATGCACTGGACACAGAGACACATGTGTCAGTGACACACTGCCATCAGCTGACGGGCAGCTGGAAAAGGAAGCCATGTTTCCCAACATATTAGGAGCCTACTGATGCCAGGGCCAGCCTTTGGGTAACTTGATTAGCTGTGAGCACCACAATCTACACCCAGAGGAGTGGAGAAGGAGATAGACAAGGTGAAAAAGTTTCTTTACTGCCATGCCCCAAACCTTCTGAAGCCTGGAGTTTATACAGTCTATGAGAGAGAGGAGGAGTGAAGATTCAAATCCAGCATACAGCTCAAATTTGAAACAGAAGAGAAGCGAACCTCAACAAGCAAAACCATTCTGATAAGCAAAACAGTCAGACTGAGATATAGGTGGGAAGGGGTGGCTCCACGGCATAATCGATAAATTAATCTGGAAGAAAGAACACACACACATTTCATGTTTATCTCCCCGGAGCTTTGACAATCTCCACTAACCCTGTTACTCAAAGGGAAATCGATAAATATTATATATTCTTCTGTAGGTGAAAGAGCAGAGCCTGCTTTCTTCACACATCACAGTTGGCTCTTCTCAGGGGTGTCACTAGCAAGCTTGCTGAGCTTCAGCCCTGTGAGTGTAGCTTGGATACTCGAGGGGAGAGAAGAGAATGCATCTCTCCGTACCACAAGTGTGGCTATAGCTTTGTGCGACTCTTACAAATATTTGGGGTGAGGGATGGTGGATATTTATCTTCTTAAGTGTCTTTCCTCTACTCAGAGCCCTCTGCCCTTGAGGGGTTAGGATTGATGCTTTCCTCTTCCCTGTGTGTCCCCAATTTACACTTGACTCAGTTCTCTCTGACTTCAGATTATGCAGCAAGAACATGAACCGCAGACATAATGACGACATTGCTTTGCCCCCTGACTATAGATGAAGGCCATGTAAATTCTCAGAAAGCACCATGTACTTGTAATCTAAAACTTGGGAGATAGAGACAGGAGATCCACGGGTTCAAGACCAGCCATGATTATCTAGTGATTTCTACGTCTGTCTGAACTACAAGGAAAGATTTTGTTGGGGATGGAGAACCCTAGAGAGACCCACTCGTCTAACAAAAGCAGTTCAGAAACAGGCCACAGGCCTATATCATATCTTTATTCATTGTGTGAAAAAGATGACGTCACCAATGCACGGGAGCTTGGCTAACAGTACCTGGATAACCAGCTAAGAGCAAGTGGGAACACGGCCTTTAAATTCTCACCTAAGAGAGACATAGAACATGTGGTACCTCAGAACACAGCACCTTGGCATACCGAGGATCTTAAACTAAAGGAAACTGAACCCAGAATGCAGAAATAAGGTTTCTCTGATGGGAGTACCTCCTGTTCCCTTCTGCAGGATCCACAGAACCAGAATTCTTCCTGCTCCTTCTCCGCTGAAGCACGCCCCTCCCCCCCCCCAGCTCCTTGGAGAAACAACATGGTGCAAGGATGTTCAGGAGAATCTGAATAGAGAGGTCTTTCTGAGTCTGTCTCCTCTGCCCACAAGTTGAATACCTTAGATCAGAGCCCTCTGTCCTCCCATCATGCTCTGCACAACTGTCCACAGAAGTACATAGATGCCCCCATAATGAAGTATGTCTTCATTACTGAAGCTCACATAGCGTGCAAAAGCCTAGGCTTAACATGCTAAATAAATTTATTTTTTTCTAATTTATGTCTGTCATAGGGTCATAGGGATTGTAGCCACGAAGCAGTGATAGAGTGAGAAAAGACATTACTTTTTCTCCTTTCCGTGTCACATCAATCTGGACGTAGTGAAGCACACCTTTGATTGGGCACTTGGGAGGCAGAGGCAGGTGGATGGATACTTGTGAGCTTGAGGCTAACCTGGTCTACATAGTGAGTTCCAGGTCAGCCTGGGCTACGTAGTGAGACCCTGTCTCAAAAACAACAACAAAAAAAAAAAAAATTGAAAGGAAGGAAGATAGGAAGGAAGAAAATAAGGAAGAGACTATAGACAAAAGTATGGGCACATAGAGACTTAAGTGAATGTTTACCAGACCTTGGGATTGGGGGAGGGGTTATTAGTATAAAAATAAAGAAATCAACAAATTATAAATTTCAATATATAAAAGTTTTAAATGCCTACCAAAAATAACCAAAAAACAAAAACCAGCGTAAAAATGTCATGGGCTGGGTTGTAGCAGTTGCTGCACGGATGTGAGGAGCTGAGTCTGTAATCCAAGTGCTTCTGCTCTTATGGGTAGAGACAGTAGAATCTCCAGAAACTGGTGGGCCAGGTAGCCACAGGTGCCCTGGCAGGTGTGTGGAGGTCTGAGGACAGAGGACAAGATAAAGGATGTCCAGCTTTACTTGTTGATCGGTATCCCCAGACCCTCCCCCAACCCCATTAGGCTTTTTGATTGTAATACTTTGTGTCAGAAGAAAATGAAATAGCATCTAGCAACTTAGGAAACACAACAGGATGGGTAACTCTGTGACATTAGTAAGGCAATCCTGAATAAAGATTCCTTCTGAAAGTCCAAGAAATGGAAACTAGAGTAAAAAAAACCGACCAACCAAAGGCACTGGGTTAAGCTTCACTTTCTCCTGGCATTTCTTAGTCTCTGGGTTCAGCCTCCAGGATTGGGTGAGGTATTGATGAGAACTGATATCAGCTCTCACACGAAGTTCTGGGACTAGGAATAGGAGGTAGAACAGCATTGCTGTGGGTAAAGAAAGCAAGCCAGAAAAACCAACTTTGACTTAAAAAAGAAGGTACAAGAACACAATAAAGTACAAGAACACAATCCCAAAAATCCAAAGGGAATAAAATTATAATGGACTATTGGAATGAATGAAAATATCCTAAGAGATTTACACAAACCTTGAAAGAACCACGTAAAGGAGAATGAGAAAAACTCAGAAGCAACACAACCCAAGAATATAAACATAAAATTAATGTGAATGGACCCAGTGACTAAATACGATGGTAATCCATTATGAGAAGTAAAAAAAATGGAAAATAAGGGGAAATTTTTCAGAAGAAATCAAGACAGAGATCACACTTGAGACTGAATGAATATAATCAACGAAGACGCAACATGTGGATAAGACACGTGTCCAAAGTAAACACCAACTCAGACCACCAAAGGAGTAGTGACTGCAAGCGTAAGGGTTGTCTGAAGTAAAGGAAATTTGAATGTATAGATTGAAAGAAGAGACTATTGAACCTAGACAACCAATACTATGACACTATGTAGAAAATTTTCTGGGCTTTAAGGAAAAAACAAGATGAAAATCACGTACTTAAACATCACGTGACTTTCAGGGGAAAGTAGACTTTCGTCAGTTTTTTTATTACAATATTTCATGCCAGATTTAAAAAAAAAAAAAAGAAAAACCCACTAAGATACTCAAACTGTGACATTCAAGTATATGGGGGAAAAAAAAGGCTTATTATTCTTCCAAAACTACTGAAGAAATATATCGGAGATAAGCTTCAGATGCCAAAATCACTAGAACTAGTGGGAAGCATTAAATAGATTACTATTTTGTCTTAGTTAGGGTTTTAACGCTGTGAACAGACACCATGACCAAGGCAACTCTTATAAAGGACAACATTTATTTGGGCTGGCTTACAGGTTCAGAGAGGTTCAGTCCATTATCATCAAGAAGGGAGCATGGCAATATCCAGGCAGGCATGGTGCAGGAGGAACTGAGAATTCTACATCTTCATCTGAAGGCTGCTAGCAGAATACTGGCTTCCAGGCAGATAGGGTGAGGGTCTTATAGCCACGCCCACAGTGCCACGCCTACTCCAACAAGGCCACACCTAATAGTGCCACTCCCTGGACTGAGCATATTCAAACCATCACATATCTGTAGACAAAAATGAAAACGAACTGTAAAGGAGACTAGAGGGTGCGATGGCACTGTGACTTGGCAGTGTGCACTTCACCGAGCTGCAACTTCCCTTGGTTCTTCCTCTCTCCTTGGAAGAATCAAGCCAAGACATAGGATGGTTTAATAACCAATGGGTTTATTAAGCAAAGAACAAGAACACAACGTGTGCTCTAGAGAATAAAAGATAGGCTGGCGGGCGGGCAGCAAGCAGCAGGAGAGGACTTAGAAGCCAACCTGAAAAGCTCCCAGTGGTCAAAGGTAAGAATTCTAATTTCAGTAAGGGTAATGACTGCCACGGATTTTAGCACTTCAGATATATTTATAGTAATCAAGACTAAATAAGTAATATAAGACGAAAGGGTCTCCTTTGGAGAATTACAGGGCATTGAGTCACTGTTTTGTAAAGCTGATAAAAGGAAAGACTGAAGCATGCAGAGTTTCCTGTGTAAACTTTCGGTGGGTAGCCATGAGTAGACGAGAGGATGTGCCCACTCCATAGCACAGATTCGATAAATAAGACAATGGTTATACTATTACCGTAGTGTAACTCAGATGAATTAATGGGTGTTTATTGCACATTGATGCTGCTAACATTAAAAGGCAATGAAAGACACTGTCTGTAGACCTAAGCCTGCTTAAACTTTTAGGTCCACTTGCAGAAAATGCCCACGACAAAGAAATGTGTTTAGTTATACCAAAAAAAAAAAAAAATACAATTGTTAAAATCCAGAAAGTGGGGAATTCTATACATCAAGAGGCCCAAATTTCTTCCTTCCTTCTTACTTTTCTTCCTTCTTTCCTTTCTTTGGAATTCTAGTCTCACTGTGTTAGCAAGGATGACCTCAGAATCCTGCTTTATCTTCCCAGTGGCTCAGGCTGCAGACACCTATGTGTATTGCCATACACTGCTCAAACAGCCCCAAGTTCTTAAACAAGTACATTACAAGCAAAGGATGGCTTAGAGAGGCAAACAGTAGATTCTGATACTTAGACGATATATTAGAAATAAAAAGGCTACAAAGCCTGTGGACTTAAATGTATATATCGTAAACAAATGTCAATGGATTCTTATTATAATCTTCTGAGGATGCAGAATCTGTATAAGTGTGTATGTATAGTCAAAATGGTGTTTAACATTTGGAAGATGGGGAGAAAATTAATACATGTGGTAAGATTTCTGGGTGCCTACCAAAGTCCTATTCCTCTCAATCAGGGTAAGAGATTCAAGAATGTTTAGCTTCAAACAGTTCGCTAAAATATACATTTATTTCATATTGTTTGACTGCAATTTACTTTGCATTGAAAGTAAGTATAAACAAAAAAAAAAAAAAATGACACCACAAACAGTAGAGCAGAGTCCACCCATGGGCAAGCCCAGCCAAACTGAACTTAGTTAACCTAAGAAACATGGAATCGTTTGTTAGACAGAAACCTTTGGCTTCTGTTACCTAACACAGCTCAACACACCTCAGCTTTCTGAAAGCTCTTGCTGTCTCTTGAAGAAGCCAAATACCATTTTCCTAGGTACCATCACAGTTCATGCTGGCCATGTGACTCAGACATGTAAATAAGTGGCCCTCAGGGAAGTCTGCTAAGGGACTCCTGCCACAGACTTTCAGACTAGCACATGAAGAAATGCTTGCTCTCACTGGCTCTGTCCATCCTGCAGTCTTGAATTTTGCTTGTGTACAGGGTGCTGATATGAGCTACTTTCCATGGCAGACAACAAGGAGGGAGAAGCAACCTTCTAAGGACATTGCCGTGGGGAGACAGAGAAGACTCTGATGGCTTATTTCATTCTGCCTCCCTACAGGCTAGGTTACCCAAGCATGAATCTCCCCAACGTTCGTTCGTTTTTCTGCGACTTGCTCTTGGCTTCTTAGCATCTCTGCATTGGCTTTTAAGGGCGTTCCTGACTTTAGCCTAGTGAGTGAACCATTTCCTCCAATTTAGCATGAGAAAATAATCCAACTTACACACAGAGAGACTCTGTCATTACCTGCAAAAATAGAAGACAATCTAGGAATTCAATATAGATGAATTATCAAATAAAATATAAATACCGCAATGAATTATACATCCAGTAACATTCATGTTTTGAGACACTGTTTAGTGTTATATAAAATATTTATGTTTGATTAAAAAAACATATATAACTATATGGGTGACATCAGAGAAAATGGCAGAACACAGATCTCCAAAATTCTCTCCCACTAGGAGTAGTGGGAAAACTGGCAAAATTGTCAGTATCAACCAGAGGGTGTTAATTCAAGAAGAAGAGCTAGATTCCAGCCATTCAAAGCTGGGAGCGCTGTGGCATTTTCATTTGCTCTGTTCTCATTCTTTTTTTTTTTTTTTTTTTTTTTTTTCTAGTAGAAATTTGTGCCCTGGCAGTCACCAGATGGGTCACCACAGCTTTGGGACACTTCAAAGCCCCATGCCGAGGAAATAACATTATGTTCAGTCAAAGTCACTTAAAAGAGCCCACGCACAAGGGTATCCATCTGCATGCGGCTTGACCTAGAGGTCACCCAGTGTGAACAGCCTTTCGATGAGTCTGTGACAACTGTGATGTCACTGGCCGCCTCCAGTACTGGATGATAATCAGATCAAACACTTAGGCCAGCTAACTAAAATACTCAGAGTGAAAAAAAAAATCTAGAGAATGAAACGTCCATGGGGGCTTTTCAAAGCTCCGGCATGTTTGTGGGTCTCTAGACGGTAGCATCCATGCATAAGGCTGTGCGCATGTCCAAAGATGTGTGAACAGAGGAAAAGATGAGGAGGGAATGAGTTGCCACCTCCATGAACCTTGGGACTCGGAAATAGTAAGTAAAGGCTGCGGCAGAATTGTAAAGAGCCTGAGAAAATCAACCCCAGCATGCACACAGCGCCCCCAGAGGAGGACCAGGGAGCTGGGTGTGGTAGTGCATGCCTTTGATCCGGCACCCGGGAGGCAGAAGCAGGCAGTTATGAGTTTCAGGTCAGTCTTGTTTACATAGCGACTTTTAGGTCAACCAGATCTACAGAGACCCTGTCTCAAAGACCAAAAACCAAACACAATCAAAGAGCAACTAGGAGAATCACAGAGCCCAGGCATTTAAACCAAGTGTCTATTAGCTAATTGTCTAAACAAACAAACGGTCTAAGCACATAAACCAATTGTCTAATTAGCTAACCACTAAGATAGGCAGAGGTTCTAGCAGGTACATACAGCAGATTTTACAGAGTTAGTTTGGAACAGTAACTGTGCAAACTAACAAATGACTGCCATCTCAGACAGAAACAAAAACAAGGGAGTATGGGGCATAGGATTCCTGGTAATGACATCATGTCAAAAATCTGGGGGTTTCCACTTTATATTTCGTTTCCATTGTGCATGGTACGGGGTTCTGTGGGGCTGTTTTCATACATGTATAAAATGAATTTTGAACATGTATTCTCTCTTCCTACACACACCATGTTTCTTCCTTTCTTTCATTCTTCTGCATTCCAGTTACTCCCTCGTTGTTCTAGACAGGTTGCTCTCGTTCTCGCAACACACGCATACTTATGACTCTATGTTAAATCTAAAAACCTCAAAGAAACGGTAAATATGCTGTCCTTATATTATATCCTTATATATCTGTGGGTGGCTTAATTTGCTTAATATGATTATCTACAGTCCCATCTATTTTCCTACAAATAATTTTGTTCTTCCTTATGGTGGGCAATAAATTCCATGCCACATTTCCTTCATCCATGTCTCCATTGATGGATACCTGGGTTGGTTTACTTAGCTACTGTGGGCAGTACTGCAATCAACATTGATGGGCAAGTATCTCTGTGATATATGAACGCAGAGGTCGTTAGACAAATACCCTGGAATGGCATAGCTCTATTCTATTTGTCCTATTCTATCTCGTTGATCAAGGTGTTGGGCTTTGTGCCAATGCCATTTTGCTCTGTTGACATGGCTTTCTAACGTGACTTGACATCAGATATAGCGTATAGCACCACCAATATTCTTTTTATTCAGCATCGCTTTGGCTATCCAAGGTCTCTTGTACTTCCATACCAATTTTGAGATTTTATTTTCTATTTCTGGGCTGATGTCATTAGAATTTTGATGGCAGTTATATTGAATTTGTAGATTGCTTTGGGTACTATGACCGTTTTCACGATATTCATTCTTCAAATTCACAAGCATGGGAAGTCTTTCCATCTTCTAGTGTCTTTGATTTCTTCTGTGTTTTGACGTTTTCATGACAAAGGTGTTTTATATTCTTGGTTAGATTTATTTATTATTATTTTATTATTTTTAAATTTATTTATTTATTTATTTATTTATAGTGATTTTTGAATGGGCTTCTTTCCCTGGATTCTTTCTAAGCATTTTTTTATTGGCCTATAAGATTTCTGTATGATAATTTTGTATTCTGGCATCTTGTTGAAAGTATTTATCAGTTCTAAGAGTTTCCTGGTAGTCTTTGGGGTCTCTTATGCCTAGAATCATACCATCTGCAAACAAAGCTTCCTGGACTTCTTGCTTTCCTAACTGTGTTCTGTTTGTACCCTTCTCTCGTTTCACTGCTCCAGGTAAGACTTCCAGCACAATACTAAGAGCAGAACACGGTGGACACCCTTGACTAATTCTTGATTTCAGTAGAAATACGGGGTTTTCTACATTTATTACAATGTCGTCTAGGCATTTATCAAATAGAGCCTTTATTATGTCTACTGACAAATGTTCCCTCCCTCATTAGTCTTTTCTGGGTTTTTACTAGAGGAGAGATGTTGGGTTTTGTCGGAAGCCTGTCTGGTATCTACTGAGATGGTCCTGTGATTTCTGTCTTTGCATCCATGTGTGGGGCACGTGACACGTATCAACATGCATTTGTTAGACTGTCCTTGCGTCTCTGGAATGAAGTCAACTTGATCATACTTAGTGAACTTTTTGGCGGTGTATTCCTGAAACCAGTTTGCAAGTGTTTCACTGAGAAGTTTTGCATCTATGGGCACCAAGGAGATTGGTCTATGATTTTTCCTTTCTTGCTGAGCCTTGATCTGGTTTTGGTACCAGCATATTTCTGGCTTTGTAAGGAGGGTTCAGTAGTGCTCCTTCCTGTTTGTCTGTAGCAATTGAGAGGCAGCATGACTGTTAACTCCCCGGTGATCTGTAGACCTCAGCGGCAAATCCATGTTTACCTGTTTCATATTACTCCTCTGATCACATTCCTTGTTACAGGTCCCTTTGCGTTGTTTATCTCAGATTAGTTTACATTTAGTAAGTCACGTGTATCCAGAAATTCACCCACCTCTTTTATGTTTTTCAACTCAGTAGGATATGAGTGTTTATATGAGTGTTTATATGAGGACACATAATGATTTTCTGATGTTCATTGGTATGTCCTGCAATATTTCTCCTAACTTCATTAATTTCATTAGTTAATTTTATTAATTTGGGTCACCTCCCTCTAGGAAATTGTCCTCTTACCTCTATTTTTCATGTCTTATATTTCTGCATTAGGACTTTACACATCTGAGGTTGTTTTGTTGATCAGGTTTTCCTATCAGCTACTTTTTTTCCAGTTGAAGTATTTGAGATGTTGGGCTGAGGCTGGGTTGCGGTGGAGTTGAGCTGTGTAGTTCGGAGTCTAACCTTCTGCCTGTATGCATAGGTGCTAGGAGTGCTCTCCTGTAGAGTACAGGAAGTAAACAACCACTGGATAGGTCCACTAGGAAGTATCAAGGAGCCAGGTAAAAGGTCTCCGCTTTAGCTTCCGTAACTATTGGGTGGTAAAGGAACAAAGATAGCATGGTGTGTACAGGATCTTAGTCACTGTGTTTAGGGATAGGAGGGAAGCAAGTTAGGGTTGGGACTGAGGGAAAACAGTCAAAGTGGCAAAAATAGCCAGAAGGGATAGGCAGAGGTCAGAGTACTGCTAGGGCTCACAATAGGAAAAGAATATCGACCCATGATAGATTATAATTATATATAACATATAAAATATATGGTATATTATATATTTATTTAATATATATTTATTTAATATATATTTAAATATAAATTATATATACATGTATATGTATATATACATATATACACATATTTACATATATGTATATATACATATATACACACATATATACATATATATATATATATATATATATATATACATATATATATTTGCACACAGAGCAACCATACAGTCTAACTGAGGGATGTACAAAGTAAAACAGGACTATCATGTTCTGCAGCCACTATAAAGATGGCTCAGTGGCTAAGCATGTGCTGTTCTCATAGAGGACTGGAATCCCAGCCACCCCAGAGATGTGAGCTGGAGAATCAGGAGACTTCAACCTTGCCCTTGGTCTCAGCCAGCTAGAGGTCTATCTGGACTACATTAAACTACATCACAGCAGCAAAAGAAAAGTTAGACAAGAGGAGCCCTGGGGATGAAGGTGTGAGACCCTCTGGTGTTCAAAAGCCAGGGAAAGGAGGAAGAAGCCTCAAAAGGGGAAACAGAGGAAGCACAATCCATTGAAAACAGAGTCATGAAAGCTGGGAAATCCCAGAGATGGAGGGATGCAGAAAGCTTGGCCATATCTGTGACAATTTCAATGTGCTAGTCTCCTGGCCAAGGGTGCTCTCTCATGAACCCTTCACACCCCTGAGGAAGCCTTTTCCGTGAGCTGTAAGCCTTGGGGGAAAGTTAACAAGAGTGAAAGTTGTCTTATGTATGTGGAATTCTGTGTCCAAGGGTCACTCCCATATCTTCCTACTCTTGAGTCCCTCAAGACACTGCTGCTGAAGACACTGGCTACAGGGGCCCTACAAGAAACGGAAACTCTTGAAGATCAGACTGTCCAGTGTCTTGGGACTCATCCCTACAGCCCCCATGCGGCTGATGGCTTTTTGTTTTTGTTTTGTTTTTTTCTCACTCTCTGTTCTGTTGCGGATGACTTTTCTTTCCTGCCCCTCCTGCTTGTGTCTTCTTGACCAGACTATTTGCATCTGTTATGTTTTCTCCCTCTCTCTCCCCTGCTGACAGGATCCCCTCTCGTCATTTAAATTGCAGCTTTACATCCATCTCCGTTTCCTGCCAAACTGGGAACTGTCTATTAGTCACTCTGTTAAAATTTTGAGTGTCGGCTCTACAGAGTACTGTCATCAGCACTGCACAGTACACTAATAATTATGACACAGGCTTTGTCCTCAGATTCTATTCAAGGTAATTCTGGAGAGAGATAGAAAATAAGCGTGTGAAATGGCAGGTAGTAAAACTAGACAATAAATCACATTTTTAAAACATCACCATCAAGTCCTATTGATGTCCAGCGGGAGGAAAGAAAGATAGCATTTGGGCTGGGCCATGGAAAGATGGGCAGGATTTAAATTGGGGGGAAGGAAAGAGGTGGACAATCTGGAATAAAAAGTAAATGACACCTGGATGGCAGGGAGGTCCTTGGATAGGTAAACCCACTGTGGATGACAGGATGTAAGTGAATGGAATCAAGTGGGGCTGCTTGTTAGCTTTTTGATAATGCAAAAGCGGTGTTGGAAGAGGCACTTGGAAGCTTGGGTCAGTATGAAGAACTAGAAGACAAACCATTCACAAACCTTGTGTAATGATGGCGTAAAGCAGGAGTGCAAGCACTCCACAAGGCATTTCTCATCAACCAGCCCCACTCAGAATTGCCTAGAGGCTTCCAACTACCAGACATTTAACTAACGTATAGAAGACACTTTTTAAAAAATTTATTTATTTATTTGGATATTTTATTGACATTTCAGATGTTATTCCCTTATCCCATTCCCCACCCACCCAGGAATCCCTTACTCCATCCCCCCTCCTCCTACTTCTATGAGGATATGCCCCTACCCACCCCCCCACTCCCACCTCCCCATTCTCGAATTACCCCACACTGGGCATCCAGCCTTCATGGGACCAAGGATCTTCTCTCCCACCTATGCCTGACAAGGCCATCCTCCCCTGTATACACAGCTGGAGCCATGGGTTCCTCCTTATGTGCTCCCAGGCTGGTGGTTTAGACCCTGGGAGCTCTGGTTGGTTGGTATTGTTGCTCTCCTCAAACCCTTTCACCTCCTAGAAGACACTTTCAAAGGACACTTTTTCAACAACCATGATTACAAAGCTCTTAGGACATATGAGCCAGGAAGCGGAAGAAAGCCCAAATATATATTTCACAACATCACACAGTAAAGCCCCACAAGTAACGGATTTCTAAGGATGGACCCAGGGACAAGCTCGCCAGGAAAAAGCACCTTATTTGGGGATGAAGACAATAGTCCCAGGGCTACCACAAGCAGGCACATGTCCAGCAAGCAGGAAGGGAGGCCTTTCTTTATACAGAAAGGAACTTTCTCCAGAACTCCCTTATAGTGATGTCTTTGTTGGTGTTTCATTGCTGTTCAGAGATACCATGACCACGGCAGTTCTTAGAGAGGACAATGTTTAATTGGGGCTGGCTTATAGGCTCAGAGGTTCAGTCCACTATCATCATGGCAGGAAGCATGGCATCAGGCAGCTAGACTTAGTAGTGGAGGAGGAGCTGAGAATTCTATATCTTGATCCACAGGTAGCAGGAGGAAAGACTGACACACTGGACAGACTTGAGCTTATAAAATCTCAAAGCCCTGCCTCCACAGTGATGCACGTCCTCCAACAAGGCCACATCTAATAGTGCCAGCCCTTGTGGGCCAAGCATTTACACACATGAGTCTCTGGGGGCCATTCCTATTCAAACCACCACAAATGATTAATCTTCAGTGTCGACTTGACTGGGTTTGGAACTACCTAGGAGATACACCTCTGAGTGTGCCTGGGGAGACATTTCCAGAGAAGTTTAACTGAGGAGGGAAAACCCACCCTGAATGTGTGTGATACCATCCCTTGGGCTTAGATTCCAGACGGAATAAAACCAGGGGAAAAAGGAGCAAACTTAAAAGCAACCTTTACCTCCTCACTCAGCTTTCTTGCTGTGGATACAGTGTATCCAGCCGCCTCAAGCTCCCGCCACCATGTCATCCTTCCTTGATAGTCTGTACTCTCAAACTCTTTCTTAAGGTTCTTAGGCCACAGCAGTAAGAAAAGCAACTAGCAAACCTATCAGGCTTCTTGGAGCCCTTTCCTGGCCATTGGGTAACCGGTCATGCTGGGCTGCAAGAGGGGCTGACAGAGAAGACATTCGCAGATTGTACACCAGTCTGATTTTGACCACGGTGGAGAAAAGGGAAGGGGTTTTACCCTCTATACAGAACAGTGAAATACTGAAAGAGCAAGGGGCGATATAGAGTCTTCTAAAACACAAGACTTATTTCGCAGACATTGTTTCAGGTTCAAATCACTTCTGAATTACTTCTTCTAGTACAGTAAGAATGTAGAAATGACCTGGGAATGGTGGGGGAGGGAGATATGTCTCCTCTTCCCCTTCCAATCCAGCCCTCCCTGCAGCAGCACTGGGGCTTGGTTTAAAACCTTGTTAAAGGTTGAATAAGGAAACGCTGTGTGGTCTGGAATCAGGGAGAATGCGGAGTTTAACTTCTGTCTGGGAAGTGGCAAACTATAAGAAAGTTGACTTTGAAATTTGTCAGATAGGTCAGGCCTATTTGTAGCCTTTAAAAGGCCTGAAATCACGGGGCTGACAGGAAGCTAAAGGAAAGCAGAAGCAGCCTGCTCCTCGTGCCAAAAATTGCATCAGGTCCAAGTCTTAGAATAAAATACTTTTCATTTTCTTATTTCTTATCCTAGCCAGCATTTGGATCTAGACTTGAGTTCCTCGGGGGGACACATCATCATTATGCAAGATAGGAAAAGGAAAGAATCCCATGATTTTTTAATGCTATATTTATGAACCAAATAAATATGTAATTATAGCTAGAAACGGGAAAAGGGCAGGCAGTAGGAAGCAACCGGAAAAACTGCTGGCGTGGTGTATTAGTTGCTCTCTTTGTTGCTCTCACCAAATGCCGGACAAGAAATGAGGAGCTGGAGAGATGGCTAAGAGTTAAGAGCAATTGTGATTTTTCCAGAAGACCTGGACTTGGTTCCCAGAACCCGGAGGACCCACCACTCACTGCCTGTAATGCCAGCTCCAGAGAATAGAATGACCTACTTCTTCTGGCCTCTGCAAGCATTGGCACACATGTAGTACACACAGATAGACATACACACCTACATGTATATATGTATATACATGAAGCAGTTTAAATGAGGAACGCTTTCTGTGGGCTCACAGTTTATGAGTAGAGTCCACAAAGGCAGGGAAGGTGTGGTGGGAGGAGGGACTGCTGTAGTGATGGGAGCTTGTTTATATCTGGACAAATCAGGATGCAGGGAATGGGCAATGCCCATGTTTGCTGGCCTTTTCATGTCCCCAGCCTATAAAGTGGTACCATCTACATTCAGGGACCATCGTCCCTGTCCCTCCTCAGTTCAACTCTTGAAATGCAAATGCCCTCACTAACATTCTCAAAGATAGGATTCACTAATGCTGTTGTTATTGGATTCATTCTTAATCCAATCAACTTGACAATCAAAATGAACAATTGTGAGCTCACCCTCCTTGTCCGCTCATACCAAATACATCACCTTAAACCACCATGTTCCCATCCTGGTCCACATGGGCAAATGTGCTTATCCCAACTTCAAAAGTCCCTATTTTTCAACAGTGCTCAGAATTCAATATCTCTTTTGGAACTCAAAGCAATCTCTTATTTGTGAGCAATTGTAAAATACATTAAACAAACAAACAAACAAAAAACAAGTTGCAAGGCTGGTGAGATGGCTCAGTGGTTAAGAGAACTGTCTGCTCTTCCAGAGGTCCTGAGTTCAGTTCCCAGCAACCACGTGGTTGCTCATAAAGGATCTGATTCCCTCTTCTGGCATGCAGGTATATATGCAGCAGAGCACTCATACATTAAATTATATATATATACATATATTATATATGTATACATATATATATATATATATACATATATATTCCAATAAATAAATAATATAAAAAGATACTCTCTTCCCAAACTTAAAAGAAAAGTAAATAGATAATTTAAAAACCCAACTTGCATACCTCCAATATGTCGTGACATAGAGCAAACATTTCCATTTTAAAAGGGAAGAAAAGAGCGTTCAGCAAGGAAAGCACAAATGAGAGCAAACTGGAAACCCAACGGGGAAAAGACCAAGCCCAGCAGCCCCATGTCCAGCAGTTGGAACTCATAGCAGCAGCATCTGTGCTACATGGGCCTGTGGAGCCCGTTACCCACAGCTCTGTGCTGCCAGTGCCCTTGGCTTCTCTGTTGGGGTTACCTGAGTCAGTGGCTACAGCTTTCCTTGGTGAGCTTCCCATGGTTTTGGAGCCTCCAATAGCCTTGGTGGCTCCTGCAAATTAGGCTGAGCTTCAGCACTGACAATGGCCTGTCAGAGCCTCTTTGCCGGGAATCTGACTTTGCTACACATTCCCTGGCCTTAGTAGCTTTCCGAAACCTTGACAAGAACTTGTGTGACCCCGTAACTTTTGCATTTGTATATCTGCAAAACCAGCACCCCGTAGATGGCACTGCCAAATCCTGTTGTCAGCTCGAGTTGTAACCTGGACCCCTTTAGACCATAGGATAATCCAAGGCTTCATGGCTGAACCTAGGGAAATATTTTCCAGTAAGATACTCACTGGGGGGAAAAAAGCATTTATTTAGGCACTATCCTTCCAAATGACTTCTTTGTTCTATGCTGGATCTCTGAGAGAGCACTGTACTGACCGAAAGGTGCTTCTCCTACGTACTACCACAAAGCTTGAGGGCTCTCCTCAAGGGTGCTCCCTTCTTTAACAGTTATAGCCACTTGGTCTGCCATGTCCACACTTTAACTGTAGCTGAATGGGGGTCACACTCCCTTTCCTTAGTCTTTACATATTTGTGTTCTCGATGTTTCATGGTAAATTTGGGTGAATTCAATAAGCAATCGCATCGTTGCCTGAACGTTAAGCTGTCTTAAAAAAAAATGTCACTATCAAACACCTTAGTCCCTTACATTTCAATTAAGACTCATTCAAGTTTTCAGGATCAAACAAACGCTCTTAGCTTCTTAGTAGGTCTATAGAGTAATGACCTTCAACGTCGTTCCTCCATAGCCCTCCCTCTGATTTAATGAGCAATCTTTACTGTCTGCCTTTCCATTCTACTTTCCTGAACATCCCTGACGTGAGAACAGCTCATCATGTCCTGCTTACAACACTATGGGGCTTCTGTGGCCACTGTCTTATTCAGGGCTTCATTGCTGTACACAGACACCATGACCGAGGCAACTCTTATACAAACAACACTTCATTGGGGCTAGTTTACATACAGTTCAGAGAGTCAGTCCATTATCATCATGGCGGGAACCATGGCAGCATGCAAGCAGCCATAGTGCTACGGGAGCTGAGTTCTACATCTTGATCTGAAGGCATCCAGGAGACTGTAACTTCACACTGGGCAGAGCTTGAATCCTCAAAGCTAGCCTACACAGTGACGCACTTCTTCCAACAAGGCCACACCTCCTAATGGTGTCACACTCCCTATGGGCCAAGCATTCAAACACAGGAGTCTATGGGATGGGGTGGGGAATCTTTTCAAACTACCACAGTTCTAAGTTTGTCCACATTGGGTCCTCAAACCAAAGGCTTATGAACTGTATGGTCTACGTTTATCACAGGATATCAACCCTCTGCATTACTGTGTTGTCACTACTGTGACAAAATAGCTTATAAAAAGAAACTTGTGTGAGGAAGGATTTATTCTAGCTTACAGTTTGAGAGGCCTTGTTGGAGGAAGTGTGTCACTGTGTAGAGATCCTATGCTCAAGCTCCATCTATTAGGGTTCTCATCATGATAGGTGTAGTGTGTAGTTTCTTCTATCCCACTTCCACTTTAAGCTCTGGGCAGACCACATTACCAGGCCCTGCCCAGGAGCAACCCTGGTTCTGTGGATGAAACACACACACACACACACACACACACACACACACACACACACACACAGATGTATTTTTCAATATGTTTTTAGCTCAATGATTGGGTTCTTCTAACCCTCTCTGGGACAGTGTGCCCTTCTCTTCACTCCTAGCTCAACACCTCTAACTCTGCTCTCAGCTTAGTTATTCAGTTACCTTTAGTCCTAACTCAGTACCTTAAATCTGCCCTTAGCTTAGTTATGTTTCTAATCTCCTGTCTGCTACCCAAGGCCAAGTAGGGGAAGCGGCCAATGGTTACTCCACCAAAGATCTCACATGGCTGGTGGCTCTCTCTCTCCCCCGCCTCTCACTCTCTGCTTCTCTCTTTCTCTCTTTCTCTCTCTCTTTCTCTCTCTCTTTCTTTCTCTCTCTCTCTTTCTTTCTTTCTTTCTTTCTTTCTTTCTTTCTTTCTCTTTCTCTCTTTCTTTCTCTCTCTCTCCAAAGTGTGGCAGATCCCTCCTTCTCCTCCTGTGGTTGCTAGCCTGCTCGCAGGAAAACTGGAAGTCCTGCCTCTTCTGCCTAGCCATTACTAGCTAGCTGCTAGCATCTTTATTGATTGATCAAGAACCAACTGGGGAGCAGGACCTTTAGCATTCATTCCTGATCAGAGCATCAGAACCACCACCTACAATAGGAATAGACTTGATTGGAGGTGGAAACACCTGCCTGTGACACATCACTTCTCAGAAGACCCATCTTTTGGCTCTCTCCTTTTTATTAAGTTCAGGACCCCAGCCATGAGACATTGTTGTTCCCATTCAGGCTGTACCTCCCCTCCATATCTAAGCCTCTCTGACAATATCATTACAAACACATCCAAAGATTGTATCCCATTAATAATCCAGGTGTTTTATTTTTTTGTTTGTTTTGTGGGGTTTTGTTGTTGTTTGTTTGTTTGTTTGTTTGTTTTTGAAACACTATCTCCCTGTTTTTTCCTGGGTGGCCTGGAACTGATATGAAGACTAAGCAAGCCTGAAAATTTAGTAAAGATCCCTCTTGCTTTGCTTCTCAAGAAAATAAAGGTGTATACCGCCACACCTATCTCCCTGGGTGTTTCTTAAATAAATCAAGTTAATAGCTGAAATTCATGTGAACCCCTGAAAAGCAGCTGTGTTTGCAGAGATTGGTTGACTGGTGAGAAGTTCAGTTCTGTGGGAAGACTGGAATATTGCAAGTCCAGAGGCCAATTACCTTATCTTGGTCTAGTTTTAGTCCCAGAATACATTCCTTGCTGGCCTCTCTGTTTTGAAATCTATTAACTTAGAAGACTACTAACTTCTACCAACTCCAAAGCTAAGAACTCTTAGGCCTATAAAAAAGCTTCCCCCATCTCTGATGTACCAACCAATGTATTTCATTTTATCATCATCATCATCATCATCATCATCATCATCATCATTGTCATCATCATCATCTCTTTTAGATTTAATCAATGTATTTTACACTTTCCTTGATTCTGACTTCTTTGTTCTTTAAATCTATGAAACTTCAAGAGTCCATTTTCACATTGGAACATGAAATTTGGAGATAATGTAAGTCTGAATTCCCAGGCCACGTCATTCAAAAGGGCTCCAAACTAAATTTTCTTTTATTGCCTTCAAGATTAGAGCTATGGGTTTTGCACTGACATTAGTCATCAAACATAGCTGGTAGACACAATGTATAAAAAATGCTTCAAATTATTATTTATTAGGAAAATACAAATTCAAGTCACTGTGATCGTTTGTAGATGCTTGGCCCAGGGAGTGCCACTATTTGGAGTTGTGGTTCTGTTGGAGTAGGTGTGGCCTTGAAGTAGGTATGTCACTGTGGGTGTGGGCTTTAAGACCCTCACCCTAGCTGCCTAGAACCCCGTATTCTCCTAGCAGCGTTCAGATGATGATATAGAATTCTCAGCTCCTCCTACTCCATGCCTGGCTGGATGCTGCCATGCTCCTACCTTGTTGACAATCGATTGAACCTGTAAGCCAGTCCCAATTAAATGTTGCCTCTTATAAGAGCTGCCTTAGCCATAGTGTCTCTTCACAGTAATGGAAACCCTGACTAAGACAGTAGGTATGTAAATGAATACAGCCATAGTGAGAAAAAAAAAGTATTAGAAGTTTCTGAAATAAATTAAAGTACATCTGGTGATCTCACTCCTGGGTATATAGCTAAGGGAAATGAAATCACTCTGTTTAAGAGATATCTGCATGCCCATGTTCACTAAAGCACAATTCTCAGTAGTTACAGTAAGACATTAATGTAAGTGCCCATGAATGGATGACTGAAGCTGGGTGTGGTGGTCCATACCTTTAACCCCAGCAGACGGGCAGAGGCAGAGAGAGGCTCTCTGTTCAAGGGCAGCCTGCTCTACACAAGTTCTAGACCAGCCAGAACTACACAGTGAGCCTGTCTCAGAATAAAAAGATAGATATAATAATAATAATAATAATAATAATAATGATAATAATAATAATAAAAGAATCCAGTGGATTGCTATTTGGCCCTAAGAAATTCTGTCATTTGCAGCTACTTCAGTGAAATATGCCAGAATGTCACATGAATTACAAATAACAAATACCACATGATTTCATTGCTCTGTGAGTCTGAAAAAAAAAAATCAGATTCATAGTAGTGGGTAGAATGGTGGTTGCCAAGGGCTGGAAGTGGAGGGATGGGGGATCTGTTGGCAGTGAAAGTATAAAAGAAAATCCAGGTAAGAACCACTGGTCTCTGGAGAAGTCATCCTAGACTGGCTCCAGCCATCCCTGGTACCTACAAACATGGTGCTCAGTGCCATTGGTCCTGTCTCCTATGTCATCATTCCACTGTGAGGAGAAATTAGTCAGAGAACTTTAATGCAAACCATCATACGATTTCAGTGGCGGCCATCCCACCATAACAGACTCCACATTTTCTGTTTCACAGAATGTCACCTCCTTCACTACCTGGCCACGGCTAAAGCAGGCCATGCTCACTAATCTCATTTTGAACGCAAGCCTATTCCCAGCTTACTTTTCTGTAGTTTTCATTGCTAAAGTGTTCTGTGTAAATCCTTTCACCTAAACCCAATTCTCTAAACCTTTCAAAAAAAAATGTTTACACAAATATCTAGGAAAAATAAGCAACATATGGCTCCTATCTCCAAAATGATTTTATGGTCCAGTGGAACGGGACTGCTGGGGGTGTTTTTGTTACCATCTAGGGACTTGAGTTGGGTTCATTTTTTCTGTCAGTTAAAGAATTAAAAGGCAGGGGAAATCTTGAAGGAGACAGGTAGCAGCAGAGAAATCTTAAACACAGCCAACAGGGACAGACAGAATCAGTAGTTGAAGAAAGTCTTTTATCAGGCTGAGGAAACTCACCTGTACAGCAGGTACACAGAGAGAAAGACCCTCTGCAAAGCAGGGGAGTTTAGGGTTGGAAGGTTTAAAATTTTCCCAAGAGTCTTCATCTCCTAATTTAGGGTTGTTCGGTTTGAAGAAAGGATGGCTGATTAGGCCCCAACTGTTGTATAAACATTTTCTGATCAGGCCTTAAATTTGTTGAAGAAGTCCGTCAGCAAGAGCCTGCTGACAGGAGAGAAAACTCACAAGGTCTTTGTTTTATGAGGCCAGGCTTTTGTCTCAGGTTAGGAGTGGGAGGAAGAGGCCGCCATCTTGAAAGGCACCAACTTTATTACTTAGTCACGCTTTTCTCTGTGTGTCTGCCTCTCAGGGCATCTAATTCCTAATCTCTCATTTTGAACTCAGAAATAAGTTACCATGGATGTGATAAGCCCTGTGGAGGAGAGTATAAGTACTTTAGGAGAACCATCAGGGGCCGTCTGATCCTGTGGTTCGAGAGGCAGTGAATTCTGTGTTGTTCTGCAGAAGGTCTTTTGTCTAAGCAAAGGCTGACGGGCCAATGGGGTCCAGGTATGGGAAGGAAAGTAGGATGTGGAAGGATATTCTTAGCAGAGGCCACTGCCAGGTTCGGACAGTGATGGAGACACTGTGGACTCTGTTACATGCAGTTCATATCGGGGGACAAAGGATTTTGACAGGGTCCAATTTTGAAAAGTCTGCACTCTGAATACCTCAGTCTTGGGATGTGTGCTGGTCGGGGGTTTACAAAGAGAAAAGAAATCAATTGCTTTATACAGATATGAGATTCATTATGAAAATTGGCTCAGGATTGTGAATACCAAATCTGTCCGTTCTGGGTCATCTGCAGGTTGGAGATCCAGGAAACAGTCCTATTCAGAGTCTAAAGACCTGAAGAAAAGGCTGAGTGTGGGCGTGGGTGGGGGCTGGGGGCAGGGGTGGGTGTGGATGTGAGTGGGTGTGTGGGGGGTGGTCAGCTGGTCGAAGGCTTGAACTCTGCAAGCCTGGGAACCAACTCTAGTGTCTAAAGGCAGAGCATGGATGATCTTACTCTAAAGGTGGATAGATTTGCCCTCGTTTGCCTTTGACAGGTACTGACCACACTACATAGGCTGTCTGCTTTACTCAGTTCACCTGTCAAATGCTACTCTCTTCCAGAAAGACCCTGACAGACACACCCAGGAATGTTTCCCAGGATGTCTGTCTGTGCATTCCTTTAGCCCAGTCATGTAGACACACAAAACAGTGAACGGAACCACTTTAGATTATTTAATCTGGAGTTACAAAAACTGACTGGTGTTTTGGAAAGGCAACTTTAATGCAAAGAGATCAGCGTTCCATCCCATTGGCTGGAGTAGCTATAGGAAGTGTAGCTTCATGCATAAGCCTCCGGGCTTTGAAACCAAACCTACTTGTTTCTCCAAATGCAAGAATTAGAACTTTCCAATTAGTAACTACTGGGTAGCCGAGAGGAAAAATGCTCACAGGAGAATTATCACAGTGCCTAATAGAAAGCACATTTTTTAATGGGTATTAGATATTAAGATATCCTGAAAACTCCGTACAATCTATGAGAGTACCCTAGCAAAGACTTCCAGTAATGGGGGACATGGAGCCTGAACTGACCATCTTCTGTGACCAGTCAAAGCCTCAAGTGAAGGGACTGGACACCAACCTAGGTTCAAAATCTTCGACCTACAGTTTGTCCTGCCTATCCAGTGTTCAAGGATCACAGCCTAGCAAGAATGATCATTAAGGAGACCAGAGAGACTTCCTCCAGCAACAGATAGGAGCAGAGGCAGAGTTTCATAGTCCGACATTAGGTGGGTCTTGGGGAGTCCTGCAGAGGAGGGGCAGGAAGGACTGGAGGAGCCAGAGGGGTCAGGGTCACCATGAGAAACATGGCTCATAGAATGAACTTACTGAGACTCATGGAGACTCCTAGAGATCAGGGAGCCTATAGGTTTCTGATAGGAGCCTAGGTCCTCTGTATACATGTTGTGGCTGAGTAGCTTGGTATTTTTGTGGAAATCCTAACAGTGGGAGTGAGTGCTGTCTCTGATTCTTTTGCCTACTTGTGGGACCCTTCTCTTCCTACTGGGTTGCCTAGTCCAGCCTTGCTGGGATGGTACGTGCTCGGTCTTATATAGCTGGTTATATTGCATCTGGATGAGGTTCCTGGGAGGCCTGCTCTTTTCTGAGAGGAGGCAGAGGGAAGGTGGATCTTTAGGGAGATGAGAGGCAGAAAGGGGTGGATCTGGAGAAGAAGGGAGTTTACGAGGGAAAGACTGGATGGAAGGGAGGGAGGGGAAACTTCGATCAGGATGTAATATAAATCCTCATCATCCTCATCATCCTCATCAACATCATCATCATCATCATCATCCTGAGTCTGGCCACTCCTTATCATCTCTGCTTCTGTACTTTCCATTGCTGTGAGTCAGGGTACCACTGTGTAACCCTGGCTCAATTTATTTTATAAACCAGGATGGCCTTGAACTCACAAAGATCTGCCTACCTCTACCATAACTGGACTGCTGAAATTAAAGTAGTATGGTGCCACACCTGGCCCTGCTTCTGTGTTTTTAGAGCCAGCCCCACCTTCCTTCATCATGAGGATTGTTTCCCAATGGGCTTGCCTCCCGCTTTATACAGCAGCCAGGGGGATTTTCACAAACTGTTATTCTGTCATAGACAATAATGAGTCATTCTGCATACTGCAGTGACTGAGGTAATGCCATCTTGTCCTGAGCTTATTTTGTGTCTGCTCAGACACTTTCTCTGCTACCAGCCCGATCTCCCATGAATAACTGCAGCCGCCTTGGCAGGCACGTTTTGGACTTTCCATCACCCTGACCATGACCTTGATGGAGAATCAAAACAAATGTTACACAGTTCTCTTGACCTACACCCAACCATGATGTCACCGTGATTTTTTTTTTTCCCTTTAAAAATCGCTGTTTCCCTGAGCTTTGGGGACCGAGAGTTGTTTATAGAAAGAGCCTGTTCTTGGAAGCAGGCTCTCAAATAGAGGACTCTCACTTGGTGTTCTATGTGTGTTGGCCTGTAAGTTTCTCACCTGGCTATCACACAATGAGGAACCACAAAAAGACTGTTGACCAAGTAGGAAAATAGGCAAAAAGAACAGGCATAGAGAGAAGAAATACTAACGGCTCTGAAATTTACAGATAATTGCTCGACCTCATTTATAATAAAGGACATGCAGATTACAGCCATTTTTTTTCCTCTCGAATATCAGACAGGCAAATTCTGGGGTTTAATAATTGCAAATAGCACGTTACTGGTAAGGTGGTAACTGCTAAGACCTAGGTTGAAGGCAAACATGAAATGCCTACTGAAATACTAAAGAGTAAAGCCTTTTCTTTAGGGTACTGTGGATTGAGCCATGGGCTATGCAAACTCTATACCAGTGACTGGACCATTTAATTCCTATGAACTTAACCTAAAACTATACGGCTTGCACAAAGTATCTGTTAAAAATGAGTGTAAGCAGAGTGTGAATGTCATAGGTTCCCAGGGGCCTCTCCATCCTTGGATTCCACCCCCCAACCCTGATTGCTGAGCTCAAGCCCCTCTGACAGATGTTTCTATTTCTGACATGCCAAACATCAAATACTATTCCTCGTCAAAGCTAGAGCATGTCCTCTTCTCTCAAGTCTCTCTTTGTGGAAGGCCCACCCCCTCCCTTTTAAATGGTCCTTTGCTATACAACTCATCAAGCTGCTACAGGAAATGACTCTATTTGACCATCTATGTATAAATGTTTGTGTGTGATTATATATGATTTATATAATTAACGGTCTCCATGTGTCCATATGGGGGATAGTCTGATAGAAATCACTATAGGGGCTTATGTATGGGAAACATTAAAATAAAACATATTGGTGTACACTAGAAAACATTTCTTTCAGAAAGAGAGACTGGCTCTGGTGTGTGGGGGTGGGTGGATGGGTGAGGTGATGGGACTAAGGTCTTGAGCAAGGGAGAGCTAGCCTTACCCCTTCTCCCACCTCTTGTTCTGCCATTTGCTGGCTACACCACCTCTCCTACCAGCACAGTAGAACTGGCTGTGTTGGCATAGATGCAGAAAAACAGGCTCCTCGGGCTTGAGCATAGGAGAACTGGTCTACCCACCCCCTCACCTGGGCAAAGTGGGAGAGCTGGCCCTGGTGGCTTAGGTAGGAGAGCTGGCAGGCTGACCACCCAGGTTCAGATCCAGGGCTTTGAGTTGGCCCACCCCAACATCTATCCCATCTATGAACCGGATCACATGAAGGAGCCATTTCCACAGAATCAAAGCTGCAGGATCTCCATGACACAGGGCAACAACAGGATCTCTGAGAGGAGACCCAGTGAGGATGCAGTGTTCATAGTGGAGCAGAAGCCAGAGGCCTCATTGGAGGCCCCATGACTCATTGCAATGAATGCTTGCAGGTAAAGCTCTTTGGGCAGGAGGGAGTCCTGTGTGACACATGATGGCACACTGAAGCTTCCAGGGTGAGAGGTTCGTTTGTTCACTTGTTTTTCTTGTGTTTTGTTTTTCGGGGAAGGTGGCAAGGACAGATACTGGTCCACTTCTGGCAGTTCTTCTGTGCCAATGAGATAAACGGAAACGGAAGCACTACACTGGGATCCAGACATCCTCCCTTTGTACCCTCTGATGGATAAAATGGCCACCAACGACTGTTGTGTCTGCTAAGAAGAAAGGCAGAGGCTGCAGTTGGCTAAGAGGTAGGTTCCCTGCGAAATCTCCCTGCCACACACACAGGCGGTAAGTCACGCATGTCAAGTAGGAGCTCTGGGAATTACAGATGGTTCCAGATGGGAAGAAGTACTTACTGTGACCTGTGATTTACACAGCAGGCGGTAGATGCAAGTACAGAAAGTGCTGTAAAGTGACCTGAATGGAGGACACGATGCCAGTTTGGAAACTCGAGAGTCACACCACTTTAGGACAACTGCTATCAGTAAACCCTTCGGTGGTTAATAGAGAGTTCTATGCACTCAACCACCCATCCGGTTATTGTATTGGAAGGCTACTCAGGTTGTTCTAAGGTCATCCCCGAGGGGAAAGGACAGAATACACCTACATGTGAGGAGGAAGTCTTCTCTGTGCTTCTCTGGTAGCATGTTTTTCCTACTTTATTAAGGAATTATCCCAGGTACTTCCTTACTTTTTCAAGTGTTTATTCCATTCAAGAGATGACAGTAATTCTGGTTGAAGTCTTATCTTATGCTCTCTTATCCAGTGAGAGTTCAGCTGCAAGCTAGTTATTTTTCTCTCTAATGAAAATTATGTGTCTAAAATCCCAATGGTCATTGCTGGGTGGAACTGACAGGCTTTGGTCGCCATGTTCCTGTCCGTGTATGCACGATTTCTATAATACTCGATGTGCTGGTTTGAACAGGAATGGCTCCCATGGACTCATGGGTTTGAATATTTGTCCCATAAGGAGTGGCATGATTAGGCGGTGTGGTCTTGTTGGAGTAGGTGTGGCCTTATTGGAGGAAGTGTGTCACTGTGGAGGTGGGCTTTGTGGTCTTAAATGTTCAGGCTAGGCCTAGTGGGCAGTCCCATCTGCTGCCTGTGGATCCAGATGTAGAATTCTCAGCTCCTTTTCCAGCACCACATCTGCCTGTATGACACCATGTTTCCTGCTGTGATGATAATGAACTAAAATTCTGAACTATAAGCCAGCTCCAATTAAATATTTTCCTTTATAAGAGTTGCTGTGGTCATGGTGTCTCTGAACAGCAATGGGAACCCTAAATAAGGTAAATGCTTATTACATATAGATATGACATCTACAAAACCAAGTCTCAGTACACATCATAAGGGCTCAGCACAATAGAGAAACATTAAAAATTTTCAGATTCAGACATAGCTTGTCATTGTTTATGCCCCATTCAAATTCAAATTTTTTAATGGATAGGAACTAGGAATATTTCCAGACAAAGGACACATGTTCTCTAAAATCTGAATAAACTAACCAGATGCCAGGTTTCTAATGTAACAGTGGATTGGCAGCCTTTCATACCCAATGGAGATCTTACACGGTTTTCAACGATCAACCTCTGTGGGATTAGGCAATGTCACTGGTTCATATTTATCAAGTCTAATCAATACTGTTTGACAGGCAATGACTTCTGTTTTGCCATACTAGAGAAAGGAACTACCCTCTGGTTAGACAATATCTACTCCACAATACATTTGAGTAAAAGGGGCACAACCACTTGACGTAAACCGTGTTAACAATGTATTTTTTTTCCAATTTTCACTTTAATGAAACAGTGAATTCCCATATCCCTTCGAGCTAACTCAAGCCCCGGCTAGTACTACAGTCTATCGATCATGATATCCAGCAAGGTCAAACATGCTAACAATGGTTACTCATTTAGGAATTTCCATTTGCAGTTATTTATTCTCCCTGTGCCCAGAGTCTAAATTCTGAAGAGAAGCTGCATCTAAAAAAAAAAAAAAAAATGTTAATTGCTAAATAATCTTCCTCTAGAGTTAAAAAAAAAATCAGAACATTTGGACACCTGCATGTAACATCACTGCACACTATGTTTTTTTCTCTTCGGTCATAGGCATTAACACAAAGCATTAAGTTACTGTGAGGCTTAGCCTGCAGAAAAATAATATGTTTGCTCTTTCAGATAGTTCTGAGAATATTTTTTTCTTTCTTTTTCTGCCTTACGACAATTATTTCTTCTTCTGTAAATACTTTAATTTTCATATATTTTCCAATTTTAGTTTTTATGCTTACAAAGCAAGCAAAAGGTTATCTAATTTAGATTGCATTACTTACTAGAGAAATTATGTAGTTTTAATTTAATGTTGGTACCTATATATCTTCTGATATAAATTACCTCTTTACATAAAATTGTAGTGTTTATAGAGATCTAAGGGCAGAGGCCCGAGAGCAGAGCATTGAGTGAAGAAAGCTTTGCAGAGTTAAGAGGGATGGCTCTGTAGAGGGAAAAATTAACTCTGGAGATTTTATTATTTCAATTTCTCGGAGGCTCTTTCACTCCAATAATTGAAAGGAAACGGCGGATGTAATATTAGATTTTTGACAGAGTATCAAATTAAATTTTGTTTTCCCTCTATGAAACTTAGAAATCGTGCAGCACAGAATTAGAAAGATGTTTAAAAATAGCATTTACATAATTGGACTTGATATAAGTACATCTACAAATAGCCCACACTGGGCCTGTCCATTATTGTCTCCAGTGATCTTCAAATAATGCATTTTTTTTTTAAAGCTTTTATAATGAAGGAAAGTGAAACTGCTTGAAGATAAATCCTCTTTGCAAGGTCACAGTCAGTCAGTACAAAGGTCAAGAGGAAAATTAGTTTTTAGTCTATCATTATGGTCCAAACCCTTCAAACCCCCTGCGAGTTTTTTTACTTATTAGGAATTTAAGTGTGGCAAAGATGAAAGCCTTCAGCCAGCAAATTGTTAGTTAAATACAAAACAAAAACATTAGCATTGCACGTTTCTAGGGTGTTGAAAGCTAAGTGTTCGAATGCTAAAATTCTTGACATTTATAAAGCTCAGGAGCCAAGCCTACTGAAAGCCAACTAACATGCAAATTATAACAATTTATTTCTCTTGGGCCTTGGCATACTTCTTCTGGGTGCCAGAAGTAGAGTGAGACACTTGAGATTCAAACGTTTTAGAAATCTGTAAAATGTGGAACTATATTCTCCAGGGGAAAATGTCTGCATCACCATGCATCTTCCTTTTCCCTATGAACTGACTGAGCTTCACAGCCAGCGTGGGGTTAGCGTGGGTCACTTGCAGGCGAACAACCATCAGTCTTATCAGGTCGCCTTTTGCATCCCGTTGCTGAGGTTTGGGTTTGTCCCGTGTCATCATCCAACTTCATCAACTTCCCTACCCGTTGTTTGGGCACAATGCAGTGGCCTGGCTAGCCCAAACTCCACAGTTAACATTATAGGGTTGTGTTCTTTGCTTGAAAGCAGCCACTTAATCTGAAGCATCTCGGCATTTGGTGGAGAAAGATGTGATAAAGACTGTTTGGTGTTCTTCGGAGGAATTTTGTTGTTAAGGGTACAGAAGGAACATGGAGTTCTCTTTCTTTACCCAATCCCAAAGCTAAGAATGTTTGTAGGGAGTAATGTGTGCTTCTTGTTTAATTTCATTCTTTGACAATGTATTTTCTTTCAACCCTGGCTGACACTCAGGTAGCTTCTTTGGTTGTTTTTGATTCAAGAGTCAGTCTACGATAAAAATAACAAAACTGGAAATTATCTTGGAGCGCCAGATTATTATGTAGGGGCTAATATACCCTTTCCCTCCTCACTTATTGCTTGATATATGACTGAGACACCCTTCAGATAGATTAACAAAAGTAAAGCATACAAATTCATGCATCATAAGCTGCACCTCACCTGGGAGGCTTCAGACCTAAACACCCAAAAGAAAGAGAGAAACGTGTATTTCTGTGCTTAGACGTAGGGGAAACGGGGTGATTGTGTAGAAAAGCCACTGGACAAAAGAACATGCTCTAACATAATTGATAGGAGTGATATTTAGCAAGGTCTGTTTAGATTCTCTGTGTCCCCAAATCCTTGAGTATAAGGGCATCCCTTTTCTCTGGGGATAAGGTAGGTACCTCTGAGATGAAGATTCTATGGCCTGTTTCCAGGGAGAAGGTTGAGGGGAAGATGGAGTTACTGTCATTGTTCTACAGTTTTCCTCAACTGCTAGGATACTGGACTTTGGAGCAGCGTGTCCTAAACCCCACAAGTAGGAGGCCAGTAAAAAGCAGTTTTGGAATAAAATAACTCCTGGATGATTGTGGCTCTGAATAGGGTTCACTCTGCCAAACCCTTCCCCCTGTTCCATTCTTCATGAGTAAGAGCGCCTGCTTATTAAATACCTCCCGTATACTGCCCAGCTTAAACATGTAGGACTGAAAGAGATCAGTTTCCTTGACAGCCTGACAGAACTTCACACTAGTAGGAGGGGAGAGAGATGATGAAGGCAATAACTTTCTAACCAAGGGGCTGAAGAGAGAACTCAGAGGTTGAGAACACTAGCTGCTCTTGCAGAGGTTCTAAGTTCAATTCCCAGCAACCACATGGTGGCTTATAACCGGCTATAATGAGATCTGGTGCCTTCTTCTGGCATGCGGGCATACATGCGGGCAGAACACTTGTGCACATGCATCCATACATATACATGTATACACAATAAATGTGCATATACACAGACACACACACACATACACCACATAAAAAAATTGAAAGTCAAGAAACAACCCTCCCAGAACTTAGATGTTATTCAAATAGATGTCTAAGGTGAAACTTGAAAGAGTGAAAAAGAGCCAGCTAGAAAGATGATCTGAGAGAATTTTGAGACAGTTCATACTTCAAAATAAAAATTAAAAAATCTTGATATGCTTTAGGGGAAGAAGAGAATGACTAAAGATGGAAGATGGGAGGGGACAGTCATAGAAACATGGCGTGGAAGGCAGGAAAGGAGGAAAGAAGATGGAGCAGAAAAGGGAATCAGAATTACAAATTATAAGACTGATGGAGAGCCATTGGAGGCCCAAATTTTGTGATTTGTATGAGTTTGGGATTTATGTGCTCCATATGTGTACAGTGCCTGTGGAGGTCAGAAGAGGGTGTCAGGTCCCCTGAAACTGGAATTACAGACATGAGCTACTATGTGGGTTCTGAGAATTGAACCTGGGTCTTCTGGAAGAACATCCAGTGCTCTTCACTGCAGAGCCACTCTCTCGGGCTACATCATCTGATTTTTAATTTCAAAAGCTCATTTTTGCTATTCTGTAAAAAGAAGCAGAGGACTTGGTTAGAAAGTTATTGGTTAGGAGGGCAGGAAAAGATGGTGGCTCTTCCAGTTTCATTTCTGCTGCTGCAACAAATGCTCTGACAAAAAGCAACACAGAAGAGGAAAGGGTATATTTGACTTTCCAGGTTATAGGCCATTATTGCAAGGAAGTCAAGGCGGAAGCTTAAGTCCTTTCCTCCACAGCTGAGAGCAGAGAATAAACACAGGGATGCTTGCTGGCTTGTTCTCTTCTGTTTGACTCAATTTCTTGACTCATACCATTCAGGTACCAACCTAGGGAATGGCGCTGCCAACAGTGGGCTGTGTCTGTCTTTCTACATCAACTCGCAATCAAGACAATCCCCCACAGACATACTCACAGAGTCAAACTTACCTAGATAATTCCTCGTTAATATTCTATGCTTGTCTGCCGACAAAAGGACTCCAATGTGTCATCACTTGTACCACTAAAGGAGAAGAAACTTACGGAAGTTAAACTGGAAGAGCTGCCAAGCTGGATATTGACGCTGGATTTCACCCCTGAAGATATTGCTGGAACATTTCAGAGAGGTTATAACCGGTATTACAAGTATATCAATGTGAAGACAGGGAGCATGGTTAAGGTTGACATGGTGTTAGCTGCTGACATACTCTTCAGCTACGATATTTCTTACAAGGAGCTCAAACCTGAGTGACAATATAAATACCAGTTCAGAGGGGTCAGAGTGGAGGGCTCCATATGACTGATGGTATAGCTCCCATCTGTGACAATGTCAGTTAAGGCTGAATCTTTCCATATCCTGAACCAATGCTTGCAATAGTTGAAAACTGGCCATCACAGTGGCCTTCACTACACATAGGGCTGGTTGTTACAGGATATTTGATTATTGTACATAGAAAACCTAATTGTTAGCCAAATGTAAAAGCTTACATAGATGTTACATTTGTCTGATGCAGTTAGGGGTGTCCTGAAGGGATACAGTTTGGGTGTGGCTCTGAAAGCCTTTGTGGCTTGGGAGAGGTCTTGTGTTCTTTGTTCTATGACCTGAGGCAGTCAGATTAACGAATCTGTTCCATTGTAAAGGTGAAATGGTGCAGCCCTGTTGACTTGGATTGGAGCCCTACCACCACCACCACCACCACCACCACCACCACCACCACCACCACCACCACCACCACCACCACCACCACCATGATGGTGACATGGTTCACATGGGTGTAAGGCAGGAGCTAGAGACTTCTTTTATAAGCAATTGGACTCTTGAGAACTAGCTCTCTCTCTCTCTCTCTCTCTCTCTCTCTCTCTCTCTCTCTCCCTCTCCCTCTCCCTCTCCCTCTCCCTCTCCCTCTCCC
>JANHMN010000021.1:16638801-16686985 GCA_030674055.1 Rhabdomys pumilio
CTCCCTCTCCCTCTCCCTCTCCCTCTCCCTCTCCCTCTTCCTCTCTCTCTCTCTCTCCCTCTCCCCCCTTGGCTTGGAAAAGTTTTTATGGAAGGAGTTCTGGGTAAGAGAAAGGGATTTTTCTCTCTGGACTTGCAGGAACCACAGAGAAGCAGCTGGCAGGACACAGGGCAAGCAGAACTCTAGGAAAGGGAGCTAAGGAGCCCTCTTGGGTTTGGAGGAGCTCAAGAGAAATGTAGACTAGCTCCGTGTGGAATGACACAGATAGAGGTTTCTAAAGAGCTGTCAGGTTGTTGTAGGATCAGGCTTGTAAATAGGTATTTTGTATATAGTTAAGAAAATAAAGTTACCTTGCTGATCTAGCAGGGTTTTACCTCAGTTTGTGCCCCCTGTGTCTTTACTGGTGTATTAGATAATTTAGATGATTACAGATGGTGGAAGTGGAAAGTGGATGCACAACACATTTTGTTGACGGATCTGATGTAACTTATTTATATATTAGCAATGAAACGGAAGGGGATATTAGGATTCTTATGGATTTCGGCTTGAAGATTCTGGTTTAAAGGGTAGTGACATTTATTGAGACAGGGGACATGGAAAGACAACATCGTGGTAGGCTTATTATCTCTCAAATACCTGCTAGGTGTATGTCAAGCAAGCAGTTACATCCAGGAGTCTGGAGTACCTGTGAGGAATTCACACATGAGATATATGCGTTTGCAAATGATCATAACACACGTGGTATCCAAAGCCCCACAAGGGAGGGCACCCTCTAGAGGATGAGCTCTTACTGTGTGACTTTACTGAACTGTTTCATCCATTCACCCTCACTTTCCTCACCTCAAAATGTGTGCAAAAACCGTGCTGCTCTTACAGTGTTGGGAGCAGTAAAGGAAAACACAAGGTATACGATGTTCTGTGCGACTGGCGTATGATAAGCGATAAGTGGTAGTTATTATTAGTCTATTGCTGTTGAGTCCTGAGATCTATAAGGCGGTATTATAAATAATCAGGGGAAATGTACATACATCTACAGGAAAAGTACTGCACAACAGAGATCTAATTTTATCACATCTTGCCAACCCTTCTCTAATGTTCCTTTTAGTCTTTGCTTCTTTTTTCGTTCTCTGGAGTCAGGGCTTAAGATACAAGAATTCCTTCCTCTCTGGGTAGTCAAAAGTTGCTATGACAACTGACTGGAAATGAAAGCCCTCTATTTTATTTATCTGAGAATGACATGCAATAGAGGCAAACACAATTGTAATAAATGTTGCCTTTCACAGAGGACATGCAGGGGCCAGGCTCCTTCTCATCTTGGTAGTATCCTTGTATTTATATCTATGACCTTATAGTTACGTCCAGTTGTGTGTGTATGTGTGCGCGCACGTGCGAGCACATCTGTACTTAGCCTTATCCTTTATTTCTGACTGGCCTTGAACTCAGGACTCTACTGATCTCTTTCCTACTGATAACTTTCCAGTTCTGGAGTTACAGGCGTGTGCCATCACACCTGTGTGCCATCACACCTGATTTCTTATATGCTCTTAATCATTATTGAGGACTCTGATTTATGTGGTGTGTATCTTAACGTTTTTATTAGAAAACAAACCTTAGCAATGAAAAGTCAACACGAACGTTAATTCACCTTAAGTAACAGTGCTTTTCCTACATGTTAACTTATAAAAACTGTCTGCCGGAAAAGGTGTGAGTGACAGTCACTTTTCCTTTTCAACTCTGTTTTCAACTGCTCAGTGTGTCAATAAGTCCTTTGGAAATTATCTAGTTAGCCAACAAAGATGGAGCTCCCCCTTTACAGGCATAATCCCGAACAGATTATTTCCCTAATAGCTGCTTTGATAGCATGTATGTGTTAAGCAGTCAGCCTGAAAAGAATTCCAACATGCTAAATACACAGGTGTTTTTTACTGCTGTGCTCTCTCTCTCTCCATATATATATATATATATATATATATATATATATATATATATATGGTAATGGGCACTGCCATTTGAACTCATAAATCTATGACTGAGGTCAATAGCACCAATCTATTGGTATAAACAGAAGTATTTAGAACCTCCCCACTCTTTTAAATATAAAGACCATTTTATTAGCATCTAAGAGCAACAGGGCAGGCAAACTGTAAACCTTGGCAGCCACTAGGAGGGTGATAGGAAGAGGAAGAGAAGCGTGCTTTTCAAGCTAGGGTCTAAGAAAGCAAACATGTTTAGCAGTGGAAGTCAGCAAGCATGGTAGGTGATCCTAAGAGGAAGAATATCCAGTGTGTCAGGACCAGTATACTTAATGTCTTAGCCACTACCCAAAATTGAGATAGAAAGTGAAATGGGAAACATTACACTGTTGAGTTAGCTCTAAAAAGTAGGCAGGCCGACAGTGAGGGTCTCAAGGGGAACTGTATCCTAATGTCTGTTTTAGTAGAAAGCAATTGAATTCTTGCATCTGAGTCTACGTTCAATGTAAATCTGGCCTCTGACGTGTATGTAATTAGAAATGGGTGAATTTTTTCTTTTATTGGATGTGTTCTTTATTTACATTTCAAATGTTACCCCCTTTCCAGGTCTGCCCTCCCGAAACCCCCTATCCCATCCCCCTTCCTCTGCCTCTTTGAGGGTGCTCCCCGACCCCCACCCCCACTCCTGCCTTCCTGCTCTGTCATTCCCCTTCACTAGGGCATCGAACCCCCACAGGACCAAGGGCCGCTCTTCCCACTGGTGTCCAACAAGGCCATCCTCTGCCACATATGTGGCTGGAGCCATGGGTTCCTCCATATGTAGTCTTTGGTTGGTGTTCCAGTCCCCGGAAGCTCGGGGACTGGGATGGGGGGGGTGGGGGGGAGGTTGAGGGGTGGGAGGGGGGTTCTGGCCAGTTGACACTGTCCCTTCTTTAACTCCTCCATCGGGGACCCTGTGTTCAGTTCAATGGTTGGTTGCAAGCATCCACGTCTGTATTTGTCAGGCTCTAGCAGAGCCTCTAAGGAGATAGCCATATCAGGCTCCTGTCAGCAAGCACTTCCAGCATCTGCAATAGAGTCGGGGTTTGGCAACTGTATATGGGATGGATTCCCAGGTGGGGCAGTCTCTGGATAGCCTTTCCTTTAGTTTCTGCTCTACATTTTGTCTCCATATTTCCTCCTGTGAGTATTTTGTTCCTCCTTTTAAGAAGCACTGAAGCATCCACGCTTTGGTCTTCCTTCTTCTTGGGCTTCTTATGGTCTGTGAATTGTATCTTGGGTATTCCAAGCTTTTGTGTTAATATCCACTTATCAGTGAGTGTGTACCATGTGTGTTCTTTTGTGACTGGGTTACATCAATCAGGATGATATTTTCAAGTTCCATTCATTTGCCTACGAATTTCATGAGGCCATTGTGTTTAATAGCTGAGTAGTACAACATACTGTAAATGTCCCACATTTTGTTTGTTTTTAAAGAGCGTGAGCACTGGCCAGGACTAGCTTAAGAATGTGAACTATTTATGCAGAGAAACCCTGTCTCAAAAAAAAAAAAAATGTGAACTATTGTTCCCACTCCAGGTCTCCTGAAGCAGAAAGCGCAGGGTGAGGACAGTGATGCCCTCTCCATCTCTAGATCAGTGGTTCTCAATCTGTTGAGTCGAGACCCCTTTAGGGGCCAAATGACCCTTTCACAGGGGTCACCTAAGACCATTGGACAACACAGATATTTACATTACGACTCGTAACAGTAGCAAAGATCTAGTTTCGAAGGAGCAATGAAAATCATTTTATGGTTGGGGGTCACCATAACATGAACTGTATCAAAGGGTCGCAGCGTTAGGAAGGCTGAGAACCACTGCTGTAGGGGACTGACTCTCAAGCAGCACTTCTGACTTCCTGCAGTGGTTTTGTGTCTTCAGTGCAGTTACCCTTCACTCTAGAACTCTTCGGTTTAGTCAGTCTCTGAGGGACCTTGTGGTGAACGGAGGACCTCAGAAGCCATCGCTTGAAACTGTGGATTGTGTTGGAGACTCCAGGGTGTTAGAGATGCCAACATCAGCACTACCTTGAGAGACTACTAAAGCCGTGACTTCATTAGACTCATGTCACATCCTGAGTCAGAGTCTCTGATGCAGGGCCTAGGAATTTGTGTTTTAATCTTCCGCTTTGTAGATCTGAGACCCACTAATATCAACATAACATCTCCATCCCAGATTATTTTAAAGCGAATCTCAATTGGCATTTAGATATATCTAATTATCTAAAAAAATATAACCACATTCCACCATGTCCTGTGAGAAGAGTTTATCACTTCTTAATATCAGATATCTAGCTTTTTTTCTTAGGTATTTTTAATGTTGCAGCTCAAAATCATGGCCTCATAATGCTGTTATTTGTAATTTTTAAAATAGTTGCTTTAATTCAGTTTAAATAGGGCCTGCATATTGCATTAGGAACAGACTATGAAGCCAGGCTGGTCTTATACTTGTGATGATCCTGCCTCAGCCTCCTGAGTGCTGGGGTCACATGTACGCTATGAGATTTGACTTATGTCTCATCTTTTAAAATACACAATAATCACTTTAAAACCAAACGTCCTGCTATTGATGTTCTTAAGGAACCGGGTCATTCGTTACTTTCTCACATTCTGGATTTGCTAATTTGTAACCCCGTGTGTCATTGTGTCATTCTCCCCTTTGTACTGATTGTGACTGTTGGCACCCTTCATCTATTTGATTGGGGAAGAAGCAAGATTATTTTACAGAAAGACCCATGACCTTCTTGTTTTATCACAGCAGAAGCCATTTTCTGTGTGTGTGTCTCTCTCTGTGTGAGAGACTTTGTTCTTATAACTTTAATTTTTTTAAAACCTATTATTAATGATGGTTCTTAAATACTTTAACCTCCCTTGTAGCCCACCTCCCACCAGAGGTAGTGGAAGAGAAAGGATATGGAGAAAGAAGGCCTGTTTAGAAAGGTTCTTTGGAGCAAATCCCATCTTTGTTGTCTGGAAAACAGCAGTTCAGTTCACAGGTCAGCAGCGGCAGCTCGATCTACTAGTAAACACTTCACAGATTCGCCAGCAGTCCAGTTCGGTATAGTTAGAACATCAAGCACGAATCAGCAACTGTGGCATGTCCTAGCAGGGATAGCCAGGCCTCAGCCAAATTGGCACGAGTCAGCAGGAGGGATTCGGACCACCAGGGATGTCGGGACAAGTTCTCAGCTGTGCTTCTCTCAGTGAAGTTCAGAGAAGTGCTGAAACCACAAGTGCTGCACAGCTAACTCTACACCAAGTCCCCCAGTTACTGTCTGTTGAGTCCTTCTATTTCCTCCAAGCATCAGGTGTCCTCCACGGGTCCTGCCTCACCACTTGTCTTGCCTCAGCATGTATGACTTAGCAAAACTCCATGTGTGTCACCTCACATCATTCTGCAAATTGGAGCGAGTCCTTGGAAGCACAAAAAGCCGCAGCACACCGGAAGTTTTTTGGTGCGTTTCTTTCTATAAAGTCACCACAAAAGGAGCTCAACTAGGTGGACCAATATAAGTGTGTGTAGTTAGCGAAGAATCCATCATGTGTCCTTTCATGTGCTTGCTTTAGCAGAACATCCCTTCACCTGTGTCTGCTTCAGGAGAACGCTCCTTCATGTGTTTGCCCCAGCAAAACACCATCTGACACAACTGACTTTTCCAAAGAGCCGTTAAATTTCCACTTCAGTTTCTCCATGTTAATGTTGTTAGTTTCAAGCGTTTGATGGCATGATCATCCTGTGTAGACTTTCTCAAAAGGCCTTTGTGACACACATATACTGGAATGATTTTCCTCTAGTCATTCCACAAAGGTCTTTCTACAAAAGGCCTTGGGCACCTCTATAGGATACTTATACTGTGGGAAGAGGATTACCCAGTCAGCCAAGGATATGCAGGTCCACAGTCTGATCATATTTGATAACTGGATACACGAAAGATCAGCTTACTATTAGTTTATGAGAGTAGGTAATACATAGTTTGAGTCTGGCTGGAAAAAATAATCTGCTTCTCTGGTTCCTGAGTCTTTAACTATGATAGATATCATCGGCAATTGAAATATTAGTACTTGGACTATTATATAGAGCTAATAAAGAAAGTTAAACTAAGAGCCTCAAAATTGTCTGCTATACAAACTAAGAGAGAAAATAAAGACCATCGCAGGGAAAGGGGACCATCTAAACAGCATGCAGATTATGACAGCTAGCTTAACCAAGTGCTGGTCTCAGTGGAAACTATGCTTGGCATGCTGTCACTGCTAGGACAGCATAAGGCTTCAGGCACATGACTTATGGATAATGATTTGGTAGATTTCTCTTATATTTAACTAGGAAGCAAAGACAAGCAGTTCACAATCTTGTAAAGACAGTGCTTCTAGCTTCCTTTCTAAGGACTATTAATTCTGTCACCTCTAGGACAGTATAGTCTGAAGAGGTCTGGACATCACACTAATACATTGGATCAATAATGTCATAATTGAGAAGGGTGACAAGAGGTCACTTATAGGACAGAAGCCTTGGTAAGACAGGTATTCAGAAGGTCTAATACTAATATAAACCCTAAGAAGAATCACACAATTCAACATGAAAAGCCTGTAGAGGCCCAGTAGTCAGTGGTAGGTGGAGACCCCCCTCCAGAAGAAAACACAGTATATTGTGTCTCATGCTTAACAGTGGGTTCTGGAAGCAACAGCCACACAGGAATATAGCTCTTTCTTTAGAGTACACCCAGGAGCAACAAATGTAGTGTAGATTTTCATATACATGGAGATCAAAATATAGATGTCTCAGGAAACAGGGAAAAGTGAAATCTCTAACAGGACTTTACTCCTTTCAAGAAACCATACTAGATATGGCACCAAAGACAGAAACTTGACCATGGGCTTCCAAGTTACTATGTATTTGAAAAATTCATTATGAGCTAAGTCCTAAGGTAGATGGGCCCAGCAGCAGTCCATGGTGGTGTGTAAATGATGCATTGTAATATCAGGGATGAATCAACTGCATGGACTTGTATCCCAGATCCCTAGTACCATGTACTGAGCTTGAGCCAGCACATCTTCCTCTAACTGCCCTGGCTAGGAGACGATGTTGGCTTGTTATATAAAGAATTTGGCTTGGTATACAAAAGGAAGCTACACTTTGGTGAGCCTAGAAGACAGTGAGAGGGCAAAACTTCCTAATTGCAAAGCTTTCACCCACTTTTCATCTACCCTATGTGGAATGAGAGTAAATATGTTGTGAAGATACCTGAGCAGTGGCAATGGCCTCACCAAGGGAGAGGATCCCAGCACAGAAGACTGGAAGGTCAGAGACAACGGGGTAGGGACGAGAGGTATAGAAATGGAGATACGCTGTCACAAGGGGCGAGGATCTTCTTTATTATATTGTAATTCAATGTAATGGGTTCACACATCATTGAGTGCAAGCCAAAATAATCACAGTCAATATATAAAAAGAGTAGAGAAAGATGATTTGCAATAGATAAGAAAGAATACAGGTGTCCTTTCCAAAGCTCTTCCAACAACGCGAGCATGGGAATTTTATTCAGAGCCTATACACATTCACACAAGGGCTGGCCCAAGACTGAGCACTAAGCATGCGTAGTTAAGGAGTACATCCCTAACCAAACTCAGTTTAAGGTCATGGTTTTAAGAGAGGATATAGTAGACACATTCTGGAGCTTGCTGAGCAAAAACTAATGAGTAGACACACCCCAAGGAATGCTCTGCTGCTCATGCCATAAAGCCTTAGCTGCAAATAAAGAAAGGATACCCTGAAGGTACCTCAACATAGGATTTTGTCCCCAAAGGTGCCTGTCTTGCTTAGTAGCCAATGACATATTCATTCTGACTAAAACATCCATCATGAAAAAGAAACAGAGAAACTCAAACTGACAAAGGATTTTATCAGTTGGTGTTAAGCAAGTGTTTGTCATGGTCTACTGTCACTAAGACAACACACGAGTATCATGTTTGCATAGGAGGCTATACATGAGTCACGACATAAATTCCCAACTACAAAAGCCAATCCATACCTACATCTGTGTTCCAAAGAATGTGCTAGGAACAGAGAGAGACCTATACTGTGTTCCCAATACCACAGTATTACTTGAGACAAATCAGATACCCGCTCAATAACATGGACTCTTTCCATTTTGGAGTGGTTAGTTGTCTATCCTAACAGGGATAAATACTTATTCTGGGTATGGATTTGTTGTTCTGCCTTTCAGAGCCTTAGCCTATACTATCACTACTTAGGGCTTTAAAGAATGCCTCATCCACAGGTATGGGATCCAATTCAACAGCATGCAAACGGAACCTACCTCACAGTAAAAAGATAATATGTGAACTCATGACTAGGGATTCGACAGGGTCATTCAACTTGACAGATCACCAGCAGCCTACTGATAGTATTGGAGATGCCTCCTCCCACTTGTCTTCCAATCTCAAGCAGAGATTCACAGTAGGGGACTGGTAGGGCAGACAAGTTGTGGAGGTTACTGTAACAAGTGGGAGGGCAAGGGCAAGATGGGAGGGCACTGTGAGCCAAGCGGCAATGGCCAAGGGATGCCTCCAGCATCTGGACTTTGTCTACTAGTTCTCCTTTGTCTATCCCGGGGGCAGTCTGGAGAGCTCATCCTCTTAAAAAAGGTGGAAGCTTTCTCAGAAGCCATTACCCACAATTCAGTCTGTTACAATTAGATGCATGGTTATCCATGAAGGTTTAATACCTGTACATTTTAGATGTTTCCTAAGGGAAAGGACAGCAGTACCTTGCACATGTTCCTACAGGGGAGGGTGGGGCTCCGGAGCCCTGCTGAAACAGCTCAACAGGTTTTGTTTTTTCCAGAGTTTGCCTCTTCTCTTACCTAGTGAGCTTGACTGTTCATAGTCAGGTGCAAGCCTTCTTATTTACCTTCCTCAGTGTCTCTGACCTTGCTGTTTTACCCTAGCATTTGCTTTCACTGTCATGTAATAATGGCATAACTGAAATGCCGGTTCAGAAGCAGATTTCACAAGGATAAAGTGCCTTCCTTCAGGAAACAGTACTGACTTGCATCATCGTCCCTACTAAGAACACTCACATGGTTCCAAGAACAAAACAGAGAAAGCAGAGACCACCCCACTGAACACCAGTCCTACTGACTCATCAGGGGACACTTTCCTGTCCCCACAACTCTGTATATTGAAGGTATAAAAGCCCTGCCTTCCAAATGGGATGCATTTCTGCCAGGAGACACAATAAGAGTCCCATTAGACTATAAGTTAGAGCTAATATTTGGACATTCTGAACTCTGGATCCAGGTATGAGCAGGCAAGGATGTCCCATCTTGGCAGTGGTAACTAAGCTAGAGCAATAGGAAACCAAAATGCTGCTAGGCAGAGAAAAACATATAGGCGATTAATCTGGGAACATTCTGATTCCAAATTCTAACTGTGGAAGGACACGTGCAGCAATTCTAGAGTGAGATGTAAATAATTACCAATATACATTTTTTCCAAAAATCAAGAATGAGGATTGGTGTCATTCAAGCTAAGCCCCTAAGCTTATGAAGAAACAGCCTACGGGAAATAGAACTTGCCATTGACTGTGGAGGAGAATGATAAGTAGCACTTGCAGCCCTGAAACCAAATGAATGATAGGAGCTGTGCTTTGCCTTAATAAAGAACTTTCTCAAGAGGAGAGGCCCATAGAGGTCATGGAGGAGCAGCTGCCCACACCCAATGGTTTTAGAGTCACTGCTAGGATGACAAAAAGCGGAAGCAGGACTGAAATAACCATGAAGGAGTCAAGAAATACAGATACAAAAGCTTGTGATGTAACAAATGCCAGGAATGGATACTTAGAAAGAAAATAAAGTAGATGAAGAAGAAGAAAGACCCAAATAAGAATCCTTTGGATAGATTGTTTCCGAGGAAGAGGCAGTTAGTAAAGTGCTCATCTGATATGGCAGATAGCCCCAGTCCTGAGAGGGCAGAGACAGGCATATCTGGGAAACTCATTGGCCAGCCAGCCTATCTGAACTGATGAATTACGGGTTCAGTGAGAGATCCTGGGTCAAAACCTAAGGTGGAAGAGTGATGGAGGAAAACACCCTAAGTCAACCTCTGTCCTCTACACCCATGTGCACATATGTGCAGACATACACATAATCAAGTACACATGCCACACACATAAAAATCTCTAGTACAAACTAATAATGGTGTGGTTTATGTCCACAGACTAAGACACAAAGTAAAAATAATACCAAAATACCATCAAAGCTAGAACAGTGACAAGCAGTTACTGGGCAATGCACAACTCAGAATGCATTTCTTAATGGTAATATAAGATTTACCTAACAGAAAGTCTGAAAACTCTCTGCAAAACAAACAAAACAAACAAACAAACAAACAAACATATAAAATCTATTAAGACAAAACAAACTCAGCAAATAGTTTAAGACCATCCAGAAAAATATGGCTAGCTGTGAAGGTAAAACTGTGAACATGAGTCATACTGACAATGAAGCCTGGACAGGAAGCCTTATGGGTAGATTTATGGCAAGGCTACTGATACTGGAGGCTGACATACTTCTGGGAGTTCTAATGCATTTCCCCTGCTAGCCATAAGCTAGACTTAAAGGATGTGGGAAAATTTCCCCCAAAGTTTCCAAATGACTTCTGAGTTCAAAAGAAGAAAAATCTTGTAATTCAATCAGAACTGTGAACATTGGTGTAGGCTGGAAAGTTCCCTCATCTTGTTTTCCAGGCTGGAACTCAACTCCTGAGTTTTAATCTCCCAAATTTTCTTATTCTGTATCCAGTATCCTGGTTGAAAAGAAAAGAGATAAAAGGGAAACCGTCAAAACAGTCATCAATTATTTTTATATTATTTTATTTGTTATATACATTTTTGTAGGTAAAAATGGCTGGGGAACCGCAGGGTTCCTCATGCCACGCTGTAGATAGTTGGCTGGGAATGCTCTGGGTTCCTCCAGTTGGAAGTTAGGCCTGGCTGCTCACTAAAGGTCTCTCCACGGTTCCTCACAGCACGGCCCCAACACAGGAGGAAGTCCTTGGGTTTCCAAAATGGGTTTATTGGCATGACGGATGGTGGATGGATCTGGATGCACCCCCAAAACCCAGGGCAGACTTGAGTTAAATAGGAAGGGAAAGAGGGGGGAGGAGTTGGGGAGGAATGCTTAATTGACTCTACCCTCTGGCCTTCAGGTACCTCATTAGTATGTAAATCTCTCTAGGGCCTGAGGCCTGTTTATCAGGCCCTCCACCTGTGTAGTGACTGAAGGGTGCAGGTTGAATAGAGATTAGACCTCATGTCAGGAGCCTGGGTTCTGGGGGCGTGGCCGAACCCACAACCCAAGAACCAGGATACTCTTCCACAGCCTGACATATTTTAATATGTATATACTATGTATTGTACATCTACCTATCTATCTATCTATCTATCTATCTATCTATCTATCTATCTAATCTATCTATAGATTCTATATATCAATTATCAATCTATATCTATATCTCTCTCTGTAGAGAGAGACAGAGAGAGAGAAGACTATAGTTAGCCAACAGTTTCCCAAGTGTTGCATCTTGGGGATTCATCACAGCCTTTAAGCTACAAGCTGTAATCTTCCTGAATTGCTCCCCACCAATGGCTCAGCAAAGCAGTGTCTGTCCAAACTGGGACCTCTCCAAAGTCATTTCCCATGCATCTGAGCTTCCTTATTGATATGGCCAAGGCTTTCTTGCAGCTGTATTGTAGGGGCTATACCAGTCTGAAGAGTCTGCCAGTTTACCTCTTTCTCCCTTGTTCTTAAACCCCATTTCCTTTCATCAATACGGTGCCTGGCTAATTCTATCTTGCTTACTTCTTCTAGAACTCAGACTAAGTAAATGTTCTGTGGTGAAGGATGCTTAGTATTCCAGGAGTCTCCTTAAAATGCTATATATGGCACTGGCCCCCTATCTTGAAGCAACATGTAATTTGTAAAATACTTCTGTGAGAACAACTCAGCGTGTGATTAAGATCACAACGTTTTAGAGTTGCTAGAGATCTTACAGATTAAAAAGGTGAGAAGACTGATCACTCCCTTTCCTTATTCTCTTAGTTCTTTTTCTATTCATTCTCTAGCATAATTCTTAATCTTCAATTGAAATGGATAGCTGTATATAATAAATTATAAGTATCAAAGAGGCTGTATAGCTTTAGAATTCAGAGAAAAAAGTTAGAAAGCAATCATCTTCTCTGGAGTAAAAATCAGTATAGAATGGACGGAAACATTTACGTAAATAACCTACCCTTTGAACTCTCTGTGAATATGATGTTTTGTGGTCACAGTACTTTCCAAGTATATTCTCAGGAAGATATTCTTTGAAAGTGGAGGTGCTGTGAAGTGACCGACAGTAGACAGCATCATCTATAAAAGAATGGAGAGCTTCGGTTTATAGTTGCTTGATAGGTGTGTATGTAAAAGTACCCTGTTTTGTTTTATCAAGACAGGGTCTTTCTGTGTTTCCATGGCTACCCTGGAATTCATTATGCAGACGAGGTTGGCTTTGGACTCAGAGATGTGCGTGTCTCTGCCTCCCAAGTGCTAGGAGTAAAGGTGTGTGCCATCACTTCCACCTGGCTGAATGATCCCCTCTTTTTTTCTAATCAGCATAAACATGATTTTGTCTATTCTTTAAAAGAACTAATTACCTTGGGCATGCATCATCATGGGAGAACATTACTTCCCAATGGGACAAAAATGAGGTTTGGGACAAGCCCTTTAGATACTACCATGATGTTTGGTCCTTCAAGGAGCCACAGTACAGAAACAGCTATTCAGTACATCTTTGTTTTAGGATTTCGTGGTCATGAGAGGTGAAAAACAGGGGGTGTGTGTTGGGAGTAGTGCCAGAAATGTGTCTTGAGCATCAGCTATGAAAACAGAGACATCTAGTCTAGAGAAGAGAAAAATAAAGTAGAGGACCAAGTGAATGAAGAGGACTGAATGAAGAGGACTGAGTGAATGAGAACCTGGGGAAAGCATAGGTCTGAAAGAGAAAGAGGGAGAGAGGAGCCGGCAGATGAAGGGAACGTGTATGTACATTTTATAACTGCTTCATTCTCCACCGAGATACATACAACACAACTATTTCCTCTTGATATTCCAAAATATAAGCTATTCCCCATGTATTATTTCTGTCCCTGGCAACAAAGTAGTCAAAATGAAGAATAATACTTCCTACTTTTTGTTGAAAGAATTCCTATATCTCAAACCACTCTGCTTTGCTCAAATACTCCACATGTCCTCACTTCTTATTTAAAGTTTAAACTTGTTTTAAAAAATGTCCTTCTTAGGCTTTACAAGTCCCAATATTCCCTGAATTAGTAATGTGAACTTCAATTGATAATATCAAAGCCTTTCATTTTACAGCACTCCCCCACTGATCTACCATAGTAGAATAGCTCATTTATTATTGTTTCGATACTCATTTTTTTTTTCCTGCAGTTTGAATGTATTCCTCGTGGTTAATATAATGCTATCCAGGGGCTGGAGAGATGGCTCAGTGGTTAACAGCACTGATTACTCTTTCAGAGGTCCTGAGTTCAATTCCCAGCAACCACATGATGGCTCACAACCATCTGTGATGGGATCCTATGCTCTTTTCTTTTATGTGTGAAGACAGCTACAGTGTGCTCATGAATAAGGTGTGTGTATGTGTAAGTGTGTGTAGTGTTGTCTACTTGGGATTGGGTCTCAGATGCTCTATGGATAAGAAAATTTACACATAGATGTTCAAGCCCCTTTTATAAAATGTAATTGTATATATCTATATTCTCTTGTATCCTTTAAAGTTATATTATTGTTATAGTCTAGGTCCTAAACCCTCTCCTGAAAGTTCATTTGGTAAACAGTGTATCATACCCTTGGGAGATAGTAAAGCCTTACAAGATGGGGCCTACTGGGAGGTGCTTAGTATGGAGGGTATGTCCTTAAAGAAAATAGTGGAACCCCAGCCCATCACTTCCTATTTGTTTCACTTCTCACCTATAAACTTGGGCAACTCTGCTCAACTCTGCCAGTGGTTTTCAAACTTCCTAATGTTGCAACCATTCAGTACAGTTCCTCAGGTTGTGGTGACCTCCAACTATAAAATTATTTTTGTTGTTACTTTAATTTTGCCACTATTATAAACCTCATGTTTTTCTGACTGTCTTAGGAAACCCCTACGAATGGAGTCATGACCACAGTTGAGAACCACCGAGCTATGCATTCCTTGCCATTGTGTGTTACCTCACTAGTAGCCCAAAAGCAGCGGGCCAATTCATTATGCACAATACCCCCAACAGCACAATAAACTCTTGATCATTTCAAGTTTTGTTATGACACACTTATGCCTACTACAATATAAATACTATATCATTAAAGAATGACAAAATTTTTTGAATATTGAAGGGCCTCAAACTCTGTTTCTGCTTCTCAGTGCTGGAATTAAAGGCATGTGCCAGCATACTGGGCTATAATTATATTTCAATATTAAAAGATCAATGGTTGGTACGACTGTACTTAACATATTCACCCTGGGTTGTATTGTTCTAAATGAAAAGGCAAAAGGCATACAAATGTGTCTTATTACAGAATTTTCATATATTTATGTTTTCCATTATACTTTATTTGTCCTCTCCTTCATTCTCCATTCTCCTACTCTCTTTTTAGAATTAAAAATTATGTGTATGTGCGTGCACATGCGCACATATGACAGTCAGAGGACAGCTTTGTAGGGTCTGTTCTCCCCTATTGCCTTTAAGTGGGTTCCTCGGATCAGACTCAACATTGTGTGATTGTGTGACAAATTCTTTCACTGATGAAGCTGTCTTACCAGCCTTCTACTCCCCTCTTGCTGGTCTCAAATAATTTCCTTTGTTTTCATATGACTTTTCAAATGGATATTTTCTATCTCATAAAAGCCATGGATTTCTACTCATTGGTCTTGAGGGCTGATTTGTGCTTCACCACCCTGAAAGTGGAAACATTAGGCAATCTCCTAAGTGCTGATCAGATTTCTGGGGTATCTTGATATCAGGAGGGGAGCAGTCTTCCTAGTAGACATTAGCATTCAGTGAATGCAGAGGCATAATTTCTATTAATACTTTTAAGTATATAGACTATTATGGTATAGTTAATATAAAATAAAATGCACATATCTTACTCAGTTTGTGAATTTTGACAACAGTATTATTTTAATCACTGGAGACAAAATATAGAAGGTCTTAATCATTCAGAGCCTTTAGACTCTTTTCCTACCATGCTGCTCTGTCTTAAAGTCACATTTTAAGAAATTTATGGAACTTCTCTTTTCTTGGATTCTGTACAAAAGGAACAAAATATAATGTACTCTGCTATGCCCAGCTTCTTTGGTTTATAAAAATATCTGTGAGACTTATCCATGTTATCAGGTATGTTGACAAGCATGTTACTTTTATTGCTGACTTGTCTAGAGTGTGACACATATATTTTTTCATATTTTATCTATGCTCCTCTGATAGTTACATGGCTACTTCTTGTTATGAATAAGGCTGTTTTAAACATGTAGCTTTCTTGTGAACTTGAATTTCATTTCAGTCAAGTAACTGAGATTAATGGGTCATGCATAGGTTAGGTTGATTTTAACTGTAAAGAGACTGTGAAACAGTTTTTTAACGTATGCTACACTAACCACCAGTGCCGTGCGAGTCCCAGCTGCTTTATATAATCACCTACATTTGGGTTAAACCGGACTGACTTTAGCTCCTCAATGGATGGAATGGAATGCACTCCACTATAGTTTAAACTTGCATTTATTGTCACTAAAGATTATTGAACATTCTTCTTTCTTTTATCAAGATACTCATAAAATTTATTCCTTAATCATTTAAAGTTTTAGGTCATTTGTTCAGTTTTTTGAGACAGAATCTCATATGGTCCAGGTCTTTTTTTTTTTTTTAAGATTTATTTATTTATTTTTTAAGATTTATTTATTTATTTTTTAAGATTTATTTATTTTATTTACATGAGTATACTGTAACTGTCTTCAGACACGCCAGAAGAGGGCATTGGATCCCATCACAGATGGTTGTGAGCCACCATGTGGTTGCTGGGAATTGAACTCAGGACCTTTGGAAGAGCAGTCAGTGCTCTTATCTGCTGAGCCATCTCTCCAGCCCCCCAGGTCTTTTTTTTTTTTTTTTTTTTTTTTAAGTAAACTTTATTCTTTGTGAATTTTACATCATGCATTCCACCCACTCATCTTCCTGACCCTTTGTATCTGTCCTCCACTCCTGAAACCTTCCAAAGGAAAAAACACTAGAAATATCTCACTGTGGAAACTGAAATTGTATCACGGCGTGTCATGCAGTATATCCTTTGCCCACACATCTTTGTTTGCAAGTGACCACTCCAGTGAGTCACAGTTCTAGTTTGAGGTCTGGTTTCTGCTACATCAGCAGTGTTGGCTCCTCACCGGGGCTCCTCTCTGAGACCCCGCGGCCCTGTGTCCGGCAGCTGTGGATCTGCGGGACCAGAGCCTTTGCATGCTGTAGCAGTTCATAGATGGGGTGGCCATTGGGGTGGGCCAGAGCCTTTGCATGCTGTAGCAGTTCATAGATGGGGTAGATGTTGGGGTGGGCCAGCTCAGAGCCCTGGACCCGGGCCCGGGAGGTAGCTGAGTCCGTCAGCCCCCCAGCTCTCCTGCACCTACCCTACCACAGGAAGATCTCCAGCACCACCCTGGCTATCTCACTTTGTTGCAGCTGGCAAGGGGCAGGGCAACCCCATGATACCAGGGCCAGCTCTATTGTGCTGCCAAGGAGAGGTGCAGGGCCTGTTCTCCCAAATGCTGTAGCCCTGTGAGAGATGGTACAAGCTCACCATCAGGTGATGGCAGGCAAGGGGTGGGGCCAGCTCAGCACAGTGCTCCGATATCAACATGGCCTCAGATAGCCCAGACCAGGCCTTTGTTGTCTGGGCTGTATGGCCTTTGGTGGTAACAAGGGCCTCTGACATCAACTCAGACTCTAGCTTTGATAGGACCATGAACCCAGACATGTCACTGTAAGCAACATGGGGCTGGAAGTCAGTCTCTGGTTCATCTTAAAACACTTATAATTGCATTAAGGTAGGTTCCCAATTTCTTTTCATATGTGGATATCTAGTTTTCTTAGTACCATTCATTCTTTCTCCTATTATATCTCAACACCCTTATTGAAAACTAACTGATCATCAATATACATTTCTGAACTCTTCAATTATGCTTCATTTATTTACACAATTTATATTTATGATAGTACTGTCGTGTGAGTGTGTGTGTGTGTGTGTGTATGGGTGCATGTGTTCCTGTGCTTGCCTGTGCCCTCATGTGTAGAAAGCAGAGGTCTATGTTAGGTGTCTTCCTCTACCTATTCCCATCTTAGTTTTTTGAGAGGCCCTTTCACTAGATCTGGAGCTGGCTGTTTTATCTAGATTAGGTAACCTATGAGCCTTCAGGATCTGCCTGAAACTCTCGAGCATTTGGACTACAGATGTGAGCTGCTGTGCCTAGCTTTTACATGGGTGGTACAGATCTGAATTCAGGTCTTCATGCCTACGCACCAAAAAACACTTTATCCACAGAGCAATCTTCCCGGCACTATCTTATTGTAGCTTTGTAGCAAGGTCTGAAAACAGGAGCTGAATTTTTCTAATCACTAGATAAATGCACAGAAAGGACAAAAATAATCCAGTGGTAGAGGGAATTACAAGATAATGAAAAATAACATGAGGGACATAGTGAATACAGGAGTCAGAATCAAGATCTGTGGTGAGTTAGTGATCAGGTCTACAAATAAGTTTGTCAAATTTATGGCAAAAAAACCCACACAACCCCTCCCCACCAAAAAAACCAAAAAACCAAAAAAAAAAAACCTTTTTATACTCAGATCTCAAGGTCGCATACTTGTATAGGCCTGCAGTCAGCTGCTTCTTTCCCTAGTATGTCATTAAAAATCATAACATGACCTCACTTTCATAAAATAATAAATTCACAAATTAAAAAAATCTTAAACAAGGTTAAAACATCCAAAAGCTAAAAAGAAGTCTTACAGTCTTTTCAATTTTGTACTCATATTTATATTTATCAACATAGAGGCATTCATATTCTGTATATTGTGATCTGTATTTTGTTTATCTTTTGGACAAATATGACCCATGGACACACGTAATAGAATGCTTTAATGGGTCAAGAGTGTTCTATCATATGCACACACCATAATGGTCTTCTGTCCTAGTGATATTATACACCACAGGTATGTAATATAAACATGGTAGTCAACAATACCCTTAGGAATCATTTTTTTTAAGTGTGACATAATGCTTATATTAGGAAGTCAGGTTGTACAATTATTGCCCTCACATCAGTAATCACAAAAGAACTGTATTTTCACAGTCCTGTCAATACTGGTAAGCAAATGAGATCTGTTTGGAAGGTGGACACCTTTTCATTTGTTAACTGGGTATTTTTCTTGGAGAATGTCATGATATATTTGGACAATTTTCTCTTTTGGGTCAAAGTCTTATATTCCCAAGATGACCTCAAACTCCTATCCCAGTAGCTAGAGTGCTGGGATTACAGACATGTGCCACTTCTGTTTATTATTTAGGTATTGAAATTTATAATTCATTTTCTAGGAACTGTATGTTGGGAATATTTTTTTTCTTTGCAAATATTATAAATGTATTTTTCTATAGTTCATTATTTCCAATATTGTGGGTGTATTACAATCTTAGCTTATTTCATACTTGGAAAAGGCCTTTCTACCCTCAAGGCTATCAATATATTCACCTTGATCTTCTATTTAAAAACATTACTAAAATACAGTGTCTCTGGGTATTTGTGTAGGTGTACATGAGTGCAAATGCTCTCAGAGGCCAAAGGTGTCAGATGCCCTGAGAGCTGTAGTTACAGGCCGATTTGAGCAGCACGACCTGGGTTCTGGGACCTGAATATGGGTCCGTTGGGAAAGCAGCAAGCACTCTTCGCAACCGATTTTCTCCTATTTTTAATGGTTTAATTTTTTTCTTTTAAGTGTTCATTTAGCTTTTACTCTTGTGTGAGAAATAAAGCTTTTCTTCAACTGCTAGTCATCTCTCCAGTCTTCTCACTTTCCAGTGACTTTTTTTTTTTTAATGGATACTTTCACTGGTTAGAAATGATTTCATTTCAGGATCTGGGGAAACCGTAAAACATAGTTGAATTTACAGAACTAGGGGATAAGATGATTTATAAAAATGCCGAGGCACTTGATACGGGAGCGTTCAGCAAATTGTTACTGTCAACGTCACACACACAGGACTTCTGCTTTCCCACGTATCTCTTTTATATAACCTACCCATAATAGTATGCACCCCCATTTCAAGAAAAAAAAGTGTGACAGCTCATTTACCATTCTACCAAGAGGCGGGATATAGTCATCTCATGGACAAACATAAGCTGTGCTTCACAGTGCATTGTCACATGTCCAAGACCACATGTGGTAAGGAGGCACTCAGCAAGCATGGGTGCAGACCGGACGCCTGTTTCTCCCATCGCTTACCTTGAAACGCTGAAAGCCTATTTTGTCTCAGTCTTTAGGCTGCAAATATTATCAAAGCTGTCACCAAGTGGCAGTTTAGTTTGCAGCCTGAAGACCAGGAAAGCACCCTGTTATACCCCTAAGAGTAGGAGGGCTTACAGGATGGGATTGGGGCAGGAAGGAGGTCCTGACCTGACTTCCCTGATGACAAGCTGGGGCGACTCCGCACTCGAAGCCTGACTGGGTGCCAGAGCCCGAAAATCTGCCCAGCAGGCGCAATGACAGGCGGGCAGGGACAGAGGTGGCAGCGAAGAGCACCTTCCAAGCTCTCACAGAAGGTGTGTCAAGGGCAGGACGAGGGCAGAGTCCCTCAACCCACCGGGAGTCGGGCATGAGGTGAGATCTGCCGTTCTCCTGCCTAGCGGGCTTTGGTGCGGCCCACAGGGACGTCCCAGAGTGGTACCCGCACTTTTCTCGTAGTAGCAGCGGCTGCCGGCGCAACCGTCGTGCGCTTTCTTCCCCAACGGCTCCGGCCTTGGGCAGCGCGCGGTGCCGATGACGTAGAACGGGGGGCGGGACTTCCTGCCTCGCGCGCCGCCAGGGCTCCGGACGAGGTCCGCTCCGGAGTGGCGGGCGGCGGGCTGAGGGGGCGGCGTGTCTGCTGAGGAGGCCGGGCCGCGGAGGAGGAGCCGGGCTTGCAGCCGCCGCCCTCTCGGCCCTCCGAGTTTCCCGGGCTACCTCAACCTTCCCCAGGCGTGGGTTCCCTCTCATACAGCCGGCCCGGCTCGTCCGCTCGCCTCCAGCCCCGCGGCGGGAGCGGCCGCCTGGACCGTTCCAGGCGTGGCGGGCTGGACCCACACCCCCAGCCGGTGGGACCGTCCGGACCACTCGGCCCCCATGCCTGGGCGAGCAGAGCGGAGTGGGTGGCGGTGGTCGGAGCTGTGCCGGGGGCCCCCGGGGGCGAGCGCGGCTGCTGTGCTGGGGCAAGCTGCAGGGACCGTGTGTGAGTTTGGTAAGTCACCTCTCTTTTTAGGCTTGTTGGGCATCTGCTTGGAATCCTGCAGCACTTCTCCGCTCCCGCCCTTGAACCGCGGTTTTGTTTCCTGGTGAAGTAGTGGAAGCGCGTGTTTGGAAGGCAGGCCTTGAGATGACTTCTGGGTTCAGCCTTTTTTTTTTTTTTTAAATTATTTATTTTTTTATTTTAATTATTATTATTATTTTTTAAGCACGTGAAACTCCGTTCGGGGCTCTTTGGTGCACTGCGGCACGGTAGCCAGCGGAGTAATGGGGTTACTGTAAAGCACCTCCAGTTTAATGGAAAAGCAACGCTGGCATCCTTTTCCTTGTCCTTAAAGATAGTTGTAGCAGTGATGTTAGCGGATGTTGCTGAGGTAAGGTCTGAAATATGGGAAGTATATTTTGGGCTTGATACTTTGGCAAGTTCTTAGTCCAGTTTCTAACTAGGATAAAAAAGGACACTTGGCTTTTTAAAAATGTCCTAAAGGGCATTGAAGTGTCTCTAAGTCTTTAAGTCTTTGCTTACTTTCTAATTATCAGGCCACTTCCTTCTCAAAGATGTTGAGGATAAGGATACCTTTGTTCCGAATTTTTTTTTAATATGTAGTGAATTCCTTCTATGTTCAGGCTGTTAGTATAAAGTACTAAACTGAGATCTAAAGAACTGAGTAGGTTGTTAAATCTGTGCTTCTGTTACCAAGCAACATCATCGTAAACAAGTCTACTGTTCAACTAGAACATAAGTAAATGTGGCCTGTTAATCTGAGTTTGGAACTCTCCAAATTTATGCTGTTAGTGTATTTATAGGTGGTTATATTTGTCACCTTTTGTATTCAGATTTGATTTCAACTCAGTTATATTTAAAATTATTAAAACACTTTGACTTTTCTGTTGTCACCCAAGACTCTTTGGAGAGTTGTAAATGGATTTGAGTTCGTTTTGGTTGTTACTTATCCCAAAGTACTTTGGGTATTTCTCTTTGAGTCTTTATTTTCTAATGAGATAAAGTATGCAAGCTGTATGTAATAATATTCTCAAATAACAAGATGATAGCAGTTTAAAGTAACATACATTTGAGAGATTGCGGAACAGTACACGTTTTTAAGCCTTGGTTTAGCAGTAGCCTTGGTCTACAATTGTTGAACCTTTAATGATATAACTTGAGTGGTAAACTACGTTTTTAATTTAATTTACTTTATTACATGTTCTATTTGGTGGGGAAAGCATTTAAGACAGGGTCTAGCTTTGTATCCCAGACTTACTTTGAATTGGCAATTTCTCTGCCTCAGCCTCCTGAATTCCAGGAGGGAATGAAAATGAGGCTGTAACTGCTCCAAGGTATGGCTGAGGAGAAGGGTTTACTGTAGGTGTAAAGGAGAGGACAGCCAGAGGCAACAAGAAGGGTCTAGACTGAACATGGCTAACAGAATAGACCGGGCCATGAGATGAGAGAGGGGGAGAGCAAGAAAGGAAAGAGAGAAGTCCGGGAGTGGAGTGTAAAGCAGAACCAAGAGTCCAGAGAGTAGTCAAGTTGACTGAGGTTATATAGGTAAGAGAAGCTGGGGGAAGGGGAGGGAAGCTCAGAGGCTGGAGAGGTTTAGGGTAGGGGACTGGGGTGGGGGTGGTGGAGGGGTGGGGGGTTAGGAGGATGGGGGGAAGGTAGTGGGGGGGGAGTACACCAGCCAGGAAGACTCTGAAGCAAGTACTTGTGAGTCGGGATTGAGGGAGCCTAGAGGCCAGCATCGATATTGACCCGCTAATAGGCATCTCCATCTCAGGCCTAGGTTAATGGAACAGCCTTGGATCCTTTTTTGCCAGAGACAAGAATGATTTAAGTCCCTGAAGGAATGCTGTTTTTTTTCTAAATGCTGAACTTTGGGAAAAGGAAAGATTTCTTGGGATCTTACTGGGACCACAAGCCTGAATGATTGGCTTAAATGATTTTTTTTGTTGTTCTTTGCCTTTTTATTATTTATTTATTTATTTATTTATTTATTTTTTGTTGTTGTTTTAAGTTGAAACTTGGTCTTGTAATTTTGCTCAGGCTGATCTGGAACCCACTATATCTTCCTCATTGACTTTGAACATCTGGCAATTCTTGTGGCTCCATCTTCCCCGTGTTGAGACTACATGTGTGAAGCCACCATGGCATCAATTTGAAACTGTGACAAGTGATGTCATTAAAGTCAAACTATTAGCAATAGGAATTGAAATTTATACTCCCTTACTAAAAGTCTGTAGATTTCATTTTAGTTTTCACTTACTGTGTCCTTCTGATGCTGAGGTTGACGTAATGAGCCATTGACCAGTGCTGGAATTATTGGCGGTTGTGAGCCCACCTATATAGTTACTGAGACTTGTGGTGTCTTCTGAGAGGAGCAGTTCTTTAACTGCTGGACCATCTCTCCAGTCCCTCCCCATCACAACTGAGTTCTTAACTTACAGTGACTTCTTCAAAATTGTCTCACATTGGCTTCCCAAGCTCTTATTCATTATGGAAAAAGTGTCTTTGTCCACTGTTTTTTCTTCCATTATCTTTTAAACTTGTTTTCTCCTTCCTGTATCAGTCTTAATTTCTTTCTACTCTGCCCCAATTTCTTCCTTTTTTTTTTTAAAGTTTTTTTTTTAAAAAAACAAACAAACAAAAACCCTTTTCTGTAAGGTTCAATCTAACCATGACATTTGAAATTCTACAGTATGTATTTGTGATTTAGACTGGTCTTGTCTTCCTAACTGGATTAACCTCTTTCAAGTTGTTGAAGGGATGTTTCTTAACTGACACATGTTCATTTGAACCCCTGACTCTTCCTATAAAATAGAAGTCAGAACATAGCAAAAAAGTCACAAGATGGGAAATTAAAGAGTGGGGGAAATCACTGGAATCAAAAGGGAAGGTTTTGTTCCTAGAAAGTATGAATGACTATTTGAGAATTTCCCATGACATTAGCATTACTAAGAACTCCCTCTGGAATTCTGGCTCTACTCCCATAGGACATGGTGAGTTTGGTCAATTTCCTGGTTCTTCCCTAGGAGAATCTCAGTTTTAAAATGTGTGTCCCTTTAATCTTCCTTTCCTTTCTTCCTCTTGCATCCTCCTGGTCTCTCTCCATCTCATTTCACTTCTTTCCATTCTACAGTCTATGTTTTGCTCAGTCGACATTAATTTATGAAACCATGTCAATACTTTAATCTGCTCTCCTAAGTTAGCAATCCTCTGAGGTTCACTGCTTGCCTGTCTTCTGTCAGGACTACTCTTTCTGGATCACAGATCACTGACTGCCGTGTCAAGTCTAGTGCTCTTTCTTTTGTGTTTGAGCAATAATATTCTAGGAGGAGAGAAACCAAGGAAGCTGGAAAATGCCCCATTGTTGCTTTCTGTATATTATGACTTTAAAGTACTTTAAGAATTAAAATTTAGAGCTAGAAGGAACCTAAAATCTGACCTTTCCTTTCTGGAAAGTACTTGTCATTCTCAAACTATGACTTTTAAAATTGTAGGTAACTATAATAAACTTGCCATAAATCACAAGTCTGATGCTTGTAAGCATAGAGTGGCTTTAGGTAAAGGTATAAGAAGGTGAAGTAGGATATTGGGATAGTTTTGTAAATCTTCTTGGGTTCAGTGGTTAGGTGATCTTGCCAGCCTAGCTTCTAAGTTGTTGCCCAGTAACACTATTGCAATAAAACATAGCAACCACTGAAAACTATAGGGATTTCAGGGCACAGGCCTAGCACTAGTGCTCACGTTCATCTCTCTCATCTACATCACATTTATTTTAGATCAGTCACAGTGTTAAAGAGCACACAGTATATACCTTGAATATGTTTCTCAGGGTGCTGACATAACTTCTTGTACATTATTTTTCTGAGATGCATTATAAATGTTTTGAATAATAGTATATAGAAATGATATTTGAAAAGACTGAATCAACCAAAAATCTGTAGAAAAGTTATTATTAACATCAGTCTCTTCTACAGCTTATATTGTTTATATTTAGCTAGCTTATATTGCTAGCTAAAAATGGAGTGAAGTTGAAATATACTTTTTTTTTTTTTGTGATTCCCAGAGTTACATGGAAGCCTTAGACCAGTAAACATAATTTTATAGGTTGTGGTTTTGTGAGAAGAGAATCAGGTCCAGGTTACCAGCTTGATTGAGGTCTCCTTCCCCCTGCCCCCACTTAACATGAGCTAGAGTCAGCTGGAAGGAGGGAACCTCAATTGAGGAATTGCTTATATCAGATTGGGCTTTAGGCAAGCCCTGTAAGGCATTTTCTTGATTGGAGGGCACAGCCTACTGTGGGTGGTGCTTCCCCTATGCAGTGGTCCTGGACTGTGCTGAGCAAACCAGGAGAGGCAAGCCAGGAGAAGCAAGCCAGTAAGCAGAGTTCCTAAAGTCTCTCTGCTTTGGTTCCTGCCTTGAGTTTTTGCTGACTTCCCTTAAGGATGGACTGTTGTTACCTGGAAGTGTATATACTGAAGTAAATTGGCTGCTTTGTGCTCTCCCCTTTAATGTCAGCACTGGGAATAGAGGCAGGTGGATCTTTATGAGTTTGAGGCTAGCCTGGTCTACATACTGAGTTTCAGGCCAGCCAAAGCTATATAGTGAGGCTGTTTGAGAAAACAACAAAGAAACAAACTCTTTCCCAAGTTATTTTGGTCAATGTTTCATCACAGCAATAGAAAACAAAGATAGTAAGTCCCTTAATCTTTGTCTGTTTCTCATTTGAAAAAATAACTCTTTGAAGACTTTGAAAAATTGTATGAAACTTATATTTTTGCTGTTAATTGGTTTAGTCAGTTATTTGAATTTTTTTTTACATGCCCTACACTATATTGGACACTGGGGAAATGGAGAGTGAGGCTGGGCTGTCTTAAGTGCCTCATTTTCTACCATCTTAATCACCATATTGTCTGCTGGGGAAATGGATGAAGCAATTTGTGATTTAACACAGTAAATAGTATAAGGATAAATGTGAATATATTTTGGGACATGTAGGAAAGAGACCTGATACAAGTAGAATACATTATAATTTAGTTAAGTATAGCTTGACGGTGAATATAGACATGTTCAACTTGGACTGGAGGGAGTTAAGTCAGGGAATACTATGGAGGAAAAGTTCCTGGGACACAGGGAATCAGGAGTCACTAGCGATAGTGGTAGTAAAGATGGTGGATACAACTGATAGGGAAAATGTATGGGATTGGAAGGGTTAAAAACCTGCATGAGGTGTGTAGATGAGACAGTAGTGGGAAGAAACAGGGTCAGATCTTGGAAGCCAAAGAAGTGCCTATCACATATGTTTACTGATTGAAGTTGTTGCTCAAGAAATATTGACACTGTAGCACTGTCTGAGAGTGCTAATGGAGACAATTAAGCCTCTGGTTAGCAGTAAAGCAGAAGGAAGAGTTATCAGCTACTTAGCTTTTTGGAAAAGTTACTTTTTTTTGTTGTTGTTATTACTGTTTTTATGTGGAAAGTGTTCCTGAACAGTGTTCTTAAACAGTTGTATGGTATCAAAGAAAGCACATCATAGTTAGTGTTTTTCATTCATAGTGCTGTTTTCCATTCGTTTTAATGTTAGAAACTCTTGTGATACATATACCTTTCTTTTTTTCTCCTTCCATACTTCTAATCTTTGTCTTTCAAGATTGATCAGGTTGGAGAGATGACTTAGCAGTTAAGAGCATGTGTTATTCTTGTAGAGGACCTGGGTTTGATTTCCAGCACCCACATGGTTCACAGCCATCAATAACTCCAGTTCCAGGGGATCTGATGCCCTCTTCTGACTGTCAGGGTCAGCATGCACATGGTACATATACATACAGGCACAATGCTGTCACATATAATAAATGTATATAAATCTAATTTTAAAATTGCTAAAAATTCTTGCCTTTTTTACATGGATGATATTCCACATTTTTTATAATGAACATGTTGAAGTATTCCTTTGAAAAAATATATATTACTAAATATATCTATTATATAATATATAGTATAGTATATATTATATATATATATTATATTATTCTAAAAATTCTTTTTATGTTTTAGATATTAAAAAATTAGAGATCATTTGCAAAGAGTTTCTTATTTTTGTGGCATGGCTTCATATCTTTTCTATAATTTTCAAGTGCAAAAGTTTTCAGTGAAGTCCAGTTGATTTGTGTGTGTTCATGTGTGCACTATTTTTTGTTATATATAAAGATTTACTTTTTGGAGGAGTTGAATCTTAGATTACCAGGATATTCTGTGTGGGTTTTCTTTTTATCTTTCATTTACATCGAGGATCTATATTTAAATAAAATGTATGTATAAGATTAAGATTCAAGCTTTTTTTCTTCTTTTTTTAATGTGGCTGTCCTGTTTCCTAGCATCATTTGTTAAGAGACTATTCTTTTTCTTTAAGTTGTCTTGACATCTTTGTAAAAATATCAGTTGAAGAAACAGCAATGTAAATATTTATTTTTAAACTTTGAATTCTGTTTAAACTTTTTGTTAATAATTATGTCTATCCTAACACTGTACTCTTCAGAGCATTTTATGTTCTTTCCATTACCACAGAAAAATTAGGGTCCTGAGATTTGTCAGGATTTTGTAGAAAAAAAAAATCACTAGTTTAATCAAACTGAACCTTAATCTATCAACATAATGTATGTGTGTGTTTAATTAGATCTTTGATTCCTTCAGCATTTTTTCAAATTTTAATGTAAAACCTTGCACTTTTGTTATGGTTTTCCTACCTTCCTGTTTGTTTGTTTGTTTTGAGATTGTGTCTCTGTGTAGTCCTGGGTGTTCTAGAACACTCCGTAGATCAGTGGTTCCCAATCTGTAGTCCCAACCCCTTGGGGGGAGGGGGAGGTAAGGGGGAGAGTGTTGTACCCACTCATTCACAGAGATCTCCTAAGACCATCAGAAGACAGATATTTACATAATGATTCATAACAGTAGCAAAATTACAGTTATGAAATAGCAATGAAAATAATTTTATGATTGGGGGTCATCACATTGTGAGGAACTGTATTAAAGGGTCACAGCATGAGGCAGGTTGAGAACCACTGCCAGTAGTCTATGCTGGCCTTGAACTCAAAGAGGTATCTGAGTATTTGTGATTAACGTCATGCTTCTCCATACTCAGCCCATTTTAGTTTTTCCTAAAGAAATTTGTAATTATTGATGCTCTTGTAAATGGAATGTTTTTTATTTGATATTCATATTGTTCATGGCTAGTATAAAAAATTTGTTCATCTCTTACATACAGTTTTCATGTAGAAGATCAAGTCTCTGAATGAAAAGAATTACAGCTTGTTCTTCAGTCTGTTCTTCATTCACTCATATTTGCCTTAACTCATGGTATAGATTCTCCAATAAGATGTTATATAGAAATATTGAAAGTGCAGTGTTTCTGTTGTTTAGGGAACACACACACACATTTTCACTGTAAGTGTGATAGTAACTAGTTTAGCTCCATACTTTTCCATAGATACTTAATCAAATTGAAGAATTTTCATTCTATTCCTACTTTACATTGTTTTATAATTTGTTTATGTGCACACATGTGTGAGTGTGCATGCTCGTGTCACAGTGCAGATGTGGAGGTTTAGAAGACACTTTCGTAAAACAGTTTCTTTCCTTCTACCTTTACGTGGCTTCAGGGAGAAGGAACCTTCCACAGGTTGTGTGGCAAACACTTATTCTTTGACTCTTCTAGATGTCCTTATTTAAGGTTTATAATGATGATGGGTGTGTGTGATATTTTTTCTCCCCAAAGGATTTTTTCACTTTCATCCAGTGAAATGATCATCTGTTTTATAGTTTTTATTCTGTTAGTATCCTTTTATTCACTGACTTTTGGAGATTAAAATATTACTCCTGGATAAATCAAATTTGGTCTAATAAAAAAATCTCTTTAGTGTTGAATATAGTTTGTATTTATTTTGTTAAGAAATTTCGCATCTGTATTTATGAAGGATATTAGGTCTGTTGATTTCTTGGTACTTTTTACCTGGCTTTGGTTTTAGGGTAACATCATACTTAGAATACATTTTCTCTCTTATTTTTCTGAATACTTTCCAAAGGAACACTAATACTTTTTTGAATATTTGGTAGGTCTTACCAGTATATGGGTCCAGGTTTTTCTTTGTGGGTGAATAAAAAGGAAAGGACATGACTGCTCCTAGGTATGGTGGAGGAGAATATTTATTATAGATGTGTGGGAGAACATAGGCAGAAGCAGACATAGCTGGAGAGTCATGCATGACCCAGAACCATATGGGAGAGGAGGAAGGAAAGGGAGAGAGAAGACCCAAGTATAGCAACCAGGAGGCCAAAGGGACAGAAGGAGCAAAAGAGGGAGGGTAACCAAAATGTCTGGATTATATGATGAAGACAGCCTATCCCCTGGGCTGGAGAATTCAGGGTAGAGGGCAGGGAATGTCATCCATGCCTGTAACAGGTAGGGACTGAGAGATGCTGAGAGAACCTAGAGGCCAGGACTGCTTTGATATGTTAAATAGGTATATCAGCCATCTTGTTCAGAATTTGAAACTTAACAGTGAGGAGCTTTAAAATTATTCAGTCTTTTTATTTGGTGTAAGTCTAGTCAGATTTTCCATTTAGTTTTCAGAGTTTTAAAATCTGACTGTTCGAGGCATTAGTTTATGTAAGTTGTCTAAATTTGTTGACTATATGACTTAATTTTTTCCCTCTCCCTCTCTCCCCCTTCTCTCTCTCTCTGTCTCTCTCTCTCTCTCTCTCTCTCTTTCTCTCTCTCCCTCCCTCCCTCCTCTCGATCTCTGTCCTCTCCCTCTCCCCCTTCCCCTTCCCCTTCATAAAACATTAAATAAAACCTCTTGGGACTGAAGAGGTGGCATTGGGTTAAGAGAGACTGCGTTGTTTCAGAGGGTTGGAGTTTGGCTCCAGCCACCATGTCAGGTCAGGTAGCTCACTCTAGGGAATCTAGTGCCTCCTTGAGCACCTTTACTTACATGCACATACTCACACATAGACGCAATTAAATATAAGGCCTTTAATATAGAACCTCCTAAATTAGTGAGATTGGTACATTTTTTCCCCTTCTTGATTTTGGTAATTTGTATATCTTATATTTTATTAGTAGTTTGTCATTTAAAATAATCAACATGGAAAAAGGTTTGCTTATTTATATATTTTATGTATATGGGTGTTTAGTTTGTGTGTTGCACCTGCACACCAGAAGAGGGTGTTGGATCCCATGGGACTCTGGTTATAGACAGTTGTGAGCTGCTGTATGCGTGCTGGAAATTGAGCTCAAAACCTGGAAGGAAAGTCAGTGATCTTAACTGCTGAGTCATCTCTCTAGCCCCAATACCCACCTCTTCAAACGCTCTACTTCTTGTGAGAGATCTAAGTGAGAAACAGGCTTAAGCAGAGGACAGGTCCCAGGGTGAAACACATCTGGCCAGCTGCAGCTGCTGGGAGTCCCTGGTCCTACTGCATTCTTTTCTGCACTTAGGGGATCCTCTTTCATAGCAACAGTTAATTAACATTGCTCATGAGCAGATGCCATTTGCGGCCTTAGCGCCTTCCCGTAAACCTCTTACTCAATCATGTAATGCCAAGACTTGGAAATACCCACTTGTGGTTCCCCCACCCCCTTTAAAAACCCCTTCCCCTGGACTTCCTGGACCTCCCCTAACCTGCTGAGTCAGGGAAGGTTTGCCTCCTGAGCACAAGCTTCTGCTGAATAAGCCCTTGTATGAATTACATTGGAGTTGGAGTCGGGTCCTGGTGGTCTTCGGGGTCTTGCAATCTGAGCATAACACTTGGATATGAGTGTGTGACTACATGTGTACTGTGTGCATGCCTGGTGTCCATGGAAGCCAGAAGAAAGTTTTGGAGATCCTGGAATTGGAGTTAAAGATGATTGTGAACTGCCATGTGGTGCTAGGAACCAAACCTAGGTCCTTTGCAAGAATAGCAAGTGCTCTTAACCACTGAACTATATTTTTATAGAACTACATTTTCCAGCTTTTGAACATTCCTTGGGAATGAATTAAGACTTTCCATGTGATAGGCAAGAGCTCTATCACCGAACCACACCTGTAGTTACTAGAAATTTATTTTGAAATAGACCTAATTGTCCAGGGTGGCCTTCAATTTGTAATTCTGAGAAGTTGGATTATAGACAACCACTATCATGACTAAATCCAGTAGTCTATATTTCTTTTTCTAATGTCAGATTCATCAACTTTTATTTAGGTAATGCTTTTCTCACTGCTTGCTCTTTTGTTGTTGTTAGGGATTTTTGTATAGAAATTGCATTCATGCAGCCTCGTGCATGGTTAGGTAAGTGCTTTGTCGTTGAGCAGCTCCAGACTCTTAAGTGCTGGTGTAACAGGTATGTATGTATGTACCTTCACCCTTACCTCTAATGTGATTGTGTGAGTGTGTCAAGGGTGTGGAGGTCTAGAGGTGTGTGGTGGGAGATCAACTTGTTCTGTCTTACAGTGAGATCTTCACCCCTGTGTATTTCAGTCTAAATACTGTTAGCTTTATTATTTCAAGTACGATTATAAGGGTTGGGGATGTAGCTAACTTGGTAGAGCTAAATGAGAGCTTGGCTAACATGAATAATACTCTGGCTTCAGTCTTCAGCTTTGTGGGGTGGTACATGCCTGGAATCTCAGCATGGAGGGTATGGAGTCAAGAGGATCAAATTCAAGGGTATCTTAGGCTATAAAACAGGCTAAAGGCCAGCCTGGGCTACATGAGACCCATTCTCCCATAACAACAACCATCTCTAAAATACATTAAAATTTTTTTACCATGTTGCTGTATGCATGCCTCAGATTTCAGCACCTGTGAGGCAGGCAGCTTGAGTCCAAGGCCAGCCTAGTTTCTGTGTGTTCTAGGCTAGAGAAACCTTGTCTTTAAAAAAATTTTGTTTTTCACCTTGTGGGGTTTTTCCCTTTGATGCTTGTGTTAGAAATATGTTGATTACTAATAATTGAGGGTTTAAAAAATAATTTAATGCCATGTTTATTTTTCTTTTTCTAAAAAAATTATTTTATGCCTATGTGTATGTTTGTTTGTGTGGGGGTGTTGATCCCTGAACCTGGACTTAGACTCAGTTGTGAGCTGCCACATGGGTGCTAGGGATTGAATCCAGGTCCTCTGTTAGAGCAGCCAGTGTTCTTAAGTGCTGAGCCAGCTCTCCAGCCCCCTCCCATAGTTCTGACTGTTGTGAGCTACTTTGTAGTACTCAGACGGCACACTTTTTGATTTGTGTGTGTGTGTGTGTGTGTGTGTGTGTGCGCACACTTATGTCGTGTATGTGTAGGTCAGAGATTGATGACCAGTGTCTTCCTTAATAGCTCTCCACCATATTTTTTTAGATAGAGTCTTTTACTGAACAGGGAGTTCACTAATTTGGGTAGACTGGCTGTGCAGCAATGTCCAGAGATTGTTCTTTCTCCATTTCCGGATTACAGGTGTTCGTCATTGTACCTGGCTTTTTATGTGGGTGCTGGGGATCCGAACTTATGTCCTTATGCTTACATGACTAGCACTTTCTGTCAAATTAGTTTTGTGGTTCAGCGTATGGTACATCCTGGAGAATGTTCCTGTGTATTCACTAAGGGTGCATATTGAGTATAGTCCCAGTACTTAGGAAGCTGAAGGAGGAGGGTCACATAGAAGATCATCCTGAACTGTATAATGAGTTCTCAGCCAGCCTCATTCAGTAGTGAGTCTGTCATAACATTTGTTTGTATATTTTTTAGTGGAATAGTCTTTGGGTAGAATATTCTGTCAGTTATAATCATGGTAATTAATAAGGTCAGTCAACTCCTATGCTCTTAAATATTTTTTCTCTTACTTTGGCATTCATTGCAGTCTTTTTAATTGTCTTATTTTTTCCTTTCTTGTATGTTGGGTTCTGTTAGACAAGTAAACATCTGTCATGTGGTATACTGGTCCTTTTGTCATCATTAAATATGGATATAATTAGTAATATCTCTTGTCTTATATTCTGTTTGTCTTCTATAGCTATTCTAGCTTTCTTATGATTACTATGTGGATGCTTTAAGTTTTTTTGTCCCATTTCTTTTAACTTGTTTATGTCTTTGAATCAAAGAAATATTCCATAAACAACACATGGTTGTAGAAAAACTTAACCAGTTTAGCGTGCTCTATCCTTGGAATGGAGTTTACTAATGTTTAGCGTAATTGTTGATATTGTGGATTTGTTCCATTTTCCCAAGTTTTCCATTTGTCTTATATTTTATTTTTCTTTCAATAAGTTTGAAATATTGTTTAGTGTACCTTTCAAAATCTGTTTTACTGTATTTTAATAATGTTTTTTTCTAGAAGTGACAATATGTATTTTATTATCGCCATGTTTCAGAATAATACTAAATTCTGTTAAATTGTACAACTTCCCTCTGATATAGCTGTTTTTATACTGTTGTCATACATAATTTATAGTTATGCATAAGTCTAACCATACAGTGTTATAGTCATTCCTTTATGTAATTTAATGTCTTTAAGTAAAATGACACACTCTGCTACTGTTCCTAGGCCTGTTTATTTTTAAGGTTGGCTTCTTGCATCTGTATAGCTTTGTATTTAAACAAGAACTAACTTGTGTGTTCAAACTGACCCATGGGTAGACCTGTAATGGCAAGGGTGCATTTAAATATAGTTTATTTTCAAGTCTGTCTTGGCTTTACTTTTCATTAGTGTTCTTGAGTCTGTGTGTCCAGCTCTTCTGGATATATGGGTGACCTATGCCTGCTCTGGTCTTTGTTCTACATGTTTGTAGTTCTGGTTCTGTCTGGGTTAGTGGACAGTTTACCAAATCCCTGTGGTTCTCTTTAATTTCTAGACCTTTGTAAAATCCCTAGCTGGTTTTTTGCTTGCCCTAAATAGGCCCCTAATCTGAGGCTAGGGGAACTATTATCCATCTCTGCTTGTCATAGAGATCTCCACTTTAATTGACAGTGCATCAAAAACCAGATTCCCTGTTGGATAATGCTGAACACTGAACCAGATTACCTGCTGGATAATGTTCACTGTTACAGTCTGAACTCCTTCACTGATCTGTCAGTGTGAGGCAGTGGAAACAACCAAACAGAAGAATACTGTGGACTCAGGTTATTCTTATCCATACCAGTTGTTGTCATTATTGAACAGTCAGACTGTGTGGTAAGCCTTTGGTTGAGTTCCAGAACACTGAAATGGCTGGGTTTTGGCTGTTTTTGTGAAAAGGATTTGTAGCTTTATTCCATTATGTTGGAAGTAGGAAAACTGTGTGTCTATGTATGACTGAAATTCTTCTCTTCTCTTCTGTTCTCTTCTCTTCTCTGGAGGATGTAACTTATTTTGTACTTACTTTATATTACTCATAATTCTTTGAACAATGTTAGATATTCATTAGTCACTTCAAATATGTGTTGAGTTAGGGTCTTAATTTTTCTCAACTATCAGTTGGTTTGTGTTTCTTGCATTTGTTTTATAATTTTTTAAAAATTAAAATATAGTCACATCATCTTCCTTCTTTTTTCCTCTCTTTCCCTTCCAGTCCTGCCTGTGTAACCTTCCCCTCCTTTCTCCATCTCAAAATCATGGTCTCTTTTCTTTGTTGCTTTTACATATGTTTCTTGGATTTTTATATAAATGTAACATGTTATCCTATTTTTATCTGAATATGTTTCATTGCATAATTATTTTGACATTTATGTACTTATTATTCCCGAGTGATATCCCATTATATAAATAATACAATTTGTTTGTCTATTTACCTCATGATGGGTTTGTGTTTAACTCTCAAAGTTGTTCTGAATAGTTGTGTCAGTTTTTTATAGGGGTGCATGTTTTTATTTTAAGTGTGAATACCTGTAAATGTGTGGGCAGGATTATATAGTAAGAATAGGGTATGTGTTCATGTATGTACATACACACACATGCTTGTGTGTGTGTGTGTGTGTGTGTGTGTTCATGTATGTGAATATGTGGTAAAACAAGAGATCAACTTCTGGTACCAACCCTCAAGGAGCCATTCCCCTTGTCTTTAAATACAGTTTTTCTCATTGGTCTAGTGTTCATATAGGATTATATTTTGGTGTTATAGGTAAAACATTCTTTATGTTCATTTTGAGTTTGTTTTTGTGTGAATGAGTTTAAGTTATATATCAACCAAAAGTAAAAGAGTAAATAACGATTATAGAGAACCAGCAGATAGCAAAACATCAAATTGGGCACTCACAGTGTCTTCCAGAGATGGCTGGAGTAGCCTAATTGACAGATGAAACAAAAGGTAACAGCATTAAATTGGGGCCCTATAATCATGCACTAGGAATTGACAGGAAAGCCCTGTCGAGGCAGTCATTCGGAAGTCATGGTTGAGTACGTGGGCAGAGCAGACCTTCCCCTTTGCCAAGGCTTCCAAACACAAATAGCAAGTATCAGATATATAACATCATCAAATTGGGTACTTATAAAGAAACATCCAGCAGAAATCAACTGGGGAAATTGAGGAAATCTTGGGGGTCTTTTTTATCCTTTCTATGGATGCTTTCCATGGCTGAACTTTTGAGCTTTCTGTTCCCACTACAATATCTTTAAAAAACAAAACAAAACAGCTAAGGGTAAAGTATTTTATTTGTTTGGCAGCAGGACGGGCAGCATTATGGAAAGAATGATTCAGATCAGTAGATGAGGACTGGCAAGATGGCTTAGCAGGTACGAGTGTTAAATATCCAGGCCTGATGACCTGAGTTTGATCCCGGAACTCACATCAAAAGTTGGATATGGTGTGCATCTGTAACCCAGCACTCCTATGGGAAATGAAGGGTGCAAATGAGAGTTGCCCAGATACTTACAGACTAGATAGACAGCCTAGAGTACACAGTGCAAAAGCAGAAACAAGAGAGACCTTGCCACAAAGTGAGAGGTAGGGGCAAACTACTGGCTCTAGCACATACACCCTATACTTAAGTAAATAGTAAATACTTTAAAAAGTCAGCAGGTAAGATGAGTCGTCATCATCATCATCATCATCATCAGCAGCAGCAGCAGCAGCAGCAGCAGCAGCAGCAGCAGCAGGAGGAGGAGGAAGAGGAGGAGGAAGAGGAAAAAGAAGAGGAGGAAGAAGAAGAGGATGAGGAAGAGGAAGAAGAGGAGGAGGAGGAGGAGGAAAAAGAAGAGGAGAAGGAGGAGGAGGAAGAGGAGAAGGAAGAGGATGAGGAAGAGGAAGAAGAGGAGGAGGAAGAAGAGAAAGAGGAGGAGGAGGAGGAGGAGGAAGAAGCTGAGAGATCACATCCTAACCTTAAGTGGGGAGCAGAGAGAACAAACAGGATTAGGGCAAGGGTAGAACTTTAAAACCTGCACCCAAGGACACACTTCCTCATAGGACTGTACCACCTAGGCCTTTCCAAACAGCACCACCCCACTGTGAACCAGTGCCTGGAATACCCAAGCTCATGGAGTCGTTTCTCTTTCAAACCACAATCTGGGAGAGTATGTGGGAAAAATGGGAAGGAGTCATAAGCCTCTTGGCTTCTGCTGTTTCCCAGCATCCAAGTGCAGTATTTTGTAATAGTGAGTTACTGAGTCCCATCATTAAGCTTCCCTTGTAGATGAACCGTATGAGTTGAGCTAGAGGTATGTACTAAAAGAGACACTTAGGAACTTGGGTGTATACTTGTGACTCAGACAAGCAGTAAATGAGCTATGAGAGGGACAGTTGAACTTTTCTAATGGGGATGGTGCTGTGGATGAGATCCTCGGCATGGTGAGTGAAGGTGAGGGAAAACACACAAGAGAGAGTGAGATGGGTCAGAGAAATGGGAGCTGATTGTGACATACAGCTGCAGAAAGAAGAAAAATTTAAAAGATTGATAAAATATGTGCATACAAAAATTAAGTTTTTGCCTCCTAATACTTAGCATATTTTATTTTTATTTTTGGTTTTTGAGACAAGGTCTCATTATGCAGACCAGGCTGACTTTGAACTCAGATCTGCCTGTCCCTGCCTCTGGAGTATTGGGATTAAATGTGTTACGCTACCATGCCCAGCCCTTTAATATATTTTAAAACAGTAAATACTTCATGAAAGAGCATGTAAATTACCCACTTGTTCAATCAAGATTGAAATGCTCTCATATTTTAAAGATATATGTTTTTAATTGGCAAGAAAAGAGCAATGATATTTGATTTTTATAGTTTATAAGTCATATGTTGAGGCAGGCGGATTTCTGAGTTCGAGGCCAGCCTGGTCTACAGAGTGAGTTCCAGGACAGCCAGGGCTACACAGAGAAACCCTGTCTCGAAAAACCAAAAAAAGGAAAAAAAAAAATAAGTCATATGTTATTATTTTCATGTAAAGAAATTACAAATGTTAGAAATTTTGGCCAGAATTATAAAAGTGATGTTTTTTACATCATTTGAAAGATTTAATTCTGCTAATACTGTTGTCAAGTGCAGTGTTTTGCGTTTATAGTGTTATAAAGTACTTCCTATGTTTACCTCATATTAAGACGTCTTTAGAGCTTTTGTCTTTCAAGTTTCCAGATGGATTATTGTATACGACCAAACCACTTCAGTTCTTTGGTCTTGGTATTATTGCTTATTTTTTTAAACCATCCTTATATTTCTGTTGTAAAATTTGTATAATTTGAAAAGTTTTACCACAAGGTGTCATTGTAACCTATAAAAAGAATTTCTTTATAAACACGTGTAACGCCAATTGTACAATTTTTATATTTCTTTGTTTTAAAAATATTTTTGTTTCATGCCTATTTACTAATTTTTAGATATTAAGATATATATATTTGTTTTTTTTGTAATAAAAGGAAAAATAAAGTAGCTCATTTTCTTAGGTTGTTACATTTTTGCACAAACATATGCTTTCCACCCACAAATTTCTGAAAAGTGTGTTGCTATAGAGATGGTTTGTATGAAGGGAAGGATAAGGAGGAACAGCAGCAGGTGGACATTTAAGGAACAAAATCCACATTTTCAAGTCTTTGTTCCTGACAGAGCCAGCTTTAGAGTTTACCCTTCTTCTTAGGAAATTCCTTTGGAAGAAAGGTGGATTCTGAATATTTTACTGTGATGGTATTTACAGTTAACCAAAATGCTTTTGCAAAACTTATTATGCTTGATTTTTAAAACTTACTCATTTTTTAGTATTTTTTATTTGTGTGTGTGTTGAGTAGGTGTGTCTGTGTGTGTCCATGCGGTATGTATGCATGTGTATATGTTTATACATATCTATCTGGAGGTTAGAGATTGACATTAGGTGTCTTCTACCTTACTTTTTGAAGCAGAGTCTCACAATTTGTAGCTCACTGACAAACGAGACTGGCTGGCCAGCAAACCCCAGGAATCCTCCTGTCTCTGCCTCCCCAGGTTTGGGATTACCGAAAAAGCTACCATTCCCAGCTTTTTATGTGCGGGCAGGCTGTCTGGACTCAGGCTCTCATGTTTCTGTGGCAAGCACTTTACTAACTATGCCATCTCTTGTAGTCTTAACATTTTCAATGACCTACTCTTAATGATGGTTGTTAAACGCTTTGACCTCCCTTCTAGCTCACCGTCCACCAGAGGTAGTAGAAAAGAAAGGTTATTAGGATACTGGGGAAGTGGACCTTTGTCAGGGAATCAGCAGTTCGGTTCGAAGGTCAGTAGTGGCAGCTTGATCCACTTGCAAACGCTTCACTAATACACTAGCAGTCCAGTTTGGTATTGTTGGAATAGCAAACACGAATCATCAGCAGTACACGACCTGGCATACATAGCCAGGCCTCAGCCAATTGGCACGAGTCAGCACGAGGGACCAGGACCACCAGGGATGGTCGCCAGGAGTTCTTTGCCACACCTCTCTCAGCGAAGTGAATATTCGAGACCAAGAAGTATTGCAAAGCTAGCTATGCAAGCAAGCCAGGCCCAGTTACTGTATGTTGAGTACTACTTATACTCCCTCCAAACATCATGTGTCCTCCTCCAGTCTTGACTTAGCAAAACTCCATGTGAGTCTATGTCAGCTGACATCACCCTGCCAATTGGCCCAAGTCTGTGGAAGTGACAAGAAGCAGTAGGAACCTCTTGGGAAGTATTTTGGTGTGTTTCTCTCTATGGAGTCATGACAAATGGAGCTCAACAATGCATGTAAGGTGAACCAGTACATGTATTAGGGAAGAATCCTTTATCACGTGTCCTTTCATATGCTTGCTTTAGCAAAACACCGCATGACACAACTGACTTTCCAAAGAATGCTTAAGTTTCCACTTTAATCTCCTAACATTAAAATGAGATTTCATTGTGTTTGAAGGGTGTCAATTTCTGCTAGCTCCTTACCCTCTGGCTCCGTATTCAAGACTATTTTCTGAACTGCTTGTTGCTGTTATCACAGGTCAGGCCCTCATCATTTTTCTGTACATTTGTGTTCTTTCTCTTTTTTTTTCTTCTGGTTCCTTAATTTGGAAAGACTTCTACATTGGAAAGACATCCACATTGGAAAGACTATTTCCTAATTATTTTCTTCTGGAGTACAAATCTGAACCTACCCTGGGTTCCCTCATCTGTCTACAGCTTAAAATCTTGTATTGATTCTCTAGTAATTGAAAATAAACTTTGATTCTCTGTACATAATCCGTGAGGCTTTTGCCCTTCCTGTCCGGGTTCCAGCCACACTGATGGTTGTCTCTTCGTTTCTGTGTTTTGTACCTTAATTTTTTTTTTTTTTTTTTTTTTTTTTTGCATCTCCACCTTGGTTTTAATTTTGAATTATTTTTGGGAGGTGTCTCTGAGAAGTATGGTTCTTCCCTCTCTGCCCTCATACTTCCTACAAATATGTTTGTTATTTTAAGGCTTTCTGAATTAATATTTTGAAAAGTCAACATATGCAAATGGCTAAGTTTTAACTGCCCAGAGATGATATGATGGTATATTTTCTTTCATCTTGGTTAGTCTGCAGTTGTTGTTAATGTGTTGTGGTGACTTGGATGAGAATGGCCCTTAGGCCCTCATATATTTAAATATATGGTCCCCAGTTGGTTTTGGGGAAGTTGGGAGGTATGGTCTTGTTGAAGAGGTGTGTCACTGGGGCTGGGCCTCTGAGGTTTGAAAAGCCCTCACCATTCCCATTTAGCTTGTTTTGTCTTCTACTTTTGGGTAAGGCTGTAAGCTCACAGCTGTTTCAGTTTTGTGCCTGCCTGTCTGCTGCCTTACTCACTGCCATGATTGTCATGGACTCACCCTCTGCAATTGTAAGCCCCAGTAAACTCTTCCATAAGTTGCCTTCATCATGGGGGTTTTATCCTGGCAATAAAGAAACCATGACACGTACATTTGTTAGCTTCCTGTCTTGATTTAAAAAAAAAAAAAAAAACAACAAACTAACAGATAATTAGCTTTCAAAGAGAAAAGTTTTACTTTGGGTTGTAGTTTGGAGATCTAGGCTACAGGTGGGCCCTTGTCCAATGGCAGTGCTGGGTAGTGGGTGATGTATCAAATGTTGTGTCTAAGAAGCCAAGGAGAGAATGGCCTGGAATTGTGTAATCCTCCTTAGCAGCGTGCCCCTGCTGACCAAGGACTCCATAAGGATATGAAGGAACAGTAGGCAGTCTTTGTGTTCCAGCCACAAGGCATGGGACTGAGCAAATGACTTGGTACCTCTCAGTACTTCTGCCCTGGAAGGTCCTTTAATGTAATCACTCTCGGAGACATGTAACATGTAAACTGTAGCCAACAGGTTTGTTTCATTGACCACTGTCACTTCTTTGAGGACTAGGTGTTCTTTTAATTTTATCTTTACCCAACAAAATGAATGGCATAAAATAGGCACTTAAAAATTAATCTGTAGTCTTGTGACTAGGAGCCAGCTCTTCCTTGCTGAAGCTGGCTTGAGTTGATAGTCTGCATATTTTGTTATATCCCTCAGACTTTTATTATAAGTAGACTGGGCAGTCCATGTGGTGTAGTCATTAAATAAGTACTGCTTGATTAATGTGTTTTTATAAAAAAGCTAAACAGTTTCTTTGTTTTAGTTCACCTTTCTTTTTGGTTTTTCGAGACAGGGTTTCTCTGTATAGCCCTGGCTGTCCTGGAACTCACTCTGTAGACCAGGCTGGCCTTGAACTCAGAAATCCGCCTGCCTCTGCCTCCCAAGTGCTGGGATTAAAGGCATGTGCCACCAACTGCCCGGCCAGTTCACCTTTCTATTGAAGATGACTTTTACCTTATTTATGCCCATAAATTTTTAAAAATAGTTTTTGACAATTCTAAAAGATGTTTATTACGTCAATTTCAGTACAAATATAAATTTTTCATTGTAAACTTCAAACTATGTTGTATAGCTAAAGAATGTATTTCAGGATATGTTAGTTAAAGAATGTATTTTAGGATACGTTGGATGATTGGATAACATTTTGTGTATTAGTCATGTGGTGTGACTAATGGAACAGACTGTAATATACCAAAGGTGCTGCTGGCTCATAATTTACATGTTACAGGTCACAGATCCTATACTGAAAAGCTTTGAAGTGAGTTTGAAGTATGATTTTGTTAAGGGTCATCTTTGCATTTTAAATCACAATGTTACATTTATAATTTATTACAAATAAGCTTTTGAAGTTGGCTGGCTACAGTATCTTTCCAGAAATTTACGAGTTAAGTTGTACAGCAGTAGAGAGTGTGATTGTAAGAAAATAATAACATTGTAATTCAGTGTTTGGTGGTTGATTGCTAACTACTCAAATACATATCTTCTTCCTTTCCTCCTTCCCTGACTTCCCCTGTTTGTCTTTAAATGATAATTATTGAGCTTGGCATGTTGCCAGGGCTCTGAAGGGTCTGCTCCCAGCTGCACTTCAGGTTCTGGCAAAGTGTCAAAATGTGACATTTATTTGCTATACAAAACATGGGTGGCTAGCCAACAGCCTGTAGAGTGCCTAGTGCAAAGTTATCTTTGGATTTTGAATAAATCTAATTTCTGTTTATAAGTGAAGTAAATGCCTGATGAAGGTTATCGCTAGACTTTTTAATATTTTGAAAACCAACAAAAACAACATTCACTTTGGGGAATGAGGTATTTAAAGTATTGTTTTGAAATGTTCAAAGGCACAGAGCATGTGCTTTTTAATGAAATGTATTTGGAAGCTTTCCACAAGCATCAGCAGCTGTGCTTCTTGAATGTCTTGAGCTGCCACACTTTCGGGCAGACATTGTACTAGTCACTGCTTTAAAAAATTGAATGCTGTGTAGGAGAAGATGTAATGTGTAGGTCTATAGATCTGGGGTCAGTCAAAAGTGGTCATGAGGACATGGGTGTGTGTGCACGTAGGTCATTGTTATAGTTGTAAAGAAGGGACAAGGAAGTGTTTGGTTAAAAGTTGGTGTCGGTACAACTGCCTTTGTAGGTTCTAAATCACTAGGAGGCTCACTAAGACGCTTTATCTTTTCTTGTTATGGCTAAATTGTATGCTTATTATAAAAGAATCTCTAAAAATTTTAAGTTATGTGTATGAATGTTGCCTGCATGTATGTATGTGAACAGTGAGTACAGTGTGTGCAGAGGCCAGACGATGGCATCGGGTTTGCTGGAGTTGGAGATGATTGTTAGCCATCATGTATGTGAGCGCTGGAAGCTGAATCTGGGGCTTCTGTAAAAACAACTTGCAGTGTGTGATCTTAACTGCTGGGCCCTCTCTCCAGCTTCTGAATTATGTACTTTAAAAATTTGCATTATGGATATATTTAGTTGGTAAACTATTATAGATCCTGTGCATGTATTTGTGTCTATTTTGAGAGTCTAATAAATGGATAGGTATCTGAGTCACTGGTTGAAATTAAAGATGTATGACTAATCAATTAAAATTTGTAGTACAGATTTTCAGTTTTGATAAAAAATTAGGAATAAATAGAAAGTTGGTGTTTTAGTAATCTGTGTTAGATCATGAAAAAAGCTGTGTGAGGAGATTCTGAGAGCTTTCGAGAAAACTCCAAGTAAACAAGAAAAACATCTTGTAACCTCTGTTCCTCCATAACATGGGTTGTCCTTGGAATGTGCTTCTGCGTTCCTCCCAAGTATAATAAATGTGAGTGGGTTTCCCCTCATCTTATCCAGTGTTCAGAATGATGTTTCCAAACATGAGTTGTTCTTGTGATTGTGTACAGCCGAAACTCATGTGACTTGGCCCTTGTGATTGTATACAGCTTGTATACAACTCAAGTGAACTTTACCCCAATGACTTTGTCTGACCCTCAGAATATAAATTGTCTTATGCCTTGACTAAAGATGGCTATTGCATGCGACTTTTAGTAGGCCACAGTTTTAGGCTTCACTCTCCTAGGTTCATGCAGCCAACTAGAGTGGTAACAACTTGTACTTGTACAAATTACTCTATTAGAGAATCTTTTTCTTTGCCTCTTTCAGCTTTTATGGCTCCAGACATGTTTTTGTTATTTGACTAACCTTTGTTTCATCTTCTGCAGCCTGAAACCCCCTCTTTCCTTCTCTTAAAAGTACATGACTAGCCAGGCAGTGGTGTCACACACCTTTAATACCAGCACTAGGGAGGAAGAATCGGGCATATCTCTGAGTTTAAGGCCACTCTGGTCTACAGGAGAAACCTTGCCATTCAGTTCACAAACTGGAAGTCACGGTTTCAGAATACAGATGAGAAAAATGAATTGAGACTAAATTGACATTGAATGGGTGGCCATACCCATTTGTTTACTTAGTGGTTTTATGACCTTAATATAGGCTTCTGGTTGTTGCAGGTGTTGAGACTGTATACATATAGATGTTCCTTGCCATGGAGGAAGTGAGATTACATGTTATATGTACTAATAATCTAGCATTCAGAAAATTAAATATGTTTGGTAGAGTTAGTACTTCATTGAAGAAGTAATGCATCACTGAACTTCTGTATTTTCTATTTTTGAGAGAGTGCCAGTGAGTTGCTTCGGCTGGTTTCCAGCCTGGACTCATGGTGATGAGGACGTCCCGCCTCAGCTGCCTGCATGCTGGGATCACTGACTCACCTTACTCTTTACAGTGAATTCACTAGATCAGATGTAGAGCGATGAGAAAGGCTTTCTTGGAAATGAAGTTAGTATTTGCAAAGAGTGGGAAATGTGTGCTTATGTAAGACATTAATGTACTGAGAAATTTTAAATTTGGGTTTTTACCTCTTAAAATATACTTAGCTAGTACTCATTTTATCATTTAGTTTTTACTTTGTTCTTAAAACAAAGATTCTTTCATAGATTTAAAAGATTTATGATAGGCTATTAAATATGTAAAAAAGTACTTAAGGGAACTTCAGATTAAAACTACAGTGAGCTAACACTTTATACTCCCTAAAACGGCTAAAATTAGATTTGCAGCCCCAACTGTTGGCAACAATGTAAGGAAGCAGAACTTGCTCTCATATGCTGTTGGTTGAATAGAAAATGGCACAACTACCTTAGAAAAGGGTTTGTTAGTTTTTTAAATATGAAATTTGACATATTCACATAATAACCATCTCTACACTTCCCCATCCGAACAGAAAACAATCCAAAGAATGTGCTTGATGTGTTATTCACCAAGAACTGTGGTTACGTTTTCTCCCTGTGACTATATATTTGTCTGTTTTTCCTTATGGCTTTGACAAGCTCTGCTTATGTATTTAGTGGACATAATAAGTGTATCTAAATTTAAAACGATCACTTCTCTCTTTGCATTCAACCCTTATCACTATGAATGTCCCTCGTTATTTCTAGTATGTTTTGTTTTCTTTTGTTTCTGGAGGGAGAGGATTTTAAAGTTGACTTTACCTGGTAATACAGATTTATCATCTATCTTTTGATTAATGCTTGCAATGTCTTTTTCCCTTTTAATTTCAACTTTTCTTTGCCCTGATGGTTAAACAAAAAAGTTCATCTAAAGGAACATATGGTTGAAGTACATTTTTTTTTTTTAAAAAAAAAGTCAGTATTCTGTATATTTAGTGCAATTGGTTTAACTCTCCTGTTTTGCAGTGTCTGTTTTCTACTTCTCTTCTCAGGCCATTCATTATTAATGGGTGGGGGTCAGGGATGAAAGCGGTAGACTATACAGCAATATGTAGAGGTGTTTGCCTTTCATGACTGAGCCAGGTACTACTAGGAGTCTAGTAGATGGAGATTAGACTGTTGCTAAATACTGTATATACAAGACAGCCCCCAACAACCACAAATTGTATTCTTTTTTAGAGCAGTAATGCTAAAGTTGTAAAACCCTGTTTTAGGTAAGTTCTTTAAAATTTTCCATGTAGCATTTTTAATGGTCATGCTAAAGAAGAATTTGGGAGCCTTTTATTATAAAGAATTAAGATGTAGGAAATATTTTAGGCTCCTGAACTATGCGTGCTTTCTGTCATATATTCCTTGTCCCCCCTTCTCTTTTATTAGGCTGTCTTTAATGCTTACTTAGCTGTTCATGTAGAGGCAGGGTCTCACTGCGTAGTCCTGGCTGGCCTGGGACTCCATCTTCCCACATCTACAGCTTCTGCTGGCAGTGCCACCAAACAAGCCTACCTTGGTACTCCCATTACTAACCAAAGTCCCAAATTTACATTAAGGCTCACTCTTGGTATACTAGTGTTGTGTACGTTTTGCCAGTTGTTTATAAGCACATATCTGCCATCACAGTATCATAGACAAGCTTTACTACTTTAACATTCTTCTGCATGCTCCTAGTCCTTCCTCACTCTTGACAACTACTGATGGTTTTAATGCCTCTGTGACCCAACTCCCTGAGCGTTAAAACATTGGAACATTACAGAAACTCTTCTTACACTGGCTCAGCCTCACTTAGCAATAATATGCATTTATGCTTTCTCCATTTTCTTTCCTTATAGCTTGCTAGCTTATTCCTTATTAGTTTTGAATTTGTGTGTTGAAGCTATATTTTATCCATTCACTCATGGAAGAACATCCTTATTTACCTCCTGATTTTGACAATTAAAAATAAAGGTACTATAAAGATATATATGCAGGTTTTTTTTAAATGAGGTATGGTTTTAATCATTTGACTAAATACAGGAAAAAATTGGTATATCTTATAAGAAAGAGTACGTTAATTGTGTGAGAATGGTCTATCTTCCAGAGTTTCTTACCTATATATATTATTTAGAAGTGTGCTTAATTTCCAAATTGTCCAGCTATCTTTCTCTTGTTGATAGTTTGTATAATTCCTTCCTGGTTTAAGAGCCAACACGGTATGATTACTATTCTTTTGAATTTATTGTGATTTGGTACTAGAATGTGGAGTTTTTCTTTTTTCTTTTTTGTCATGGGGGAGAGTGGGGCAAGGTCTATCTACGTAGCCTCGACTGTCTTGGAACTCACTATGTAGATCAGGCTGGCCTGGAACTCACAGTGATCCTCCTGCTTTTACCTCCTGAATGCTGGGGTTAAAGGTGTGAGCCTCTATCTATGCCCAGCTAGAATTTGGTTCCTAATGAATATTCCATGTTAGCTTGAGAAGAATATGTGTTCTGTGGTTGAATGAAGTGGTGTATAATATCTATTGTATTCAGTATGTGAACATATATACATGTACAAAATGCACATTTCCTGTTATAAAAAACATTTTATTCTTTGTGAATTTCACATCAAGCACCCCATCCTACTCATTTCCTTGTCCCTTCATATGTAGCCTCCACCCTTGCAACCTCTCCGCAAATAAATAAAATAAAATAAAATAAAATAAAATAAAATCTTGCTGTGGAAGCTGTAGTGTGTCACACAGTATATACACCCTTTTGTCCACACATCTTTATTTGCAAATATTCACTGGGAACTCCTTGGATATTCTGTTGTTGCCCTGTGTCATGGAGATATCCTGCAGCTTTGGATCTCCAGGACTGGACCTTTCTTGTGTCCCAGCAGATCATAGATGGGGTAGATGTTGGGGTGGGCCAACTCAAGACCCTGGATCTGGGCCTGGGAGGTAGCTGAGTGAGTCAGCCCCCAGCTCTCTTGTTCCCATACCAGCAGAGTGAGTTCTCCAGCACTGCCCAGGCTAGCTTACCCAATGCTCATCCATGCTGAAGCCAGCAGAGGGTGGGGCCTGCTCTCCAAAGTGTGGTAGCTGGCAAGTGGAGGGGCCAGCTCAGCACAGTGGCTCAGGTGGCAGTCCAGACCACAGACATCAACACAGACCCTAGTTAGCTACATTAGAGCCATGGACCCAGTTGTGGCCCTTGGTGGCAGCCTGCACCAAGACCTTGCCATGGCCTCCTCTTATCTCTCTATTCCTCACTGCCATCAAGTCTCCAGTTTATCCTTTCTCCACAGTCTACGAACCCCTTGGCTTCTCTTTCTCCATCTGCCCACCTTCCATCTTTCCCATCCCTCTATCACACATTCTCCATCATAGTGACACTCACAGTAGGCTCTTGATGTCTTTCTTTTAGCCTCCCCAGGGCAGTCACAAATTCACATTTCTGTGTACGTATATGACTACACAACCATATACTTCTAGTGTAAATAAATATTGCAATGACATAAGTCATTTTATTATCATAAGCTATGTTACATACTTTTATAAGGATGGGGAGAGGGAAAGAGTTCTATAAGTTACAGAACTTATAAGTTATATAATCATATAACTTATATATGATTAACCTCAGCCTTTGGTGAACTCTACTCCTGAGCTAGAAATGTTGCTAGTGACATCCAGTGTCCTGCACTGTTCCTCATATGGGAGAGGATGGCAGGAGAGTGCTAGACTTTCGTGCTATTCTTCTGTGAGGTCATAAGTCTGTTAACACCACTGCAGAGTAGATTGCAAGTTAAACAGATTTTCCTTTGTTAAGAAGACTAGAATGCTACTGTCTATTTCAGAGTGCTCCCGTGTCCCTTCTCTTTGTCATAACATTTTTCTCTAATACTGATTTTGAGAACTCAGTTGATTCCAGGAGGTGAAACTCAGAAAAGTATGAGAACTACCTAAAACTGGATCCTCCTGGCGTTTTTAAACTCAGGCAGCTGCCTGCATCTAGCTTCCTTCCAACAGTTGGTTAATACACTTGATGGTCCCCTTCTTTGCCTAGACACACTCCCACTTGTCCATTTCTGCTCTAGTACACTGTTAACTGACTTCTGTCAGCCTCTTCAGTTTTGTGGGTATGGTTTACTTTGTGACTTCATCTTTTACTTGAATTCAAGAAGAGTTTTTGATTTTTTACATTGTTTACCTTTCTGCTTGTTAGGGTGGGCCTCTTAAATACAACTGGACATCAGGAATCTGCTGTGCATTGTTTTATTCCCCTCTGACTGACACTGTGGTTTCCATGTTCAGTCTCTAGAGGTTCAGTATAAGCTGTAAGCCAGAATGAGCTTCTTGCAGCCTTCCTCAGAAGGTGTGGGAAGTTGAAATCTCTGAATGAGTTGATATGTTCAGTTGAGCTGGGTTTAAAATGAGGAGTGGAGTGAGTGAAGAGTAAGCGAGCAAAGTGTCCTTAACACTCCCCCCCCTTTAAATTAGAATTTAATAGGAAATCTAAGCAATACCAATTTCATTTTAAGGTGTGTGTGTGTGTGTGTGTGTGTGTGTGTGTGTGTGTGTGTGTGTG